>CM066339.1:10306257-11003757 GCA_033807585.1 Hydrophis major
CAGCTTTGGAAGCCATATTGAGATTCAGTGCTTCCACTTTCTCAGGCTTGTGGCAGCATCCAAAGCTGACAAGTGCATAGAGTCAAGGCTATATGGTTTTCCCACTTGCAATGCATGGCTGTGAAAGTTGGACCATAAGGAAGGCTGAGCGCCAAAGAACGGAGGTCTTTGAACTCTGGTGCTGGAGGAGACTCCTGCGAGTCCCTTGGACTGCAAGGCGATCCAACTGGTCAGTCCTAGAGGAGATCAACCCTGACTGGTCTTTAGAAGGCCAGATCCTGAAGATGAAACTCAAAGACTTTGGCCTCCTCATGAGAAGGAAGGACTCCCTGGAGAAGAGCCGTAATGCTGGGAACGATTGAGGACACAAGAAGAAGAAGAGGACAACAGAGGAGGAGGAGGAGGCTGGAGGGAGTCCCTGAAGCAATCGGTGTGAGCTTCAGTGGACTCTTTTTCTAAAGTGCCTTTAGGACAGACAAGGAATAATGGATGGAAACTGAACAAGGAGAGAATCAACCTGGAAACAAGGAGAAACTTTCTGACAGGGAGAACAATCAACCCATGGAACAGAAATTGCTTTCGGACGTTGTGGGAGCGCCATCACTTGAAGAGATTGGACTGCCATTTGTCAGAAATGGTGTAGGGTCTCCCGCTTGGGCCAGGGGGGGGGGGGTTGGACTAGATGACCTACAAGGTCTCTTCCAACTCTGATTATCTGTAATCTGTAATCTAACTCCAGAAGGTGATAGAAGGCAGGAAGGCCTGGAGGAACATGGTCCATGGAGATCAACCCTGACTGCTCTTTAGAAGGCCAGATCCTGAAGATGAACCTCAAAGACGTTGGCCACCTCATGAGAAGGAAGGAAGGACTCGCTGGAGAAGAGTCATAATTCTGGGAATGATGGAGGGCAAAAGAAGACAAAGAAGGGGACGGCAGAGAAGGAGGGGGCTGGATGGAGTCACGGAAGCAGTTGGTGTGAGCTTCAATGGACTCCAGAAGATGGTTAGAGGACAGGAAGGCCTGGAGGACCGTGGTCCAGGGGGTCGCGATGGGTCAGACATGACTTCGCAACTAACCACAATACACCTCTGCCTACCACTCCAGAACGTCAACTTAATCCATAAATCCCAGCAGGAGCAAATGCAACAGTCGATCCCTCCTCAACCAACAGAACAGATCATCTTGCTCTTTCTGCAGACTTGATCATCAAGACCGAGCCAGCCCCATTTCCAACCAGCCGGGGACAAGGACAGCGGGAGCGTCTCCAAACCCTTGTTTGTTACCCACCCCTCCAAATCAAGAGAAAGCGCTTCCAGTTATAAACGCAACATGGTTGAATGGGTTGGGAAAGAAAGGCCGGTCCCACAACAGCCGTTCGGGAGTCAGGAACATGCGACGTGTTGTTTTCGCGGGCCGAGCTGCACACACACACACACACACACACACACACAGTGTCCTCCTCTCCGCCCCCCCTCCCCTCCCCCCCCAACCCCGGAGAAGGTTGCGGTTGTTTTGGTAACCCGGCCCGGGCGAGAGACGGAGGGTTTGGAGGCAAGAAACCCACGGAACTCTCTCCAGATCGCAGGGAAAGGAGCAAAGCCGCCGTTCCCTTCCGGGTGCGCGAGAGGGCGCCCTCGAGGATAACAAGCCAAAGTGATTGAGTACCAAAGCCTTTGAGTACCAACTGCAAAGATTCGCAGGGCGCGTTTAAGGCCGATGGAGGATTTCATTTCCTTCTTCCCAGCCTGGAGGCGGAGAACAACCCGACGGGCGCTGAGAAAAGTTGAGATAAAAGGAAGGGCGAGTGTGTGAGGCAGGCGAGGAGGACCGCAGCTCCAGAGCAACCTTCTCTCCAAGCCCTAAGAAGAAGACGCTACCAGGGTCAGGGGGCTAGTAGTCTTCCTTTGACCGTTCAACAGAGCTTTCCCTTCAAGTCCCAGGGAAATCGGAAGCCTCCCGGGTGGAATGAGTGGCACTGAAGTTGGGGGCGAGGGGTGCCCCGAAACACGAGAGTTAGAAGGAGGAGAGGGATGGCAATTCACACCTAGGACTGGTCTCCAGGCTAAAATGCCTCCGGGCTGAGATGCAGGAACCGCAGGGCAAACGATGTCTCGCCCTCCCTCTCGTTCCCCCGCCCCGTTCCTGGAGGAGATCCACCCGTCAACCCCCCACCTCAACCCACCCCCATTTCGGAAGGGGACGGAAAAATGCTCTCCTTGATCAGCTGCTGACCGCTGGAAGCCATCGGAGGAATGGAACAGCTGTTTTTCTCCAAAAGGGTACACCCAATCCTCTGTGTCCCCCCCTCCCAAACTGGAGGGACCCTCGCCAACCCCAACGGGGTCCCTACGCCCATCTCCCTCTGCCAAGGAGGCAGGGGATGCTGGTGGCGGCGGTGGGGTGTCTTGTGATAGGATGAAGGGGTTTCTCACCGCTGGCCCCAAGCCTTCGCGTAGAAGACGAACCCCCCCCCCGAACCCCCCTCCAAAAAGAAACGAGCCCCAAGGCTCCACTTACAACTCCCCGCGCCAGGTCCTCGGCGGTAGGGCTGGGGGCGGCCAGGGTCCGCCGCGTCGCCAAGCAAAAGGCCAGCATCAGCAACATCTCCTGGGGGGCCACGCAGGGCCGGGACCAACAGCTGCCCAACATCCCTTTAGTCGTCTCCCGCCGCCGCCTCCTGCAGTCGCGGAGCCTCGGCGGAAGGCTGGGGAAGGCGCCGGACGCCGCCGGCGATCCGCAAAGGGGAAGCAGAGGCGGAGGGCGACATCCGCGACTTCAGCGCTTGCCGGGGCTGGCGGCGGCGGCGGCGGGGATTGTCGCCAGGGCGGGGGAGCCGCTCTCCTCTCAGCAGAAGCAGCCCCCTCACCTCAAGCCGGGGGCCGTCAGAAGACGAGGACGGGGAGGGGTTGGGAGGCCTGCGGGAGTGGGGGGGGGGGGGCTCAGCTGTGCCCGGAGGAGGAGGAAGAGAGGGAGGGGGCAACGGCGACGGTTCCAACTTTTCTGGCGCAACCGGTGCGCCCGGCAGGCAGGCAAGCAAGCAGCACCAGCAAAGACGCTCCAAGGAGCGTTTCTCGAGGCGGACTTCTTGGGCGTTGCGAGGAATCCGTCGCCGGCTCTGGATCGCGCCCGTCGGGGGGAGCGATCCCAAGCCTCCACCCCTAGAGCCCAACCTACCCAGCTGGGGCTGAGCGTCGCGCTCCGACAGCTGCCCGGAAAAATAGAAAGAAAGAAAAAGAAAAGAGGCGCGCAGTCGCCACCCAGCAACACCGAGTCGCAGCCGCCGGCGCAGCTGAGCCGGCGAAGGAGGAGGGCGGAGCGGGGGCGGCGGGGGCGGGGGGGTGAGGAGAGGAGAGGGAGGGAAGAGGCGTCTCTGTGGCGGGCCGGGTGGGCCGGAGGGGAGCGCTGGCGAGCGGGGACGCGCGCTCCCGGCTCGGGCGCGGGGCTCCCTCCCGTGCGTTAAGACGCAGCGCAGCAGCAAGCGGGGTTGCAATGGAGGATTCCGGTGCCCGGGGCGCGGGTTGTGCCCCGGAGAGGATTTTTTGGGGTGGGGGTGGGGGGGTGCCGCAGAGGACAAGCGTTGGGAGAGAGGGGGACTCCGAGATCTAGGCTGGGTCAGGGAGAGGGCCAAGGAGATGCTCCGAGCATCCAAGGAGCGCAAGTCCTTGTCTGGCTGCCTTCAGCGGAGGGGGTCTGGTCCTTTCTCGACTTTGGGCGCTCTCCTTCTCGTTAGAGATTCTCCGTCGTCCAGGTCATGTTTGTCCCAAAGGTGCTTTCCCCCTCCTCAAGTCTTTCTTGTTTCTCCTTTGAAGACATTTCACTTCTCATCCCAGAAGCTTCTTCAGCTCTGACTGGATGGTGGGGAGTGGAAGGATTTGTACTCCTTGCAGATAAGCTGGTCCTTTCCATCCTTTTTAGGGAGGCATTGAGGCCACTTGGAGGTTAATCTGTGACCTCACGGTCGCCTGAGTGGTGCAAATGGGTGTGGAGCCTTCTTGGAAGACAGTTGAAAGGACTGTTGTCAGGATTCCAGCAATCACCCTAATTAAATCATGATTCTTGAGCCAAACTTCAACCAACTTCAAAGAGGTGACAACCAACTTAGAGGTGACATATTGGCACTGCCCTGTGTGAAGCCAACTCTGGCCTATGTCATTTACAGTTCCCTGTGACCTCGTTCCCCCCCCCCCCCCCGGGTGTGTCATAAATCAGATTCTCCAACTGAGCACCTTCACAGGCTGGGTGTCATCCTTCACATTCTGCAATTAAATATATCTGTGGGCAAAAGCTCTGGTAGTTTAGCTACAATCTTTTAAAGATAAGTGTTGGAATGTACTCTCGGTTTCAAACTGCTGCCCTGCTCTTCCAGATTTCCTTCCTCCCCTCCCCACATTTTTTTTTAATGGAAACTACTAAAACAGGCATAGGAATGTTTTATGAGTTGACAACTGTGTTATAGAAGGATGTATTGGAGATTGGAGATAGAGGATGTTGAATCCCATTAGCGAGATACGACAGTGAATGGAGCAAGCCAATCATTAAAAAATAGTCTTATTTATGGGTTTCTTGATTTCAAAATCAGAAATAACATTTCTTTCTGACTCTTTTGATGAAGGACGGAGAAACTTGGATCTGCAGACAGATTCAGTTAATAATTGATTGATCATCTTTTTATTTATTATTCATACCATGCTTTTTATTATTTTCACAAATAACTCAAGGGGGTGAAACTTATCCAATACACCTTTTTCCTCCTATTTTCCCTCACAACAATAACCCTGTGAGGTGGGTTGAGCTGAGGGACTGGTTCAAGGGCACCCAGTTGGCTTTTATGCCTAAGGTAGGATTACCTCTCCTGGTAATTGGCCCAAAATCACCCAATGGGCTCTCATGCCTAAGGAGTAACTAGAACTCCCAGTCTCCTGGTGATTGTCCCAGAGTCTCCCAGCTGGCTTTCATGCCTAAGGCAGGACTAGAACTCACCATCTCCTAGTGATTGTCCCAAAGTCTCCCAGCTGGCTTTCATGCCTAAGGCAGGACTAGAACTCCCCGTCTCCTGGTGATTGTCCCAAAGTCTCCCAGCTGGCTTTCATGCCTAAGGCAGGACTAGAACTCACCATCTCCTGGTGATTGTCCCAGAGTCTCCCAGCTGGCTTTCATGCCTAAGGAGTGACTAGAACTCCCAGTCTCCTGGTGATTGTCCCAAAGTCTCCCAGCTGGCTTTCATGCCTAAGGCAGGACTAGAACTCCCCGTCTCCTGGTGATTGTCCCAAAGTCTCCCAGCTGGCTTTCATGCCTAAGGAGTGACTAGAACTCCCAGTCTTCTGGTGATTGGCTCAAAGTCACCCAGTTGGCTTCCATGCCTAAGGAGTGACTAGAACTCCCAGTCTCCTGGTGATTGTCCCAGAGTCTCCCAGCTGGCTTTCATGCCTAAGGAGTGACTAGAACTCACCATCTCCTAGTGATTGTCCCAAAGTCTCCCAGCTGGCTTTCATGCCTAAGGCAGGACTAGAACTCCCCGTCTCCTGGTGATTGTCCCAAAGTCTCCCAGCTGGCTTTCATGCCTAAGGCAGGACTAGAACTCACCATCTCCTGGTGATTGTCCCAGAGTCTCCCAGCTGGCTTTCATGCCTAAGGAGTGACTAGAACTCCCAGTCTTCTGGTGATTGGCTCAAAGTCACCCAGTTGGCTTCCATGCCTAAGGAGTGACTAGAACTCCCAGTCTCCTGGTGATTGGCTCAAAGTCACCCAGTTGGCTTCCATGCCTGAGGCGGGACTATAATTCACTGTTTCCTGACATCTAGCTAGTGCCTTTGCCACTAGGCAAAAGTAGTGGTAGGGGTGGAGCTTAATATGGAAGCAAAGTTGCTCCTTTAAAGCTCCGCCTCCTGCTAAATCGAGCTCTTGAGTTCTCCATCCCTGCCTTTTGTGTTTTCATCGCCCTAACTGAAACCTGTGTGATTCCTCAGTCAACAGGACATTATTTTTATTGATTCACTTTGGTATTTATCTCTCACTTTGCCATGATGATGTATAAGGCAGCCTCACACCTTTTAAAGAAAAGCAAAATTAAAATACAACTCTGCCAATAAAAGAGGAGACACATCACAGCCATTGAATAGCACCATAAAACATATTCCACAAACAGCAAAATAAAATATAATCTGAGCAGCTCTAAATAAGAAGACAGGGGGAAAATGATTAGAATAAAATATGTTGAAGGTGCAGCCAGGAACAAAGCTGCCTATGGTCTGTGTGTGTGTGTGTGTGTGTGTGTGTGTGCACACGCGCAAAGACGCTGATATTGCCACTTGTCAGATGAAGACAAGGAGTAAGAGGAACAAGAGCAGGGACTAATATATTAATGAGAAGGAGAGGAGAAAGGAAAAAAGTGAGGAGAAACAGAGAAGAATAGAATAGAATAGGAGGAGGAGGAAGAGAAGGAGAAAGGGAGAAGCAGAATAGAATAGGAGGAGGAGGAAGAATAGAAGGAGGAGGAGAAGGAGGAGAAGGAAGGAGAAAAGGAGAAGCAGAAGCAAAGAAGAATAGAATAGAATAAGAATAAGAATAGAATAAAATAGAATAGAATAGAAGGAGGAGGAAGAGGAGAAGGAAGAGGAGAAAAGTAGAAGCAGAAGCAAATAAGAATAGAATAGAATAAGAATAGAATAGAATAGAATAGAATAGAATAGAATAGAATAGAATAGAATAGGAGGAGGAAGAGAAGGAGAAAAGCAGAAGCAGAGAAGAATATCGTAGAATAAGGAGAAAGAAGAGGAGTTTTTTATTATCTCTTTTGAACGGTGTGTAAATGTGGCTTATCTCTATATGTCTATTGATTTATTTACACATATAAATCAGAACACATCTTGTCCAGCAGCCCAGACAAGCAGAGACCAGACAAACAAGCAGGAAACAATACTCCAATCAAAGAACTGCCAAGGAAAAGGCCCCACACCCCACCAACTTACACCAAGGGAATCTTCCGTATATAAACAGAGAGCAAACCCCACAGCTTTCAACAATGAGGACATTGCCTAGTTTGGTTATGAAACCACTGCAAGAAAACAGCCAAACCCAATAGAGCACCAAGGAATCTATATTTCAGTCAATTTTAAGAAATGAAACCTAAAAACAACAACAAACCAGGTAAATCAGGGAGTCTAACCCTTATTAAAGACGAAATCCATGGATATCATGTTTCGAGTGCCAGAATTAGCATTGGGAAAGTTCGCAAAAATTTGCCATTTCTATTTCTTCCTTCCCCAGGAAGTCTCTTATCAAGCCAGAACACCTCCAATTGCCCAAACAATTGTTACCAACCTGCTTTCCATGGAGGACCTGATCTGTATGCTGCACAACTCAAAAAGAGGGCTGTGAAAAATATCTACATCCTGGGCATAAACTGTTTCAACTCCTTCCCTCAAAACGACGCTATAGAGCCCTGCACACCAGAACAACTAGACACAAGAACAGTTTTTTTCCCCCAAACGCCATCACTCTGCTAAAAAAATAATTCCCTCAACCCTGTCCAACTATTTACTAAGACTGCACTACTATTACTATTAATCTTCTCATCACTCCTTATCACCCATCTCCTCCCACTTGTGACTGCATGACTGTGACTTTGTTGCTTGTATCCAAACGATTTTTATTGGCTGTTTCCTAGTATGATTTGATTGCTTATTGTACCCTATGACTATTAAGTGTTGTGCCTCATGATTCTTGACGAATGTATCTTTTCTTTTGATGTACACTGAGAGCATTATGCACCAAAGACAAATTCCTTGTGTGTCCAATCTCACTTGGCCAATCAAGAATTCAATTCAATTCAAAAAGGGAGGGTGGGATTGAAGAAGAAGGCTATGAAGATGAGAAGATGTGAATTGCTCCAGAATGAGGCATGCTTTTTTTCTGTGGAGGGAACCTATCCATGTCCCCAACAGCTTTCAATGCGTGTCTCACCCATCTCAGGAGCGATTGCCACATTTTTGAAATATTTTCAATGCCCAGAGGATGAGAGGAAAAAAAAACACCTTCCCTTCCATCAGTTTCGGCTTGTTGATCGTAACTTCTGATCTTGGCTACTTTTCAAACAAACCGTTTCTTTGCTCCCAAGCTGCATTCTTTGTCTTCTCTTTCCCCTCCGAGCTTCATTCAAAAACCTCCTGGTGTCTTCTATCTCATTTGTCCAGCCCCAAATCCTCTTCTCTCATTTGTGGAAAGCTTTGCCTTGGCACCCAATCTGATCCTTGCCAAAATCATCACAATTATAAAAAGTTGGTGCTTGTTTAAAATCCCTCCAGGCCTGTTTTGAGAAATGCTGCCTGTCCCATTTCATTTGTAAGAAATATTATCTTGGAGTATTTCATGACAAGTTTCCCATTGCTTAGCAACATCGTGTTAGAGTGATTTCTTTTTCAACTAAGTTCATAATCCTTCTCATACGAGGAATTATATCACTTGGCAGTTGATACGACCCCCAGGCTGATCCGCTGTTTTCCTGCAATGCAACACAAAGCCAGGGGAAAGCAGGTGGAATCCACTTCGATCTCTCAGGTTGGTGTATTTGTTGGAGGATGAAAAAGAGATCAACCAGGCAGATATTATCATATGTGGTGGTCTTGTAAGAAAAAAACAAAAACCAAAAGTTTTGGCGAAAGATTCAGATGTGGTTGGAAAAGATGACCGGACAAAAAAAATAGAATATAAACCAGACCTATTCTTACTAGGAATTATGAGAGATATACAGTAGTAAAGAGATAACCTATCAAATATTACATATTATTATGGCAGCAAGAATGGTTTTTGCTCAACAATGAAAAAATAGAGAAATCCCCATAGAAGGTGACGTAATAAAAAAAAAAATACTGATTTGTTCAGAAATTGATAGACTGACTTTGGAATTGAAAAATAAAGGAGAGACAAAATATCATGAGATATGGAATAAATTCTATCAATGATGAGTACAGAAAGGAGGGACCCAGAATAAGATCTAATCAGGATTTGTAAAATGGATAATTGAGGTTATGTAGGTAATTATAATTTAATATGATGGACAATACAATAGATATAAAATTAATAGCACAGAAGATAATATTAATGTCCATACTGAATAATTGTATAAACGTATATAAGATATGTATCATATACTTTAGTACGTATGGCAAAGATGATGCCAGGATGGTCACACTGTGTCCAATATTTTAATGTGTAATTAATAAAAAATAATAGTAATAATAATAAAAGGAGATCCTCACCAATTTTCATTTTTATCTTGAAAGTAAATGCCTACAATTTTATCCCAAGCTGAAATGGTGTGGATGGCCAGTGCCATGTGCAATAATTAAAGATACACTTTGAGAATTACTAAGGAGCAGCCATTTTTAACTCTCTTCCTCCCAGGAAAATTGTCTAAACTTTGCCATCTCTTTGCTCTCTGGAATGCAGCCCCTCCCTCCTGGGAATCCAGACCACATTCCCCCACACACTCCCTGTCAAACAGAGTAGATACGATCAACTATTTTCTTCTAAAAATCTTATCCCAACTCTAGCTAACCAAATAGCTCTGAATGTGGAATTTGCTACTTCTATCTGGAGGCATAAAAGTTATCTGATCACGAGAACCTGCTTCCTACTCAAGATAAAATTAGACATAGGTGTTATCAGAAGGAAACCTGACAGAAGAGCACACACTCTGCTAGAGAGAATGTTCCTTGAGTATGGGCTTCAGCACAAGTCCGAAAGCTAGGAAGACAAAACCTCTGGTCTCGGTGACCGACCCAGATTGGATCATGCAATATTATCCCAGGATGTACATTCGCCTTCATTTGGAAGACCTTCTGACCTCCAATCAGCCAAATACTCTCTCAACATATGCACACAAACACAGTTCTACTTCTACCAATCAGTCGTAGAAGATGACCAGAATGAGCTAGAGGGAGGGGTGAAATATGTCATCGGTCTCGAGTCCCTGCACAACCACACGAAAGCCCGCCTTGAATTATCTTGACTATCTAGTGCCTATTTGCTTTAACTGTTGAGTCCAGATTCTTGAAGAAAATGTTAACATACAACCAGGGGTGAGAATGCTGGGGGTTCGGAGGGGTTCGGGAGCCCCCTCTTGCTAAGTTAAAGATTCTGTGCAGTTCGGAGAACCCCCAGATCTCACTCCTGGCTAGTCCCGCCCACCCCGCCCCTCCCAGGAGTCTCCACACGGCCCGTTTTGGATGCAGATGAGTGCAGGGCATGTACAGAGGCTCAGGGAGGGTGAAAAATGGGCCTCCCGGAAATTTGGGAAGGCTGGAAATGGGCCCATTTCTGGGTTCCAGATAGCCTCCCGAGTTCGTGGAGGCCATTTTCACCCTCCTGGAGGCTGGATGAAAACCTCTGGAGCCCAGAGAGGGCAAAAAAACCCCAACCCTGCTGTGGTGCAGGAGGCCGACTAGGCCACGCCCACTGTGCCATGCCCACCCAGCAACGGGGCAGAGAACGCGTTGCTGAATTTTTTTGAAGCCCACCCCTGCATGCAATCAATCTTCCTATTCATTCGAATGGCCTGGATTTTCAGGTTTCCTTCGTACTCGATACCAGTTCTCGCCTTCACAGAGACGTGCGGAAGATGGGAAAAGAAAATGGAGAAGACATTTAGCTTTCTCAGAAGGGACAATCAGCAAACCACAGCCTATTGGATTTGGGGACATAGGTTCATGATATCCCAACCGAACGCATATCTCTGATAGTTTGGGACACCCATTAGAATCCCTGATGGTTCTAGACCCATTTAGCTAGGGGCGGAAAAAGGGAGAAGAATATCAGTACAATACTTGATAACAGCTGAGTATTTTTCATAATTAAAAGGATGAATTGGGATATTTTTCTCTCGCTCAAGCCTTGGCATTTTATTCCAAAACTGAAATGGATTTAATCAATAAATATTTGGATTAAATCAAAACTCCACAGAGGAACAGAAAACTGCATTTATGTTATCAGACATAAATCCTCCAAGACTGTTACTGGGATGAGATGCAGATCTATATTGTAGAATTGGTTTTGGTTTTTTTTAAAGCCATTTGGTCCCTTCCCCAAATTAAAAAAGAAGGAAAAAAAAAACCTTTTTTTGCTTTCCCGGCCATGGAGAAAGTATCTCAGCAGCATCCAACATTTACAAATCTGTTTGCTTTATACACTGGTTTCAATTCGATGCCATTTTTAAAATGACATCTCATTTGGAGGTGAGCATGAAAAGCTCAGGCTACCCTCGAAAACTTCTTTTCCAAGATTGCTGGTAGGCTTAACATACAACGCAACCATTGGACAATTCCATTTTCCAATTTTTACCAATATACTGGATATATCTGTTGCATTAAATCCATGCTGCCCCTTTTCAGCTGTCTGCCTTCTGATCATTCATTCCCACTGTTAAGCTTTCAGCTGGATATAACCAGCTCTTTTCCCAAGCCATGATCACTATTCCTGTCTCCAAGAAACATGTGAATTTATGCATTTAATTGAACAAGCTGGTTGGGGAAACAGAAACTTTGTCTTCTCCAGTAGATTGGCGTATCTACTGGTATATTCAATTTCATTATACACATGTTGTGCATTGACAATAAAGGTTTGATTTGATTTGATCTCATTTTTTTCCCCCTAGGACACCAGAGGTATGTTGGGTTGGTTGGAGGAAAGCAGAAGACCTCACAGGAAAGTAATATTTTGTGTGGTCCTTCATGCTCTCTGAGCTTGGTTGTTTTCTTGCAGATGTTTCATGACCCAACTAGATAACATTGTCAGTGCTAGAAGGCAGTGGAGTTTGACAGGGCAAACCACTTGTACATAAACAGAGAGGAAATTGCATCCCTTCTACACCTGATGATGTTGACTAGCTGGGTCCTGAAATGTCTTCAAGAAAACAATCAAGCTCAGAGAACACCAAGGACCACACAATACTCCTCCTCCTCCTCTCCCTTCTATCACTGAAGATGTTATCTAGTTTTGTCATGAAACGTTTGCAAGAAACAACCAAGTTCAGAGAGCACCAAGGACCCCCCCCCCAGTCCTCTTCCTTCTCCCTGAAAACTCCACTATCTTCTAGTACAGATGATGTTACCCTAGTTGGGTCATGAAACATCCTCAAGAAAACCAACCAAGCTCAGAGAGCACCAAGGACCTCACAGTTCAACCCTGAACTACAAATATTCTCTTCTAGAATAGTGTCCACTTTCTAAAAAGACCACACAAGGGAGCTACACCAAGATTTGGAACGTGACCCTGAAGCCATCGAGTCCAATCGAGCTAATATAGCTTTTAATAAAAGAGAAGCAGCCCATCTAATTGTGATTGCTATCTGCTTTATCCTAACAGACTTGGAAATGACCTTGAAGGTCTTCTAGACCAGTAGTCCCCAACCTTTTTTGTACCATGGACCGGTACAAAATGATCCACGGACCGGTACCAGCATCAGCATGCACGACCAAGGTAAGGTGAGCCGAGTGACCAGCCAGCCAGCCGACCCCATTTCTCCCCACCACCTTCAACTCCTCCTTTATACCTT
Organism: Hydrophis major; assembly: GCA_033807585.1. Classification (NCBI taxonomy): domain Eukaryota; kingdom Metazoa; phylum Chordata; class Lepidosauria; order Squamata; family Elapidae; genus Hydrophis; species Hydrophis major. The sequence continues at coordinate 10,318,809 of CM066339.1, forward strand.
CTCGTGGTCGATGGGCTTTTCAGGCTCTTTCTTAATCTCCTCCTGAGTAACGCAAGACTCCACCGCCATCGGGACGGCTCTTCGTTCGAAGCCACCCCCCCTCTTCGACGAAACTAAGGCACGAGGATTCCTTCAGCACCCAAACACCGCTTTCCAACCAACGACTGACAAGCTCACCCGGAAGCACTTTCTCAAGCGCCCTCGAAACAAGATGGCGGCGCCCAGTTTCAAGATTATTCATTCTTTGCAGCCCAGTACAAAATGATCCACGGACCGGTGGTTGGGGACCCCCGTTCTAGACCAAGCCCCTGGCCAAGCAAAGATACGCTATACCATTCCAGACAAATAGCGGTCCATTCTCTTCTTAGAAACCTCCATTGATGGAGCACCCACAACTACTCAAGGTCTTCTTGTCCAGTTCCTTGCTCAAGCAGGAGACCGCATCCCATTTCAGACAAATGGTTGTCCAATCTCTTCTTAAAAACCCTCAGAGATGGAGCACCCACAACTTATGGAGGGAAGTCATTCCACTGATTAATTGTTCTTACTGTCGGGAAACTTCTTGTGGGTTCTAGGTTGGATCTCTCTTTAATGACCTTCCACCCATTACTTCTTGTCCTGCCTTCAGATGCTTTGGAGAAGAAGTCAGTGCCCTCTTCTGCTTAGGATAGTCCAAATTGTGGGACTATCCCATATGCTATTTCATTTTTTTTTTGAAAAGTGCTGTTCTAATACAGTCAGTGTATTTAAGGAGGGGGCAGGAGCCAACTCTTTGTTCACATGGAAATTTAGGAAAGTCATTTTCAGTGCCTCATGCATTGAATCTCATGCTAGCTCTTGCAATGATATATTGTAATGATCAACTTGTCATGAAGGCCTCTCACGATGCTTGTATCTGGCACCCAACCCTTCCTTTGGGCTGTGTTTTGAGCTTTTGGGTGGTGACTTGGAGAGAAGCCCATGCCAAAACAGCAGATGGGGTTATGACAAAACCCAAATCTGATTTCATTCCTATTTAGGCTTAATTGATAATAAAAAGGGATGGTTCTGCCGTTGCGTATTTACTCATTCTCTCTTCCCACCACATCCTGTGTAAATCTGGAAACTTACCCTATAATTTAAACACAATAACCTTTCACAATGGTAAGGAAAGACAGTGATTAAATAAATGATGCAAATCCTCCATCGGCTGTCAACCCCTATCTGAGTCAGATCCTGACGGAGCTGCTTTGAAGGAAGTATCTCAAATGGAAGGAAGCCCAGGTGGCCAACTTCTTCTTTCTGGACACAGATGGGTGAGGAGGGGGCAAGAAAGAAATTGGTGTAGGGGCAAGGTGGAAGACCATTCTGGTTTCGAGTTTAGAAACACAAGTTGATTTCTTTTTATTCTTCTTCTCAAGACTTTTTTTCTTGCATTCAACATGGACTGTGATTAATAGCCAGACAGACACATATACATATGTGTGTATATATCTGTGTATATATCTACATATGTGTGTATACATGTATACATATACATACATACATATATACAAAGAGAGAGAGAGAAAGTGCATATGTATATACATGTATAGATGTGTGTATATATATATTTATATATATATTTATACACACACACACGTACACACACACACACAATCTCCTATCCTGTCCTATCCTATCCCATTAAGAAAAGTTTGGAAGCTTAGAGATAGAATAGAATCTGGAAGGGACCTTGGAGGTCTTCTAGTCCGGCCCCCTGCTCCAACAGGAGAACTTATCCCATTTCAGATAAGTGACTGTTTAGACTCTTCTTAAAAACATCCAATGTTGGAGCACCCATGATTTCTGAAGCCAAGTTCTGTTCCACTGGTTAATTGTCCTCACTGTTAGGGAGTTCCTCCTTAATTCCAGGTTGCTTCTTTCTTTGTTAATTTCCAACCATTGTTTCTTGTCCTGCCTTCAGATGCTTTGGAGAATAATTTGACCCCCTCCTCCTTGTGGCAGCCCTTCCAATACTGGAATTCTGCTATCATGTCAACCCTAATTCTTCTTTTCTTTAGACTGGCCAGACCCCAAATCCTGTAGCCGTTCTTCATGTTTTAGTCTCCAGGCCTTAGTTGCTGTTCTCTGATTTTTTCCCCCCAACATCTTTCTTATTGTATGGTGATCCAAACTGGCTGCAGTTATTCCAGGTGTGGCCTTACCAGGGTTTCATAAAGTGTACTAGTACTTCACATGACCCTGATTCTATGCCTCTCTTTATACAGCTGATTCTGAATTAACCTGCTTGCTTTTCCACCCTCGCTTGCTGAGTAAGAGATAAGAAGGGGCGAAATAGTCACACGGCTCCAAAAGCTTTTTCCTGTTGTGAAAAGTCTCAGATTTTCAATTCCTATTACAAGTCATGCGCCAGCCAGTCAAAGGCCAGGTCTTGCAGCCTCCTGGACCACAGCAGGGCCATGAAGTCATGGTTGTAGGAGATGAGCAGAGGATGGGGTTAAATGCCTCATCAGTTTGGCATCATTGGGCAGCCACAAGAAACTCTAGACAGCTTGCAATGTAATAAGCGCTAAATGTAGCAAAGCACTGAAACGTTAAATATTAAAACAAATAGGGATTAAATAAGTTAAAACCCAACTATCTTTCCAAACTCCCTCTAAGGTTGTGTACAGGTAGTCCTCGACTTATACCAATTCATTTAGTGACCATTACAACTGCACTCAAAAAAGTGACTTATGACAATTTTTCACATTTATGACCATCCCTGAGCTCGCGTGATCAAAATTCAGAGGCTTGGCAACTGTCTCGTATTTATGACGGTTGCAGTGTCCCAGGGCCATGTGATCTCCTTTTGTGACCTTCTGACAAGTAAGTCACTGGGGAAAGCCAGATTCACTTAAAGTTCTGACCAAGGCTTCCCGAGACCATAATTAAGCACACGCTTAGTTAAAACAAACCTTGTTTTATTTCAGCGCTGAAAATTCATTCCCAGCCTGTAATGAGTCCCAAACAGTCCCTCGAGATAAGCACCCACCTTTCTCTCCTTTGAAGTGCTGCCAAAGTGCCAAATGAACTATAAAAAAACCAACTGAAGTACAAAGTCCACACAGAGCTTCAAGAATTAATCTGAACAGAATGAACAACTTTGCTTCCTGCAAAGGTTTCTCTACCTTTGCACCTCCTTTATACCTTAGGGGAGGGCCAATCACCTCCCAGCCTTACTCCTGAGTCAACCCTTCTGCTTCAGCTGCTCTCGCCTTCTAGCAGCTCTGTGTACACGCGCCCTGGGAACAGGCTCCCCTTGTTCTTCTGCCTCGCTGTTGCCAGACTCCAGAGGCTCCAGAGTCAGCACCCCACTCTCAGATGATCTTAGCCCCATCTCTGCATCGAACGCAGGACCTTTGTCCGAGTCCTCTCCAGACTCCCGGACTGGTCCCCGTTCTTCCCCACTGTCCGATTCTGCTGCCGTCTGCACAGGCTGCCGGCGAACCACAACACTTAACAATTATGTTACCAACTTAACAACTGCAGTGATTCACTTAACAACTCTTGCAAGAAAGATCGTAAAATTCATCTCAACGAAATGTCTCCCTTAGCAACCCAAATTTTGGGGCTCCATTTTGGTCGTAACTCGAGGTCTGCCTATAGTTTCAAAATGCCTGAAGCTCATTTGATTGAATGCTTGAATTGAACTGGTTTTAAATGCTTGGGAAATCAAACCTAATAGACTCGGCTAGGTTAGAATTGATTCAACTATTCAGAAAAATCAAGCCAAATGGACCGGATGCAACTTTTTTTTAAAATTTCCCCATTCAGCAAAGTAAACAAGTCAACCCATCCAATTTTCCCCAAGTCAAGAACCTAACCTCAATTGATTCTGATTTGACTCAATTTTCTCCATTGATTGGCACCGCATGGCTTGCTTGACTTCACAACTGCAAACCCAGAGACTGGTAGTCTGTAAAGATTTATTGCTCGCTGTTTTCAGGTGAAATTCTTGTTTGCCTGATTAAAAAGGTTAAAAAGAGACATCCATATATATAAGGAAAATTCTAAAAGGGAGAGAAGAAATTAGTTTTTTTTTCCCCAGCTCTCATTTCTCAAAAGAGAAATATTGTTCTTTTAACAATCAGTGTAAATGTGCTTTCCTACTTAACCTTTGACGCCAAGTTGATTTTCAGCATGACAAAACATGTTAAATAGGATTTCAGGTGGTGGGGGAAAAAATAAGATATTGGAGAGAATAAGAGGCCAAAACATGGAAAACTCGTTTGACCCCTCAGGTTGTCACTTTGGATCAATATTATTCAGAGAGATATTTTAATCATTGAAGGATAAGAGTTTGACCTTTCCCTGATTTTGATAGAACTATATTTACGGGCTTCATTAAGTGATAATGAAGAAGCAACAGCTCCACAAATGTTGGGAGAAATTAAAAAGTAAAGGAATAGATCAGAAAACATTTTGTCTCATTTCACAGGGAATTCCATCACGGCCTCGAATCTTTACCGCTACTCAAAACTTAAGATAGCGAGTTTTTTTTAGAAATTTCTCTTGCTGGAAATGCAAGATCAATTTTGGCAAAGAAAAATCTCCATTATATTCATGAGATAATTCCTTGGATGGATGATGCAGATAATCCTCAGCTTACGACCACAGTTGAGCCCAACATTTCTGTTGCTAAGCGAGACAATTAAGTGAATTTTACAAACTTTCTCGCCTCAGATAAGTGAATCCCTGCAGTTATTAAGTTAGTAACAGGGATGTTGTTAAATTAGTAACACGGTTATTAAGTGAACTGGGTTTCCCCATTGATTTTGCTTGTCAAGGTCAAAAAAGACATGGCAGCCATCATAAATACGAGTCAGTTGCCAAGCATCTAAATTTTGATCGCGTGACCACGGACATGTTGCAAAGATGAAAAACAGTCGTAAGTCACTTGTAACTTCAAATGGTCACTAAACAAATTGTTGTAATCAAGGACTTCTTGCATAGAATTGAATAGAACTGAAAGCTTACATTTCTTTAAGAATTACATATCTTCTTTTTCATCCTGAATGTTTCCAGTTGCAGCAAACTAACTTTGAACCAAGTAATATCATTGCAAAGGTCTGAATTTGCTTTAGTGTGTTTCATCGGCTTTTAACGATGCCATTGAAGGATGGATTCCAGGCAACTGAATGGAACTGAGCGTTTTACTGACCAGATGCCCTTTCTGTTGCCAGGGTGGAGTTTTGCTCAGCGGATACAGTATATTCTCATTGTGCCCAAAGAGAGAAATATCTACCTCTACCTAGGATCGAACTCATAGCCTCCTGATTGCGAGGCGGGAGCTCCACCTCTAGGTCACCACACTACTCTGCTTTAGTATGCTTACACCAAACATATAGGGAAAATTGTAAAAAAAATCTGATCAGATCTTGGCAAATCATTTAAAGAAGAAAACAGATTATATATATGGTAGACTCGTTTTATTTTTAAGCTCCTCTTTTCCCTTCCTCTTCTTCTTCTTCCTCCTCTTCCTCCCTTCCTCCTCCTCCCCCTTCCTCTTCTTGCTCCTTCTCCTCCTCTTCCTCCTTGTGGTGACAATCATCCTTGTTTTGTGATCCTTGGATTATCAGCAAGATAATCAGTCTACAACTTTCAGTGCGTCGATTGATTTGGGCTAATTACACACACACACACACACAAAACACACACATATACTTTGTGGGTCTTCCTGTGTTAGTCTTGGAACATGGAAAACTTAAAAACATCCAAACAAAACATGCAAACCAAGCATGGATGGCCAACCAGCTTGTAGACCTCAAGAGAGAACAGATCCTCATTTCATGTGGCAGCCAGCTGAAAATTTCCTCCCTGATGTCCATTCAGAACCTTCTTCTGATCATTTTAATCAGCTTTTTGGGGTCTGGGGTGATGAAGAATAAGCCCATCCTCTGAGTGACCATCATCCAGATGACAGAGGAGAACATTACTGGGCCAAACACTCAACCCAACATGGAACAAAATATCCCCTTTAATCCTGAGTGGTGCTCCTCATTATTGTGTTTTCTTCAGGGTCTCCTTTGTGGCTTTCTGGCAACTCAGGTTAATGCCTTCTTCTCTCTCTGAGCAGAGATGTGATCAAAAAGAATGGAGATGACATCGCTTTGGTGTCTTCTTTTCCCCAACCTCTCGTCTGTGTCCCTCCACAAATGATTTTCTTGGCCGTTCCGCTGTAATTTCCACGCAATAAAACATGGAAAAATCTGTTACCTCCTGTTTGTTCTTCATACGGATCGTTGTGTAGTTTGACCCATCCTAACTAAGAAGCGGTACATTAAAAAAAAAAAAAAAAAAGGACATAGTCCCACAGGATCCATTGCAGACATTTAACAAGCATCTGGCATCTAACCGTTTGGATGAGAAACCAAAGAGCAACGATGATGGAGGAAAAGAATTGCTTGGTTTGGTTTCAGAAAGGAATTCTGTCTTTGGTGCAGGGAAGGATGGCACAAATTTAGAACCAAAGGTGTGTTGTGGTTCGCCAGCAGCAGGTGTGGATGACTGAGGTCTCAGAGAGCGAGGACTCAGATGAATGTGATGCAGGGATGGGCCAGAACTATTGGAGAGTAAAGTGCTGCCTTCGGAGCTTGTGGGGGCTGGCGGCAGTGATGCAGAGGACCCTGTACCCAGTGCGCGTGCGTGCAGGGCTGCTCGAAGGAAAGAACAGCTGAAGCAGTAAGGGCAACTCGGGAGTAAGGCTGGAAGGTGATGGCTCCTCCCATAAGGGATAAAAATCAGTCCTTGGGAATGTGTTCTTTGCAGGAAGCAATGAAGTTCTTTAGACTTATAGTCCTCATTGAAGCCGTGCTTACTCCGGTTTGTTTTTGAAATTTCTATCAGTGGATATTTAATCAATAATTAGTCTTCTGTTCTTGGCAGCCTTTTGCAACCTTGAAAGGGCTTGCTTTTGATATCGGACAATTAGATTTAAATGTCTCTTGGCTGGGAATGCACTGAATTCCTAGCACCGCATTAAAAAAGGTTTGCGTTTGTGTTTGTTTAATTTGAAGAAGGCTTGGGTCAGAACACAGTGCCATGGTGGAAGTGATGGGTGATGAGAGTTGCCTTGCCATGCCAAGGCCCATCTTCTCAAAAAGTCTCCATTCCTCCTGGTTTTGCTCATGGACAGAGCCAGTCCTCGACTTACGGCCAGTTGGGACCTGAATTTCCACCTTGGCTAAACTAGGCAATTGTTAAGCGAGTTGTGCCTGGGTTTATGACTTCTGTTTTGTCATGGTTGTCAGAAGCCAGCTGGGAAGGTCACACGTGGTGTCCACATGTCTCCAGGATGCTGCAACTGCCATAGATTCCTGCCAGTTGTCAAACCCCCAAATTCTGACCCCATTATTTTGGGAATGCTGTAATGGTAGCAAGTTGGAGGACCATCATTTTATTTTCAGTGCCGTTCTAAATTTGAATGGTCACTAAACAAATCATTGTAAATCGAGGACTATCTTTACTGGGGGGTGGGGGACTCCCCCAGATTGGCAGCCTACAAACATCCATTAAAATAGCCAAGTCGCTTTTTCAATTTCGGGAACTTCTCCAGATGCCTCTCCAGATATCAGCTCTGAGGAAGATGAACCAGTTCCAGGCACATCTGGAAGGGAGTTGGTCAATGGATCCAAGTAGCCATCCAAGAGGGATTTGGCTCAAACACAGCTGCAGCAGGACAGCCCAAAGGCTCCAGGTGGGACAAGCATGCAGCTGGAGGCAGCCAGCGATGAGGAAGAGGAACTGCCTTCTGCCCCGATCCAAGAACACGTAGGGCAGAGAAAAGGCAGGGACAGAGAAGATCAGCCATCGCTTCTTGACCTGCTTTCAAGGTGCTTTGGAGAATAGCTTGACTCCCTCTTCTTTTGTGGCAGTCCCTTAGATATTGAATCACTGTTATGCCACTGCTAGTCCTTCTTTTCATTCAACTAAACATGCCCATTTCCAGCAACCATTCTTTCTATGTTTTAGCCTCCAGCTCCTTCATCATCAGGTTTTATCTTAATCCTTGAACTTTTCTCCATTCTTGGATTTTGCTTTGTCGGCTGTCTAAACATACCTTTAGCTTAAACAAAGCTTTGCTAAAAACCATGGTGATTTGCTGTCAGATCATAAAGATGACTGGTAAATCCAATACAACTTGATTGTTGATGGTTTGGGTTTTTATTTTGTGTCATGCCCAGCCAAATCCCAGGACCTTATTTTATTCCAAGATAACGGGTGTCTTGTAAAATGGCTCCCTCGTTTTGGAGAGAGGAGGGCTACAGGAAAAAAAAAAACTTTCTTACAAAAATAAAAATTAGCTCTGTTCTTTTGTTTTTAACTCCACCAGAAATTATTGCTTTCGTAGGGCTATAAATGAAGATGGGTCTGCAACTGATTTGCAGAGTCTTTGTTTAATCGAGATTCAGCCTCATTTTGGAACGAATAAAAGAAAGTAAAGCAACGTCTCGAAAAATAAGTTTAGAGGCTTTGCTTTAGGGGAAAAAAAAACACACCACACAAAGATGAGACGAAGCCCAGCTACTGGGGTACTCCCCACAAAGTTGAAAATAGCACTGCCTGTTAATGGCAAGTCTTTTCTGAATTGAAATTATTTCCCCAATTCCTGTATCGGAATCGTTTTAGCACACTTAACAAGAATGAAAAGACCTCCCATTTCCTACAGCAAAAATAAAAGTATTCTTTCACGGTTACCAAATGTTAACTTAACTGGTAATTTGCAACCGTGCATTGACAGGTGTTCCTCTGCCAAACATCTATTATGAAGAGAAAAAAAAGTTATCTACTATGAATTCTTGCCTGTAATCTTCACTCTGGTCAAATGTCACTTAAGAAATGTGGTATTTGCTGGAATTTAAAAAAACGACATCAAGGCAGTCTGGAATGAACCACCCTGATTTCTTCCCTTTCAAAGCATTTATTCCACTTTTTGAAAGAAAAGTGAAGGTTCTGGAGGGTAAAATGTCTGCATTTTGAAAAGTTTTCATCTCTTGATGCATCAATTCGATGTGAATGGTAATCTGTTCAGAATCTGCAAATCTTCCAACTCCAGCTCTGAATCCCTTAAACCCCATACTTCAGAGAGTAAAAAGTGAACTGGATCACCTCCAAATGAGAGTTTATCTTTCAATCATCATAGTCAAATTGATTTTTAAAAAAACATCTATATTAAAACAAAAAAAAGGGGATTGGTTTTTTTTTTTCCTGAAGAAAAAAAAATCAATCCCCTTGTTTTCCTTTTAATATATCTGTGGTTATATAGCTAAGAAATATCTGTGGCAACATTAGAAGTGTGTGGATGGGGATGTATGTGTAGTTTTCTAGATTAATGGTGTCATGTTATTAGCTGGTAAGCCAAAAGATTTGCAGAGAATGTTGGAGAGATTGTATAATGCAATGAGGATTATGGATCTGACAATTAATTTATCTTGATCATGTATTAATCAAAGAAAACAGAATAAATTAGATCTAATCACTTTGCAGAAAACATTGGAGAGATTGTATAATGCAGCAAGGATGATCTGATAATTTATCTTGGTGATGTATTAATCAAGGAAAACAGAATAAATTATATTTTAATGGAGAAAAAACCCTACAGGAAATAGATACATTTCTTCACTTTGGCCAAAGGTTTATTAACGATAAGGAAAGAGATGAACGAATTTTTAAGAAATGCAAATGCTGTAGAAAAAGAGTGGGCAGTGTGTGTCCTAGGGTTAGAAATAAATGTTAAAAGAAGGGAAAAAAATTTGTTTGACCAGTTTCCCAAATATCGCTGATTCTCTTTGGAAACTTAACTTTTGGACAAGATTGTTGAGAAGAGTCAGAACTTTCAAGGACAAACTTCAACTATTTCTTGACTTCTGCAAAAAAAGTGTCTTGAATGGGTTTAATATTTGCCTCTAGGCAGCCCTGAGTGAAAAACCTTTCTTTTCTCCAACTACTTTAATGGAAATGTATGTGGGTGATTTCAATTATGCCCAGACCCATTCCAACAAATTTATGGTCAGCTAAGTGGTTATTAATATTATATAGAAGTAGCCACTGAAAGCAAAGGCTTTCTATCTTTCGCATACTGTCTCTGTGGTGTAGCAAAACACTTTATTTCAAAAATGGAGACCGAGGTGCCAAAATCCTTGTAAAAAGTATTGAGAAACATCTCCCACTGTTCATGCCTTCTAGACAAGATGAAAAGCAGTGTTAAGTTTGTTCTTTCTTTTTGCAAAGGAGCAGCCAAGGAAGGATAAATACAGGTAGTCCTTGACTTACGACCCACAATTGAGGCCCCAAAATTTCTGTTAAGTGAGACATTTGTTACATGAGTTTTGTCCTATTTTGCTACCTTTCTTGCCGCAGTTGTTAAACAAATAACAAGTTGTTAAGTTAGTCACAAGGTTGCTAAGTGAATCTGGCTTCCTTGTTGACTTTGCTTGTTAGAAAGTAGCAAAAGGCGGATCGCATGACCCTGGGACATTGAAACCGTCATAAATACGAGTCAGTTGCCAAGCTTGCCAAGAGTCAATAGCTCCCAGGTCTGGAGGTGGCTGAGGAATAAGAGGAGGAACAGCTGGATTCAGTGCCTGATGTGTGGATGCGCAGAGGAGAGGAGAGCAGTGGAAATCTATGGGCTGATCCTTGGGACAGAAGAGTCACCGCTGCTAGCAAGGCCCCACCCTAGCTCTGGGGATAAAAGGCAGGGGGCGAAGATGAATAGATGTGGCAGAAAACTATTTGTCTCCCTGCTGGACAGACTTGTTAGCCTGCAAGAGAAACTTGCATTCCTTTATTAGGATTCCTAATAAAGGAATCTTTTGAATTCATGTCAGAGGGTTTGTTGTGTTTGGGGAGCTAGGTCAGAGCACAAATGGATGGGATGTGGCTAGGTGGGAAGCCATGACGGGGCTGCACCCCATCATTATCATCACGTCATCGCACCAGGGAGTGGTTCAATAAAGCTCCAATTCTGAATAAGGCCTTTTCAGCCTGTGTCATGCCCCCGTCATCGGAGCCTGAAACTGCAGGGGAAGATGAGTTGGAACAGGAGCCAACAGAGATCGAAGGGGCAGCTCCGTTGGCTTTGGAGAAAACTGGGGAAGGGAAGGGCTTTTCGGGATCAGAAAGGCTTGTAGACAGGGAGGAGGAGGAGGAGAGACAGCGCTCAGGCAATGAGCAGCAACCACTCCCTCCTGATCCAAGAGTGAGAAGAGAAGAGAGAAGGCGGGAAAAAACACAGACTGAGCCGACTACTTGGGAGAGCACCCCACTCCTCTCCATAAGGCTGGGGACTTCGATGTAAGGAGATGATTGTTGTAGAGCGGCGGTAATAACCTGAGGCAAAACTTGGAGCGAACTTCAACTGTAACTTTATTGCAAAAATAAAGGGTTGCCGCGGCTGCTGAGCTAACAGGGCAGTCAGCTGGCGGCAACAGCTGATGTCATTTGACAAGCTCCTTTTATAGCCAGCTGTCAAATGGCATCAACCAATAGGAACAGTTCGCGTTCCCGCTAGAAATGCGGACTGGAGTGAAGACTACCGGTTAGTCCATTGACGAATGCTACAAATGATGGTGGGAGGTGTATTTGTCGGAAACAAGCGTTGAATCTGTGTGCACTTGCCGAAGTCTGAAGATTACTGTTCTGGCTTGCCCAGTTTGCCTACTCCGCGGAACCTCTTGCTCTGGTTTCCTCTTTTGCTCACCTTGCGAACTGGACTTCTTGCCTTGGTTACCGGTTTGCTAATCTGTCTTACTGGTCTGCTGGCCCTGGTTATTGGTTTGCAAACCTTGCTTCCTGGACTACTCGCAGCCAGAGGCTGTTGAAGGTGCGTGTGAGAGCTTTGCTCCAGGACTTATAGTAAACATGGGGACATTTGGGGGCACAGTTGGAGCAATAGAGTTCATCCTGTTCTCTGGTTGTGTTCCTTTTGTGCCATGCACCAGGTGACCCCCACCATCCTAGATTTAGGCCATTCTGGACCAGGTTGTAGTAAAGGTGGGGACGTTTGGGGGCAAAGTTGAAACAATAAAGGAGAGTTAAACCTGTTCTCTGGCTGTGTTGCTTCTGTCCCGGATCATCACACTCTGGTTCTCAAAACAACCACACCTGTGGATTGGCTTATTCAACTCCAGACTGAGGAGAAGGGTTTCTAACTGCTTTAACCGAACGGATATGCACAAGAATCCTCAGATTATGCTTCCTCTGCATTGCTATCGCTTTCCTTAAAAAAAAAGGGCTCCTTTTGAAATACTAATTGTTTCAAGAGTTCTGCTTTCTTGAACGAGAGAGAAGAGGCAGGCCCTTACAGCAGGGGTGGGATTCTACAGGTTCACACCTATTTGCTAGAACCGGTTGTTAACATTCTAAGCAGTTCGGAGAACCAGTTGTTAGAAGAAATTACTGAACTAATCCTGTAAGGAAGGCAGGAAGGAAACATTCTGGTGTTGCTTACAGAAACTGACTCTCTGTTAACCTTTATTACATTCTTGGCAGGACTAGACTTCCTGTCTCTGGAACTTCCCTGGAGTTTTTTTTACTCCTTTGCTGGTACTTTGCTTGTGTGGAGTGACCATTCAAAGTTACAATGGCACTGACAAAAGTGACTTATGACCGTTTTTCACTTACGACCATTGCAGCATCCCTGGTCATGAGGCCAGGCGAGGAGATGCGTGCCTCGATGCGATGTTGAGTTGACCATGCCGAGCCAGTCACATGACCACCAAGCCATGCCCATCAACTAAGCCATGCCCACATAACCAGTTGTTGCCTGCGTGTGATTGAGGGATGGGGCCAAGACCAACAGGGAGTGGAATGCTGCCTTCGGAGATTGTGGAAGCTGGCAGCAGTGATGAAGAAGTCCCTAAGGAGCCTGCACCCAGGGCTGCTTGAAGGAAAAAACAGCTGCAGTAGTACAGGCGACTCGGGAGTAAGGCTGCAAGGTAATGGCTCCTCCCTTAAGAAATAAAAGCCAGCTGAGAAACCGGAGTTCTTTGTAGGAAGCAAAGAAGTTTTTGCACTCAAGCCTTGTGGATGTTCAGATTATCTTGGTTGGTGTTTAAAAAACTTTGAAATATTTCTTGGCAACTTTATCTAGTGTTCTTGGCAGCCTTGCACAACCTTGGCAAGGCTCGTTCTTATCAGCGACAATTAGTTTGAAACAACGTTTTAACCGTGAAGCAACAGAGTTTGTAAAGAATCATTAAAAGGTTTTACTGTTACCTCCGTTTGGTGTTTTGTTTCCTTGGAACAAGGTTTGGGTCAGAACGACGACTGGACATCATCATATCCATCATGTCTGGAATCGACCACTGCTGCAGCATCCCAAACATAAGAACTTAATGGAAATACTTGAATTTTAAGGATAAATCAAATAAGGAACTAAAGATTGAGTTTGTCTCCTGTGACGTCCCTTTTTTGTGCAGTGATCACCCACATAAAGATTGAGCAGAATGTATTTCTGTGCCTTTTTTCTTTAAAAAGTAATAAAAAAACATTTTGCATTTTGCTTTGCGATAAACAAGGAGGCCTTATTATCGGAGGCTAGGAAAATCCTTTCCCAAACAAGCCGAAAACATTTTTTTTCGTAATGCAACCTGAGGCAATTATGAAGCCACTTAAGTACAATATGGGGGGAGAAGCAAAGAAAGTCAGGGAACAAACAGAAATGATGTAGCTCCCCCCCCCTTTTAAATAGGGAACACATTTTAGAGAGAAAACAGCATTAACAGCATCTCTGAGCGCATTCAAACTGCGATGCATTGCGTAGGACAAGAGGAGACAAAATAAATTGCTCCTTGGGAAAACAATTTGAAAAAAAAAAAAACACCCCTTAAAAGATCTCCGAGATTGATGGTTTTCTTGCAGACGTTTCATTACCAAGCCAGGTGACATCACCAGTGCCTTTGTCAACAAGATTCTTATTTTTTGAAGCTATTTTCCAAGGCACCCGAAGACCAGACAAGGAATAATGGACAAGGAGAAAGTCAACCTGGAAATGAGAAATTTTCAAGAACAATCTATCAATGGACCAGAAGTTGCCTTCGGAAGTTGTGAGAGCTTCATCACTGGAGGCTTTCAAGAAGAGATTGGGCTGCCATTTGTCAGAAATGGTGTAGAGTCTCCTGCTTAGGCAGGGGGTTAGACTAGATGACCTACAAGGTCTTTTCCAACTCTGATTTAATCTGTGAACACATTTGTGAAGGTAAAACCATACTTGAAAAGCTCCAATTGCTATTTTTGACTCTAGGATATTAACATTCAGGGTCACCAAATTTTCTTGATGATCCCTTCAATATATCCACGTTTTATTTTGGCAAGAGTTCACTATCAAAATGAAAATTCTCTGAGGAGAGCTTAATTTCCCCCTTGCATTGTAAATTGCAAAAATGCACTGCAATTGCCCAACTTCTTGAGCAGTCCATCCAAAGACTGACAGATGATCTCAAAAGACACAAAAAGGGCTGGAATTCCTTCATACAGGCCATAAGACCACTTGAAAATGCTTCAATTGCAGGTGAGATCTAACAATGGCAAATTTTTCGGCATCGTTGCTAAGAAAATGACAATGGATATAACACTGAAATCACAGGAATTCATGCTTGCCTGAATGCCCAAGTTTTAAAGTAAAATGCTTGAACTAAACTGAGGTCTCCAGATTTAAAAAAATAAAAATCTGTAAAATCAAGAGGCTTTTGTCATGCGTTATCTTATAAAACTTTTAAAGGTGGAAAACAAGTCATATTCAACATTTTAATCTGGCTCTTGTCCAGAGCTGCCACTTAAAACCCTTTTGATTCCTTTGGGTTTTTTAAAAAAGGTATTGTGCTCCATTCGTACAAGCTATAATTATAGGAAATTGGCAAGATTCAGTGCATAACTGCGGTTTACCAGTCGCCATTTATTAAGGCAAGGCAACATCTACAAACTATTAAAACTCCCCTGCTTTTCTGTTTGCAACCCGTTTCTGTTTCTGGATAAAACAGTGCAATGCAGGACAATAATTTTTGAATCAAATAGCTTAACTTTTTTAAAAAATGTGTCCAAAACCATGACTCCTGTGGGATTGAAATTGAAAGGATCTTTGGACCAGTTGCTTTGGCAAAATTCTGCAAATTTTTTTTGCACCCCCATGTGATTATGATCTCCGACGTGATTTCCCACACACAAAGAAGAAGCCAGCAGGAAATCAAATGGGGAAGCCAGCAGAAAATCAAATCCCCTTCCTTTTTCCTTCCTAGGGTCATTCTGTTTTATCGCTTTAGGTAAGGAAGTTATATCTGAAACGATGATCCAACAGATTGTGGCTTTTTCTAGTGTTCTCTAAAGTTAAGCACGAACAGCAATGGTTTTGTATTTAGTAAAGTGATTGTAGAAATAATAATGTGTCAAAGAAAAATAGGTCAGTGAATTCATTTACTGTTAAATTAAAGAGGCTCCACAAATTAAAACAAACTTGGAAACGGCTCACATTAAATCACCCATACCCTCCCAATGCCTAAAGCTGGATGAGATTTTATTATACTAATTTTACTCCTTTATGACTATAATTTCGAAATGGATTATGCATGAATCCCTTCTTCCCAAGACTAATTTCACAAGAGTTCCAGCTGTGGTGTTTCTAGACTTTCAGACCAGCAGCCTAGCCCCAATTCTGGAGTGGTGGATTTGGGATGGAGCGTCCTGGATCCTTCTAGAATTGCCCCAAGAAAATTTGGCAGCAAAATGGAAGTCTTCTGTGGTATGTTTGTCCTTGCATTTTCAACAAGTATTGCTTCAACAAGTGGATTATTATTATATCCGCCAAGCTCCCAATATATTTTTAATTAGAAGTCCAAATAAATGTGTGTGTGTGTGTGAAAGAGAGAGACAGTCTGCTAACTCATGGCTACAAAAAAAGTTGTCTCCTATTTTATGATAAAGTCAAATAAATTGAGGTTTACCTTTATAGATCTGGATATTTGAAGGATCCAGAGTCGTTCTTCCAGCAAGGTATTAAGAAGTCTTATTCCAAATCTTGAATGGTTGTCACCAAGTAAATAACTAGCTTTTTTTTCTGACTGCGGGCCATAAAACCCTGCAAGACAGCTCCCAATTATAGCCTGAAGAATATTAGAAATCTGCTCCCTTCGCCCCTTTTGCATTATTCTCTCCAAGCAAAATCTACACAGCTCAATAAATGCCAGTCCTTCGGCCTAATTTTTTTCCTCCTTTTGCCCGCTGCTTTTATTAGCATTTCCTCGCTTTGTTCTGCTAAATTCAATTTGTACACACTACTTTAGAGGACCCTGATTGAAAAGCAAGTATAAGGTCATCTGAAACAAAGAAAAGGGGTAAAAAAAACCCTAAAATAATAACCAACCAATCTCCAGAAAGCCTTTAGCTAATAAAAAGGATTTCTCTGCATATTTATTTGTGTAACACTCTCCGGAATGTCGTATTTACAAATATACAGGCACCGCTTGTTGTAAAATTCTTACTGAGAAACCAATCAGAACATAATTTACAAAGGCTCCCTTTCCCACGGCTGCTTTTTTCTGCAAATGAAGTTTTGCAACTCAGCACGTTGCAAGAAGACTCTTTTCCCCTGCCGTTAATGAGGACTTTCTGTTTCTTCTAGAGCTTCCATCTTTCCGTCTCAAGAGGCACTGGTTGAAATATTTTTAGAAGCTGCAAGCATCGCCCTCACCTTGACCATAAGATCCTGCACACAAAGGAAGCATAATGCAAAGTCAGACAGCAGCAAATAACCAAACTAACTCATCTGCCGAGGACCTCTTCAACAGCATTTATATTTCTTACCACCCAAACCCAAAAATCCCACCTCGCCGAAGAAAGGGAATATCTGCAGCTCAGGGCTGAACCGTGGGCTCCTTGATACTCTCTGTACTTGGTGGTTTTCTTGCAGACATTTCATTACCTAACTAGGGGACATCGTCAGTGCTAGAAGGGAGTGGGGTTTGCAGAGTGGAGGAGAAGGGAGAGGACTGTGGGGTCCTTGGTGCTATCTGAGCTTGGTGGTTTTCTTTTAGACATTTCATTACCCAACTAGGTAACACTGTCAGTGCTAGGAGAGAGTGAGGTATGCAGAGAGGAGGATGACTGTGGGGTCCTTAGTACTCTCTGAGCTTGGTGGTTTTTTTGCAGACTTTTCTTTCCCAACTAGGGGACATCATCAGTGCTAGAAGGGAGTAGGGTTTGCTCTCTGTTTGTACCTCAATACAATGTCTTCAATCAAGGAACTCAGGAAACAACAGCTTAATTAAGGAACCACCAACTACTCCCATCGACAGGGAGCAAACCCCACTCTCTTCTAGCACTGATGATGTTCCTTGATTCGGTAATGAAATGTCTGTAAGTAAAGATACAAGAGGACCAAGGACTCCTCAAATCCATCTCAATAGAGAAAATGTAAAAAGGATATATATATATATATATAAGTAACTCCCAGCCTGCTTACAAATTCTGTCAAGGATAACCAGCAGGCAAAAGAAAAAAAGAGAAATATTTTAGGTAAGGTAAGTTTGGTTAGCCGTCTCATCCAATTGCTTGGAGTGGCTTGATATTTCTCAAAAGCTGTCTTTTTTTTTTTAAGGCAACTCCTGAAAAGATTAGGCCAGGGGCGAGCGGTGGCTTCAGAAACACTGCCCCAAAAGGGAACAACTTTGTCAGATCAGAACAATTCCATCTAATCTGCCAATGCACTGTTCTTAGGTTTTGCACTGCAGGGCGCCTATATCCTTGAATCTCACGGTGCTATCTTAAAAAATTGGGAACGAGAAGTGGGTTTTCTTTGCTCCAGAAAGAAATATTATGATAGCAGAAAGCTGATTATAATAAATACCATAAACATTATTTGTAAAAACATACAAAGAACGATGGCTGGAATTTCCATGAGCTATATCTAGTTTAATGAAAAGAAGGACTGGGGTGACATGATAGCAGTGTTTCAACATTTGAGGGCCTGCCATAAAGAAGAGGGAGTCAACCAAAGCCCCTGAAGGAAGGACAAGAAGCAACCAATCAAGGATGGAAGCAACCTAGAACGAAGGAGGAATTTCCTGGCCAGTGAGAAAAATTAATCAGTGGAACGACTTCCCTCCAGAAATTGTGGGTGCTTCAACACTGCAGGTTTTCAAAAAGGAATTGGACAGACCACTTGTCTGAAATAAGTCTAGGGTCTCCCACTCAAGCAGGGGGTTAGGACTAGATGACCTCCAAGGGTTCTGCCATTTTGTAAATAACCGTGCAAAGCAGTTAACCAGCATTGTGTATCAAGACATGATTTGCCCAAATCTCTACATTGTACAGAGAAATGTGGTTCAGCAAATTATGTGAAGGGGTTTGTTGTTGTTGTTTTGCTGCTGAGCAATCCAGCTTTTGCAACTAAAAGGAAGCAAGAAACTGGCTCCCAAAATTCAAAAGGCTGGTTTCAGTACGCATGGAAATATTTCCTTGGCATTGTCTACGCTGCAAAATTGCTGGCTTCTGTCAGGCCACTCTGGCAAATTTAGCCAACCGGAGGATATCCAAGATTTTAACCACGGCTGTCACTAAAAATTATACAACATTTTGAAAGGCAGAAAAGGATATCATAACAGGCCATTTCTTGGGCAAAGTTTTCTAAACAAGGAAAGAAATCAAAGCCTATTTTGCATTTCTTTTTCTCAAGAATGAAAAGGGAATCTTTTAACTGGTGGTCATTCTCCAAGGTCTGAAGTCAAGGCTCCCTTTACAAAGCTTGTCAGCTGGTTTATATCTCACCCTTTCGAAAATAATCAGCAGATTGAAAAACCCACATTTTCAATTGATTCAGTCATCTGAAGTATCAAAAATCCTTTCTTTCAGAGAGGAACATTCATTCTGTGATCTCGCGTAGGAAAAATGGTGCAAGTTATTAAAATGCATCCATTGCAATGCCTGGAAATGAACATATTAAGAGAAACTCCAAAGCTTGTTTCGAGGTAATCCTACCAAGTCAAATTAAATTTGCAGTAAACCCAAGACAATGGGTTGCTTTGTTGTTGTTTTTTTAGGAAAACGAAGCTGAACGGGGGGGGGGGGGTGATTGTTAAAATTATTGTGTGTGTTTTTTTAACCAGGTTGTGTGAAGGAAAACTGAACACAGGGAAGAGGGTTTTATATGCACTGTGCTTAGTGTGCTGAGGGAAAAATGTGCCTATTTAAGGTATTTTCCAATCCTTTGACCAACCAAGAAACAAAAACCCATAACACTGTTATTATATCCAAATCTGTAAACGAATCTTATCACAGTTTTTCAGTGTCCTTGTTTTTCCACTGTTGTACCTAACAGCATTAAGATAATTTTAACCTTTAAAGCACTTGATAACTTTAATGAGAAAAAATGTTACCAAAAAGGCAGGGCGTTGTGGGCTTTGGAATGGACTAGATTAAAAAGTACCCAAATGCCAATCACAATGAGTCAAGAAAGGGAGATAGATGAATCCAAGACTCAAAGGGCAACAGGACTTTCTTCGGTTTTTTTTTCTCTAGAAGTGAAGAAGCTTCTTGGATGAGAAGCAAAACGTTTTCAAGGAAAAAAACCCCAGTCTCTAGTTGTCTTTTGGAAAAAGCAACTTTTGAGACAACCATAACTGAATGATAGAGACTCTCCACAGATGACGGGTCTTTTCTCTCTCTCTCTCTCTCTATCTTGCAAGGACCCAAAAGAAAAGAGATTAAAAGTTTCTCATTGCTGGGAACAGAAAAAAGTTTCTATCTGTAAAAAAATTGGGAGAAAAAGATGGATCTGGTACCAGTTTGGGCGGGTGGTGCTAAACCCACTCATTCCTAACCACTTTTTAAATTTTTAATTTATTCACATCCTACCTTTATTATATTCATAATGATTTTTTTCCAGCTCAGAAAATTACTCTATATTCTTCAGTAAAATCTGGGCGTAAACCTAGCCATGATTCATTTAACAATGGCCTTGCTTTAGGCAACAGAATTTCTGTTGTGGTTGTGAGCGGAGTACTGCTTGTTCAATCACAAACATTGGCACCAAGAGACAACAAAAAGAAACTCCCTCCTCTCACAAAGCACAAACATGCAGTGATCCAATTTTAGGCATCTCCTTTGTGATGTTCAAAACTTGAACTGTGGTAACTGCGAAGCCTTGGAAAATCCGGAACACGCTTTAGTTGTACCTGAGTGATTTTACTCTGAACAGATGACACAATGGCAGAAGAGATCTGGCCTTCTTTTTCCAAAGGCACTCCCCTAAAAATTTGAGAAGTAAAGAAAAAAACACACACACACAATCAACTGACAGGTAAATAACAGCATACCTAAGTCTAGTGACTGTAATTAAACATAAAAAACCAGAAGAACGGTGGAGTGAAAGGACTGGAAGGTGGTTTCTGCATCCTGCCTTTTTTCAGGAAATGAATGCAATTAAGTCTGCCTCTTCAACAACTTGTAAGATCAGTGGGAAAAATATATATATAAATCAGAAGGAACGAAGCATGTCTACAAAGCACGGACCTCCCCACCCTGCAAAAATTTCATCAGTGGTGCATCCTTAACTAGCAGCTTCTCCACAAATATTCCCATATAATTAATAATTAAAATTAAGCTGCTTCTGCAACGTTTGCCGATGACCAGTTTTTCTCACATGAAGTCATGCTGATTTTTTTTGGGGGGGGGGGGGCAGAGAAACAATTCCCTTGAATGTCTCCCAAAATAAAGGAGAAAAAGAATAGAAGAAGAAGAAGACACCCCCCCCCCCCCCAACGTTCCTCGGCTTCTCACGAAAACGCAAGAGAATAAAATTAAAAACACGGCCAGGCAAAAACCTTCAAAGGGGAAATCGGGAGAACCTTCAAACTGATTTGAGATATCAGAGGCCTTTGCATAATAACTTCAGAGAGATTGCAACGCAATCCAGAGATTTGACAATCTCCCTGCGGATTTGTCGTCTCAGGGATGGCTGGAACTTTCTTTAGGGACAAAGGTGGGTGGGGAGAGGCTGAATGGATTCTTGGACATGGGAAGAGTAGCCAATAGCTCCCACAAACTCTGCCTAGGAGAGATTTGAGCTGCTCTGGGGGGGGGGGGGGGTTTCCTCTCACTCTGCTGATGGAATGTGCTTAGGCAGGGTCACTAAGACAGAGAAAAAATCAGATTTACCCTGATGCTTCTCTTCCATCTCATTTGCTCCTTCTGGCAGCGTCTTTAAACTACACAATCAAAATCTTTTCCTAATACCCAGTGGGTTTTTTTTCTTTAAAAAGGAAATATTTTAATAATTTATCAATGATGAACCTTGCAAGGTAAATATCCTCCAAAGGACCAACAATCCTGACTGTTTTTAATTCATTCTGCCCCCCAACTGAAGCAGCTGAAAGGTATTCTGATGCTTTCCTACTGATACCTGTGATTGATCCCTTCTCCAACTCAAATTGGTGGAGATGGAACCTTGTTGCTCCTGAAAATGAATCTTGCCACAGTCGAATATCAAGTTATTATCTACAATCCGAAAAATTGGAGTGGAGATAGTAGAGGCTGTTCAGGGGTAAGAAAACATCTATCTATCCATCCATCTCCCTACCTACATCTCTCTCTCAGTCTCTTTAATCTGGTTTAGTCTATTTTCACCCATCCACCATCCATCCAACCTTTCTATCCATACATGTCTATTTATCTCCCATCTCCATCCATCCATCCATCCATTCCTTCTACTCATACATGTCTGTCTGTCTATTTATCTCCCATCTCCATCCATCCATCCATCCATCCATCCATCCATCCATCCATCCATCCATCCATCCATCAATTCCTTCTACCCATACATGTCTGTCTGTCTATTTATCTCCCATCTCCATCCATCCATCCATCCATTCCTTCTACCCATACATGTCTGTCTGTCTATTTATCTCCCATTTCCATCCATCCATCCCTTCTACTCATACATGTCTGTCTGTCTATTTATCTCCCATCTCCATCCATCTATCCATCCATCCATTCCTTCTACCCATACATGTGTCTGTCTGTCTATTTATCTCCCATCTCCATCCATCCATCCATCCATCCATCCATTCCTTCTACCCATACATATCTGTCTATTTATCTCCCATTTCCATCCATCCATCCCTTCTACCCATACATGTCTGTCTGTCTATTTATCTCCCATCTCCATCCATCCATCCATCCATCCATCCATCCATCCATCCCTTCTACCCATACATGTCTGTCTGTCTATTTATCTCCCACCTCCATCCATCCAACCTTTTTATCTATACATGTCTGTCTGTCTGTCTGTCTATCTATCTCCCTCCCTCCGTCTCTTTACCTCCCTCCCTCTGCAAGCAGAAGCATCACACACATAAGATGTTGGTATTTAACTGGAGGTCAGCTGGGTTTTCTTTTCTCTTTTCTGAACAGGAGAGCATTGAAAAAAGGAAAAAAAAAACAGACTTTTTGCCTCGCCCTTCAACGCCACCAGCCTAACCCCTCTGCAGAGTTGCACAGAGCGATCTATGTAACCCTCTTCGACTCCTCTTTGGTTTTTCACAAGATGATGCAGAAGGGCAGTCAAACAGGTAACCAGGTTAAACAACCACAGCATGTTGCTGTGATGCTGGAGCATTTGCAATTCCAACATGCTCAATGCCTGCTCGCTATGTCGTCCCCCCCATTTCCCCCCCCCCCCAAAGGTTTGGAGAAGAAAGGGAACCGAGCTTGGATTTTATTTTTATTTTTTGAGGCAGAGAATCAGCTAACACCCCCCCCCCCGGGGCTGCCCACTCCTTTTACCATTATTTACTTTCCCGGTTTGGATTATTTATATGCTCAGCTGGAATGGGGGCTCTTGGGGGCTCATTACCCAGAACGCTCTTGGCTGGATCCTCGACTCTCCACGGGAGAGATGCTGGCCGAGTGACTGGAATTCTTATGGGCGGGCTGTTTTCCCGGCGAGACGGATGGTGAGTGAGACCTCGCTTTGGACTTGACGTGACAGTGCGACCGCCTCTTCTTCTTTTCGTGCGGGCTTCTGAAAAGGGAAACAGGAACACACAAAACAGTCCTGTTAGACTAAACCAGGGGTGTTGAACTTCATTGAGGGCTGCATCAGGATTGTGTTTGATCTCGGAGGGCCGGGGTGTGCCCAGGGTGGGCCCGGCACAGGACTTGTGTCGGGGGCACCTGGGGTGGCCAAGTGCTAAGGCACGACTTCCCCGAGACCTACCCACATTCTCATTATAACCCTTCCTTCCTTCCTTCCTTCCCTTCTTTTTCCTTCCTTCTTCCTTCCCCTCTTTCCTTCCTTGCTCCCTTCCCCATCTTCCCATCTTTTTCTTTGCCTTTCCTTCTTTGCCTTTCTCCTTTCCTGTCCCTTCTTGCAGGCTCAAATGCAAAAGGAGAAACATTTTTCCTTTTGTTTTGATAGCCCTCTGACAGTGAAAATGGCGCTGGGGCGGGGGGAGCTCTGTTTTTGCTGGCAGAGGGCTATCAAAACAAAATGCGGGCCGGTCCTTTGCTGTTTCCAGGCTGGCCCCAGATAGGAATAAGAATAGGAATAAGAATAGAAATAAGAATAGGGTTGGAATGGACTTTGAAGGTCTTCTAGTCCAACCTTCTGCTCAATGCAGGAGACTTTATACTACCCCGGTCAAATGGTTGTCCAATCTATTTTTCAATCCTTGTTTCCTGTCATTTAATTCTCCAGTTCTTTTTTAACCAATGGCTCTTAATCCCCAGAATTACTTAGTTGGGTTAGCTGACACTCGTACAATCAAGACATTCCTCTTACTGTCTGGCCATAACCTCCTCCAATAAAGGAGGATATCTGTAGCTCAGAATTGAAAGGAGGAGTCCTTAAACCTAACCCAAATCAGTGCTAGCAATGATGACGTTACTTAGTTTGGGTGATGAAATGTCTGCAAGAAAACCACTATGTTCAGAGAGCACAAAGGACCCCATTGTACATCTAATCTATGCTGAGAGCCTGCAACCAACCTACTCCTTCTTGCAGAGGTAATCTTTTTAAAGCTCACCAATATGTAGCTGAGACGTAATAGGCCCTACAGGGGAAGCTGCCCCGTAAAAACAGCTTTTCTTCTTTTCTTCCCAGCTTGCATGATTTGACCAGGTAGCCCAACCAGCCATTGCAACTGAAAATTGCTGTTGTTAAAAGGGAGATGTTTTACAGAAAAGCTATCTCATTACAGAAATGAAACAAGGGGATCAGCTAAAAACTTGGCATTCTGCTGAGCTGTTGAGATAACACCAGGCTTTGTGGCTGGGAACATTTTCCCCCAATCAAAACAATGTCCAATTCTGTTATCAGCTGCAAACCTTAATCCTTAATCTCCAGTCTCTGCCTTGAGATATAAGGAGGGGAGAAAGTAGATGCTGGCTGAAGGAGGAGGAAAAAGCATCATTTCAGAGGAAAGAGTAGGTGATGCTGACTCAATCCAGTTTCTTTTTTCTCTAGCAAAGAATATGCCTCTTAGTAGTTTGCTCTGGAAAAGCTTTTACAGGTCGACCATGCTTCAACTTCATACTTTAAGTGATGTTGGCACAGCTATGGGCTCACACTGTAGCTCAACGAGCGAGCTTCTGGTTTGAATTCAGAAGAACCAGGTTTCATTCTCCCCATCTCTTTGGGCATCGGAGAATGATGACCACCAACTAATGTATGTCCCATCTCAAATTGTCTTCTGGATGGTAGCTATAGTGAAGATGATGAAGTGATTAGAATGCAGCATTGCAGGATAATTCTGCCAACTGCCAGCAGTTGGATTCTCACTGGCTCAAGGTTGACTCAGCCTTCCTTCCGAGGTGGGTAAAATGAGGACCCAGATTGTTGGGGGCAAGAGGCTGGCTCTGTAAAGCACTGTGACACAGTATATAAGTCTAAGGGCTATTGCTATAGCTACACCACTTTCAAAAGAATGAAGATGGGATACACACTGGATAAATGAATAATTATGGAAACCAATTTTAAGTAGGAAAAAAAGGTTGAATGAAAAGGAAGAATGGCTCTGCTTCTAACCCCAAAGCAGGGCAGACGTGAAGCGCTCAGATCGATGCTTGCATCTGTTGGGGTTATTGTGAAAGATTCATTAGTTTTCATTATAGGGAGGCAGAAAAGAGGGGAAGGGGGGAGAGAGAAATTCAGCCTGGCTTAATTTACGGCAGGACCTCCTTGCCCTCTGCAAACAAAGGCAGCTCTGACTCGGCTGCACCGAATGAGCCTTGTACTGAGTCTTGATAAATACAAATCAGCCAATATATCATCCTTGCTCAAGTCAGGACTCTTCTCACATCAAATACCCCAAAGCCCAATGTACTGTTAATGTTCATCCCGTTTTAAAGTCGCAAGCGCAGAATTTACAGGCCGGCAAAGAATGTTTCAAGTTTGCAAGGGTGGCTATCCTAGAGACACCGATGTTGAGTTGATGCTCCACCTGAGATTAAAGGCTCTTCTTGGGGGCAGGTGTGGATTCCCTCGGGGGCCAAATCAATGCGAGGGGAATTCCGGACCTCTTAATTAATTAAGAATCCCCATGTTCTGGTTCTGATCCAGTTCCCCAAACACCACAAGCCCTCTGAAATTAATGCAAAGATTTCTTTATAAGCAGCGCCAGCAGCCCCGGCAAAAAAATTCTCTCTCAATGCAGGGAGATGAATAGTTGTTTGCCAAACCTATTCATCTCCACCCCCTGCCTTTTATCCCCAGAGCTAGGGTGGAGTCTCGCTAGCAGCGGTGGCTCTTCGTCCCGAGGACCAGCCCATAGATTTCCACTGCTCTCCTCTCCTCTGCCTTCTGTGCATCCGTGCATCAGGCACTGGACCCAACTGTTCCTCCTCTTCCTCATCAGCCACCTTCAGACCTGGGGGCTGTTGACTCTCCATCTGAGGGCTGGGGGACGGCCCAGGCTCCGCCCCCCTCTCTTCCAGCTCCATTTCCTCTTCCCCCTTGGAGCTCTCAGGTTGCCTTGATGCTGGCCCTGACTCCAACGCTTCCTACTCCTCCTCGTCTGATTCGGTTGCTAAGCTACAACACAAGGATGGCTATCCTAGAGACAATGATGTTGAGTTGATGCTCTACTTGAGATTGAAGGTTCTTCCTGGGGGCAGGCATGGATTCCCTCAGGGGCCAAATCAATGAGAGGAGAAATCTGGCCCTCTCAATGAAGAATCCCCAATTCTTGGGCCATTGAACAGGTGGACTTAAGGGGTGCATTTCCCTGGCTGGTGCTTTATTTATTTGGTTCATACTGCCGCCTATTTGCCCATGGCGACTTGAGGTGGCTTACAAAATGTAAAATCAAATTTAAATGTGCATTGGAAAAAAGGCAGACGGAGAACGAGGCACACGCAAATAAGACCAGCACAGATAATCCTCGACTTACAACCTCAACCGAGCCCAACACTACTGTTGATAAGCAAGACAATTGTTCAATGAATTTCACCCCATGTTATGAGCTTTCTTGCCACCGCTGTAAAAGTGAATCCCTACACTTGTTAAGTTAGGAACATGGTCGTAAAAGGGAATTCACTTCACTTGTCCGAAGGGCGTAACAGGGGAACACGTAACCCTGGGGTACTGCAACCGTCATAAATACGAAGCAGTGACCAAGCTTCTGGATTCTGACCATGTTGGATGCTGCAACAGTTGTTAAGTGTGAAAAACGAAGTCCCTTTTTCTTTTTCAGTGATGTTGTAACTTTGAATGGTCACTAAATGAGAGAGATCTAACCTAGAACCAAGGAGAAATTTCCTGACAGTGAGAAAAATTAATCAGTGGAAGAGCTTGCCTTCAGAAGCTGTGGGTGCTCCAATACTGGTTTTTTTTTAAAAGAAGAAACCGGACAACCATTTGTCTGAATGCCTGAGCAGGGGGTTGGACTAGAAGACCTCCAAGGTCCCTTCCAACTCTTGTTATTCTATATTCTGTATAAACTGTTGTAACCTGTACTTCTAACATGTGGCTGAAAGTATGCCCACCTTGGAAGGAGAGGCGCTAAGATCTCCAGCACGTATCTCACCACCCTTTTATGATGATGGATATAAACGGGTGTGCATTTCTCCGTAGAGAAAGTAGGATGTAAGGACGGCATGCATGCACAGGGAAACCCACACACCGCATATTTTAAAACCTCGTGCAATGGAGATGGATGGAACTGCCTTGCATCCTCATAAACCTCACCTTCCTTGGGCAGCTTCCTTCTCAATCAGGGCTGTTTGCATTCCTCCTAACCAAAGCCTCCTAAATCAGAGAATAATTCGAGCCATATATCATTCTCCTGGATTTCGTGGCTGAGTCTACAAGCATTGTCCCTTTTGCTTTCTGGCCAGTTTATATTTGCAAATTATTAACAAATTGGGATCCGTGCCCAGAAGTGTCTACTGAAAGGATGTCAATAATAATAATAATAATAATAATAATAATAATAATAATAATAATAATAATAATGATGAAGAATCTCTCGGGTTTACGCCCTTTCGAATCGGGGTATCAATGCCGCAACCTAATTTCATTGCTCATCTGTAATGAAAAGGGGTCAGCGAATCGACCATAAAACCTACGGAAGGAAGATAATAGGTTGTTTTTTTCTAGCCTCTTGAGTAAAATTGATGGAGAAAGCATCCTGAAGAATGTCTGGCCTCCTTTGTTAAAAAACACGTCCTTCTTTATTGAATGCCTCCTTTAACAACCATTTGCAGTGGTGACAGCGATGAAAAAGTAACTTTGCAGCTGACCCTTACATTTATCACAGGTCTGTAAACCAAAAGAATGGAGGAGATAATACAGTGTGGTTTCACTTTGTGACTGGTTCACTTAATAGCTGTGCTGCCGGCCCCAACTGTGGTCGTTAAATGAGGACTAACTTATGTTTTAAAAGCAAACGGAGAAACTTGATGTGAAGAGCCGGACAAAGCCATGTAATCAAGAAAACCTCAGTGCTGTCATTCTGGAGTAACACAGGTGTGCTGCAAACACAATTGTGTACCTGGAACGGGTGCGTCGTCTGCTGATGCCTGGGCTGTTGCTCACACGATAGGCAGTCGGGACGCTCCTTTCTTCCCGATGCCTTTCGGGGGTGTGTGCCCGTCTTCTCGGTGATCTTGAGCGGGACCTGAATGGGCGACAGGGGAAAGTTAAATTCACCCTGGAAGGATTTTGAGGATCTTTAGGTTTCTTGATATGGGCATGCCACAGGATTATCAAAGAGGAGTACAAATTCTGGCAAAGCCATATAAAAGGGAAAAAATGTGGGTTTGTTACAACCTGAATACTGTGAAAGAAAGAAAGAAAGAAAGAAAGAAAGAAAGAAAGAAAGAAAGAAAGAAAGAAAGAAAGAAAGAAAGAAAGAAAGAAAGAAAGAAAGAAAGAAGGAAGTAGAAAGAGAGAGAGAAAGGAAGGAAAGAAGGGAATAAAAAGAAAGAGAATGAAAGAAAGACAGAAAGACAAACAAAGAAATGAAAGAAAAAAGAAATAGAAAGACAGAAGGAAGTAGAAAGAGAGAAAGGAAGGAAGGGAATAAAAAGAGAATGAAAGAAAGACAAAAAGACACAAAAAGAAAGAAAAGAAAAAGAAAAAAGAATGAAAAAGAAAGAAAGAAAGAAAGAAAGAAAGAAAGAAAGAAAGAAAGAAAGAAAGAAAGAAAGAAAGAAAAAAAAAAGGAAGGGGAAGGGGAAAAATGAAAGAGAAAGAAGGAAAGAAAAAAGAAATAGAAAGAAAGACAGAAGTAGTAAGAGAGAGGAAGGAAGGAGGGGAATAAAAAGAAAGAGAATGAAAGAAAGACAGAAAGACAAAGAAATGAAAGAAAAAAAAGAAATAGAAAGACAGAAGGAAGTAGAAAGAGAGAAAGGAAGGGAATAAAAAGAAAGAGAACGAAAGACATAAAGACACAAAAAGAAAGAAAAGAAAAAAGAATGAAAGAATGAATGAAAGAAAGAAAGAAAGAAAGAAAGAAAGAAAGAAAGAAAGAAAGAAAGAAAGAGAAAGAAAGAAAGAAAGAAAGAAAGACCGTCAGACATGCAGCACGGGGGAGTGGTTGTCAGTTCCCCAAAGATGCTTTATCCACTCACTTTCCCCCCACCCCCAAATTACTGTTTTTAAAATCCCAAACAAAATAATTCTGTCTTTAAGTGCTTAAAAAGGCAGGACGCAGATTATTAAGTGCTCTCCAGATGCAAAACAAATCATATCAGAATTGATGTTAGCCAAGAGGGTCCATTTTATTTTGTGCAGCAAGCAGGACAACAAAAAGGCCCTCCTTTAGGAAAGGAACCTGGCCTCAGCCCAGCCTTTCCTCCGATAAGTGCTTAGAACTTGTCAGAGGGAAAGGAAAGTGAATGGGTTTTTTTTTTTTGAAGCTGCTTAATATCAGAGACCCTTAGTGGTGGCTTCTAAGATTTGCATAGCAATGACTAAAATTCCTTAAAAAAAACCTCCACTAAATGGCATTAGCTTTGAATACTTGTAAATGTCACATGCATTTTTCCAGATGCAGATTTGACTATTTTAAAAAATAACTGTGCTAAATGGGGAAAGGTTACTGTCATTCACAGGGAGCTTATATTTATAGGTAGGTAGGTAGGTAGGTGGGTGGGTGGGTGGGTGGATAGATAGATAGATAGATAGATAGATAGATAGATAGATAGATAGATAGATAGATAGATAGATAGATAGATAAAGTGAAATATCACTCACTCATCATCACAAAATCTCCAGAACCGTAAAGCCTACAAACTTGAAATTTGGCCCCTATGTTCCTCTTGGCTTTTAGATGCTCACTAAGAACTTTTTTTCTTTAAATGACCATGAAAGCATATTTTCTATATTATTATTAACACGCTCTGATGCTAAGGAGTTCTACTCCCCCTCCCCTCAGATTTCTTTCTGAAAAATCTCTTCCAAATGCAAAACACAAGCAAAGGAGTTTCAGTTTCAGAGCACCAAGCAGCTTTAGTCCAGAACAGTTGAGCTAAGCCACGTCCATGCTCCTTGCTGTCTCCTTGCTCACACAGCAAATACTCTTTCAGGTTCCAAACAGCCCTCAACTCTCTCACACACACTGACAGGACGCTAGCCAGGTGAATACAGATGGATGCTGGTAGGGATCTCATCTGCCATCATCAGGCTTGACGAACACAATACAGAAGCCTGATGATGGCAGATGAGTTTCTGCCGAAACGTTGCTACAACTTTAAAAGCACAACTATAATGAAGTGGGAAAATACCTGAACAAAGCTGAATACATGTAAGTACCCGCGAAAACTTAAGAAAATAAATACATACATATACATATATACACATACATACATACATATACATATACATACATACATATATGGTACCATACATATATGGTATTCAGCTTTGTTCGGGTATTTTCCCACGTCATTATAGTTGTGCTTTTAAAGTTGTGGCAATGTTTCGGCAGAATCTCATCTGCCATCATCAGGCTTCTGTATTGTGTTTGTCTGTGAGTCAGACTTTCACAGCTGTTTCAGTTTTAAATTTGGTGCTAGCCTACTGCTGTGCTCAAATGGTTTTTTCTTCCTCCTGATTGGTTGGGAGTCTTGGTCTGTTTTTATTGGTCTTGGAGTTTGCTGTGTTCTGCTTGATTGGTGTTTCTAATATCTTCTGTTTGTTTTGTGGTTTTTTTTGTCTTGATTGTCTGGCAACATTGTGTTTCCTGTATTGGAGGCTTTTAGTGCGGCTTGGCTGCGAGTAAACGGACGGCTATCATTAGTTAGGAAGCTGGGTTTCATCTGGGTGCCTGGTTGGGGTGTGTTTGAGCTGGAGGTATCAGGGGGGATCTGTTTGTGCCCAGGTGTTTGCCTGGCTTGTGGTGTGGAGATTTTTTTTGTTTGTGAGTGCAGGCTTCCAGATAATTGACAGTCTGGTGGAATCATCTCTTCTATTCATGCTTTCAGGTATTTTTTCAATCTCTATGGCTTCTCTGATAATTCTGTAGCTGGGGTTTTCTATAGTGGCTAGGGTTTTGGTGCCATCGAAATCGATGCTATGACCTGTGGCTTTCATGTGTTGGACTAGTGAGGAAGTGTGTTCCAGCTTTTTTACTGCATTTTTGTGTATATATACATATATAGCCCTATACATACATATATATATATTCATTCAGGTTGCTAATCATTTCCCATTCTTAAGAAGCAGCATACGAAAGTCTCTGCCCGACAGAAAAGAACTGGTTTTGAAGTTTTATTTTTGTGTCTCTCATCAAGGAATTAAAAAAAAAAAACACATTTTGAGAATTAACATTATTGACTCTTTGAAAATGGAGACCATGAACACGTAAAGTTTGTTTATGCCAATCAAGTCCTCTTACACACTAAATCCTTTAATGATGCCTTCTTTTACTAATTACTACATACAGATCATTAGCTGGGCAAACAGAGTAGGTGGCTTAGCACGTAATCTCTTAGGAAGTACACCTGGAAAAGCAATTCATGCCAAATAAAATTTAACCTTTAAATGAAACACAGGCATGCAATTTGTCCTATCTACTTCATCTATCCAAAGCAGAACAAAGCACGCAGAGATACGTGATCCCCATAAGACTCATTTTGGGGGAGTTTTTTTTAAAAAACTATATATATATATAATTATATATATATATATATATATGGATCTTTGGTTATTCGGGTTTTCTCCCGCGTAAGATTGGAAGTATCTAGGTAACGTTTCGATGAAGTCTCATTCATCATCTTCAGGCTTGGTCTTCAGCTCTGTGCTTCTCACTCTGAGAAGCACAGAGCTGAAGACCAAGCCTGAAGATGATGAATGAGACTTCATCGAAACGTTACCTAGATACTTCCAATCTTACGCGGGAGAAAACCCGAATAACCAAAGATCCACATACAAATACCCGCGAGAACCTCAGAAAACATATATATATATATATATATATATATATATATATATATATATATATATATATATATATAATTTTATAATTATATATATATATATATATAATTGGGACTTTCCAGGTTGAGGATCTCAGCTGTAAAACCCTTACTATAAAACCATTGGATCACTTGTTGTCTAATTGTATTGCTTCCTTCTCCTTTCCAATCTGCAATGCTGTACTTTTGCAGAAAATTAAAACACAAACCAAAAAGAATTCGTATGGACTCCAGTTGCAATTATAATGGGTCTTAGGTGTGACATAGATGGATGACTGTGGCAGGGTGAGAAGGTTAAGCGAAGCAGGGCCAGAGGTTGAAGATTAGATTGGCAAGTTGGAAAGAAAACACAGAAGGCAATAAGTAGGCCAAACTCCATGCTTCTGCTAAGAAAATAAAAAACCCAGATGCCTCTCTCTATGTGATGGTTTGGAGCCGATCCGGTCTTGCAGGACATGTTACACTGTGAAATTAGAAAACACCTCCATTAAAAGCATCGCGGAAGCCCTTCACAATCGACTTTGCCCGGTTGCTCAATTACTGCACTGCTGATCTTTTCTCTGGGTCACTGTTTAACCCAGGATTTGGAGACCTTGTGGGAAATTTCATGAGGTCAGGATCTGAACTCGGACAACAAAAGGTGACCCGAAGTTACAACTTAGCTAAAACAGCTTTCCTATGGGTTATCAGGCGATGGGAAAGGTGAGACTAGAAAACTATTAAGGACAAAGAACTGGGTTAGGAGTTAATCTGTGTTTTTCTTTTTCTTCTACTACAAAAGGAATAATAATTGGAATCTTAATATTCTAGCAAAGAAATGTGTGGGTTTTACTCTAGGGGTCCCTGACCTTTACAGCTTGGCGGTCTGGCCTGGCCTGGCAGTATGTATGTGTGTGTGTGTGGCAGGCACATAGGTGCACGCACAGCTCTACTTGTGCAAGTGGAACGTCACACGTGCATGCTTGCCCATCCCTTCCGCGGTCCGGTTTTGAACAGGCCACAGCCTGATAGTGGGGTCTTGGCCCGGGGATTGGGGGGGACGACACCCCTGTTTTAACACACAAAGGTACAGAACAAAACCTGATTGGTACTATTTCTGTGGCTTGAGCCATTCTCCATCAGCCTCTAATTCAGAGAAATCTGCAACCCAGCAGATTTACAGCAAAACATTTCCATGGGAAAAACACACACACACACACACACACACGTTCATCCTTAGAAAATTTGTAGAGAGCCCAGCGAATGGGCTTGAAGGACAGAAGGAAAAAGTGCTAGCAAGAAAAGAGTCAGAGGAAAAACATTTGAGTCTGGGACAGAATTGTAATCTGAGCAAGCATCTCAGGAAAGTTCTCTAGTTCACATTAAGATAGACCGGGGAGAAGAATAGACCGGGCTGGAAGAGACTTTGGAGGTCGTCTAGTCCAACCCACTCCTCCAGGTAGGATGATGGCAAACCTATTGCACGTGTACCACAGGTGAGCACACATGCAATAAGCAGAGCCATTTGTGCGGGCACGTGAGCCCTAGCCAAACTTACCTGCACTGTGCAGGTGCGTACCTCCCAGCTGATTTTCGGCCCATTTGAGGCCTTTTTCAGCTTCCCAGAGGCTCGAGGGAAGCCTTTGCAGCCCAAAAAACAGGCCCGTTTCATCACTTCCTATATTTCTGGAAATACCGGCAGTGACGAAACAGGCCCATTTTTCAGCCTCCAAAGGCTGCGGAGGCTTCCTTCGAACCTCTGGGAGGCCGAAAAATGGGCCGAAAATCAGCTGGGAGATGTGCAGTATAAGGGGCGGCGGATCGCACGCACATGTGCAGGTAGGGTCACGCGCATAGCCTTCTGGGTGCTGCACGCTCACGCACAATTTGGGGCACATGAGCCCAAAAAGGTTATCTACCACTGCCTGATACCATCCTTAGTCAAATGTCTTGTCTCTTCTTCAAAGCCTCCAGTGATGGAGCGCCCACAAATTCAGGAGGCAAGTCGTTCCACCAATTAATTGTTCTCCCTGTCAAAAAATTTCTCCTTATTTCTAGGTTGGTTTTCTCTTTAATGATCTTCCACCTGATACTTCTTGTTCTGCTCTTTGGTGCTTCAGAGAATAAGTCAATCCTGTATTCTTTGTGACAGCCCCTCGAGTACTGGAAGAGAGTTATCCTGTCCCCCAATCCTTCTCTTTGATACCTAGGTCCCACTACTGTTACGCTTGAGCCTCCAGTCCCCTAATCCTCCTGGTTGCTCTTCTCTGCATTCTTTCTACAGTCTCAACATCTTTTTTTACATCATGGTGATCAGAACTGGATGCAGGATTCCAAGCACGGCCTCACCTGCGTGTGGTGTAAATCGGGACTATCATTTTCAGCCTTGCAAGATTCTTTACTACAGCTTTACAACAAAAGTAGCCATAACCAAAACAGCACTGGTTTCTTAGCCTAGATCGATTTTTATAGAATAGGCTATATACTGCAGGGGCTGATTCACAGATCAGAGTAATGCTCAGCTCTTCGGAAACCTGAAGATACACCTGGGAGAAGATCCTTCACCCTCTCGCTTACCAATCAGGCTACCTTCAGGTCCTGCCCAGCTCTACTTAGTGAAGCCAAGAGTATACAAATTCTGCCTCATTCTGCCTGCCCTCTCTCCCTTCCCACAGCTCTGACCTGACAGCTCTTGGGTCAAGGAACTTTGGTTAATGGGGGAAGAAGTCATCAAAATAATATAAATGGGTTTATCGTGATGGAGCCTGGAGCTTGAAAAATTTGCCACGGAGAGGTGGAAGGGCTGTCAAACCCTCACAGTACACCTGAAGCCATTTTCAGAGGAGCATTATCCTGTCAAAAGCCATCTAAAGCCTCTTTGTGCCGCTAAGTAGGAATTCCCCTTAGCCAAGGTCTTAACATCTCTTTCTCTCTAGCCCAGGGATGGAGAAGGGCTTGGAACAGAAGTCTCGCCCCTCCATCATTTGCATTGTCTTTTTCATCCGAGGATCCAAGCAGAGAGTTTTTGCAGGGTAAGGGCGTGCTTTCCCAGTGAAATCGCACCTTCCCTGAAGACGGATTGTTGGGAGAAAAAAAAACCCAAAGCGTTGATTTTCCTACTGAACTTTCCTCTGTTTGGAGGCTAACAGTGGCACGTATGAAGGTTGTCAGATATCCCTTCCAATCTTAAAACAACAACAACGCTAATTTAATCCTCAGATCCAGTTAGGCGGAAACCTCTTTATGTCTCCGAGGCTCTGCTTTGGGGCGGACAGTAATTGAAGAGACACAAAGTGAAGGGGCCATATGATTTTTTAACATGAACGTGCAAGATTTGACATTTATTGGGGGGGGGGATGCTAGCTGTCACAGAAAAGTTTCCTATCCCGATCTCAACTTAAATGATGTGTTTAAGTTTATTTGTGTTTTCCTAAAATACACCTGCCAACACGTTACCGTGCCTTCTTTTATTTTTTTTTAAGAAAGAAAAATTCTTCAAAACTTTTAGCTTTGAAAATCTTCATTACCGATTTTCTAACGGCTGACAAGACCCTCCTAGCATTTCAATTAACTTCTCCCCAACTTATGCCTTAATCTTCAGCACAATCTCGTATCCTAAAGAGGTGTGAAGCAGGTGCTGGAGAACCGTCTGACAATCTGTGTCAAGTGACAACGTTGTGGCAACGTTGATAAAAACGCCATCTATTTTTGCACACACACACCCTTGGCAAATGACAAGAAGCTGTCTGCACTCTTAATTGGCGTCAGCAACCTGCCACTTATTTTGGAGGCTGAACCCCTGGCAGATGTGTCGAAGAAAACAGAATGGGCGTTGGTTCTTACCTGACACGCAGGTGGTAGGATTTAGATTTGGCCTTCAAAGAAGGGCCTTTAGCGGAATTGTCATCTACCATTGTAGAGGAAAGGACTGTAATACAAATGTAAAGGCGGTTGGCTCGCCAAGGGTTCGACCTACAACAAAGGCCGGGTGTCCTTTCGCTGGCCCGCACCCCCTTTTGGAATTTTAAATGTATATAAACTAATATAATTATTAATATCTTTATACCTAAGCGTACAATCAAGATATATAAGCCAACCAGTGTTGGCAACGTGAAATAGCCAAATATTGATAAGATGTAAATATATATATATATGCAAATACATGTATATATCTATCTAAATATATATATATATATAACTGTATATCTAAATATATTTAGATATCTATGTAATGCTAAATATTGCTGTTAGTCATTATTATTTACAATATTTAATCCAAGGTCTGGTTGGAGCTCCCAGGAAGGAGTGACCCCAAGAATTGCTGTTAATCTTGCCAATGTGCCAAATAAAACGCCTGAGGCTGGAGTGAGGCCTCGGGCAGCTGGAGCTCCCAGGCAACAACCAGGAGGGATAGGCTGCTATTTCCTGCCCTGAGCGTGCTGTGAAAAGCCAACAAGTTTGCCAATTCCCCTAAATATCTGATAGCTCTCACAGGCTGGAAGGCCTATAATTAGAGCTAGTCCCTTCGCAGCTCAATGAGGCCTCTAAAAGCGGCGCCCGACACGCAGCGACGCCCAAAATGGCGGCCGCCTACGCTCCCTTACTCACAGGCTGCTCAGGGCCAAAATCAGCCTCTCTGGCACGTCTAGGGACCGAGAGAGGCAGCCAGGTGATTTTCGCCCCTTCCTGGGGCGATCGCCGTTTACGGTGGGGGGGAACACCAGCTGCGCTATTACACCGCGATCAAATAAAGCCGCTACGAGTGCGGCGTAGAAAAGCGGCAGGAAGAGGATCGAATTGAGGGGGGGGATTGGCGCCGGAGCGCGGAAGCCGCCCGCTGTGCAGCCCCCCCGGGGGTGAGAAACGCGCTCCCCTGTTTAATCACTATCCCAATGCGCTTAGAGGCTAAGGAGAACCGGGGCAATGATAATCAAACCTGATGAAAAAAGAGCTCTTGAATCAGCCAAGGAGTGGTGAAGTACACAGCCTACTCTCACGAAGGCTGAACATAAACTGGGGAATGCAAGGGAGCCACGTGACGGAGGGCGGAGCATTCCTCAGTAAATAAGCTCAGCCTTCAACAACGCAGACTGAAGCACCTCCCACTCTCTGGATGATCCGACCGGCTCTCAGGAGAAGCTTTCCTTGTTCTAAAACGTTTTTAGAACGTACGTCGTGCGCCTTAACGCGGAGCGGCTTAAAAATATCAGGCAGAAAGAGCCACCACAGCAACGAGACCTGTGAGATACTTGGAAGAGTTTTTTAGTGTTTTCAAGAGTTAGAAAAAAAACCCTCACCTGGAATGCCGGACGGTTCTGTAGGCCGTGGGAAGCGAGTGCTTTGCTTTCGAATGGGATCGTGATTTGGCTTTGGAGGAAGAGGAGGAGTGGTATTTCGAAGGAGGCGTCTGGGACCGCGATCTGGATCGTTTCTTGTGTTTCTTCTTTTTCTTCTCTTTCTCTTCTTCTCTGGGGAGATCTCTGCATCTGCTTGTAGGCCTTTCGGGCACCTTGGCTTCTAGGACTGGTAACGTCCGGATGCCGGTCAACAGAGCGCAGGGGATGTTACTGACCGTCTGAAAGGAAGGCAACAAAGAGTTAGGGGTGGGGTTACTAGGAATCTGGGATTGCAAGTCACCTAGGAAAATAGCAATAGCAATAGCCCTTAGACTTATATACTGCTTTGCAGGCCTCTCTAAGCGGTTTACAGAGTCAGCCTCTTGCCCCCAACAATCTGGGTCCTTATTTTACACGTCACAGAAGGGTGGAAGGCTGAGCCAACCTTGAGCCTGGTGAGATTTGAACTGCCATAATGCAGGCAGCTGGCTCTCAGCAGAAATAGCCCGCAGTACTGCACTCTAACCCCTGCGCCACCACAGCTCAGTCCTGGAAGATCAACACGCATCCTGATCAATAAATAGTTTTCTGGCTAGCAACCGGTTTCAGTCTGCCTGCTGTAAAAAGAAAATATCTTCCCATATCCTGTTTTGAGAATTAGAAGTAATTTTCTACAGGTTATCAGTCTGATGTTGTTGAGTGCCACATGCCAAGACATTCTCTTCTCATTCTACTTTGCTTCCATTTCTAATCATTTAGAATTACGGGACTGGAAGGGATCTTGGAGGTCTTCTAGTCCAACCCCCTACTCAAGCAGGAGACCCTATGCCATTGCAGATAAATGGCTGTCCATCTCTTCTTAAAGCCTCACAACTTCTGAATGCAAGCTGTTCCACTGATTGTTCTGTCAGGAAATTTCTTCTTAAGTTTTAGGTTGGCGCTCTCCTTGGTAAATTTCCATTCAGTTACCCCTTGTCCTGCTCTCAGGGGCTATGGGGAATACATCGGTGCCCTCTTTCCTGTGTGCTATTGGAAGATAGCTGTCATGTCTCCCCTAACCCTCCTCTTCATGAGGCTAAGCATACCTAGTTCTTTCAATTGTTCATCCTATGATTTAGCCTCCAGAGCCCTTCTCATCTTATGTTGCTCTTCTCTGCACTCTTTGTAGGAACCGCGGCATCTTAGAACCACCAGAGGAGGTTGAACTGAAACTGTATTCTCAAAATATGAAGGGCCACAAGAGATTATTTTAAAAAATTCAACCGTGGAATGTGCTATGAAGCTCTTTGGCTATCTTCAAAGAAGTTATTTTTTGAATATCTAGAAGATGTAGAAGATCAATGGTCCTTAGCTTCGATGGCCCTGGGACTACTTCTGAAGGCCATTAGCTGGGAGACTAGTGGACTTCCTTGTGTCCTTGGGTTGACCACTGGGAGAACAGACTGCTGGATTAGATGGACCATCCAGCAAGGTACTGATGGTATTCTTATGCTGTCTTCTAACCAAAGTCCCAAAGGTGCTTTTTCAAAAGGTACATGGACTTCCTTTGTTTCTGCTAGAAGACATTTCGCTTCCTGAACTGAAGAAGCTGCTTGGATGAGAAGTGAAACATCTTCAAGCAAAAACAAAGGAAGTCCAGTGGCCTTTTGAAACACCACCTTTGGGGCAACCATGACCTGTATGACTAAGAACGTCCATAGACTTCTAACTAGCAAGAAGAGAGGTCCCACACAAGACGTCTTCTTATTTGCAAGCTTCAGGAGTAAGAAATTTAGAGCTCTCTTCCACAGAACAAGTCCTGACTGGATGCAAAGAAATCATCTCTCTTTGATAGATAGCCTGTTTTTGTTGAGACACCTTCTGTCACCCAGGAGAGACTGGATGACTCTCTAACTTTCCCAAGCGTGGGATAAACCTTCAGTAGCAATTCCTTGGCCACCTAAAAATTTTCATATTTAGAGATGTCTAGACAATTTTTTCCACGCTGACTGCAAAATTACAGTTTTGGGGACAGGGGTCATCTTCAGATGGGCAAAATGCATAAAAAGCCTGGGCAGGTTAAAATGTAATTACGATTTGTTGGAAGGGTGTGTGTGGTGGTGGGGAGGTTGAAGAGGAAAAGCAGCATTTGTAAAAAGTGTTTCCCAACTTTTATGAAAAGCAATATAGACTGAGAATATATTCCCGAAAAGGAACATAAAGCTGAATCACCGGCTCGCACAGTGATCAGTATTTCTTCAGTCAGTAAATTTAGATTTACTGATTTAATTTAAATTCAATTACTCCAGCCAGTAATTTAAATACTCATTATTTAAATTTCTTGCCAAAGCTTTCCAGGATTTTAAAGAAATCTCTCCTGGCTGGAGAGATTTCTCTGGAAATACCCAGCAGAGAAAATGGAATCTTTATGAACGTATAATCCTTTCTGTCCATCTGCAGGCAGAAGATTCTTTGATGTTTGGTGAAATTAGGAAATTCTATTTCACATTAGATCCAACCGCATTTGTCTGGCTTTGGATCCAACCCCTCCCCCTATGTTTTTAGCCAAGGGCAGGCGGATGACCAAGTTAATGAAAAGAAGGACTAGGGGTGACATGATAGCAGCCTTCCAATATTTGAGGGTCTTCCACAATGAAGAGGGAGTCAAGCTATTCTCCAAACAGCAGAAGGCCAAACAAGGAACAATGGATGGCAGCTAATCAAAGAAAAAAACAATCTGGAATTAAGGAGAAATTTCCTAACAGTGAAGACAATTTAACAGTGGAATGGTTCGAATCCAGATGTTCTGGATGCTCCAACACTAGAAGTTTTTAAGAAGAGATTGGACAGCCATTTGTCTGAAGTGGTATTGGCTCTCTTGCTTGAGCAGGGGGTTGGACTAGAAGACCTCCGAGGCCCCTTCCAACTCTGTCATTCTATTCTGAAATGAAGTTCTTGAAGCTAATAAACAACTGAACTTAATCCGACAATTAAATTACCACTTTTTCTTGACGCATCTAAGACATGAAATCACACATTCAACAGAAGAAATGGGTTTGCATAACAAGGTTGAACCCAAATCTTAACCAAGGTTAAAATGAATAAGCACATTTGTAAAAATACAGCAACTCCACTTCCAACTGAGCTGGATAAGAGGGCTGTGTGGGCACCCAACCATACTTGGCAACCGAGGACTGGTAGTCCTCGACTTATGACTATTTCTTTCATGACCAAAGTTACGACGGCACTGAAACTTAAGTAGCTTACAACAACTCCTTGCATTTATGACCATCCCAGCCTCCCCACGGTCATGAAATCAAAATGTTAAGAGTTCAAAACTGATCAAAATTCAGACACTTTGGCAACGGGTTCGTATTTATGATGGTTGCAACGTCCCTGGGGATCTCGTGATCCCCTTTTGCGACCTTCCCATGAACGAAAGTCAACAGGGAAACCAGATTCGCTTAACAACCGTGTGACTAACTTAAAGGCTGCGATGATTCGCTTAACAATGGTGGCAAGAAAGGCGGTAAAATGGGGCAAGACACACCTAACAAATGCCTCGCTTAGCAACAGAAATGCTGAGCTCAACTGGATCTTATTTATGTTTGCTGCATTCTCCTTTGGTGCTTTTCAATGTGCCTTTAAAGCACCAATCCAGGGAAATGCAGCCCTTAAGGTAACTGGAAATTCCTACCACTCCTGACAGCAGGACGTCTGGGCCAGCATCCAATTTCTAGTTCTTTAACTGTGACTTGG
This sequence comes from Hydrophis major, assembly GCA_033807585.1. Taxonomy (NCBI): domain Eukaryota; kingdom Metazoa; phylum Chordata; class Lepidosauria; order Squamata; family Elapidae; genus Hydrophis; species Hydrophis major. Next base: position 10,359,794 of record CM066339.1, read on the forward strand.
AAAAGACGTTATCATTAGGCTGAAATTCCACCATCGTTACACCTTCCGCCCTGCACGACCTCCGACCGGATGGATCAATAAGGGACAGACTTCCTTGATGCTGGAAAAGCAGAGGATAATTGTTGGATCCATCGAACGCTTCTAATTTTAGCTGCCTTTGCAGGGTTTATTTTAGATCACCATCTTCGTGAAAAGTTTAAAAGCGTCTCTTTCAAAAAAAAAAAAAAAAGGGGGGGGGAGGGGGTTTCGACATGAATGAAGACACCTATGTTCATGAAATGCGCTCAGTCAGGACATTCACACAACCTGGTCACCTTGGTTTGATTCCGATTTGTTTTGGGGTTGTGATTCCAAGCCATCCTGTTGGGTTCATTTGATGCTTTACACTTCAGAACAACCTAGAACCAGACCCAAAGGTGCTTTTTTTTTTTTCCCCCAGGAAGCAACTGGACTTTCTTGTTTTTTCTTTTGAAGATGTTTTGCTTCTCATCCAAGCAGCTTCTTCAGCTCTGACTGGATGGTGGGGAAGGGAAGGATTTATATTCCCTGCTGGTCATTTGCATCCTTTTAGAGGGTCGTTGAGGCCACTTGGAGGTTTATCTGTATCCTCAGAGTCACCTGAGCGGTGCTCCTGGTTCCTGTAGTCTGCAATTTTTCCTTTGGAAATCCATTCCACTCAGATGACCCCAAGGACAGAAAAACCTCCAAGTGGCCTCAACGACCCTCCAAAAGGATGCAAATGACCAGCTGTCTGCAAGGAGTGTAAATCCTTCCATTCCCCACCATCCAGTCAGAGCTGAAGAAGCTTCTTGCATGAGAAGCGAAACGTCTTCAAAAGGAAAAAACAAAAAAGTCCAGTTGCCTCCTAAAAAAAAATAAAATAAAAGCACCTTTGGGACAACCAGGATGAGAATCTCTACAAACCTAGAACCAGATTAAGGAAGTTGTGTGAATACAACCTCTCCTGTTTGTTTGCTTGTTTCATCTGGTGCTATCCTAGATTCCTGCTGCCCACCTGGACAAATCCTTGCATTTTTGGTCCCTTGACCATTTCAAGAAGAATCCTCTTTCCAAAAAAAGAAAAGAAAAAAAAAGGAAGAAGAAATGAGCACGACAGTGGTCAGCCCCGAAGAGCTATTGAAAATCCAAAAGGATGCAAGCCTGCACAATTTCCAAGCATGGATAAAGCCAGTCTTTTCAATGCATGAAAAGAAGCGAAGGGGGGAAGGAAGAGAAATGACCTTTTTTTTCTGAACAGCATTTTCTGAAGTCTCACAGCAGACTCTCGAGAAAGCTTTGCTAGGATAAAAATCAAAGCAAGTCCCCAGTCCTGAAACATCTGTCAAGGGAGCTGAAAAAGCTCTAATTAAAATGCCAAAACGTTTGCTGAAGTGTAGAAGACAGAAATGCACAAGAGACACATCAGAGGAATAAGATGTTTTTTGGGGGTGTGTATGAGGGGTGGGGGGAGATGGGAGGAAAGTTTGCAGAAATAAGGGGGCTTGAGATGCCTGGTTATAAAACAGTATCAAAAATGCTGGGAATTGCCAAGCACTCGTTTTGCAGGGAAGCGATTTGAGAACGTACAATTTTTGAACTGTTCTGGCAAGGAGCTTCTTCAATCTGATCTCCAGAGAAAGGGCCCGTTTTAAATATTCCAGGCAATACTCTGGACTAATCGAAAGGAGCAGGTTTTGAAGAAGGGATAACGCTGAGCAATTAAGAGGTATCAATGGGAGTGAATGCTTGTAGCTCAGTGTGGTCCTTGGTGCTCTCTGAGCTCGGCTGCTTTCTTTCAGACGTTTCATGACCCTACTAGGGAACAACATCAGTGCTAGAAGAGAGTGGGGTTTGTGGAGGGGAGGGAAGGAGGATTGTGTGGTCCTTGGTGCTTTCTGAGCTTGGTGGTTTTCTTGCAGACGTTTCATGACATTACTAGATAACATGATCAGTGCTAGAAGGGAGGGTGTCATCTTTCTCCTCCATCTTCGCTGAGTCTTTGCATCACCTGACCTCAAGTTTCTGGTGCTTATATGGTTCCCAAAGCTGACAAGAGGAGGGGTTTTGGAGAGGAGGGGTAGAAGGACTGTTGGGTTCTTGCTGCTGTCTGAACTTGGTTGCTTTTCTGTAGACGTTTCAAGTCCCTATTAGGTAACATCAGTGCCTGAAGAGATTGGGGTTTGCAGAGAGGAGGAGGAGGAGGATAGTGTGGTCCTTAGTGTTCTCTGAGCTTGGTTGCTTTCTTTCAGACGTTTCTTGACCCTACTACGGAACATCATCCGTGCTAGAAGGGAGTAGGGTTTGCAGAGATGAAAAGCATTGTGTGGCCCCTGGTGCTTTGTGAAGTTAGTGGTGTACCTGCAGAAGTTTCATGCCCTAACTAGATTATATCATCAGCGCTAGAAGAGAGTGGGGTTTGCAGAGAGGACAACTGTTGGGTCCTTGGTGCTGTCTGAACTTGGTTGTTTTCTTACAGACGTTTCAAGACCCTATTAGGTAACATCATCAGTGCTAGAAAAGAGTGGGGGTTGCTCTCTGTTTATATACAACTATTTGCCCTGTCAGTGTTGGTAGGAACGCTCTTGGTGGTTCCTTGATTATTAGATTGTTGTTTAGTGCTAGCTTGCTTGCCTGGGTTGGCAGTTTCTCGATTGGGCTATCCAGGGCAAGCCCTTTATATATAAAGAGAGACCAACAATGACAGGTTTCTGGAATACAATAAACAAACTTACGTAATTTATTTGGGGCAGGGGGAGGAAAAAAAGGTTGGCAAGAGTAATAAAAAAACCCATGCAGCCATCGCAAAAATAATGAAATAAAGCCATCGGAACGTGTTTGGGAAATAAAAAGCGTTTCAGGCAAGGAGTCCTTAAAATGTCAAAAGCTGACGCACAGAAATGTTTTTATCAGCATGTCAAGGGAATCAATACTTTGTTTGAAGGCAAGGCAGAACTCGGCGCTGCCATTCAAACGCAAACAACGCCGCTTTCCTTCAAGGAGCATTTAATCGCTGCAAAATCTGATAAGGCATGTTTTCATTTCTTCATTTTCCAGCCCCCCACAGATCTGTGACGGGCATTTCTTAAGCACCCTTTGATGTTCTACGTCTGGAAAAAAAAGCCTGAGCAGAGCAGGGAGAAGGGATGGTCGTCTGGATAGGGGAAAAGGGAGTCTTGAGTCTCTTCAGGTAGTCCTCGACTTACGATCCGCGATTGAATCCGCAGTTTCAGTCGCTGAGTCACAAGATTTGTCACGAGAGTTGTCATCGTCTGACCAAATTCGATCTTATGACCTTTTAGGTAGTGGCTGTTAAACGAATGTTGCAGTTTTGTGAAGTTAAGCCATTGTGTCTCCATGGGCCGTTTTTTTTTCTTTTTCTTTTTTTGGTAGTTTCTGGAAAAAAACTTTGTTAAAATGTCCTGTGACAGCAGGATGCTGCAAATGATTGTTAAGTGTGGACAAGTTGCCCGGTGTCTAAAATTTGGCCCCAAGATCGCAGCTCTGCCGACATCAGAACTTCTAATCTAGGTTGTTTAAGCCCTGTTTTGGGGGTCTGTCGCAACGCTGAAGTCTTAAGCAACCAGTCCTAAGTCAAGTTTCACTCGATCAATTGTGACCTTGTATGGGGAGCCCAGAGGAGCACACAGCTGTGGGGTCCTGAGACAACCTTCCCTTTGCCTTTCAAACTAATTTTAATAGGATCCAGAATCCTGGCCTCCTTTCCAATCCTAATTCTTTATAAAAATTTTGATTTAATTTTTATGTGCTGTTTTTCTATTTTAACGTTTTACTAGACATGGTCGGATGCGGTGGCTCAGTGGCTAAGATGCTGAGCTTGTTGATCAGAAAGGTCGGCAGTTCAGTGGTTTGAATCCCATTCCTTGTTCCAGCGTCTGCCAAATTACGTAGAAAAATAGGGACCCCTTTGGTGGGAAGGGAACAGCGTTCCATGCGTCCTGCCGGCCACATGACCATGGAGACGTCTTCGGACAGCGCTGGCTCTTCGATTTTGTAACGGAGATGAGCAGCGCCCCCTAGAGCTGGAAATGACTAGCATGTATTATGTGCGAGGGGAACCTTTAACTTTACCTTTAGACATGGCCAAGGGTCTTTCTCGGAGGAGACGGGCAGGGGTGTGATTGTACAGGTTCGCACCTATTCGCTAGAACCGACTGTTAACATTCTAAGCAGTTCGGAGAACCGGTTGTTAGAAGAAATTACTGGCCTAACCCTGTAAGGAAGGCAGGAAGGAAATGTTCTGGTGTTGCTTATAGAAACTGCCTCTTCGTTAATCCTTTTTACATTCTTGGCAGGACTAGACTTCCTGTCTCTTGAATTTCTCTGGAGTTTTTTTTTCCTCCTTTGCTGGCACTTTGCTTGTGTGGAGTGACCATTCAAAGTTACAATGGAACTGAAAAAAGTGACTTATGAACATTCTTCACACTTACGACTGTTGCAGCATCCCCACAGTCTTGAGAAGCCAGGCGAGGAGATGCGTGCCTCGATGTGAGTGATGTTGAGTTGGCTACACCCAGCCAATCACATGACCACCAAGCCACGTCCACTCAATCACATGGCCACCAAGACATGCCCACCAACTAAGCCACGCCCACAGAACCGATTGTTAAAAAATTTGAATCCCACCCCTGAAGACGTGCGCTTCAAAAATGTAACAAATACCAGGGGATGATCGTGTCAATCACACACACACGTTTAAAAGGGATGATGGGACACAAACAGATAAAAACCTGCACACATTACACAAGGAATGCTGGCCAAGTCGAAGATGCTGCAAAAGATATCATCAAAGAAAATAAAAAAAATAAAAAAAAATCCTTTCCCCCTTGAGGAAAGAGGATCTGCCTCTAGCTGTCAGTTAAGATTTAGTGATGAAGATAAATGGAAATTTATCTCAGGAAGGATAATGAAAAGCATAAACCAGGAACTCGATGAAATAAAGCAGGGGGCGATTAGCTGGCCCATTCTTCAACCTGGAGCCCTCTGAGTTAATGTTTGCTAAGAGGTATTTGAGCAGCTCTTTTGAGTTCTTATAGGCATTTATGCAATCAATTTTCTCCCTCCGAATGCCAATTATCCCTGGTTTATGAAGGAATACAGGCACCGTTCCAATTTCTATTATGCACAGAAACCATTTACCGGGGGTCGAGGTATTGACCAGCTTGGTTGATATATAGCAAATGGAAGCTGCCAGCTAAAACCTGGGATGCAAAGCTGGATAAGTGCTTACTAACATTTATAAACCTGTAGCAAATCAGGGTTACTGTGACAGCCCCATTACCATATTAGAAAACACACAGGAAAAAGCGGAGGGGCAGATGCAGAGCCTGAAAAGTTTCCAAGAATTATAAACTTTGAAGGGTGTCAGATGTCAGAGCTTGGTTCCAAACCTTGATTCAAGAGCAGGAATCCATTGCATGCGGCGTTTTATAAAATAAGGTGAAGTCTTTTGAAGTTGAGTCACGTCGAACAAATTTAAACCATCATCACAAAGTGAGGATAATGAGGTGATGATAAAAGAATAAAAAACCCAACAATTTCGGGGAATATTTTGTGTATTTTCCAAAAAAAAAAAAAAAGCCTTTCAGCATGATGGCAGTTGCTGATGTGGATTTCTGTACACTAATTGGGTCTGCGCAACATGTGAGGTTGGATTAGAAGACCTCCGAGGTCCCTTCCAGCCCTAGGAGTCTATGAATATCTGCATTGCGGCACGGTTCACAAACTCAACATAAAAACCATGTAATATATTTTAGATATGTGAATGTCATCCCCTGAGCCAGGGGTGGGCGTCAAAAATTTTAGCAATGGGTTCTTTGCCTGGTTGCTGGGTGGGTGTGGCCTAGTCAGCCTCCTGCACCATGGCGGGGGCGAGGCAGTTCTTCAAGCCTCCAGGACAGCGAAAACGGCCTCCCCGGGCTCCGGAGGCTCTCTGGAAGCTGGAAACAGGCCCATTTCCGGTCTTCCCGAACTTCCGGGAGGCTCGTTTTTCACCCTCCCTGAGCCTCCATGCAAGCCCTCCATTTACCTCCATCCAAAGCGGGCCACGTGGGGACTCCTGGGAAGGGTGGGTTGGGTGGGGTCAGCCAGGGGTGGGATTTGGGGGTTCTCCGAACTGCACAGAATCTTAGCTAGGGGCTCTCTCGAACCCCTGCGAACCCCCCAGCAGCCCAGCCCAGCCCTGAGCTATTCTCAAGCTACTGCACATGACTGATGAATGTTGTTTTAAAAGAAATGTATTCCAAGGCTATTTTAAAGGTTATTTTTTATTTAGGAAAATACTCCAGGAGGAAAAACCCATCCTCAAACTATGAAGTTCTCCAGCCTCACTAAGACAACCTCATTTATCTTCATCTCCTTTCCCTCTGTCTCTTCTCATCTGAAGCTGTTATGTGGAGCAGACACCCACACACAATATTGTCTGCATTGAGGTTGTCTCATCTCCGAAGAGCTTGAAGACAAGCGAATAAGTCCAGGTCCACCTATCTTAAGACAGGACAAGCTTTCAAAGATTCCACCTTCAAGGAGAACATGACAGACATGCAGATCATACGTCTTGCGCTACCTGAAATGTCATTCAAAAAACAACTGCTGCAAATGCTATTTTGCCCCCTTTGCCAAAAAAGTGTGTCTTCTTCAGTTTCAGATCCAAGCCCAACTCTAAAAGGAAGGTGAGTTAGGCACTTTCACTGTCATAAATTCATATAAATTATCAACAAGGTTTGTTTTGCCCTTTAATGCCTTGCATTGGAGTGGAGTCGGGGCAACTGAATGGAGCTGAGTGTTTACTGGCCGGAGGCCTTTCCCGTCACCGATGCAGAGTTTTGTTCAGCAGATATATTCTCATTGTGTCCAGAGAGAGAGAAATATCAAACTCATAGCCTCCTGATTGTGAGGTGAGAGCTCCATCTCTAGGCCACCGCACCACTCCCAAATTGTCAACAAGGTGCACATTCTAATTCTTAACCACATCAGATGCATCAAGCATCAGCTGGACAACCAACCGTAACAAAACAATCAAACTTGAAGATTGCTCTCAAAATACTTTTAAACAAAATGAAGAGGGAAGGAAGGAAGGGCAGGATGAGTGATGGTGACAGGAACCCTTTAAATTTGTTAGTGGGCTAATAATATACAATTTAATATGTCATTCACACCAATTGCCTTAAATTACAAGAACTGTTGCTTAGGAGCAATTAAAGATATTCATTGTCTTTTCAAATCTGCATTTCCATGTGCTTGTTAACAACATAAAGAGTGTTATTAAAAACACAAAAGCTATTGAAGGAGATTTAAAAAAAAGAAGCCTAATTTACATACAATTACAATTATTTTTAGCAGAAGCATCACATCCCCCCTGCCCCGAAGTCTCGATTCATGGAGAGTATAGGAATCTTTCTCAAGAACCACCTGAAAGAGCTTCATTCCTAGCTCGGAAGCTATCTCTGGATTGATAATTCAAACCATCCACAGACTCACAGAATTAAGCTAAGAATATTAATCTTTTTGGGGTTTAAGCACTTTACTCAAAAATACCTAAGGCACATTGTTGGCCTGGATGAAAAAAATAATAATCAAACTTATACACTAAGATGCTCTCGCTGCTATTCTGCGTACATGAAGTCTTAGATTTAAGTCACTGGCCTCTGATTTATACTTCAATCCTTAAGCTGATGTGCTTTCACGAGCTTACAAAGACGTGATGGAAATTTTAATTGAATTGGGTTTTCCATCCCAGGGAGGGAAAAAAAACCCTAGGTTTTAAGATATAGCTCTGTCTTCATTACTGGGAAACAGGCGGTTGTAATATAGATCCTTCAGCAGCCGTCACATTCTTGCTAAGATAATGTTTATTCTCCCCTGGTGATGGAGAATTTATGATCCTTCTACTGAGTTTGCTCAAGATGTCATTACCCAAAGATGTGTTGGAAGTTTTACACCACAAAAAGAAAAGACTTCCGCACCAAGAACAAAAACGACGGCCCAAACATGAAAGAACAAGAGAGGGGTAAAAAACACAAACCCTCAGGAATCAAATAAAACCAGAACAAGAGAAGGAACAAGATAACAAGGAAGCTCAGGGCTGTGAAACCAGTCCCTGAAATTTGAGAACCAAAAAATGATGCATCCAAAATTACTGTACAGCACACACATATAATGATAGGATTTAGACAGCAGGGTCAGGCCATGTTCTGCTTAAACACAGACTGTTGAATAAACCACTGGCTGGGTTTACACATTTAGTAAGCTAGTTGCTACAAGAGTTTCCGTTGTGATTCTTAAGTTTTTGGTCAATGATCTAAGAAACTGTCAGAAGGATGAAACCAATCTCGTAGAATTAGATACTGGGAGATTGCAGCTCCAGCTTTGCAGCAGCAATTCAGACCTGATAACCCATCCAACAGTTTTATGGGAATCTTTGCCAAAGCTTGCAGAGCAATTAAGTTTAAAGACTTAAGAGAAAGGCCTTTTTTTTTTCTTATCAACACAAAACATGCCTGCAGTTTAAAGCTGGTAGTTAAAAAGAATGTAATCAAGATCCAAGTGATTTCTAAGCTGCCTTTCCAGATGGTATCCAAGGTGAATGGTTCTGCCTTTCACACGATCTCCCTTTTTTGTGTGTGTGTCAGGTCACAGATCTCGTGCCTTTGCTTCAAGAGACCACGGGAAAATGTGTCCCCAAAATTTGCGATTTAGGAATATTCACACAAAAATATTCTGACAAACTAAATTTTCTCCCCAAAGAGTGAGATTAATTATGGTTCCGTTAGCTTGCAAAAGGGAGACACAATGATCCGAATGCCCAGAGATCACCGTATTTTTCAGAGTATAAGACACACTCTTTCCATCCCCCAAAGTGGGTGGAAATATCTGTGTGTCTTACACAGCAAATGTTGCCGAAGCCCCGTCCACCCACCAGCCCTCATCCTTTACTCTCTGCCCTCCCAGCAATTTGCCTCCTTGCAGCAAACAGCAAATAGCCTGTTTTTGGTTCAGCACAGCCTGATTAGCACCAGCAGCTGATTGTTGGTTGGATCGGCCTCCCAATAATCAACTGTTTCAGCTGCAGGGATTGTCATTGCCTATTACCGCCTCTGCGTGGCCCCTTTTTCCACCCATTCCGATTCCTGCTGCCTGGAATGGGTGGAAAATGGGGTGCGTGGAGGCTGAAAACGGGGTGCGGAGGCAGAAAATGGGGCACGTGGAGGCGGCAATAGGCTATGGCAATTTCTGCAGCTAATCAGGCTGTGCTGAAACTGAAACGGGCTGTTTGCTGCAAGGAGGCAAATTGCTGGGAGGCAGAGGCAGATTTTCCCCCCTTGTTTTCCTCCCCAAAAGCTAGGTGTATATTTCAGAGTGTTTTATACTCTGAAAAATACGGTAGATCATTCTTTCGGGATAGGAAACAAACCATGATCCTTATGACACTCTTTCATGAAAACTAGAAATCTCGGCTAATCTTTTTTGAGGCATCTTAGCCCAATGTAAGTTGTTCTTGGATTCCAACACTGATGCTGCCTGGGGCTGCTTGGAGTTGGAAGGTTAAAGCATGCATAGACTTCCATGGGAACAGTTGTTTTAAGAGGGAGTATCTTTTGGAAATACATTGGCCCTAATCTTAAGAGATGTTGAAATTAAGGCTTGGTGAAATTTAACTAGGGTCAGAAATATTTCTATTCAGGTGAAACTCGAAAAATTAGAATATCGTGCAAAAGTTCATTTATTTCAATAATGCAACTTAAAAGGTGAAACTAATATGTGAGATAGACTCATTACATGTAAAGCAAGATAGTTCAAGCCGTGATGTGTCATAATTGAGATGGTGATGGCTTACAGCTCATGAAAACCCCAAACCCACAATCTCAGAAAATTAGAATATTGTGAAAAGGTTCAATATTCTAGGCTCAAAATGTCCCACTCTAATCAGCTAATGAAGCCATAAGACCTGCAAAGGGTTCCTGAGCCTTTAAATGATCTCTCAGTCAGGTTCAGTAGGAAGCACAATCATGGGAAAGACTGCTGACCTGACAATGGTGCAGAAAACCATCACTGACACCCTCCATAAGGAGGGAAAGCTTCAAAAGGTAATTGCAAAAGAAATTGGATGTTCCCAAAGTGCTGTATCAAAGCACATTAATAGAAAGTTATGTGGAAGGGAAAAGTGTGGAAGAAAAAGGTGCACAAGCAGCAGGGATGACCGCAGCCTGGAGAGGATTGTCAGGAAAAGGCCATTCAAAAGTGTTGGGGACTTTCACAAGGAGTGGACTGAGGCTGGAGTCAGTGCATCATGAGCGGAGACACACAGACGGATCCTGGACATGGGCTTCAAATGTCGTATTCCTCTTTTCAAGCCGCTCCTGAACAACAAACAACGCCAGAAGCGTCTTACCTGGGCTAAAGAAAAAAAGAACTGGTCTGTTGCTCAGTGGTCCAAAGTCCTCTTTTCTGATGAGAGCAACTTTTGCATCTCATTTGGAAACCAAGGACCCAGAGTCTGGAGGAAGAATGGAGAGGCACATACTGCAAGATGCTTGAAGTCCAATGTGAAGTTTCCACAATCTGTGTTGATTTGGGGAGCCATGTCATCTGCTGGTGTTGGTCCACTGTGCTTCATTAAGTCCAGGGTCAACACCATGGGGATGCTGACTTCATTTTCTAGCAGGACTTGGCACCTTCCCAGACTACCAAAAGCACCAAAACCTGGTTCAATGACTGTGGGATTACTGTGCTTGATTGGCCAGCAAACTCACCTGACCTGAACCCCATAGAGAATCTATGGGGCATTGCCAAGAGAAAGATGAGAGACATGAGACCGAACAATGCAGAAGAGCTGAAGGCCACTATTGAAGCCTCCTGGTCTTCCATAACACCTTAGCAGTGCCACAGGTTGATAGCTTCCATGCCACACCGCATTGAGGCAGTAATGCTGCAAAATGGGCCCAAACCAAGTACTGAGTACATATGCATGCTTATATTTTTCAGATATCTTTCCGATATTGTTCTATGTACAATCCTTGTTTTATTGATTGCATGTAATATTCTAATTTTCTGAGATTGTGGATTTGGGGTTTTCATGAGCTGTAAACCATAATCATCACAATTACGATAAATCATGGCTTGAACTATCTTGCTTTGCATGTAATAAGTCTGTCTCATATGTTAATTTCATCGTTTAAGTTGCATTACTGAAATAAATGAACTTTTGCATGATATTCTAATTTTTCAAGTTTCACCTGTATCTCATGTTGGATCTATAAACGTTCACTGGGAACATGATATAAAGCAGGATTTCTAAGCTTTGGCAACTTTTAAGATGGGTGGACTTCAACTCAATGTCCACCTCAGCTTGGTGGCTGGGGAATTGAAATCCACCCATCTTAAAAGCTGCCAAAGTTGAGAAGCACTAATTAAGATAAGGAGAGAGATACTTATGTTTGGACATAAGATGGGTGGGCTTCAACTTGACTTCAACTTCAGCTTGGTGGCTAGGGAATTGAAGTCCACCCATCTTAAAAGTTGCCAAGTTTGAAAAACACTGATCTAAGATAAGGAGAGAAGTACTATTCTTCCACTTGTTTGAACTTGGTTTGATATAAGATGGGTGGACTTCAACTTGACTTCAACTTCAGCTTGCTGGCTGGAGAATTCTGGGAGTTAAGGTCTACACATCTTAAAAGTTATCAAGGTTGAGAAACACTGATCTAAGATAAAGAGAGAGGTACTTATGGTTGGACTTGATGGGATGTAAGATGGGTGGACTGCAACTCAACTTCAAGTTGCTGGCCAGGGAATTCTGGGAACTGAAGTCCACCCATCTTAAAAGATGCCAAGGTTGACAAACACTGATCTAAGCTAAGAAGAGAAGCACTTATTGCTCCACTTAGTTTCAGTCGCTTGGAAACCAACCACCTCCCAACTTCAACTGGGAGAATCTGTGCCTACCAGGGTCTCTCCCACATACTTCTGAAGCTTTCCCGTTATAGGCACGGAGGAGTGGGCACTTTGCAAAATGCCAACTTCTCTGCCAGCCTCCCAACTGCAGGCAGGGATGATTAAATAAATAGATCGGAAGAGCCAAAGAACAACCTGCTCCTTGGGGGTTTCGGCTATGACTGATCATCCCTTAAAGGGGGAGGGAAAAAAGATCTATTTTCTCAATACAGACTATTTTTTTTTCCCTAATGAGAAGACTTGGACAGCTGCTGCTAGCTCTCGGGTGCCAAAGATCAAGCACAATACTCTTTTGTTCCCCAGGAATTTAATTTGATTTCTCTCTGCCCTGGTTTTGAAGCCCCCAAACTCATTCTCAGGAGCCACGTTAGCGCTAACAAGTCCCCAAATTTCCGGGACAACTATTTTCAGAACTGTAGTCCTTAGGTTGCTCCTGGCAACACTCTGTTCCTCAGAGCTTTTTAGGGTTTTCATTTTTTTGCTTCAGATCCCAGATCCACCCCTTTCTAAACAAGCAAGACGAAGAAAAGCAGTAATTAATAAAACAAAAGCTTCTATGGGTTCTAATGCACCTCCCTGATGGAATTAAGGGTGATGCAGTTATTAGCAAAGTGAGTTTCTTGCCTCCGGTTTTCAAGCAGTTTCTTGCCTGGTACACGCTGAAGGCTAGAAACTCCCTCATACTTGTTCCAAAATAGCTATCAGTCCCACCGTTTGCTCTGATTTTAGCGCGCAATGTTGCCTGAAATGCCTGACCTCGACTGAGAAAAGAAAATTCCAAACCCGTTTCAAAGGATGTTTGCAACTGTTTTCAATTAGCACAACCTTAAAAAGTCTTAAGTAAATCTTAATAACTCTGGAAGAGGGTGAAAAATTCCTCATTTCATCTGGCACAAACACATTTCTTTATGAGCCTGTGGATTTATCCTAATATGCTCCATTACTGAGAAGTGGTTTCTCCAATATGCATTTTGGACATGTCTTTGTGTGAGCTTCCCTCAACACAATGCTGCTCCTTGAAAAAAATGTGTTGTTATCTGACAGGATAATTATACTCCAGTTCATGGACTTGTTTGGTAAATACAAATAACGTATGCCTTTATTAGAAATGCAAATCTTAGCATCCCCTCCCCCCCCCCCCCAAAGTTTAGTAAATACAAAAAACCCTGCCCTTTAAAAATGTGGATGATTTGCCTCACTTTGGGGATCTCAGGAAGAGTGGGCCGAATCCATTTATCACAATGCCCAAAGACCCAAATGTGGTTCATTTTAGACAATTTGTTTCTTCCTTTCTTTAAAGAATACTCCTTATTCAATTTTCAGTCAACACTAATGTTTTCAGCAGTACTGGGAGCTCTCCCCTTGTCCGCCCTCAAAACAGCCTCTTGGCAATTTTGTCAGCCTTACTAGACCAGATGGGAAACACGACTCATGGAAGTAATTCTACTTTATTGTAAAACTATATTAATAGAATTTGCAAGTCTGAAAGTATAATAGTCTCTTTTATAACCTGAGAAACTAGGGAGGGTCCCTTCTGAGTTTCTTTCTTCACCTATTAAGCAGCTGTGGGCCATGCCTTCTCTTATCAGACGGTTCCCTTAATAATAATGTGACTTTGTTTGGTCTCCCAAGGTCTTTCTCACATACCATTACAGCTATCTCCTCTACAGGATGAGAAACTAGAGAGGGTCTTTTCTGAGCCTCTTTCTTCGCCCTTTATGCAGCTCTGGGCTATGCTGTCTCTTATCTGACCGTTCCCTGAGCAGTATCTTTTCTCCCTGTCTCCCAAGGTCTTTCTCACATGCCATCTTCTTTGCAGCCTAAGAAACTAGGGAGGGTGTCTCCTGAGAGTCTTTCTACACCAATGGTAAAGCTCTGGGTGTCAACCTGCAAACAACCTGCAAACTTATTTCTGCTTTGTTTCTTGGTTGCCATTCAAGGGAGAGGGGGAGAATGGGGGGGGGGCGCTCAGGAATGTGGTGCTTCAGCCAGCTAGCCATAACATCTACCAGCCGGAGAGAGAACCAAGGTCATGTCAACAGACACCTGTTAGAACTTCAGCAGGAACCTACATCTGAACCGATTGGTCCATGTGACCCGAGAGACAAAGGCAAGTGGGGAGATCTTATTTTTTTAACTATTCCTAAGCGCGGGAATAATTTAGAGCTTCACCTTTCTAAGTGCTCAATAAAGAATCTCTTGAACCTGAACCAAGTGCCAGAGTCCTGACTTCCATGAGTTCATTCCTCAGAACAATGACATTTAAAGACTATGATGCAGTCTCTTCTCTGACCATTTCATAGGCAGCATCCCTTCCCTCCATCTCCTGAGGTCTTTTCCATATACCATTACCGTCACCTCCTTTACAGCCTGAGAAACTAGGGAGAGTCCCTTCTGAGCATCTTCCTCCATTTCTTATGCCATTCTGGGCTATACAGTCTTTTATCTGATGCTTTCCTTGGCAGCATCTCTTTGTCCCCTCTCTCAAGGTTTTTCCCACCTGCCATTACAAACTCCCACTGTGGTTTAAACTGGGTCTCCTTTGCTCACCTCCATATTAAAGGCACTTTCCTCCATTTTTTCAACTTCCATGTCTGCCAGTGGATTTTTCAGATTCTGCAAAAAGAGGGCGGCTTTTCTCTTTCGTTCTGCTTGAAGCTGTTTCTCTTTCGATTCTTTGGAAGCCTGGGCAAGTTTTTCTCTTGCTGCAGCTGCCAACCGGTCTTCTAACTTCTGTTTTGCTGGTGGTGGAGGAGGAAAAGAAAAGAGACTGTCATTTAACTTAAGACGTACGGGAGACCAACCGTTTCTTATGCCAAGCTACATTATTGTCTGAAAATCAGGCAACTTAAAAAAAACAAAATAAAACACCCAAAATTTACATGGCCTTTTAAAGATTGTTTGGAAGGAGACCTTAAAAATGTGTAAGAGGCAGAACAGAAGTTTCTTTAAAAAAAAAAAAGAATATGAAATGCTGTGACTGCTCTAAAAACATCAAACAGCAGGGATTTTCAAAGTTGGCTTTTCATTAGCTAACAAAAGACATGATAAAGAACAAAGGACTAAGATGAAATAACAAAGATGAGGCTGCCATAAATTCTGAGAAAAGGTTATTAGGGACAGAGACGAAACAGAGTACAAATTTCAACCCCTCCTAACGCTGATGAAGTTATCTAGTTGGGTAATGAAACATCTGCAAGGAAACCATCAAGCTCAAGAGAGCATCAAGAAACCTACAGACCTCCTCCTCCTCTCCTCCTCCACTCTGCAAACCCCATCCCTTTCTAGCACTGATGATGTTACCTAGTTAGGTCATGAAACACCCACAGGAAAATCACTAAGCTCAGAGACCACTAAGGACCCCAAGCTACAAACATTCTTTTCTACTGACGACATCCAGATGTTAGGCATGACCAGAGAGACCTTCTGAAGGAGCATCTAGTCTCTTGAGATGGAGCTAGGAACTACAGAAAGAACTCAAACAAGGCCTGGACAAAACAGACTTTGAAAAAAATAGAGCCCAACTCAGGGCAGAGCAAGCTGGAATGCGGCAGTAACTGTTAGATCCTGGTAACTAAGAACTAAGGCTGCAAAAGACAACAGAACTGAGGCTTAGGCTGGGCCCAGAGGTATGTGACTTAACAGTCTCTAATCTACTGTCTATTTTTTTCTGGCTCTCCCACAGAATTGTTCTCACCATCTCCTATTAAGCTAAAGACCGAGCTTAATTATCTTTTGTATCGCAAAAATTCAAAGGACTCGACTCTGCCCCAATGCTGGATGAACGAAGCAGAAGGCAGATAACCCAGCTACCTCCAACGCCAAGCAGAGACTCAAAGTTAAAGGAAATTTAAGCATTATACAATAGAGGGGAAGATTAATTGGAGCATAAATTGGAGAGATGGGAAACAATGCTTCCAAGAACTAGTTTCTAAACTAAGTTAAACATTCTCGCTGGTCGCTGTCATGTGTGCCTTTGTTTTGCTAATTATTTCTTATTCTAATTATTTCTTAGTTGGTGCAGCTCCCTGCCTCTTCCACAATGGTACAGTTACCATGGAAATGTTTTCTGCTTACACAGACATTTTCCAATGCTGTGCTAGAACCAAGCGATGGAGACAGAAGATAGATGTACACTCAACAGCTTTTCTTGTCGCTATCTGTGCTAATTAAAATAGCCTGTGTGTGTTTGTACGTGTGACAATTGCAAGCTTGGAAGATGCGCATTTAAGCCACGTCATGTTATGAATGCTTCTCTTAGCCTGGCTTGCTGATTGAAAAAAAACCCCATTGATTTTATCAGGCAATGGTGCTCTCCAAGTCTTAAGTGCGGATGGACAGTGAATGAGGCTTAAATCACTCGGAGTGCCTTGTGGACGGTCCCGATAAGTCTAATGCGACACTGTTGGCGCTGCAGGTTTTGGAACAAAATGGGAGGAAAACATGCAGGGAAAAACTGCCAAGAACCAACCAATACAGCTCTTGGGAGAAAAAAACCCTGCATCTCTTCACCTTTCGTTTCCATGCTTTCAAGAAGAGACCAACCGTTCAGATGTCTGCCCCTTGACAGGACCTGCCTCTGAATCATTACTTGGTTGGAGCTATAAGTCACAATTAATTAAAGAGATTCCTGCCATTTATAATCACTGCCCTGCCCTCATAAAATAAACCCTCCTGAATACACTCACACATGTAAAAGAGCTGTGGCTTAAATAAATTAAGGCTTCTTATACAATTTGTCAAAGCATGTTTTTTTAACCATTTCCATGTGTTTGCTTGCATAAAATAGTTTGGCTCTATGAAATAGTTCTAGAACCGCATTGGTTAGAACGCAGTAGTGCAGGCTACCTCTGCCGACTGCCAGCAGTTCGAGTCTCACCGGTTCTAGAGTGACTCAGCCTTCCATCCCTTCTGAGGTTGATAAAATGAGGACCCACCTCACTGTTGTGGGCAAGATGCTGATTGTAAACAACTTAGAGAGGGCTGTAAAGAACCGTGAAGCGGTATATAAGTCTAAGTGCCATTGCTTTAGATTGTCTTCGCTCCCAGAGTCAGGTGATTTCTCATAATGTGGGGGTATTCAAATGATGGATCTGAACCCCTCTGGAAGCCACTTTAAACTTCATTTATTGTTATTCTAAAATTTATATGCTGCCCATACCGTGGTGGGAGACAACTGTCTGTGGCCTTGGTATGTGCAGCCTTTATTAATAAGGATATTCTGTATAATTTAGGGCATCCATTCACACTTCCTGGATGAATGATCAAGGTTTAAACAGAACCATTTAAAAAACAATAGTAATCTCTGTTGTGTCTGGTTTCCCAGCAAGCTTCGCATTTCATTGATATTTGACAAACGAAGTGGCTTTGCTTTAGTCTGAATGTACATCTGTGGAAGGATATTAGAAAGGGACTTTATCAAGATTTGTAAGCAGTGTTTCAAAATATTGCCTATTTTCCGAATATTAAAGAAAGAGAATGATTTCCACTTAAATTCAGCCTGCCATGTCTTTCTTATTTTTAACCTGCAGACATAGAATAAAATACTGAGCAGTAATCATCCTTCTCTGCCTTCTAAGACTTCTTGTAATTAATGTGTGTGTGTGTGTGTATGAAAAACAATCAATTTTATTTGCAAATGGCTTCACAATTTTAAAATTAATAATATGTTTGCACTTTGTGGAGGAGTCTTTCCGCAGCAGCTCAAAGTCAACCCGATGGCTGTGCCCGCTTGGTGAAACTTCTCTTATCAAATTACGCTGCTGCATTTTATTGAATTAGACACACATAAATGCAGATTTAATTATCACCCAAGCGCCATTCTTTCAGGAAAGGAAAAATGGAAAGGAGAATACATTTCCTTTCCTCCCCTGCCTCATTTATTTTGGGTTTGATATAGCAAATGTCAAGGACCATGAATGGCTCGGTTATTTTACTAGCAGATACATTTTGTATGTGATGGCTACCTCTGTATAAAATAAGCCAGCATTGCTGATTTACAGTGCACATTTCCTACAGGTAATCCACGACTTACAACCGTAATTGAGACCAGCATTTCCATTGCTTAATGAGACAGCTGTTAAGTGAATTTTGCCCCATTTTGCAACCTTTCTTGCCAAGGTTGTTAAGTGAATCATTGCAGTTGTTGAGTAACACCACTGTTAACTCAAACTGGCTTCTCCATTGTCAGCAAAACGGGATCACATGATCTGAGGACATTGCAACTGTCATAAATATGAAGCAGTTGCCAGGCATCCAAATTTTGGTCATGTGACCACGGGAGCTGCTGCAATGGCCCTAAGTGTGCTGGGAATTTGGGGGCCAGATGTCCATGAAGCTGAGAAACTGCTCTGGGCAACAAACCGGGAGGAAATAACTGTAATTGCTGCCTACAGATTGCATGTCCAAACAATGCACACTCTGACAATTTAATGGGTGGGCTGATTTAATGCAAGCCGAGATGATAGGGAGCTTGATCAATTACCCAATTCCAGTTCAGCCTAGAAGAGTGCTTTACATGACACCAAGAACCACAAAACTATACAATTTCACCCTCTTGGAAGATATAACGAAGTTCAAACACACTTCATAATTGTTTTGTGTGCAGGAGATGAACAGGATGAGATGGAAGGTGGGATTAAGCATGTCAGTAGTTTGGAGTCATTGTGTAGCCACAAGAGGCCCAGACCCTCAGTGAATTCTGGTGACCCTTATCCAGCGCCAATTTAATTTTGACCGTTAGTTGAGGAGTCCTTGGTGCTTTTTGAGATTGGTTATTTTCTTACAGACATTTCATTACCAAAATAGGTACCATTATCAGTTCTAGTTTGGGTAATAAAATGTCTGCAAGAAAATAACCAAGCTCAGAGAGGACCAAGGACCCCTCATTTCAACCCTTAGCTACAAATATTCTCCTTTTTGGACCATTAGTTGACTGGATTCTTCTATATAGGTAGCAATCACAAACTTTTCCGTGCTTTGCTACTGGTTATTTATGACTGATTTCTTTTGACTAATGATGTGAGATTCCTGTTTGCTTTCAAAAAATACTTGCTTGCTGATATTTTCTCTAAGGTCCCTTTCAGCTCTACGAATCTCTGGCCGGGGAAGCATGGAACAATGCATTTGCCTTCAGCTTTGATTTGGTCAATGGAAAAAACCGTTCTGGTGTGCTACGCATTGGCATTTCACTCTTGACTGCATTGATCTCGGTTAGTATGTAGGTATGGTTTCATCCTCAGAGGAGGCGCCCGGTAGATTTAATGCTTCATTAAAGAGCTGGTATTTTAATGGTTCTGGGTATGTGTGTTGTGCTACGTAGGATGTTCGCTTTCAAAATCTTTATTGAAACAGAACTCACCGCTTCATGTAACAGCCTGCTTCACTGACTAATAGCTTTTGCAGTTAGAAAGTTAAAACAGAATAATAGAGCTGGAAGGGACCTTGGAGGTCTCCTAGTCCAATCTCCTGCTCAGAGAGGAAACCCTATACCCTATTTCATACAAATGGTTGTCCAATCTCTTCTTAAAAACTTCCAGTGATGGAGCATCCACAACATGGAGAGGCAAATCTTTCCACTGGTTAATTGTTCTATCAATCAGGAAATCTCTTCTTAGTTCTAAGCTGGGTCTCTCTTATTATTATTACCTTTATTGTCAGAGTACAACATGGGTACAATGAGATTGGCTAAGCCTCCCTTCGTGCACTCGATTAGTTACAAAAAAGAAAATCACATGCGTATCAACAACAGTGCCAAGAAGGCTCCACACCCATTTGCACCAATCAGGTGAACCTGAGGATGCAGATAAACCTCCAAGTGGCCTCAATGTTTCTCTAAAAGAATGCAAACAACCAGCTGTCTACAAGGAATATAAACCCTTCCATTCCCCTCCATCCAATCAGAGCTGAAGAAGCTTCTTGGGTGAGAAGTGAAACGTTTTCAAAAGAAAAAAAAAATAACAAAGTCCAGTTGCCTCTTGGGGAAAAAAATATAAAAAAGCACATTTGGGACAACCATGACCAGGAGGACTGAGAATCTCCGCAGACTTTTAGCTATGCACTTTGGGAGGAAGATCCTTCAAATGGTGCAGGACTATGAAAAGATTTCCAGAAAAACTGCAGGCTGCAGGGACCATCTGCGCTTCAGTTTGAGAGGCAGACAACATGAGACTCATCCCCAGCAGCCTGCACCTGTCTTGAACAGTGAAAGGGACACAGGGCAGAAAACATCCTACAGGAAGCACAACTTCACAAAACTGTCCTTTCAGCAGTTCCAAGAAGGCTCCATACCCATTTGTGCTACTGCGTTCAGGTGACCCTAGACCTAGACAAACCTCCAAGTGGCCTCAACGTCTCTCGAAAAGGATGCAAATGAACAACTGTCTGCAAGGAGTATAAATCCTTCCATTCCCCACCATCCGGTCAGAGCTGAACAGTTCTTGGATAAGAAGCAAAACGTCTTCAAAGAAAAACCCAAGAAAGTCCAGTTGCCTCTTGGAAAAAAAGGCACCTTTGGAACAACCATGACCTGGATGGCTGAGAATCTCCATCGACATTTGCATATCAACAAAGACAGAGAGTCGTATTTCTTCTACTCTCTTTCCATCACCCCCTTCTAGCAATGCTTCGGCCCCGTCTATGCAGAATTAGCTTTCAAACGGGATGATGATCCAGACCACACAATTCCTACCTTGCTTGGCTTCCAGCTCTTCCTGGGTCAGCTGGGGCTTTTTTTCTTCCGGGGCACCGCTGGAAGGGGTAAGGAGGGTGGCGCTGCTGGAGGTGCTGCTGGCGTTCTCCTGGCCCTCTTTGCCTTCCTCCTCCTCCTCGTCGCTATCGTCGTCGAGCTTCACCCGGTTCTTCTCCAAGGGCAGCATGTCGTTTTCTTTGGCCCGGATTGCAAAGCTGATGGGTGCAAATGACACTGTGGGAGAGAAAGGATCATCTGTAAAGCAGCAATTGCTAGTTGAAACCTGTTTGGTCTAGTGGTTGAGGCGCCAGGCTAGGAACCAGGAGACAGTGAGTTCTAGTCTCAATCTTAGGCATGAAAGTTAGCTGGGTGACTTTAGGTCAATTACAGATTACCAGAGTTGGAAGGGACCTTGTAGGTCATCAATTGCCAGGCGACTGTGAATTCTAGTCCCATCTTAGCTGTGACAGCTGGTTGGGTAATTTTAGGTCAATCACCAAGAGATGGTGAGTTCTAGTCCCAACTGTAGGCAAGAAAGTTAGCTGAGTGTGTCATGCCCTTGCTGGAATCTGATTCTGAGGGGGAGATTGAGCAGCTGACAGGGAGTGGGAGTATGGCTCCGGCGGCTGTGGAAAAAACGGGGGAAGGGCACAGTCTGGCTGGGCATTCAGAGGAAGACCCAGGCCCA
This sequence comes from Hydrophis major, assembly GCA_033807585.1. NCBI lineage: Eukaryota > Metazoa > Chordata > Lepidosauria > Squamata > Elapidae > Hydrophis > Hydrophis major. The sequence goes on from CM066339.1 coordinate 10,381,141, forward strand.
CCCCCTCTTCATCCTAGGGCATGCAGGGAGGAACGGAGAAGGGAGCAATGTGAGTTACGGGGGAGAAAAAGACTCTGATCCCTTTCATTAGTTGGGAGAAGAGGATATAAGAAGGGCATTTGCACACAACACCTTGCTGGAAGCAAAGTGTGCATTATCTTTGTTGAGGCTTATCTGGGTTTTGGCGTCCTCCCAACCGTGTGTGTGCTTGGTTCTCTTTTGGAAGTCTGCAATTTATCATCCTGGCCTGTTGTGTTAATTACTTCAGCGTGGTTTGTGTTGGCTTTTTATTTCTAATTTATCTATACTTTGAGTTCAGACTGCATTTTTTTTCCTTTGTAGACTGTTTTTGGAAGACTTTGATCTCCAGCCAAGGATAACTGGACATCGGAGGCCACGTTGGAGGCATTAAAGGGAATTTATCTAGTTTTGTGCCTTTGTTATTTTTGTGCCACGCCCCGGGTCATCACAGGGTGACTTTGCATCAATCGCCAAGCGGCTGTGAATTCTAGTCCCATCTTAACCGTGACAGCTGGCTGGATAATTTTGGGTCAATCACCAGGAGATGGTGAGTTCTAGTCCTGCCTTAGTCATAAATGCTGGCTGGGTGACTTTGGGCCATTCCCTCTCTCTCAGCTCAAGTCATCTCACAGGGGTTGCTGATGTGAAGAAGGAAAGTATATCAGATATCTTTGCCACCTTGAGTTATTTGTAAAAAAAATATAAAGGCAGGATACAAATAAATATTTTTACTGCCAGTTGCCAAGGGTGTTTTTGTTGTTGTTGTTGAGGTAAGGGGAGAGATAGGGGGAACAGTCTAATAGAATAGAGGAGGATGTACCCCCCAGTTTCATTTGTGTTGCCCTTGGCTGAATTTTAATTCTCACTTTTGGAAAAAACACCTGTTCTGACCAGGGTAGGACATAGAGGAAGAAAAATGAACCCAGAAAGCAAGTTATCAGAAAGGAGCTGGTTCTGCCCACTCATTTTTGCCTCGGCCTCTTAACTATTTGCAACCGTGTGCTCCTTCAAAGACCTACTCTGACATCCCCTCTCCCCAAAAAAGACAAAAGAAGACTTCTCTTCCTGCAAAAACAGAATTATGCTGTGGAATCCCCTTCTGAGCATGTCACGCCTGGCCGCATCATTGTTTGGACAAAAGCAGTAAGCTTTTCCCCAGGAGTTTTGGGATTTTTTCAGACAACTAGTTATTTACTACGGATTAAGGGTAAACTCAGTTATTCATCCAAGACCTTTGGGCAATCAAAACAGCTGCCTTGACACGCACAAGGGAGGCCGCAGCAAGCTTAGAGGGACTAGCCATGGGGGTGGGGGTGGGAAGAGAACATAATGGAGGAGAAAAGCAGAACTGCTCGAGGCAAATGGAAAGTACTTAATGTTGGGGATTAAAAGATGCAAAACTTGCAGCCAGAGATCTGGAAGAAGAGGACTGTTTTGTACAGGAGCATGGGGGTCCCTTGGTTGCAAAACAGAAGTGGGCTGCAACCACTGGCTTAAACCGTCTCTCCTTTGCTACTGTGTTGAAGTCCCAAAGGTCCTTAACTTAACAACGGTCTCACCTAGCAACATAAATGTTATGCTCAGTTGTGGGCATAGGTCGAGGACTATTTTGCACTGGCTACAGGGCTTAAGAAAGAAGAAATGCCATGGAAATTAGACATGAGTCCCACTGGGGTGGAGGTGGGGAGAAAATCACATGTATAACAACAACAGTGTCAAGAAAGCTCCACACCCATTTGCACCACTCCGGTGACCCCGAGGACACAGACAAACCTCCAAGTAGCCTCAACAACCCTCTAAAAGGATGCAAATGACCAGCTTGTGTGCAAGGAGGATAAATCCTTCCATTCCCCACCATCCAGTCAGAGCAGAAGCAGTTTCTTGGATGAGAAACAAAACGTCTGCAAAGAAAAAAACAAGCATGTCCAGTTGCCTCTGAGGGAAAAAAAAAAATAAAGCACCTTTGGGGCAACCGTGACCTGGATGGCTGAGAATCTCTGTAGACATATTGTGCTAAAGCCTGGCACGGTCCTCTGACATCTATTTGTGTGTTGTGGTTTCCTCTAATTAGCTGTCACCTTGGGATAAAAATACACAAGGAAATATTGTGACTGTACATCCCGCTGTCTAATTTTTTAAAAGATCTCTCTTAAAGGAACGAAAGTGGTGGGGGGGGGGGGAAGAGGAGGATTAATATATTAAAAAAAATTGAAAGTGTGTTTCGAAACATGCTTTTTTTCTGGAGAAAAGGGCCAATATTACAGCTCTGTTTTTTTTAAAAAAAAAAACAAAACAAAACTTCCCCCCTACGGACTCAACCCACCACTTCACAGTTGCTTTTAAAGGGATATTATTTTTTTTAGCAAATTGACATTCTATTGAAGGGGATGGATATATCTGCCCTGAGGGTTATACCCACTAAGTTGGAAAGGCCTTTTGTACAATAAGCAATTACTTCTGACAGGTGCTTTTCAACCTGCAGGAAGATAACTTGGCTTTTTACCCCTGGATCATAACCACCCGCTGTTTGGGTGGTATGGACACCATTTGGACCTGATCAGGCTGCCGTTTGTGAAAAATACAACTGGGACGCCCTCCTGACATTCATTTCAACGCCGTCAACCTCTTCTTTGAAGCACCTGAAGGCAGGACAAGAAGTAATGGGTGGAAAGTAATCAACGAGAGATCTAATTTAGGACTAAGGAGAAATTCCCTAACAATTAACCCCTAGAACAGCTTGCCTCCAGAAGCTGTGGCTGATCCAACACTTGAAGTTTTATTCTAGGAGGTTTGATTCAGCCCCATGACTGTGAGGCGGATAAAGACAGGTAGACAGGTACATAGATAAGGTAGGTAGGTAGGTAGATATGGATGGATGGATGGACGGACAGAAATAGCAGAGCCCTTCCCAGTGCTTTATAGCCCTCTCGGATGGACAGACCGACCGACCAAGGGACAAACAGAGAGAGACAGAGATAGATTAGATTATATTGATTGATAGATAGATAGATAGATAGATAGATAGATAGAAATAGATAGATAGATAGATAGATAGATAGATAGATAGATAGATAGATAGATAGGATAGTCAGACAGACAGATGAATGGATAGAAATAGCAGACATATAGCCCTTCACAGTGCTTTACCGCCCTCTCGGATAGACCGACAGACTGAGACAGAGATAGATTAGACAGACAGACAGACAGACATGGATGGATGAATAGAAATAGCAAACATATAGAACTTCATAATGCTTTACAGCCGAGGGGGAGGGGAATAGAGGAATAGAGGGCTAGATAGATGGACAGACAGACAGACAAGCCTTCCTGAGGTTTTTAAGAAATTGGACAACTATTTTTGCAGAACGATAAAGGGTCTCCAACATGAACAGGGGACTAGAAGCCTCCCAGGTCCCTTCCAACTCAGTTATTCGGTATTCTTTCCAGGGCTTATTTTAGCCATCTCCAATTCATCAGAATCCATTTAAATTAACAATGCATGGGATTACTTGCCTTTTACTTCACGGCTTGTCTCTCATCTTTAAAAAAAACAAAACAAAAACACAATTCAACAGTATCTTTTAGAGGGGGGGTGGGGGGCGCCTGGGAGCCAGACCGAAGGTTTCTCAGGTACCATACATGTGACTTTGTCCTCTAAAAGGCAGGATTTGATCTGGACAGGAGGCTTACCCTTTATCAGTTTGCCATCATTGCTAATTTTGATGGCAGCTGGGTCCTTTGCACTATTTCCTTGAGCTGCTGAATCGGCGTCTTCAGGACTTTGCTCAGCAGGAAACTCGGTCTCTCCAGGTGCCGCGGTGGGCGCGTCGGTAGAGACGTCCTCCGACAAAGAGGCGACCTGCTTTTAAAGAGGGGGGAAAAATCCACTATGTAGCACATGCCCCAAACCGGAAGCTGCAGCAGAATAAATGGATCCTAAATGAATGTACAACTGAACCAATACATGCAACCCTGTACAATACGGTTACTACTCTGGGACTGGATCCATTCATAACTAACAACACCAGCCTCTGAACAACTGCCTAGATCTCATCTCCTGCAACAGTTTAAACAAAATTTACAATTTAACGCAAGTAAAAGGACCTTTTTCCTAACGGTGACCACAGTGTCATGCCCCTGTTAGAATCTGACTCAGAGGGAGAGGAGGAACAGCCAACAGGGAGTGGGAGTGTGGCTCCAGATGTTGTGGAGGAAACTGGGGAAGGGCACAGGCCGGCTGGGCATTCAGAGGAAGACCCAGGCCCATGCCATCTTCATCCTATGGCATGCAGGGAGGAGCGGATAAGGGAGAAACGTGAATGACGTGGTATATGGGGGAGGAAAGGGCCTTGATCCCCTTCATGGGCTGCAGCTGTGAGGACTGTTTCAATTTATATATGTGCGTGCATCCCTTGGCACCTTCACAGCCCTCTTGTTCAGCTTGTCAAAACAATCCCAGTTTCTCATGTGGCCCCTTGACATAATTAACTGCCCACCCCTCTTCTAGGATGTGGCTACCCTGAATCTCTTCCCCCCATGTACATCGGGACTGCGCAGTATCTTAAACCGGGCTTCGTTCGTGAAAGTTTGGTGTTGCTAAACTCTACCCCTCATCTCCCAAAGGTGTACAATCCATTAGAACAAAAGGAGGGAGCGGTTTGGTGTTAATTTCCAGCAATGTGAATATTGTGGCCCGCCAGCAGCCAGTGGAGCTGGTGGCAGATTTGGACAGTTAAGAGGTTTGGGAGGAACATGGGTCAGTCCTGAGTCTGGGGAAGGCTCCGACAAGAGCTCTGTGTCTGAGGCAGAGATGGGGCCAGGGCTGTCCAACAGTTATCAGCTGCCTTCGGAATCGGAGATCAGTGGGGCAGAAGAACAGCTGGAGCCTGTTCCTGATGCGCGCATGCACAGAGCTGCCAGGAGAAGGGAACAGTTAAGGAACAAGGGTCGATTCGGGAGTAAAGGCAAGGTAGACGGTGAATGACTCCTCCCACAGGGAATAAAGAGGAGTGAAAGGGGAATGGGGTTTTGCAGGAGACAATTAGTTCAATTCATTAGGGTGAAGATCTCTGTTCCTGACTCCTGGCCAAGTATTTTCTGCTCCAGCGTGGCGTTTGGATGCTATCGTCCTGGCAACTCTCCAAGCCTGATAAAAGGTCTGTGATTGTAAATCACTCTTGAAAGACTGTTTGCCAGGACTTTGTTGGATGTGAATGAGAGGAATTCACATCAGCCTAAATCAAAGGGGCTTTGTCAAGACGAGGAGTCTGCTTCGTGATTTTCGGAAGCCTAGGTCAGAACCTTGAACCAGTTCTTCTAATTGTTGGCAAGGGATCTGTATGAGAACAGAATTCTGGAAATGGCCTTGGTGGGAAACCCTGGGCCAGGGGATGAAGACCGAGGCCAATCATTTTACATTTCAGTTCTCATTCAAATGTAGGTTGACGCTACCATTTCACGATTGTTATACTGATCCAGAAATTAATTTAAGAAGCCCTGTGCTATGAGCTTCATATTAGGACTGTACAAAGCCATTTTAAATGAAGAAATGACTCGAGGTATGCTTGGGGTGGGAGAGAATGAAGCCTTCAAGGAACAATCTTTAGGTCTAGCTTTGCTTATCTGCCGCTGGTAATAGCAGCGATAAAGTTTTAAGAGGGCTCGTGGCAGGAATTTCTATCCCCCTATGCTCAAAAAAAGAAAAAAAAACTGAATACATTAGCTGGCAGAGCCCGTCTTCAAAAAGAGGAAGGGGTGAATTTATTCATGAAAGATCTGGCTGCATTTTGCTTAATGAGGAAGAAATGTAATTGCAAGAAAAAAAATTAATGATCGAATGGGAGGCTACCTTAAGTGGACTTACAGTACTGTATCTATTTGCTTAGCGTATCAGTTTTTAGCTAATTTCATGCGTTGCCTTCAAGGATCGTTTGCTGAATAAGTTATAATTGGCCATCTTTAATCTTCAAACTAAAACCAGATTATAGTGATTTCTAAGCCACAGGCTGTCCTCGGCCTAGCACTGGGACCGAAATTTTCCACTGTTAAGGCCCCCGATCATAAAATGAGACATCACATGACCAGATACATGATTTTAGAATCGTTTTTATTACAGCTGTGAAGTGAAATCAGTAGTTGTTAATGGCTCATGCCATTAAACCAATCCGGCTTCCCCAGCTGACTTTTCGTTGGTCGAAAGTGGCTGGGAAGATTGCAAATTGTGAGCATGTGACTTTAAGATGCTGCAAGCATCTTAAATGCAAGTTGATGGCCAGGTGCCCTGATTGCAACCATCATGTGACCGTTGGGGATGGTGCAACGGTTGTAGCTTTGAGGACCGGCTGACATAATTTCAAAATATCATTAAATGAATGGTTTTAAGTCAAGCATTACCTGCACAGTTTACAAACCACAATGAATGTAACCCTGCTCTGCAGAGAGCCACAAGCTGCACTGTGGCTTAGGATTATGGGCACGAGCCAGAAAAGAGGGATGTGGAAATATCTACAGACTCCATACATCCTGGACATAACCTCTTCCCTCAAGACGATGCTATAGGGCATTGAACGCCAAAACAACTAGACCCAAGGAGTCGTCGTCCCCCACAATGGCATCACTCTACTAAACAACTAATTCCAACAATACTGTTTAACTACCTAGCAGGGCTGTGTTACAATTACTCTTCTCATCTTTCCTATTACCTGTTTCCTTACCTTCTTATGCCTGTCACTTTGTTGCTTGTATCTTACGATTTATATTGTTTTATTTAGTATCCTAGTATTATTTTTGCTGATAGTTTATTTAGTATCCTGTGACTATCACTAAGTGTTGTATCTGATGATTTCTGATGAACATATTTTTATGATGATTATTGCCATGATCCATCACTTGTTGCCTGTATGTACACTGAGAGCTTATGCACGGGAGACAAATTCCTTGTGTGTCCAACCACACTTGGCCAATCAAGAATTCTCTCCTCTCCTCTCCTTTCCTCCCCTGTCTATATTCCATTCCATTCCATTCCATTCCATTCCATTCCATTCCATTCCATTCCTATCCCTATTCTATTTTCAACCCCATCCCATCCTAAAACCAGAAGCTAATTATCAGCATTTATCAGCTCTGTGGACTCAAATGGAATTTTGGTTATTAAAACATTACACACCAACTTGTGTTTTTTGGGGGAGGAACACAGGTGTTAAAAAAAACACCATAGTTTTTCTGTAAACATTATGTGATGCTTGATGCAAATGTAATGTTTGTGTGCAACAAGGTTCTTTCTGTCCTTCTTTTGAAAAATGAAAAATAAACTGTTCACATGCTATGTTTTTGTTTCCTGGAAAACACACAGGATTGTTTGATGCCCCATTAAACCGAATGGCAAAACTCTGTTTAAAATTGGAAGAGCACTCTGCTTCATTAGTATGTCCCGGCTATTAATTTCAAAAGCACCCTTGTCCCCATTATGGCAAAAAAAAAAGCAAAACAGTTTCCTGGCAACCACACGGTGCATTGACAGTCTGTTTCATCAAACACAAAAAATACACGATAAACAATTCAGAGAAAAAACATAAAAGGTAGAAGGCAAAGCAACAGGTCCCGCTTCCTGTAGTGACCTAGCCATATTGGTAGGTTCGTGCCACAAAACTCCTGAAATTAAAGGAGAAACACTAACAGGGGCTGCGAATGATATTCAGCGTTTAACTGACATTTGGTAACATTACCTAAGTCAGGTAAATCAAAAGTCTGAATGAATTTAACCCCCACCCAAGGAAGATAAGACAGAGATGGCTGGGTCACCCATGAATGGAGAAGATGGCTGTACCAAGCACACTGGGTCAATTTAGGGGTACAAATTACTCCTAACCCCAGTTCAAGAGCAGGGAGATTAGAATTCAAGTTCAATAACCGGTGCCTGTAATCACTGATAAAACTGACGGATCCTATCTGTTTATATGAGCCTATATATAAAATAGGCTCATATTTTTTTAAAAAAGTCTTTTAGGAGTATATACACACAGGCAGAACTGGTTGCTGGCCATTTTCAGGTAAGGAGCACAGGTACACACACACACACACAAACACATGCACACACACACACAGAGAGAGAGAGAGAGAGAGAAGGGGGAGTGAAGGAGGAGAGAGGGAGGGAGAGAGAAGAGAGGAAAGAGAGACGAGAGAAGGAGACAGAAAGAGAGGTGGGGAGACAAAAGGGGAGAGAGAGAAGGAGAGACAGAGGGAAGAAAAGAGAGAAGGAGAGAGAGACAGATAGTGAGGGAGGGGGAAGAGGGAGAGAAGGAGAGCGAGGGAAGGAGAGAGACATAATCTGTGGGGTCACTGGTGCTTTCTGGGCTTGGTTGTCTTCTTTCAGACATTTCATCCATCATTCACCATCATCCTTCTAGCCATTATCTATCCTCTGTGGGATGAAGGACCCTTCCTCACGTTTCCAACCCATACGGTCCTGAGCTTTTTTTTTTGGCCAATTTGGCTCGCCATACTTGCCGATATCGTTGAGCCACTTGTTTAGTATATTTAGAATATACGAAACGTATTTGATATATTTGGAATGTATGAGGTATTTCAAGGTTATCTTGGTTATCACCAAGGTTTACCACCAGACCAACCAGCAAGTTGTAAAAACAGCCTGCAAAAGGGACCGCCGAGAGAAAACACTTCCTTCAACAATGACAGGGCAAGCCACTTTTGTATATCAACAAGAGAGCAAACCCGGTTCTCTTTTAGCACTGATGATGTTACCTAGTTGGGTCACGAAAGATCTGTAAGAAAATAACCAACCTCAGAGACACCAAAGATCACACAGTCCTCCTCTTCCTCTCCACAAACCCTACTCATCACCCGCTCCCACAATAACAAAGAGGGCAGACAACACATTCTTAAAACACATCCACTGATGGGGAACTGGTTCCTCTCTCAACAGCCCCAGTCATCCAATAAGACACTGTGGAGGAGGAAGGGGGGGAAACAAGCAAACAAGCCAGCATGTATCATCGTTACATTATACTTTCACAAGCCTACCTTTGAGTTGTCACTGGCCTCTTTCTGAAGGAAGAACTGTTTCTTAAATTCGTAGTAGGCGTTGTACTGATGCCAAGGCTGCAGAAATTCAAATCTGTTAAGGAGGAGACAAAAAAGGTACGCAGTTTGTGTGACCCAAAACGGGGCTGGAATTTGTGGTTGTAAGTTATGTCAGACCCAATTTTAGGACCATTTTTGAAAGGAGATCGTTAAAGGGAATCGCAACAGCTGTTCAGTGAATCCAGCTACGCCAATGGGTGGGGTGTTTTAGGTGGCAAATTGTGGCCATGTGATCACAAATCCTACAACCGATCGTAAATGCAAGCTGGGTGCCAATTGACAGGATGCGTAGGGGGACAGGAGTGTTGTAAGTGCAAATACACAGGTTATAAGTCGCTTTTTTCCAAGGCTGTTGAATCATTTTAAGTTGAGAACTACTTATTACCGCGTTTCTCCAAAAATAAGACCGGGTCTTGTATTAATTTTTGTCCCAAAAGATGCATTAGGGCTTCTTTTCCAATTAGGTCTTATTTTCAGGGAAATATGGCACTAAATGCGACCTTCTGGCTGACGATATTAACTAGGGCTTATTTGGGGGGTGGGGTAAGGCCTATATTGTAAGCATCCTAAAAAACCATGCTAGGGCTTATTTTGCAGTTGGGTTTTATTTCCGGGGAAACTGGGTAATATATCTGGTCCTTGACTTACACAGTTCATTTAGTGATCTTAAAAAAAAAAAAAGACCAATGGCCGTTTTTCAGAGTTAACGACCACTGCAGCATCCCCATGGCCACGTGATCAAAATTCAGATGCTTGGCAACTGAACTCATATTTATGACTGCTGTGGTGCCCCGGGGGTCACGTGATTTCTCTTTCGCGACCTTTTGATAAAGCAAAGTCAACGGGGAAGCCAGATTCACTTAACAACCATGTTACTTACTTAACAACTGCCATGACTGATATAACCACTGTGGCAAGAAAGGTCGCAAAACGGAGCAAAATTCATTTTAACAAATGTTTAGAATAAATGAGCTGGAAGAGGCCATGGAGGTCTTCTAGTCCAGCCCCCTGATCAAGCAGGAGAAACTATACCATTTCAGATAAGTGATTGTCCAGACTCTTCTTAAAAACCTCCAGTGATGGAGCACCCACGATTTCTGGAGGCAAGCTGTACCATTGGTTAATTTCTCCTCATAGTTAGGAAGTTTCTCCTTAATGTCTCGCTTAATGTCAGTAATTATGGGCTCAAATTCGTAAGTCGAGGGTTACCTACATTCCCTTTCTGGGAGGGAGATGGATAATTTTAAAAATGTGGTGCAGAAGTCAATATGGGAAAAATACAGGTGCACACCACCATCCCTCAATTATAAGTCTCGGCTATAATTTATTATTTCCCCACCTAAGGAACCAAAAGGCCATTTGATATTCTGAAAATAATAAATTACACACCAAGGGCCAGAAGTTACAGATATCTGAAAGCCAGGTTTCAAGATTTTTTTGGCAATGATGCTTTATCGTTAACTTGCAAGAGTTTCTTGAATTTTAATGTGAGGAACCTCCAATAGGTTACTATGTTTTTTGCTGTTTTCCCCTGAGAAGACCATCAGTAAGAGAATCGGGCAAAGCTACTCGCTTGCGGGTTTATCGTAAAATGAAATCAAGACTGAAGTCTCCCCTACTCACCTCGGATCATTCTTGGCACGAACGCTGGTTTCAAATTTAATCCCATTTCTCGCAACATACTCAGCTAGCTTGTCAATTACAGGTTGGATATCTGGAGGTGGAGGAATGACGGCAACCACTGGAGGAATTGAGCTAGGAAATGTCAAGAGTTGTAAGATTTACACAGGCAGAGAACACAACCTATTATAATGGGGGAAGAAGCTCATTTTTTTTTTTAAAAAAAAGGCACCACCTGACTGAGGACTAAACAGGGAAAAGCCAAGTATTTCAAACAAGGGAAATACAGAACAAAGGTCCAGGCAGGATTTTAAAAGTTTTAAGACATAAGGTTGAGGAGAGCTGAATGATTCATTCTGGCTCACAAAAATGAAATTCTGGAAAATCTGCAATTATTTGAAGTGGGGTGGCCACCAGTGAGACCAAAAAAAAGTGGTTGGAAGGATTTTAAAAAAAGTTTTAGACATCCAACTAAGATGAACAGAGCTGAATGATTCATTCTGGCTGACAAACGTGCAATTCTGGAGAAACTGCAATTATTCTGAAGCAGGACGGCTAACAGTCAAGAGAAAAGAAGTGGTTTGAGAATAATTTTGCTTGAGCAGCTTTCTGTCAGACAATAGGTACCTATTGAAATTCTCTATGTATTCTGCAAAATTAAGACGCTGCTTTAATTGAACGCCATTCTTTTGGAACAGGTTCTTTTGTGGGAGAGATACACATCCACACGCTATTATTTTCATTATACGAAATTCCAAAGCGATATTCATTTCAAATATTTATGTTGTGCAATTAAGAAAAAACGTTAGTGGTACGATTAACCATATAAACTATATTATTCTATTTTTATCTCTTTATTTACTTGAAGGCAGCAAACATAGATGAGGCTTAATCCTTCCTCCTCCTATTTTCCTTATGATGATAACCCTGTGAGGGCGGTTGGCTGAGAGAGAGGGACTGGCTTGGAGTCACTCAGCTGGTTTTCATGGCAAAGGCAGGACGAGAACTCCCAATCTCCTAGTAATGGGTCCAAAATCACCCAATCGGCTTTCATACCTAAAGACTAGAACTCACAGTCTCCTGGTTTCTAGGCCAGCCCCTTAACCACTAGACCAAATCAGCTCTCAAAAATGAAAATGATAATAATAACGATGGAGAACCTGTCCTCATATGAGACATTAGTCCTGCTAAGACAGAACTAGAATTCCCAATCTCCTGGTAACTGGCCCAAGTTACCCAGCAGACTTTCCTGCTTAAGGCGGGACTAGAACTCACTCTCACCTGCTGATTGGCTCAAAATTGCCCAGTCAGCTTTCACATGCCTAAGGCAGAACTAGAACTCACCATCTCCTGGTTTTTAGAGCCAGCATCTTAACCACTAAACCAAATTAGCTTTTAAAAATGAAAAAAAAAAAATGATGGGATATTAGAACAAAATTAGTTATTGCTGTCTTGATATGGGATACTAGAACAAAATTAATGTCAGCAGACTTTGAGATAGCCAACAGAATGTCCCCTCCAGAATGCAAACTTGGGAAAACCCGTCTGGAAGTGGGTGTTTCACTAAACAGAAATTAAATAGGCTTCTTGCACATTATAAGCCTTCACAGGGCTGGCAGGGGAGGAAAGTAGATTATTTTTAATGAAAATATTAATTGCTGACCAAGAAGGCCCTCAAAAAAATGACAAAAAGCCCCCCGAGGATATCATCCATGAAACAAAAGTAGACAAGGCAAACATATTGGCTCTTTTGCACACTGTCTAAAGCTCAGGCAATTTTAGGATGTAATGAGCCACACTTTTATTTGGGCTGCCATTTTAATTATGAACATATAATCACTTTGACGTATGCAACTGTCCACTGCCTGGTAGCTGGGAAGCCTCCCTGCCAAAGCCTGGTCTGAAGAAAAAGAAAAACAAAAACAAAACAGCCCAGCCACTCGGAATTGCTGGGAGGCTGCTGGTGTTATGTCAATACGCAGGACTCAAGTTTATATCAATGCAAAAGCTGCACTGGGGCTTACGAAGGGATTCAGGAGAGGCTACCACAACATCTGAACATGAGAAATAAATATAATAAACCCAGAGTAATACAGAAAAACAGAGTTGGAAGGGACCTTGGAGGTATTCTAGTTGTTTGAAATGGGCAGCTTATCAAATTGGAGAAAGAAAAGAAAAGAAAAGAAAAGAAAAGAAAAGAAAAGAAAAGAAAAGAAAAGAAAAGAAAAGAAAGAGATAGGGAAAGATGGAGGGAGGGAGGAAGGAAGGGATGAATGGAAGAAGGCATAAAAGAAATATTAAAAGAAGGAATGGAGGGAGGGAGAAAAGGAGAGAGAGGGAAGGAGGGCGAGAAGGAGGAAGGAAGGAAAACTGATTTCTGATGCTTTTGGAAAAACTCCATTGGAAAAAAAGTACAGTATCTCCTGCTATCAAGTCCATATTATCTCAGCGCCAATGAATTGTTGAGTCTAACCAACAAGCTAGTCAATAGCTTGCATTTACTTTCAGCAGTGGGTATCCTCTACCACGGTTAGGAAAAGTTGTTCTGTTACACAAGCAGCCTGTTTGTTACACGATTCGCTCAACAAAACTCCTCCTCTATACAGGACAGAATAAAATAAGATACCTCGCTGAAGTGCTTATGCCAGGTAATGCGCCACTTGTGTCTTCACTGGCTTCCAAAGACGATGGTGGTGGAGTCGTGCCGGGAGGTGGAGGCGCTGTGATGGTGGCTACGCCAGTGGTGCTTGACACCGTCACACCCGCTGGCAAGGCGCTGTAGTAAGTAGCCATGTCAATCCCTGGCGGCGGTGGGGCGAGGCAGTACGTTCCATCGGGCAGCATGTAATAGCTGTAGTACATGGCTGCCACTGTTGCTATATTTTTTTTAAAAAGGGACAATCAGTACTTTGACCAGTGTGGACAAGAAAAGCCAACTCAAACGGCAGTATGGATCCTTGCCCCCAATCCTACAGCTCTGCACGCAGCTGCATCATGCCTACAATATTGCTTTTGGTTCAACTATGAAGCTATCTACAACAGGGGGGTCCTTTGGTGCTTTCTTGAGCTTGGCTGTTTTCTTGCAGATGTTTCATGACCCAACTAGGGAACATCATCAATGCTAGAAGGGAAAGGAGTTTGGACTCTGTTTAAGTGTTGGTGGGAATGTTCTTGGTGATTTCTTGATTAGGTTATTATTTACTGTTCAACTGTCTGAGGTGGATAGTCCTTGACTTATTTCAGTTAGTGACTATTCAAAGTTACGACAACATTGAAAAAAAGTGACTTTAGGACCGTTTTTCACAGATAAAAGCTTTGCAGCATCCCCAGGACCATGGGATCGAATTCCAAATGCTTGGCAGCTGTTTCATACTTATGACCATTACTGTGTCCCAGGGAATTGTGATCCCCTTTTGCGATCTTCTGACAAGCAAAGTTTTACTTTTACTTTCATTCCTATAAAGCGTCAACAATTTATTTATTTATTTATTTATTTATTTTCTTTCTCTCTCTCTCTCTCTCTCTCTCTCTCTTTTTCCCCTCGACTTCAGCCATTGATACTATTTTACTCCAGACTTCATAGTACTCTGTCTCACCCTTATCCTTAATTTCTAGAGTTAGTCTGTCCACCACTGTACAGACTACTATTTTCCTTATTATTTCACTTTCGATAGGGATGCAAGCTCCTGAATCTTGATCACACAATCATTGGGCTGCTGCAAAGGTTGTAACTGTGAAAAAAATTGTGAAGATTTTCAGTGCTGTCGTAACTTTGAACAGTCGCTAAGTGAACAGATATAAGTCGAGGGCTACCTGGACACGCAGAAACATCACGGTGTAAATTTGAATGGAAGAGCTAAAATCTATAATGGAAGGTGGAAATTTGGAGCCGTATAGAATACTGAGAGTCCAGATCAAAGGAGAAATCTACAGGTAGGTGACAGGTGCACATTATGTTCCATTAAATGCTAATAAGGGTAGAATCATTCATGAGTTTTGGGGAAAATGGTGCGATGTTATGAATACAAGACAATCCAGGGAGAAAAATGCCCTCTTATGTGACATCAGAGGTTGGGTAGGAATGAGATGAGAGGTGATTGGGTTATTATTTGGATCTCAAGAGATTATTATAATTATCTGCTTAGAAAATTGTGTGCTTGTTTTGAAAATGCAGCTATACTCCAATGTACATCCATTGAAGGATCTGATATAAGCCTGAAAGTATAGCTGATTTTGATCATTTAGGGTGACAGCTTGATATATGGGATTGAACCATTCTGAATGCTCTCTCTACCCATCATTTCTTGATACAGGCAGTCCTTGACTTACAACAGTTCATCTAGCGACTGCTGGAAAAAAAGTGACAGCACTGGAAAAAAAGTGACTTACGACTTTCACATTTACAATCTCTGTAGCATCTCCATGCTCATGGGATCAAAATTCAGAGGCTGGGCTATTTGTTCATACTTATGACCGTCGCTGTGTTCCAACTGTCACAAGATTCCCCCCACCTTCTGATCAGCAAAGTTGATGGGGAAGCCAGGTTCACTTAACAAACGGGTCACTAACTAATCAACTGCGGTGATTCACTTCAACAACTGTGGCAAGAACAGTCATAAAATGGGGCAAAAGTCACTTGACAAATGTCTCACTTAACAACAGAAATGTGGGGCTCAATTATGATTGTAATTGAGGACTAGCTGTACTGTTAAGAGGGGAACTCAAAAATAAACCAACTGCAAAAGGAGAAAAATACACACCATGTTCCAAAAAACCCCTTACTTATAACCACAATGTCCTTGACTTATAACCACAATGGCACTCAAAATTTATGTTGCTAAACGAGACATTTGTCAAGTGAGCTTTGCCCCATTTTACAACCTTTCTGGCTACAGTTGTTAAATGAATCATTGTAGTTGGTTAAGTGGTTCTGGCTTCTCCATTGACTTTGCTTGTCAGAAGGTCGCAAAAGAGGATTATGTGACCCCAGGGACACTCAACCATCCTAAAGCCAACTGACTGAATCTGGATCAGGTGACCATAGGGGTGCTGCAAAGGTCTCAAGTCACTTTTTTCCAGTGACGTCATAACTTTGAACGGTCACTAAATCAACTACTGTTAAGCCCCTAACCCTAACACCCGACAGAATGAATGGAATGAAAGGACATAAATGCCTGCAATGGAAACGCCAAAAAAACCCTAACTTACAACAGCATTTTAAAATGTTTTGGTTTTTTGTTTTTATTTTTGCAATAAAATTTTAAAAATGTCAGAAAGGCTGCACAAACCCTTCCCACTCCCTTAAAAAAAAAAAAAAAAGTGCACCCCCCTTGCAGGATACTCTTAGGAAACTGTGCAAGTGGAAACTGCCCTGATGGCTGGCATGAGTAGAAATCTCTGCAGTTTGCAAGCGTTTCATTATTTTATCAATGCTATAAACGTGCATTGCAGGAATGCTGATATAAAACAGCTCAGCAAGTTTACGGAATAATCACCTTGCCTTCGTGCGTTGTGGGGAGTTTGCATAATTCATGCCTTTCAAAGGCAGGGCGATAAATCGAGAGCCTGTTTGGGCGGAGAGCTTTTTAATGTGTTATTTTTATTAAATGTACAGGTATGAATCCTTCACTCCTGAAACACCAGCTGACCAAGCCACTAATAACAGAGCGGGTTTAATTCTACAGGCAGAATCCTAAGGGTTATTGCAGCCATCTGCTCTTAGTGCAAGACTTCACGCCAAAATGTATCCCAGGAGACAACTGCTTTAATTCTTCATTTTAGAGTTCTCTGTCAGCCTTCCTGAATTATTTAGGAAAACAGGATGGAGACATGTCTGAAAGTGACAGACAAGGCCCAGGACTGTAATTAATTATAATATTTCATTAATAAAACAGAGCTGATGCTTCCTGCAATGTCTTAACAACAGAATAATTCTAGCCCAGTGTTTTTAAGCTTAAAGGGAAAAGTTCTGGGATAAGGTGCATCTCTTAAGATGCATAACAGACTTCTAAATAAAAACAGATCTGGTATCTAAAGGAGGGGTGAGGGGAGAAAAAGCATCGTAAAAATGAAGCTTGGAATGATAATAAGTCTGTACCTATTAAGAAGAACAAGGTAAAAGCCTTTTACAAACCCAGCTTATACCTAAATGAGCTTCACAAGGCTCTAAAAACAAGGAATTTTATAGAATTGTAGCAATGCTTTTCTGCAATACAACATTACACTATCACTCTTCTGATATAATGCAGTGGTAAAAAAAAACAACCCAAACCAAACCAGTCTCTTAATATCAACTGCACGAAAATAAAAGATAGAAGCCCTGCAATTACGAGAAAGTTTCTTGAAAGAAAATGCTGGAAAATTGTTATTTTTTTGCAACTTGCAAACCTAGAATTATTGTTTGGGGAAGAGATGGGACTATTTTTTTTTTAAATGTATGGTAGTTGTCATGTTCCTGGTGGAGACTGACTCTGAGGGACAGGAGGAACAGCCGACAGGACAGGGAGTGTGGCTCTGGAGGTTGTGGAGGAGGCTGGGGAAGGACACAGGCCGGCTGGGCAGTCAGAGGAGGACCCAGGCCCATCCCCTCTTCATCCTAAGGCACGCAGGGAGGAGAGGATAAGGGAGAGATGTGAATGGCATGATCTATGGGGGAGGAAAGGGCCTCGATCTCTTCATGGGCTGCAGCTGTGACAACTGAATAAGAGGAAAGACATGTGTATGGGTGAATGCTGGAAGCAAAGCATGGAAATATCTCTAGTTTATGGTTCCTCTCTGAGTTTGGCATCCTTCCCAGTGTGTGTTCTGTTACCTGTGGACGTCCTGCAGCCCTTATCTTGCCTGGTTTGTGTTGTTTTTTCCCTCCTTCTTGTAACTGCTTGTGTGGGAGATTTTTATCTTCCGTCAAGGATATTTGGAGCTTGGAAGCAAAGTGAAGGAATAAAAGGGGCTTCACCGGGTTTTTGTGACTGTGTTTATTTTGTATTGCCACCACCACCACCACACAGTAGTCCTTGACCTCCCAACTATGATTGGGGCCAGAATTTCCATTGCTAAACCAGGCAGTTGTTAAATGAATCACACCCCATTTTGAGACCTCTGGGGCCATGGTTAAGTGAATCACTGCAAGTCACTAAGTGGGTCAGGCAGATGTTAAGCGAATCGGGCTTCCCCCATTGACTTTTGCCTGTTGGAAGCCAGCTAGGAGGGTCGAAAATGGTGATCATGTGACCACCAGATGCTGTGATCATCATATACATATCTGCTGATTGACAAGTGCTGGAATTTTGCTCGCTTGACTGTAGGGATGCTACAACAGTCATAAATGTGAGGACCGGTCTTAAGTCACTTTATTTTTTGGGGGGAGGGATAAATTTACATTCCAACCCACCCCCAAAGAGAGTGGTCCAACCATAGGATAGTCTTACAGGTAGTCCTCAACTTAGAACAGTTCATTTAGTGACTGTTACAATGGCACTGAAAGAAAGGTGACATGATCGTTTTTCATGCTTATGACCACTGCAGCATCCCCCTGGTCATCAGATCATAATTCAGACACTTGGCAATTGACTCATATTTATGACAGTTGCAGAGTCCCTGGGACCTTCTGACAAGCAAATCAATGGGAAAATCAGACTCACAACCATGTTACTAATTGAAAAACTGCGGTGGTTCATTCAAACAAATGCAGTGTGACGACCCAAAGGGACGTGGCACAAAGGCAACACAGTCACATAAGCAAGAAGAGTCCCTTTAGTACCTCCAACTTTGCCTCCAATGTCCAGGTTACCTTCGGCTGGAGAAAAAAAACTCTCCCAAAAACAGTCTTTAAGTGGAGGAAATTCAGTCCAAAAACAAAGTACATACAAACTGTAAATAGAAATCCACACAAACCACGCTGCAGTAAATTAACTGGACAGGGCAGGAGAAGGAATTGCAGACTGGAAAGCACGGAAAAACTAACACCGTTGGGAAGACGCCAGGAACCCAGATAAGCCTCAACGAAACCAGATAATTCATGATTTTCTCCCAACAACTTGCTGTGCGCAGCTTCCCTTTTTAAACACTGTGTTCCCAGCTGCAGCTAACAAAGGGAATCAGGGCCTTTTCCTCCCCCATAAGCCACACAATTCACATTGCTCCCTTCTCCATTCCTCCCTGCATGCCCTAGGATGAAGAGGGGGTGGGTCTGGGTCCTCCTCCGAACCCCCTCTCCCTTGTTCTACCTCTCCCCTGCTCCACTGTGGAAATTTCCACAGCCAATGGAGTCACACTCCCACTCCCTGTCAGTTGCTCGGCCTCCCCCTCCTATCAGATTCTGACAGGGGCACGACATGCAGTGAGAAAAGTCATAACATGGGGCAAAAGTCACCTAACCAATTTCACACTTAACCAACATAAATTTTGGGCTCGATTATGGCCCTAAGTTGAGGGCTACATGTATTTTGAGACCAGGTATGCAGATAAAAGTCCATTTAAGGTCAGAACAGCCTGTCTTGAGGTTCTTTCTGTTGGACCTCTTACAATTCACGGCCCACATATTTTTGCAAGAATAACAAACATTTCTTTCTCTAATGAAAATCCAAAAATTGTGTGTTTGCCTTTTTGTATGCTCTGGTTGCCTGAATTCCAAAAGGCTGACACTATGCATTGCAGGGCCTGTGCATGAAACTATTTGGCAATTCTCGCTTGGCTCAAAATGCGCTTTTATAATTTTATTCTCAAACACTAACAATATTTACTTTGACACCTACGAGAACAATTCTAGAAACTAATGTACTCTGCATTCAAAACTGCTGAAGCTTAAACTTAAAAGGAAGAAGGGGAAAAAAATAACAGCACAGCAGTTACAACCCCCCCCCCCAAAAAAAAACTTAATGTATATGAAGTGTTCAGGATAAACTGCCATTACAATGATGTCAAGATAACGCAGGCAGATTTTTTATTTTTAAAAAATAAAGGGACAGATTTTGAACTGTGTTATACCGAACTCTTCAAAGCTACATTGCTAATCCTTTCTTTCCTTAAATGAACTGTTAACAGATAACAGATAATCAGAGTGGGAAGGGACCTTTTAGGTCATCTAGTTCAATCTCCCTCATAAGCAGGAGACCATATATCATTTCTGACAGAAGGCAGTCCAGTCTCTTCTTGAAAGCCTCCAGTGATGAAGCTCTCATAACTTCTGAAGGCAACTTCTGGTTCCATGGATTGATTGTTCTCATTGTCAGAAAATTCTTCCTTATTTCCAGGTTGAATCTCTCCTTGTTCAGTTTCTATCCATTATTCCTTGCCTGGCCTTTGGGTGCTTTGGAAAATAGCTTGATCCCTTCCTCCTCTCTCCAGCAGCCCCTCAAATATTGGAAGACTGCTCTCCAGTCTCCCCTGGTCCTTCTCTTTACTAGACTAGCAAGGCGCAGTTCCTGCAACCGTTCATCATATATTTTAGCCTCCAGTCCCCTCATCATCCTGGTTGGTCTTCTCTGCACTTTTTCTAGACTTTCAACCTCTTTTTTATAGTGTGCTGTGAATTTATATTGTGCTGATCGTAGTTCTTGGTTGACGGTTTGTATAAAGCTTAATAGTGATGCTCAGGCTTTAAAATGATATATTTTCACAGTCAATTCATGATATACTAGAAAATCGATAACCTCTATGATATCTGTAAATATATCAGTATATATTTCTTTACCGTGCACCTTCATCTTTCCCTTTTGGTCCATTTCTTTATCCATTTAGACACTTTCTTTAAAACGTCTAACAGAAACATACATGTCAATGAAGAAACAAAACAGAAGACTGGTAAAGCTTTCCTTGCTCAAACAATTCTACCTCCCATATTGTTCAGAACTTAAGCGTATGAGTCAATTTCATATTGACAAGCCTACATGTGTATAGCTTTCACACGTTTTCAGAAACAATTTTAAAACAACACCAAAAATTGTTGTGTAGGCAGCACAGATTTTTTTTTAAGTGTACGACAAATACAAGATGGAACACAATTGGGCTGATAGCTATTTAAAGAGCAACAGCATATTTGGGTTCTAACTGGTAAGCAGAATCACAAATCCAACGTAAATGGTTGTGAACCTACTTTAAAAAAAACAACAACACTCAAAAGCAGTCTGGCAGTTTGAATCTCACCAGGCTCAAAGTAGCTTTCCATCCTTCCGAGGTGGGTAAAATGAGGATCCAGACTGTTGGGGGCAAGAGGCTGACTCTGTAAACTGCTTAGAGGGGGCTAGAAGGCACTGTGAAGCGGTAGGTAAGTCTTTATTGATATCTGGTGAGCATCTGGGCAAAAGAATGACAACCTTGCTGTCCGAAAAACAGATCCTGCTGCTTGCTGAAAAACATGGCATTCTGAAATCCTGTTTATGGTGGTCTCAATGTCAACTATGGTCTACAATAGCATTTTACAGGTCTGGATGTCTTAACACTAGAGCTGTGGTCACAGTGAAATAAAAAATACAGTTCATCAGCATTCCACAAGTGTTGAATTCTTTACAAGTGCTTGATTGACAGGGGGAACAGTTCTGATCCAGGCCAGCAGAGAAGGCAAAAAAAAAAAAAAAATGCTCAAAGAAAAATAAAGGAGAAATTGGATGTTCTGGGAATAGCAAGAACTTTTAGAATTTTTAATAGTGAAGCAAGACACAGAAGGACTCCTACAAGCCCATGATCTTTATAGATGCCTTTTAAAGTTTAACATTAATGCCAGTAGGGTGCAATTGGTGAAGTTACTAGACTGACAAGTGCATAGATCATGGGTAGATCTTCAGCCGTGGAACCTCTCTTGGTGACTTGGACCCAATCCCATTCTCTTAAGATCTAGTGTGCCCTAGTGAGTAAGGTGATGGACCCAGAGTAGGAACACCTAGGTTGAAGTCTACTCTCAGCCACACAAGCTCACTGGATGAGTCTGATAAGAGACAAAATAAGAAACCAGAGTCAACACCATCCCATTTGTCTGGGATGGTTTGAAGAGTCTGGACAAGGGAAGACCTCCAAGGTCCCTTCCAACTCTATGATTCCAAGTTCTTCTTAAAGACCCTTTAAGGGTATTGAAAGGACTATGAAATGCATAACAAATAGAGAATGACCAAGTCTGAAATGCTCGGTGGATCAAACCTCCGTAGCTCATGGCAAAGTCACACCAAGTCAGAGATGGACAATCTCTGCCTCCAAACTCAGTTTCTAGAGAAGGGATTGATGCTGCCTGCTATGGCAGACAATATCCACATTTATTTCATTTGTCTATGGAGATTTTCAGTCATCCAGGTCATGATTGTCCCCAAAGGACAAATGTTTAGATTAACAGAGTTGGAAGTGACCCTGGAGGTCACCTAGTCTAGGCCCTTGTCCAAGCAGGAGATCCTATACCATTTCTGACAGATGGCAGTCCAGTCTCTTCTTGAAAGTTTCCAGTGATGAAGCTCCCACAACTTCCGAAGACTACTTCTGTTCCATGAGTTGATTTTCACTGACGGAAAATTCCTCCTTATTTCCAGGTTGAATCTCTCCTTGTTCAATTTCCATCCATTATTCCTTGTCTGGCCTTCGTGTGCCTTGGCAAATAGCTTGACCCCCCTTCCTCCACTCTGTGGCAGCCCCTCAAATATTGGAACTCTGCTCTCCTGTCTCCCCTGGTCTTTCTCTTGACTAGATTAGCCATGCCCAGTTCCTGCAAACCATTCATTGTATGTTTTAGCCTCCAGGCCTTTGATCATCTTAGATAGATTCAGATTAACAGAGTTGGAAGGGACCTTGTAGGTCATCTAGTCCAACCCTCTGCCAAGCAGGGGACCCTACCTATTTCTGACAGATGGCAGTCCAGTCTCTTCTTGAAAGCCTCCACTGATGAACCTCCCATAATTTCCGAGGGCAACTTCTGTTCCATGGGTTGATTGTTCTCACTGTCAAAAAATTCTTCCTTATTTCCAGGTTGAATCTCTCCTTGTTCAATTTCCATCCATTATTCCTTGTCTGGCCTTCGGGTGCCTTGGAAAATAGCTTGACCCCTTCCTCCTCTCTGTGGCAGCCCCTCAAATATTGGAAGTCTGCTATCCTGCTCTCCTGGTCCTTCTCTTCCCTAGACTAGCCAGGCCCAGTTCCTGTAACCGTTCATCGTATATTTTAGCCTCCAGTCCCCTCATCATCCTGGTTGTTCTTCTTTGCACTTTTTCTAGACTCTCAACATCTTTTTTATAGTGTAGTGTACCTTACTTGATCTTGATTGTATCCCTCTGTTAATGCAATTTAGAAATTGACTTTCTAAAAAGAAAAAAAAAGCACCTTTGGGACTACTTCATTAATTAAATTTATGTGCTGCTCCTCTCTCTGATACTTTGACCCTTGAGGAACAAGCATTTG
Organism: Hydrophis major; assembly: GCA_033807585.1. Classification (NCBI taxonomy): domain Eukaryota; kingdom Metazoa; phylum Chordata; class Lepidosauria; order Squamata; family Elapidae; genus Hydrophis; species Hydrophis major. The sequence goes on from CM066339.1 coordinate 10,404,253, forward strand.
AAATCACATAATGCAGTTTCCTATTGGAAAGAATTATATGGCCACTCCAGAGATACCTGCTTGGATGTTGTCCCACTAAACAAAATTCAGAATGTTTGAAAATAATCACCGAGACAAAGATGACATCTCAGTCTATGGGCAAAGCGCTTCCTCTCAATCACAAGTTTGTGATTGGAAAAATGTCTTTGCAAAAGATCGTAAATGCCACTTCTATTTTATTATGGGGTTTTAAGATGGTAACTTTCTACAGCACTCTTAAGTAATTCTCTCTCATTTTGCAAGACCTCATTTTCTTATTAAGATGACTATTTGGTGATTAGCATCATGCCCTTTGCTCAGCTGGCCTTTAACTCATTTTAATATTTAATGTGCAATAAATGACTCACTTTACAAGTTCATTCGGTGTTGCAGAACAGATAAAACTAACAATGACAACCGTGACAAATGTCCTTTTGAGAAAGTTATGTAACTCCCCCCTTTTACCATAGTGTTACTTATTTGCAATAAGAAATATGAAGTACTAATAAACAAGAGAAAAGAAAATGTTTTCAAAAGGGTAAGCCTCCAGGAAATTATCAATTGATGTTTTACTCTCAAAACATGAATTGTTATATACTGACTATGTTTAAAATTCTTTCTGAGCTTTCAAAAGATAATAATCTAGATGCTAGGAGTTTTAAGATACCTTTGTATACAATGAGTTTTTTAATTACCCAAATCATTTAATCAGATCAACGATCTTTTAGATATTCACAAGTTTAATTTGCTTGAGCAAAACTTTGTCTAGAATGCAAAGCGTGAACCTCTACCCTTTTCCTTCTGAGTGAGGAAGGCATCTCCAATGCAGCTAATTTCATGCAGAAAAATGAAAACAATTGGACTACAAAAGCATGAAAATCAAGGCACTTCTTCAAACCAACTATTTATCCAGGACAATATTTACAATGAGTTAATTAAGAAAATCTTTCGCTGCTAGAAGCACAAGAACGAACAAAGGGATGGATGCAAACATGCAATGGAAGCCAACACAAGGAAAGGAACAAACTGGTTCTCCATCATCTGCGTTTAGCTAAGACTGATTTTTGCTTCATGTTGCAAAGTGGTACTCAACTGCTTTGAAACTCATCAAATTTGATACTCAACACATTCTGATATGAAGGTTTTGTCCCTGTATTCGTTGGTTTGGTATTCAACATGCAAGCTAGAACTTGTTAGTGTTGGTTGCGTTGCGACTCATTTTTTTTTGTGGGGAAAAACTGTTCAATGTTCATAGTTTTTGGAACTCATCACACCTCCCAGAACCATTTAAGAATAAGTTCCGAGGTATCACTGTCCTTTGAACAATTATTTAAAAATCACATTCATGATCTTTGTAGGTTACCAGTCTGAGAACTGAGAACCAATGGAAAAGAAATTGGCATCCAACTATAAACTCCTGCTGAGTCTGTCCACTTCACATATATCAATCAAATTCTTTATGATCAGAGATCAGTAATAAAAACAACCCAGTAAAATAAAAATAAACCCTAGCCTATGTGAAATGAACAGTCATTTCGGGAATCATAGAAGACACTGTGCTCATAATACCTAGTCTTTTTTTTTAACTTTCCTGTTTAAAAAAAAAAAAAGGCCACAAGGAAAGTTAGCCATCACTGGCCAGGTATGTAATAGTCTATATAGCATTCCATATAACAGCAATGAACATCACTAATTATTTTTCTCGCTGAAACCAGTCACAATTTCTTTTTTTAACTATTCATGGCATGCTATTAAGAGTCTGCCTCTCTGCATCATCCTATTTTTGATCTTCTAACTATAGATTAGTAACCTCCTTTTAAAGGAAAAATAGTGCTGTATTTCTGAAATGAATGAAGCAGCTTTGAATTTCTTTTCTTTTCCCCTACAGGGGAGAAATATAGCTACATTAACATTTTTCCACTGTTACGAGACGTGTGTGTTTTGATGATGGGCCTGTAGCTTTCTTTTTTCCATTCAATCTCTTTGACACATTGTCACAGAGAAGCAACGCCAGGAAAAATAACAAAAGTTTTACTTAAATGAAAGGTTAAATGCTATATTCCACACCAAGAACAAGCAAGCTCCAAGCAAGTGCAGCCCAGATGATTTCTGGTTTTTTAAATCGCAAGGACTGCGGTTCCATGGATATTATGTTGAGAAAGCAAGAATCTTAAGTCCTTTCTGAAACAGTCCCCGTTCCCCTGATGCTAACCTAGACTAATAGGAAGCTGTCGCATCTCACACATACAGAGAGGAGAAGTATGAAAAATATTGCTAACTATATCCTCTGATGCTCAATTTGTGTAGACTAAAGCATGGCATGCACCTTCAGAAATGAAACCATCTTCATTAATTTGATTCTCTTCTGCTCTGCTCTTTGTGGAGTTTAGGATATCAATATTGCACCATCAATCTTATCTCATCTAATAAAACGGCCAGCGGGATGATGGGAAATGGACAAAAATACATCATCGGATAGCAACTATTGCTACTCGATAATGACAGCTCATTTTCCCTGCAGTGGGACTATCAACTCTGAATCCATAGCTTCATTGTTCAACCCAAGCTGCCTGGGGTGGGTGGGGGAACAGACAGGTTGCAGGGAGGCTGCATTAAATAGCCACAAAGATAGGCTCTTTGTCTTGGGGAGGGGGAGGGACCCCAATCAACAAAACATCACCTTTTAGGGCAAGGGTCCCCAACTCCCAGGGCCATGACCAGGTATCGGACCATGGCCCGTTGAGAATTGGGCTGCGCAAATGATGGGCGAGGGCACAAGACCCCAAACAGTGGGCGTGCATGCTTGCCCGTGAAACCATTTGGCTCAAGTGCACCCGCTGTTTGGGGGGAACCATCCCTCTCTGCTTGCCCCAGCTGGTCTGCAGAGCCAGAAAGGTTGGGGATCCCTGTTTTGGAGCATACAGATTTAACCGAGGTCTGATGCCACACATTAACAGAGGGATACAGTCAAGATCACCTATGAAGCCTTAGTAAGACCACACCTAGAATCCTGCATCCAGTTTTGGTCACCACACTATAAACATTTCTAAAGAATGGCATTTGTATTGTTAAGCAAATTAAATACCCAGACAACATGGTGTTTATTAAACACTAAGGAATGTAATTCATAAAAAGTTAATAAAATTGATTAAAAAAAAAAAAAAAAGAACCGTTGGGCTCAATTGTGGTCACAAGTCAAGGACTACCTGTAACTATCAGTAGTGCCTCTTCCAGCCCATTATACATGGCGACTTTCTCACAGGCTTAATTCTCTTATCAACAGGATGTACTTACGATCGGAAGAATATTCCATTTGGGACGACGGAGCGGTTGTGCCTTCACCCGCCTGAGACGCAGCACTGGCGTTTTCGGCTTGGGCTTTGCGAACAAGGGCTGCCAACGGGTGATCGGGATCCACCACCTTCAGCGGCTACAAGGGGCAAAGACAAGGGGTATCATGGCGGCTGAGCTCCCTCACACTGACTGCCCAATGTCCACTGTGCATCTCTGTGGTTCAGAAAAGCTTCGCAAGTTCTTTACCCACATTGGCCAGGACGATTCAAACGGCTTGCTGGAAATCATCATCATCATCATCATCATCATCAACTATCGAGCCCATAACCCCTTGCAGGGTGGAGTCTGGGCAACTGAATGGAGCTGAGTATTTATTGGCTGGATGCCCTTCCTGTCGCCAATGCAGAGTTTTGTTCAGCAGATATATTCTCAGTGTGCCCAGAGAGAGAAATATCTGCCTCTACCTAGGATCATACTCACAGCCTCCTGCTTGTGAGGCGAGAGCTCCATCTCTAGGCCACCGCACCACTCTAAACGACTTGCTGCAGATAGGATTTATGAATTATTTATCTGTGTCGACGTTGAACTGAACCTGGCAGAGGCCACTTTCCTGGTTCATTGTTGCCTCACAGTTGCAGGAAGGGGGAAGGAGGTTGGAATGCCCTACTAGACACAACATAAACCTTTCTTGTGGGAATCAAGGTCATCTCCCAGGTGATGGAGGAAGGGGAAGAGTGCCTGAGGAGTTTGCCAATTAACTTAATTGGCCAACGTGACCAGTGACACTTGGGGAAGGGGTTATTGCTTGCTGTAATTATACTGAACCCATGGGAATGATTCAGTATTGGTTTTACATTAAGTATGCCGATATGAGGTACCCAAAAAAGAAGTTCTCTGGGGAAGCAACTGACCTTGGAGTTCTGATTTGCTTGGGTTAGTTGGGACAATCTGAAAACAATCTGATTTATATCCCTCAATAAATAACTCAAGGTAGCAAACGTATCTAATACTCCTCCTTCTTTCTATTTTCCCTGCAACAATAACCTTGTGAGGTAGGTAAGGCTGAGAGGGTGAGATTAATTCAAAGACACTCAGCCAGCCTTCATGCCTAAATTAGGACTAGAACTCACCATCTCCTGGTGATGGGTCCAAAGACACCCAGTTGGCTTTCTGGACTAAGGTCCAGAACTCACCATCTCCTTGTGAAGAGATGGCCCAAAGTCACATAGCTGGTTTTCTTGCCTAAGGTGGGACTAGAAGTCACATTCTCCTGGCTTCTAGGCCAACATCTTAACCACTGCATAAAACTGGCTCTCTATCGTCGGCTTACTAGGAGAGACAATGTTTTACAATTCTTATCAACAGAAGAGCATATCCTTTGTAATGGTTAATTTTTATCATGCTTTTGCCCATCAAAAAGTGGTGGGAAAAATGTTGGATTGTCTCTCCTCCCTGAAAGAAACTGTGTTGAGATCAGAAAAGTTAAACTTTTTTTTAAATTTGGGGTTTGTTTTATCAAGGGTTAGATAATAAAAGCAGAAATTAGATGTGGGAATATTATTACTATATACAAGTAAAGAATACTATTATTATTACTATGATATATGTGTTAAATGATCCAGACTGTTTACTAAATACTTATATAAGTGAAAGAAAAATGTATAAATAAAAACTATTTTAAAAAGAGAAAAGAAAAGGAAAAAGTGGCCCACTTCTGAAATGCCATCATAGAAAACAAAATAGAAGCGAAGGAAGGGAAATCTCACCAAGGTTTTGCTAGTAGACAAGAGGAATATAACCCCTCTCCATATGGTGTGCAAACCTAGAAGGGCATTAACTACCATTTGTAACATGGAATAGGGCTCTGTCAAAGCAAAGGGGGTGGGGGAAGGTGTGGAGGAGTTATTGTATAAGAAACTCACAACCTTGACAGCACATTTAAAACCAGACCGGAAGTCGTCTCCTTACAAAAATAAAAATAAAAAAGGAACCAGCTACATTACCTTCATCAGCTCTTCTAGCCTGCTCCGTTTCTTAGAAGCGAAAAGGCTGGGATGCAGATAATTGCCTTCATTGTCATCATCGTCGTCATCATCTTCATCACCATCTTCCATTGTATCTGCCAAGCAAAGAATGAAAAGGGTGAGACTTTTTCTTTTCAACAATAGTATTCCAGAGTGCCACATTGTTTTGACAGCCACAGTGGGAGGACCCTGAAAGGAAGGAGTGGAAAGCCCGAAGCCAAGCCAAACCAAACCGCCTGGGCGCCATTAAGGTGCACCGCAGAGGTTGCCACGTTCACAAGCTTATGTTCAAAAGCTGCTGTGGTGATTGACAACGCAATGTTCAGAATGCTGCCTTGAAGGTACCAAGGCTTGTTGGGCCAGCTCAGCCCTGCACAGCATCCCTTTTCCATTGCAATATGGGTAATCCCCAAGTTATAATAGTTCAATTATATTGATTTCTTTTGTCATGTTTATTAAGTTCCCCTGTACTTATTTATTTATGTTTTATTTATTTTGTCACATTCATGTCGTGTGCATTGAAGGTGGAGACCCCTTGAGAGCTGCATGCAATGAAATTTCATTTTAATGTATGTCAATGAATATACATTCAAAGTGACAATAAAGTTGTTATTCTATACTATGTGGAGAGTGAGAGATGTGTGTTTGTGTTTATTTTCATAGTCATAAATTGTACACTGAAGAAGGTATTTAATTTTGTTGTACGAGGTGCAATGACAATAAACTAAATTAAACTAAACTATTCTATTCCATTCCATTCCATATTTTCTTTTCTTTTCTATTCTATTCAATTTCCATTCTATTTCCATTCTCTTCCCATTCCCAATTCTATTCTATTCTATTCTATTCCCATTCCCTATTCTATTCTATTCCCATTCTCTATTCTATTCTAGTCTATTTTATTCTGTTCCACTCTATTCCCATTCTCTATTCTATTTTATTCCCATTCCCATTTCTATTCTATTCCCATCCCCATCTCCTATTCTATGCTATGCTATGCCATTCTGTTCTATTCTATTTGTAGTCGTTTGCAGCCATGCGGCCGCATTTTATCACAGCTTTGCCAAAAACTAGCACTTTTACTGTTTTGGGGCAAAACTGCGCCCATAGCAAATCAAGGGTTTGCCTTACAACTGCTGCCCCTCCCTCCCAAAAAATCGGTCTGGTCACATGACTAACCCATGTTACAACCCTGATGGGCAGGCTCCATGATGAATTGTTATGTTGAGGACTGCCTGTATAACAGCAACATTTCCTGCCTGGAACGTTTTAAACCGAATGTTTTCTCAAAACTACTTGTTAGTTTAATAGAAGAGCCCTGTCAAAGGAGTAAAACCATCTAGAAACTGCAAGCATAAAACTTAAGTTAAAAAAGGAGGGGGATTTAAAAAGGAACTTGGCTAAACGCTGCCGAAAGTTGGGCTATGTCTGGGGAGGACATCATTTAAAGCTTTTAAACTTCTAATCCTCTCTATAGCCTTTGGAAGGAGAAAAAAAGACGACTTAAACATCTGCAGCAGATATCAGCGAACAACCTCCTCAGCTGTCAAGATGCTGGAGTAATTCGGACAGGAACGCATGAGCTTACAGGCTGCCTCCTGCCTGACATGTGTTTCAAAACCCGCTCCCCAAAAAAACGCAGATTGCTTACTTTTTCCCTCCTCTTTTTTCTTCTCCGAAGAAGTAGCGTAGCGCCCTTCCTTCATGGCTTTCTGAATAAATTTGTAGTAAGGATTGAGGTAGTGATCAAACCGAAGAAAATCGAATTGGGAGTTACGAGCCTGTTTTGCTTTCAGCATAATCTCAAATTGGACTCCTTGCTTGCAGACAAAATTCGCCGTCCGTTCGATGATGGCGTGCATTTTGGCCGTGGGAGGCTATGGGGGGGGAGGGGGGAGAATTAAAAAAAAATTAGGTTCACCTTTTAACAGATGCAGTTCTCCTTTCTTTCTTTTTTTCCCCCACGCTGTGGCAAATGATCTTAATGCTGACAGCCAAAATGAGCTTTGCCACTCCAGAAAGAAAATCAAAAGTGAATCTTTTATATTCCTCCGTTCCAATTACACAGGGCGATGAGTTTTTACACGACAAATTGGTAAAAGGCGGGGGTGTAATCTGGCAGCTTATGATGCCAAAACTTAAAAACGCAGCTCGTCTGTGGATGAGCAGAAAGCCATCAAATCACTTTCCATCTGCCTAGAATTGCAACAATAAAAGTGGGAAACCATAACCCATTACTTGTGAACTATGGTCATCCAATAAGCAGCAGGCTAGAGAGATAAAACTCTGAAAAGAGCTCTTGGACCTCATGATTGCAAAGCAAGATGAGGTGGGAAAAAATGCGACCATTAGAATGGTGAAAAGCTCAGGAAAAAAAGGGCCAATTTTCTCATCTTTTTTTCACGAAAGCCCGCATTACAGTTTCAGTATGGGTGCAATTATAAAACCTGAGGCATTAGCTGGCAACTGGGGCTTCTCACCCATTTTTAGGGATCTTGAAAGCACAGATTTTTCATTGTTGCCAACAGGAAAAGTTGGGGCAATAAATACAACCCCCCAAAAAGGGGAGCATGGATCTTTTATACTAAGCGCTTACCAACAAGAACGTTATCTAAAGAAAACACAGGGAGTTCTTGACTTAGAATAGTTCGTTTAGTGACCGTTTGAAGTTACAATGGCACTGAAAAAAAGGGACTTAGGACAGTGCTTCACACTTGGGAACCATTGCAGCCTCCCCACAGTCACATGATCGAAATTCCAGACGCTTGGCAACTGACTCGTATTTACGATGGTTGCAGTGACCCTGGGGAGTCACGTGATCCCCTTTTGCGACCTTCTGCCAAGCAAGGTCAATGAGGAAGCCAGATTCACTTAACAACCGTGTGGCTAACTTATCAACAGCAGAGATTCAATTAACATCTGGGGCAAGTAAAAGTCGTAACATGGGGCAAAACTCACTTAACAACCATCTTGCTTAGCAACGTAAATTTTGGGCTCAATTACAGCTGTAAGTAGTTCCGGTTTGAAGGGCTTCGGCAACAGACAGAAATCCGTGATCGTTCGCAGTTCCTGTCTGGGCTCGCCACAGGAGCGCCCCGAGCTGGCTGGTTTCGGGGCTAAGCCACCCCGTAGAGGTGGTGAAGAGGGGGGAGACCGCCAGCAGGGTTGAGGAGAGCCGCATCTCTCCTCCTCAGCTGGCCATTACTCCCTTTCCCGAAGGGGGTTGTAGCGGTGGTCAGAAATGGCCACCACAAAGGAGAACTCGACCGGAAAAGAATGTGCAGGAGGAAGATAAGAAGTGAAAGTTTTGGCTAACCGGGTTAAATTGTAAAAGCAACAACTAAGGTACCCTGGAATTTAAACTTACAAAAAATAACATCACTCCCAAAGAAGAGTCGGAAGCAGCGAAGAAAAGTGAAAAGGGAAAGGTTTGGCTTTTTTTTTCTTTTCTCTCCTTCCCTATACTGACAACTAAGAGACTTAAATAAGAAATCGGAAAAATCCGCTTTGACATCAATAGGCAATTAAACTGAAAATAAAACAAAATGCCAAAGGGACAATAAAGATTTCTGGACATTAAAAATTTTCTTTTTCATAAGCAGGAAGGGAGAGAAAAAGAATAATGGCAGGATCTGGAAGAGGGAGGACACTGCCTGGAGTTTAAAAAAAATCCACAGCAAAACTTCAACAAGACTTCTAACTTTCATTTTAACTGAAACTTTGCAACTAAATAGTAACCCCAGGAAGAGAAAGTGAAAAGAAAAGAGGAAAAAAAGAAACAGCTTGCCTGTATTTGGATTATTTGGTGATCTTTGGATTCTTGGTTATTATATTTGAATGACTAAAATCGATCAGGTGGTTGTTTAAAAATTTATACAATGGCACCACTTCTGGATGAATTGGAAATGGAACTTAAAAAGCACAAAGAAGATGCACAAGAAGGGAAGGGTTCTTTGGCTTCGTTTTTCAATTCTTAGAAATGGGGATTTGGAACTATGAGAAACAACAAGAAACGACTGCAAAACAAGAAGACTGGGACAAAGAAGAAGCCATCTTTAATGAACAAGTAATTCTATGTGGGGAAGAAAAAGGAAAGGGGGGAAAGAGAATGGAGAATTTAAGACTTAAAAAAACAACCAAAGAAAAGAAAAATAATTCAAAAAATAAGTATAATACTGGAAAGCAACAGAAAAGGGGAATACAGAAGAGAGAAACAGAGGTAGAGAGACAAAGGGGTAAAAAGGGGAGAGAGAAGAAGAGAGGGAAGAAGGAAAGGAAAAGAAGCTACAAAGGACCAGAGCAAGATATAGAGAAACAGGACCTATTTAGAGATAATGGGTGAAAATCTAACTGAAAAAAGGATTCTGTAAAGGTACATAAGATTGTATTGTTGTATTAGTAATAGAAATAACTTTAGAAAATTGGAAGCAACGTATGATTAAAATGAGGGATAAAATAGTTACTGTAATTTAGTGAAATGTTTGTGAATAAAATAAGTGAAATAAAATAAATGAGAAAATTGAATTAGGAAGGAACGGGAACATTTTAATTAGTTAAAGTTTTATAAAATATAAGTGAAGGGGCAGGATTAACTATGGAAAGCTTATAATTGTTCCCATAGAAGTATATTTAATTGAAAAGTAATGTTAAAGATGTTAAGACTTTAATGAATATTAATATTGATAGAATTGAATTGGAATGTTGTTTTAATTATATACATTTATAATTTTTTCTTTTTTTAAGAATACAGTGTGTATTTTAAGAATGTACCAAGCAGAATCCGAATGGAAGTTATGTTATTATATTGAATGTTACAACTTTAGGGGAAAGATATAAAGGCGTCATACTCCAATCAGTAACTACAGGAGAAATTTTGTTTAATGAGAAAAGATAATAGATAATTGAAACAGAACAGACAAAAATATAAATACAATGATTTGAATTGAGATGAGATAATTAAAATAAAATTGAGAAAATTAAAAGAGGGGAAAAGCTATGCAGAAAATGTAAAATAGTAATAAGATATGGAATAGAATATAAAAATGAGCATGAACCTGAATTTGTGTCTGTACGAAGAAATGTAACCCGGGATTACGCTACTTTCAAAAAATATGTTTTATTTGTATTTTTTTTTCTTTTTGTGAAAACTCAAATAAAATTTACAAAAAAAAAAAAATTACGGCTGTAAGTAGACGACTATCTGTATTCAAGGGTTTTTATTTTGATCAATGGGTTTTTTTTTCCCAGTCAAATCACCTGAAAAACATTATGTGATGACCCGGAGTGTAACACAAACGTAATAAAATACAAAACGTAAATAAATGTCCTTTAATGTCTCCAACTTGGCCCCACTGTTCAATAATTCCCAGTTGGAGATAAAACATACTCAAAAATAGTCTTCAAAAGAAAGCAATACAGTCCGAACTCAATGAGCAGATAAAGGTGAAATAAAAAACCAAAACAAACTATAATGAAGGAATTTCTACAATGGTAATAAGTAATTACCAACTTCAAGGAGATAACAAGGCGCAGTCTGTTGGAAGGACGCCAACCAAGATAACTTCAGCCCAAAATAAAACACTGTGTGCTTTAACCATCTCTCTTATATCCTATTCTCCCCAGCTGCAACCAATGAGAGGCATCATGGCTGCTTCCTCTCTCGTAAGCCCACTTGTTTCCTTCTCTATTCCTCCCTGCGTGTCCTAGGATGAAGAGGGGATGGGCCTGGTTCTTCCTCTGACTGCCCAGCCAGCCTCTGCGCTTCTTCAGCCTCCTCCACAACCTCCGGAGCCATACCTCCACTCCCTGTAGGCTGTTCCTCCTCTCCTTCAGTCTGACTTTAACAAGACTCTAACAACACATTAAGGCTTCTAGAGGAATAACCTGAGAACTGTTTATTTTGTATTCCCCACTGTCAGTTTTGTTTCCCTTAACTGTATGAAAGGCTTCTTTTAAAATGCTATTTATTAAATTTCTACCCCATTTTTTTAAAAAAGATATCCAAACAGGCCAACATGCTTTCCTTTCTCCAGTTTTTCTCTGTCAACCTCCAAGTTAGGCTGGCTTGGTCAAGGGAAGCTGACTTGTCTAAAGTCACCTAAGGTGCTTCCATAACTGAAAGCAGATTAAGAAACTTGTTCTAATCAGTCCGCCACCTGCTGTATCAGGCGAGCCGTTTTAAAGGCAATTGCTAAAATTAGGTGGCAATCATCCTATGATTTACACAGTGGGACACAAATTCTGCAACGGTTTTATAGATTTCTTACACGAGGGCTCCAATCATGCAGTTAATTTCAAAAGCAACCAGGGAACAATATCGTTTAAAAAGAAAAAGAACATGGAACCACCCATACAAATTTATGTTTCACTTTCAAATACCTGAAGCCTATCTAAGATAGACCCCTGCTTTTGTGATAAGATTAAGGGAAAAATACCAGAGCCATAGCAATAGCAATAGCATTTAAGACTTATATACCGCTGCACAGTTCTTTACAGCCCTCTCTGAGTGTTTTACAGAGTCAGCACATGGCCTCCAATAATCTGGGTGTGCATTTTACCAACCTCGGAAGGAGGGAAGGCTGAGTCAACCTTGAGCGAGTCAGGATTGAACTGCTGACCATGGGTGGATGGATGGAGGGAAGGGAGGGAGAGAGGAAGGGCAATAACACTAGCAATAGCCCTTAGATTTATATACCACTTCACAGTGCTTTACTGCCCTCTCTTAGTGGTTTACAGAGTCAACCTACTCTCCCCAACAATCTGGGTCCTCATTTTACCAAACTCAGAAGGATGGAAGGCTGAGTCAACCTTGAGCTGGTCAGGATCGAACTACTGGCAGTTGGCAGTTAGTCTGCAACACTGTATTCTAATCACTGCGCCATCACAGCAAATAATTCTGATTACATAAAAGACAACTTGGGTGGATAACCATGATTTGTTAATAAAGGTTTTTTTTTTTTAAAAAAAAAAACAAAGTCTCTAGTCATAAATACGGGCGCAGCAATGCTAAGGAAATGAATTCCACACATCAGAAAAAAAAACAAAAACAAGCAACAAAAAAAAAAAAACCCACCAGAGAAGGACTAAAGAAGTTTTTTTCCAGTAGACATCTGAAAGCATTTTTGAGATCTAAGGAGTTCTGTGCCCTCCTCAAAGAATCTAACCTTCTTTCAGAATTTCAAACTACTGAGTTGCTGTGCAGGAATCAAAGGACTTTGATTCATGTTCACACAGGCCCTGAAATTGCAAAGTGTTAAGTCACAAGAGGAAAACTGCTATCTGTTATTTGATATAGTTTTAATCGTAAAAGGGCTCACGTCTATGCAAATGTACCTTTTATTTCATTCTAAATTATTCCGCAGATGGTGGATTGGAAAGCTGCTGTAACAACACATCTAAAATGCAACAAGCAGGCAAATGTTGTGCTACCTCTCCAAATCAGGAGAAAGAAACTAGATGATCAAAGGTAATAAAATATGAGTTACAACAGAATGATTCAACTAGGAAGAGCCAGACTGGGAAAATTATTCCAGGGCTGTAAATCTTACCGAGAAACTTCAGACAATCTTCTTAAAATATGGTGAGGGTTTATTCCCCCTCATTAGAGCATTATTATTGCAATTGTTTGCAGTAGGCCAACTATTCTTTTAAAATATCAATAGTATCCGACATGGTGCTAAAAGTTGAGAAGCTCACTCTGGGAATCTCTGCCCAGAAATGGTTTACTCCCAGGTAACTGTAAGTAGGACTACAGTTGACTTACAACAGTTCACATACTGACTGTTCAAGTTACAATGGCACCGAAAAAAGGCACTTATGACCATTTTTCACACTTTTGACCATCGGAGCATCCCCATGCTTATGTGAGCAAAATTTGGACAGACGCTTGGCAACTGACTTGTATTTACGACAATTGCAGGGTCCTGGGGCTTTGTGATCCGCTTTTGTGACCTTCTGACAAGCAAAATCAATGGGAAAGCCACAGTCACAAAACAACCGTGGGACTAACTTAGCAAGTGCAGTGATCCGCTTAAGATCTGTGACAAGAGATGTTGTAAAATGAGGCAAAATTCACTGAACAAATACAGTTTTCCGCTTAGTAACAGAAATGCTGCGCTCAATTGCGGTTGTAAGCTGAAGACTATGTAGGCAGCCAAAATCTGCCAATCTCAATGAATGCAATAGCCAGATAGGATATTCGGGGTGCCTCTGGAACTGAATTTCTGAGCAGACGATGACCAAGATTTACTGCATTATTCAAAATTACAGGAAGGAAGATGCAGTAGATACTCCACGGTGTTGATCTGTATTAAAAACATACTCACCAGTTCCACATCGGAAGGTACATTCAATCCCAAAGGGGCGATAAAGGGCTCTTCGTTTTCTTCTACGCTTTCGGCCTTGGTTACAGCCACTATAAATTAGAAGAAGATCAACGGCTATCATGCAAAAACCTCTCTTGCATAAACGGAACACAAACAAAACATCAGGTTAAGCTTCCCTTCTTGGCAGTCTATTTTCCCCCCCATCTGCATATTTCCAGGCTGCGTTTGCCAATTTTGTTTCATTACCTCTGTTTATTGGGTTAAGCCTGCCTCTACTGAAGAAGACAAGCATGTTTTTTTTTTTTTTGCTAACCTGATGGTATAACTATCACTTAGGAGACCAAGACACATGGCAGGATCAAGCCTCAATGCGTCTCGGCAAAGTTGATGCTGCAGATGTTCCACCTGAGCAACGTACCAGGGAACATCGCTTGAACAACCAGAACCAATTGAAAGAAGAGTCTTTGAAGAGTGTACACCAGCGATTCAGACATTAAGAAGCATTGGAAGGATACAGGCAGCGGGGAGAAATCCATCCAAGGAGCTGCTGATCCAGTTCTACAGGGGAATTATTGAGTCTATCATCTGTACCCCTACAACTGCCTGGTTTGGTTCTGCAATCCAACAAGACAGACACAGACTTCAGAGGATAATTAGGACTGCAGAGAAAACAATGGCTATCCACCTGCCTTCAATCGAGGACCTGTATACTGCACTAGTGAAAAAGAGGGCTGTGAAAATATCTACAGACCCCTCACATCCCGGATATAAACTGTTTCAACTCCTACCCTCAAAACGACGCTATAGAGCACTGCACACCAGAACAACTAGACACAAGAACACCCCCCCCCCCAACGCCATCACTCTGTTAAACAGATAATTCCCTCAACATTGTCCAACTATTTACAAAGTCTGCACTACTATTACTATTAATCTTCTCATCCTTCCTTTCAGCCATCCCCTCCCACTTGTGACTGTATGACTGTAACCTTGTTGCTTGTATCCTAACTATTTATATTGACTGTTTCCCAGTATAATTTGATTGCTGCTTGTACCCTATGACTATTATTAAGTGTTGTACCTCATGATTCTTGATGAATGTACCTTTTCTTTTATGTACACTGAGAGCATTTGCACCAAAGACAAATTCCCTGTGTATCCAATCACACTTGGCCAATGAAGAATTCTATTCTATTCCATAAAAATCTTGGTTACAACTATCAGACTGCAGACTTTTCCTTTCTCACTGTCAAGAAGATAAATCCTTGATGCATGCATTTACACAACCAGCTTCTGGTTTTCGAGATAATCTGTATCGCCTTGCTAGATTAATTCTCAGGAGTAACTAGGCAGCTCACTGGGATAATGACATTTCATTCATTAATGTATTTTCTCCGATATCTGGGTGGCTTGTTTTTACAAATCAGTAGCTATAGCGTAGCCACTTAAAATGGACAAAATTGTTCAGCTTATTTTTTTTTTTTAAGTTGGCAGCATTCTTTTTCCCATCCACAAGTTATCCCAAATCCTGGAAAACTGGCTAAAATCACACTGTCTAAATTGATCCATTCTGTACAGAATTTGGATGGGGGAATCTTAGGGTATACTTGTTTTATAGAATAGAATACAATGAGAGTTGGAAGGGACCTTGGAGGTCTTTTAGTCCAACCCCCTAAACCACTTCAGACAAATGGCTGTCCAGTCTCTTCTTAAAAATCACCTCCAGTGATAAAGCATTTACAGCTTCTGAAGGCAAGCCATTCCACTGATTAATTGTTGTGACTGTCAGGAAATTCCTCCTTAATTCCAGGTTGCTTCTCTCCTGGATTAGTTTCCACCCATTGCTTCTTGTCCTGCCTTCAGGGGGCTTTGGAGAATAGCTTGACTCCCTCTTCTTTGGGGCAGTTCCTCAAATATTGGAACACTCCCACCCTGTCACTCCTTGTCCTTCTTTTCATCAAACTAGCCAGGCCCAGTTCCTGCAACTGTTTTTTCATATGTTTTAGCATCCAGTCTCCTAAATCATCCTGGTTGCTCTTCTCTGCACCTTTTCCAGATTCTCAACATCTTTTTTACATCATGGCGCCCCAAACATCTAGATATCCAAGTAGACTTCAACTTATAACAGTGTGTTTAGTGATTGTTCAAAATTAAAATGCACTGAAAAAAGTGACTTATGGCTGTTTTTCAAACTTATGACCGTTGCAGCATTCCTGTGGTCATGTGATCAAAATTCAGATGCTTGGCAACTGATTCATATTTATGACAGTTGCAGTGCCCCAGTCAATGGTTTTTCTGGCCTTCTGACAAGCAAATTTAATGGGGAAGCCAGATTCACTTAACAAGTGTGTGCCTAACTGAACTGCAGTTTCACTCAACAACGGTGGCCAGAAAGGTTGTAAAATGGGGCAAAAGTCACTTAACAAATGTCTCACTTAGCAACAGAAATGTTGGGCTCAATTGTGGTCATAAGTCGAGGACTCCTTATAGTAACTCTATAAATTAACTCATTAATTCACAGAGTGGTATGCTATATCCTCTTGATATAGTAGTCCATCACTTGATGAACTCTGTTAAAATTAGCTTCCTGTGTTAGATTTTTAAACAATCACAGGCAAGAACTGGGATCAGAAGAAAATATACAAAGCCACATTAAAACTCAACTTCTCTCTCTTCTCAGTTTCTCCAGAGCAGGTGGATACAGCATCAAAAGGACTAGGGGAAGATTAAGATGGATTTACTTAACAACTAGGGGAGATATTCTGCCCTCACTTAACACCAGACAAAGCAAATACAACCTTCTGATCTATCCCAGAATCAATGGGGTTGTAAATTCTTTTCTACAAATTCTGAACGGTTAATTATTAATGCAACTCCCCACCCCCCATTTAATCTGGGAGAGCAATCTCAGAATTGTAATTCAATTACGGGGAAGGGAAGGGAAGCCGCAGATTCCACACGAGCGGTGTGTGCTTGTGCACAGGGGATATGTGGGTCAAATTCACTTCTCCCATACAAAGCAAGTCCTAATGGCTCTCAACAATCGTAATGTACAGTTCCAACTAATGCCTACGGCAAACAAATTGGCTCAAATGTAACCATAATTCTGTGGTTGTAGAGGAAGTAGGATTCCATACAGCACTGCCTTTTTCTTACCCCAAAGTCTCCAAGGACTACAAGCCATACAGAAGACAAAGCAATTAAACAACTGTCTTATTTTTCCCCCCATTTATTTTTAAACATTTCCTCCAATGCTGTTTTTCTACTCCCACTGTCACTGGAAAAAGAAGAAAAAACTCGTGTTTTTAGAGAAGACAGCTAAGCTCACTACAGGGGAGTTGTTTTAATGATCTGACCCAAGAACATCTGTTTCTCTTTGGTGGCATCGGAAAACTCGTGTGATCTGACACTACAGTAAGCCTCAATATTACAAGTCTTAAAAGCATTTCGAGTTTCTCAAAGAGCAACAGGCAAACATCGCACATTAATTATGTAGTAGCTACCACACCACCTGTTCTCCCTACACTCAAAACTGGATGGATCTGGGCCACTCAAACTGCCAGAGGAAATGGATCATCATTAAATTTTAATTTGCCAAGAATCCGGCAAAAAAGGATAACGTGATGCTTGTAATCAAACATCATTCTTTGCGGTATGACTGCATAAGCAACTGGTGGTGTGTTTTGTTTTGTTTATTTATTTAACCAACCACATTGTACCTATTACACTGCACAAAAAAGCAGTGAACAACATCAGTTACTTGATAAGCAAAAATGAATTGAAAATTGGACTTTGCCACAATGCAGTTGTTGTGGTTCGCTGGCAGCCTGTGCAAACGGCAGGGGAATTGGACAGTGGGGAAGAACGGGGTCCAGTCCGGGAGTCTGGGGAGGACTCGGACAAAGGTCCTGAGTCCAATGCAGAGATGGGGCCAGGATCATCTGGGAGTGGGGTGCTAACTCCGGAACCTCCGGAGTCTGGCAGCAGCGAGGCAGAGGAACAAGGGGAGTGTGTGTGCAGAGCTGCCAAAGGGCAAGAGCAGCTGAGAAAAAAGGGGTAACTTGGGAATAAGGCTTGGAGGTGATTGGCCTTCCCCTAAGATATAAAGGAAGTGCAAAGGTAGAGAAACCTTTGCAGGAAGCAAAGTCATTCGTTCTGTTCAGATTAAACCTTGAAGCTCTGTGTTGACTTCGTACTTCAGTTGTTATTTTACAGTTCATTTGGCACTTTAGTTGTTGGCAGCAGTTTAAAGGAGAGAAAGGTGGGTGCTTATCTCGAGGGACTGTTTGGGACTCATTAGGGGCTGGGAATGAACATAATTCCCAGCACTGAAATAAAACAAGAGTTGTTTAGATTAAGCGTGTGCTTAATTACGGTCTCAGGAAGCCTTGGTCAGAACAGCAATCTACATCCTGTAAAGCAGGGGTTCTCCAAACTGTGGGCCACTGCCCACTACCAACCAGGCCATGTGAGTGGAAGGCTGGCACGTGCCCACAGCCTGACTCACACAAGCGGTAGACACTGGCTCTCACAGCCCTCCCTCATGAGGGGCAGGTACTGGGACTCGCAGCCCCAAAGCTCACACAAATCAATCTGTGCATGCATGTATCTGCACTTGCCCTTCGCACAAAATCATCCCCCTCCCCCAGCCCCAGGTCACCAATGGTGAGAAAGCCACGCCCCAAGTATTTGAAGCAACAAGTAAGACTATTTCAGGGAATCCAAAAAAGACGTAATTAGAATGAGGGAGGTTTCACTTTCTTGGTTGGTTTTAAAAGGATTGAGTTGGCTAATGCACTTGCTTGCATTACTCATTTTCATGCCAATTGCAAGCTACTTAAATATACATTTTATACTTGAAAGTCAGTTAGGTCTAGTAGTTAAGGCACTACATTGGAAAGCTGGAAATCACAAGTTCTAGTTCCACTTCAGGCATGAAAAGTGGCTGTGTGACTGGGCCAAACACCAGGAGATGGTGAGTTCTAGTTCTGCCTTGGGCATGAAAGCTGAAAAGACATTTGTTTCCTGTGCAGGTGTCCCTGAACTGAGGAATTCAATGCCCTTAATCAACAGAACTACAAAATCCTAGCCCAGCCAATATGATTTTTTCCCCAAGATACACAAAGAAAGCGATTTTTCCAGAGAATTTCCCTTACCTTTGGCCTTGAATGGATGTTCTTCTTCCTCAGTGGGTTCTGAGGGATCATAATAATCACTACTGTAGGTAAATCCCACTGCATTATAGGACCCATCTTCAGCCAAAGCTTCGCTCAGCCTCTTATATTCTTCCTCTTGAAGAAAAAAGCAACGCACAATTAAAAAAGGGTGGAAACATTTAAATACAGCTAACAACACGCAATTCGCCCTAGCATTCAAACACAAACATTACAGCAAGCTGACCACATGAGTCACGTATGGATACTGATTTTCCGCCCATACAAAAAAAAAGGGGGCAGAAGATATGAACTTTCTTTCTTCTTTTTGGGGGGGATGATGTTGGTTTATATTTTTAAAAAATTTCTCCTGCTGAGATAAGCGTGAATGTCATTTCTACTCAAAACACAGAAGAAAAAAAAAAGAGACATGAACTTTTCGATGATACAATACTGTTAAAGAAGAACAGTTTAAAAGAGTGTGCTCAGTGCTCAGCCTGCCCTCAAAACATGGGCAGCAATTCTGGGTTGCTCTACAAATAAACTATCCTGAGGTCCTCAGATACGCAAAGATGCTCGTTTTTCGAATCCACTGGGTTACTGTCAAAATAATATCAGAAAGAGTGAGTATATAATGAGTGGGAAACAATTACTTTTTTTTTCTTTTTCATTAAAAAAAAAGTTATGTTAAGACTATTTTCAAAGGAGCAGGAAAAAGCATTTTTTTTTTCAATTCAATGCGTGTGCTATTCTCAGGAGATTGTCCTAGATTTTTATACCTTGCCTTGCCTCTTCCTCAAGCAAGTCTGTACGCAAGGCTAAATACCTCTCTTCGTCACAGAGAGCTTCGATTCGAGCTTCCTCTTCGGACAATTGGTAATCTCTGTTCCAGGTGGAATATTCGGCGTCGTATTCAGAAAGATCGTGCAAGTGGCCACGCCCATCGTATCTGCAACAGGAAGAGGAGGGTCAACCAAGGGACTTCGGGCTCAGCTTCCTGCCAAATCTATCAATACTTACCACCTATAATGGAAAAGAACTATCTACTGAGTTAAATGAGGGACCCATTAATCTGACTAAACACTCCTTGACCCACTTCCTTTAACAAGCGCAAAAACCAAGCCCCTTTGGGAGTTACTGGTTACAATTAAAAGTGGACTATCTAACCGTCTAAAAAAGAGGAACCAACTACCATCCGTTCTTACCGTTTGTGGTTCAACCATTTAATGACCCTGGTCAACATATGAAACGGCTATGTAACAGAGGGAATTTTTATTTTATTTTTTTTCCTGCAAAGGCAAATTACTTACATTTACACAAACCCAAGTACATAAATACCTATCCGTAAGAACCAAACGGTGGGCAATTCCTCGCTTCTTTTTCTGCTAGGCTTGCATTCTCAGAAGAAATCTTCACCAAAGAAACTTGGATCCATGGGAGGTAAAATCATGGCTAGGCTCGGCCCCTAGCTATGCGGCTGAGGAAAGAAGTCCTGGGTTATGTGATAGAGAGACATACATACATAGGAACAGCAACATCGGTGCAATTTAAGGAGGTTCTTTGCAGGAAACACTCGCCGATCCCCTGAACTACATATCCATCATTTTACGTTGGGGGTTTATTTCATTTGGTCACTTTTTTGGGGGGGGGATTGTCTGTGTTTGTAAGCTGCTTAAGTATTTCTTTGGGCTAATAATTTTTTTTTTTTTTTGCATAATCTGTGCAAGGCCGTTAATTAAAAGAGGATTAGATTGAGACTTGGAACTATTTTCTTTGCAGCTGGGAAAATATGATCAGAAGAGAGCAACCAAATCCATTCCACCATTCTGAGAGGAATGTGGAATATGAAGTTTGGTTAAAAGGCTTGTTAGATGGAAACTAATGTAAGGAGGAAACTTTATTATTATTATTTTTTTTAAAAAAACTTGTGAATAAAAAGGCATTTTCTTCTAAGATATAATCCTCTCAATGTCATTATTGCTTCCTCGAAAACAAACAATTCCAGAGAGAGCAAGGTAAAAAAAAACCCAAAACAACCGCTCTGAAATAATTATCAATCAATAATTTGGAGCCAGTTTTCTATTGTAACTAAATATATCAAACCTCCTTAATTTACAAATGTAATATAACAAAAGATCATGAGCATATGCATAGCTTGCTTCTACCATTTTTACAGTTTTCAGCTAACTTGCCCTATCAGAAACTGTGAAAGAGCATTGGCTGATATGTGCTATTGTTCTGACTGATGACCATGAAGCTGAATTATCAAATCAATGCTTAATTTACATTTTGATTTGATTCTGGGAAGTAACAAAATATTGACACATAACCTAATACAAGACATATGTCATGTGTTACCAAGAGTACGTTTTTGTTTTAAATGTTTAAAGAAAATTCATTTTAAGGTTTCGCTAAAACTCATTAACGAGTTTTGTATTGTCGCCGGAAGGATTTGGTTT
This sequence comes from Hydrophis major, assembly GCA_033807585.1. Classification (NCBI taxonomy): domain Eukaryota; kingdom Metazoa; phylum Chordata; class Lepidosauria; order Squamata; family Elapidae; genus Hydrophis; species Hydrophis major. The sequence continues at coordinate 10,425,525 of CM066339.1, forward strand.
GGGAATTGGGATCTTGTAAACTTATAAAGCTTGTGTAAAGCAAAAATGGAAGAAGCAAGCTCTAACAATATGCCACACTCTCTTTTCAAACCAAAGCCTTCAGACTCTCTTTGCATTTACACTAGGGGAATTGTGCTAACAACAATGCCGTTTCAGTCCCTTTGGCTATCCATTTTTTCACTAAATGCCAATAGAAAACGCTTTGATCTTCCAAAACAATGAAATTACAACCAGACAAAGAATCACCTGTCAGTTTTAGCTTTAAATAGCAGGAGTCCCCATGCATAACAGCATTACAGGAACCATTATCTAAATTCTGTACCATTTTGTGATAATAAAACGAGTTTCCATGAAGCTGCAAATACCATTAAACTAAACAGCTGGAACATCTATCTACAAATCAATGAAAACCAAGGTTTTTTTGCCAGAAGCCACACAAGTGTAGCCAATACACGCAACAACTTCCATCACGCTAAAAGCAGCATTACTGCCCTAAGTGAATTAGAGTATTAGGAATTCGGAAACTAAGGTTCTACTTTGTCAAACGTCAAATTCCCTGGAGGATTTTAAAACAGTCAGCCACTAAACCTCAGTTTAACCTTCTCTACAGGACCATTACAAAGATTGCTACTACACTACTCTGAAGGGGTGGGGGGAGGAAAACCCGCAACAAAAGAAAAGATTCATAAATGAAGTATAGTAGGGAAGGATGAGAGTTGCAAGAATCACTTGTACAAGCCATTAACCTTGGACTGTAGCTTTACATCATTTATTGGAAACTCAGGCAGAAAAGAAAGGTTGTACTGCATAACAGATTGTGGGATTAACTTTACCACCCTAGAGAGTAAGTTTTTGCTAGGATAAGCATTCAGAGGTGCAAATAGTCTTCCTTCTATTTGTAACAGGAGTCATTAAAGACTTTGGTTTGAAAAGAGGGTACTCCAACCCGAGTTTATATAGGATCCACTCCTTCAAGGTGGAGGGAAGGTAAACAACACAGCAATCCTCTGCCAAGGAGGAAGAGAACAAGGGGAGGTGAGGAAGGGTCATCTAGATTTATCTGGATCGGATTAAGGCCCTCTTAAGACAAAGCTTTCTAGATTTATCTAGATTAGATAAACCTCGGAGCTTTCTAGATTTCCAAAGGTGGCTTTGCTGGAATCTAAAATTTACAATTTTTAAAAATACATGCCGTGCCTTGGCTAGCTGAATAGGCAGAATTCAAGGGAAGCTCTTAATCTTTTTTTTAAAAAAAGCTATTATAGAAGCCTTATCACACCTAACTTCAGAGGAGCAGACACGCTGGTCTCTCCCATCAAAAACCAAGCCACTTTAAAAGTAGGTAGATTTCATGGTCTAAAACCATTCAAATACGTGAAGGATTTGTTTTAGTGGGCTGTCTCAGTATTAAAACCACACGTTAAAATTTATACATAATTATTGTTCCTTTGAAAGCTGCTTTTACCAAACCAAACTTTCTACATGTGCACCCAAAAACTAGCAGCCTTTTTGGGGAGACATCTCTCCCCAAGCATCTCTCATAAACAAACTGACATAGGTAAGTATAGTCCAATACATGATTTCTGAAAGCTACTCAGAAATTGTATTTGCAGATTTTTTTTAAAGTTGAAAGGTGAGTTAGCACTTCCACTAATAAGCTTTTTTTAAGGTTACAGTATTTTATATATACAGTATTATATTTATGCCCTGGTATTACAACCAAGTGATGGCAAGATTTGTGATTCACCAAGAACTCGCAGTAGCTTGAAGTACAGCTTTTCCAACAGCTGGAATTATATGAGATTGTTTACACAAAACCAAACACACTGTACAATATTATGTGGTTACAACAACCTAATACGGAGATATTTTTTTTTTACTGGTAATCTTGGGGAATTCCTTCTACAACAGTCAACAAAAATCTTTTTTTTGTTGTTTTTTTTCTCCAATTTTATTGGAATTATGGGGTCTTGGCATCCATCTCCAACCTGGACAGATGGGCCAGTGGGAGTTGTAGTCCAGTATGTAGGGATCACTGGGGAGGCGGTGGATGATGGGAATTGTAATTCAACACATCACTGATGTGTTACCTATAGATTTATAATGCGGAACAACTAAATGGAAGTATTCGTTTAGCGTAGGTTATCCAGAAGCAGCCAAGATGGGGGTCTTAATCCAGCATATCGCGAAACCATAAACGACAGGGATGGGAGATGTAGTCCAGCCTGTGTGAAAGCAGCCAGGGATGCCGGATGGGGATGGGAGTTGCAGTCCAGGCTGACTGAAAGCAGCCAGGGAAGACAGACGGGGATGGGAGTTGTAGTCCAACCTGCCTGAAATCAGACGGGGACACTGAACACAGATGGCAGCTGTAACCCAGCCTTGTGAAAGCAGCCAGGGAAACCAGACAAGAGATGGGGGAACTGCAGCCCAGCCCTCTTCGTAGGAGAAGGCAGGGATAATAAAAGCCTTTCCTCGCCTGGGTCCTGCTCTCCCGAGTCCTGCTTGGCAGAGGATCCCCGGCAATTCCCCCCCTCCGCCTTTCCACCCTCCCCTCCCCAGAGAACCACCAGGGCCACAAGGAGGGCGAGAGGACCGTCAGAAGCAGTAGGAGAAAGAAGCACAACGAGAGCAGCGATAGTCGGGCGGGGGGGTTGCTGTGCACCGACCTATCGATCATGATGGAGGCCTCGCCCATCCAGGGGATCAGGTGGCGGCCTTGTTCCTGCTGGAGCGCCTTCTCGTCATCACGGAACAGCTTGCAGGCGTAGCCGAAGACTAGCAGCTCCACGCGGCCACCGACGACCACCTCGCCGCCGCCGCTCCCGCCTTCGCCGCCGCTGGGGCCGCTGGGCGAAGAAGCCGCCGCCGCCGCCGCTAACGGGAGCGTTCCCACCGACCGCCCGGCAGGCGCCGCCGAGGACTCGGGGCCGCTTGCCCGGCCGGTGTACATGGCTCGAAGAAGTCGCCGCTCGAAAACCGGAGGAGGAGAAGGAAGAGGCCGCCCCGGAGTCGCCTCACCGCGACCCCGCGCCGGGCAGTGGCCACTGCGGCCTCCCTGACGCCGCCATCGGCCGCGAGAAAATGGCGGGCGTCAACTTCCGGTCCGAGGACTGGAACAAACGGAAGTGTTTCCGCGGCCCCGCAGATTCGAAAAGACCTCTTCGGCCGATTCGTCACGAGCTGAGGCGGTTTGAGAGAAGGAGAAAAAAGCTCGAACCAGGCGTTTGAAGAAGCAAAGCGGTTGTGTGGTTTTGTGTAAAGAACAAATATGGGAATTCATTGAAAGTTTAAAAAAAAGACGCCGCGGGGAGGGGTGGCGAAAGTGCGATCCCGAATGGGAAGTCCTGAGAGGAGCGAGGAGAGGAAAAGGGGGCGGGGTTTTAGTGAAGGAGGGGGGAGGGAGAGGAGCAGCATCAAAGATCTCCCTTGATTGTAATCTGATAAAGAGTTCTGGATTATGCCATTATTTTGCTCTCTCTCTCTCTCTCTCTCTCTCTCTCTCTCTCTCTCTCTATCTATCTATCTATCTATCTATCTATCTATCTATCTATCTATCTATCTATCTCTATGCCTATATCGATGTCTACCTACCTACCTACCTATCTATTGTTGAAAGAAATATCCTTCTGGGTTCAGTTCCAAGTGGGGAAAAAGACACTGGAAACATGGAGGCTGTTTGGAAGGTTTAATGGTGGACAGGACCACATGGCCTAGTCCACATACAAATACCCGCGAAAACCTCAGAAAATACACACACACACACACATATATATGCTGTATATACTGTATATATGATAGATGGATATAAAATCCCTTCTTGAATTCAGTGGGATGGTCTTGCACTTAAAAGCTGCTTCTTGACTGATTGATTGTATGTTTAGCCGATTTGCAAATATTGGCACTCAAACTCTGCATCTAATGCCACTTTGCATTTTCAAAGCCTGCCAAAAGCACAATGTTGACTTAGGAACAAATTTCCATTTAGCCCCCTATGCTTCTTTTGTACCTTGTGTCCTCTGCTGAATTGTTTTCCCACCTGCTTTGGAAAAAAAAAAAAAAGGAAAAGAGAAAAAGGCTGTTTTGGTGAAGAGCGGAAGGGCGGGATAAATCCTACTTCTTCTTCTGGGTAATAGGAGGAAGTTGAAATAAATAGAATGGGTTGAATCACTGCAGCTTCTACTGCATTGGGGAGGCCACACTTTAAATACTGCATCCTCCTCTGGTCCCCATGATGTAAAAAAGATGTTGAGACCCTAGAAAGACAGAGGTGGTATTCAGCAGGTTCTGACCAGTTCTGGAGAACTGGTAGTAGAAATATTGAGTAGTTCAGAGAACCGGAAAATGCCACCTCTGATTGGCCCCAGCCCCACCTGTTCTCTGCCTCTCATTGAGTCTCAACTGGTCGGCTGGGGACTGGAGGCTAAAAGATACAATGAACGGTTGCAGGAACTGGGCCTGGCTAGTCTAGTCAAGAGAAAGACCAGGGGAGACAGGAGAGCATCTTCCAATTTTTGAGGGGATGCCACAGAGAGGAGGAAGGGGTCAAGCTATTCTCCAAAGCACCAGAAGGCCAGACAAGGAATAATGGATGGAAACTGATCAAGGAGAGATTTAACCTGGAAACAAGGAGACATTTTTTGACAGAACAATCAAGCGATGGAACAGAAGTTGCCTTCAGAAGTTGTGGGAGCTTCTCCACTGGAGGCTTTCAAGAAGAGACTGGACTGCCATTTGTCAGAAATGGTGTAGGGTCTCCCGCTTGGGCAGGGGGTTGGACCTGATGACCTATATGGTCCCTTCCAACTCTGATTATCTTGTTATCTGGCTGGGTCTTCTTTGGTTGCCCTGCACAGGAGAACGGAGCTGGAAAGCAGGTTAGTGGGGTAGGGAGGGAAGGGGGACTTTACAGTATCCTTTCCCTGCCATGCCTACCAAGCCACACCCACCAAGCCACGCCCACAGGACCGTGGGTTAAAATTTTTGAATCCCACTGCTATAGAATACATAGAAGAGCAACGAAGATGATTTGTGGTCTGGAGGCTAAAACCTATGAAGAATCACCATCTCTGGTCTAGTTTAATGGTAAGAAGGACTATGGATGACATGTTAGCCATCTTCCAGTACTTCAGAAGCTGTCACAGAGAAGAGGAAATTGACCTATTCTCCAAAGCATGAGAAGGCAGGACGAGATAGTTGTTTTGACCCAGGCTTCGTCAAACGTAATAAAACACAAACTGAATTTTAAAGTAACACTTTTTTAATGCGACACTGGGAATTACTTGCATTTCCAGGCAAAACTCATCAGGCACAGTTCCTCCAGATAAGAACACGCTTTTCAGTGCTGTCGAATGCTGCCAAGAAACAGAAGGCTAAGGCTAACATAAACCAACCCCCAAACCCAGAAAAAACTGACCAGAGTATAGAGCTTCATGAAGGACTCAGAGATTACTAAACTGCTTTCTTCCTGCAAAGCTCTTCGTCATTGAGGACTGACTTTTATCCCTGATGAGAGTGGCAATCACCTCCCAGCCTTATTCCCGAGTTGCTCCTTTTGTTTCAGCTGCTGTCACCTTCTAGCAGCTCTGCGCATACGCCCACTGGGAACAGGCTCCCCTTGTTCCTCTGCCTCACTGCTGCCAGATTCCGAAGGCAGCACCCTACTCTCAGATGGTCCTGGTCCCATCCCTGCATTGGATGCAGCACCCTCATCCAAGTCCTCTCCAGACTCCCTGACTGGTTCCCTCTTGTCCTCACTGTCCGATACCACTGCCATCTGCATCGGCTACCAGCAAACCACAACAAAAGTAATGGATGGAAACTGATCCAACCCAGAAGCGAAATTTCCTGACGTGAGAACAATTTCCTGACGTGAGTGCAATGGTTTGTCTCCAGGCATTTTGGGTGCTCCATCACTGGAGGCTTTTAAGACGAGACTGGACATCTCCATCCATTTTTTTGAAAGAAGAGACTGGACAGCCATTTGTCTGAAATGGTATAATGTTTCCTGCTTGAGCAGGGGTTGGACTAGAAGACCTCCAAGATCCCTTCCAGCCCTGATATTCTATGATCTAATTCTTTCAAGATCAAGGAAGAATTGTGGAATAATGTGAATGTAGAGCTGCTCCCACTTTCTGTATTTGAGATTTTCCAAACTCTTTTCCCCCCTTCCCCCTTCCAATCACATCTTCTCGCCATCCCTTAGCCATTGGCCTGCTAACTATTTCAAGCAGGAGGAGGCACAATGAAATTCACCAGCATGGCTCTGGAGTGTCACCTGCGCTGATCAACTTCCAGCAAATGTAGTTTCTTTGAGCTATGTCTGAACTATCCCTCTCCGGAGGTTGCTGAATTAAATTATCTGCATTCTTCTAACTAGGGACTTGGAAAGAAGCAACCTGCAAAAAGCCACGGTTTAAATATTGTACTAAGCCGCTTTCTTTTTGGACAAGCAGAATGAAAACCACCAGTGTAAATAGGATGATGATGATGATAATGACAAAGTCGCAACAATGGTGCATTGGACGATCTGCAAGAAATATCATTTGCTTGGAAGCAAGAACTGGTGGGACCATACAATAGAAAAAGTCATAGAAAATGAAACATTAAATTGCTCTGGGACTTCAGAATCCAGACAGACAGGCACCTGCCACATAACACCCCAGACTTAACAGTTGTTGATAAGAAAGACCAAAAAGTGGATGTGGCAGTGCCTGGAGTTAGCAGAAGAGAAAAGAAAGTACTGGAGAAGATAACAAAATACAAAGACCTAAAAATAGAAATAGAATGACAATGGCAAAGGCAAGCAAGGGTAGTACCAAAGTCATAGGCATCTTGGGTGCAGTCCCTAATCAACTGGAGCACCACTTGAACATCATTGCTGGCATTGACACATTTACCATCAGTCAATTGCAGAAGGCAGCTTTACTTGGAACAGCTTCCATCCTGTGGCAATCTCTGTTAACACCATCAAACATCCAGATTTGCCTATTCCAGGTCCTTGGTAGGTAGACAAAAATGCCAAATCCAGTCGGAACATCTGGTTGATTGTGTGATTAATAATAATAATATTATAATCCTGAATTTATCAGACTTGAATACCCTGATTCCACAAAAAAATGCCATACTTGGAACAGCTTATATCCTCCGACGCTACCTGAACAGTTCCTAGGTCCTTGGTTAGGACTCGAGCTGTTGAGCTACCAACCAGCTCCAAAGGCTGTGAATCTCACTAAAGATTTAATAGTAATAGTAATAGTAATAATACAAACTTGAGGACTTGAAAGTTGGATCAAGATGCCAAATGCAGCCTCAACACTTGGCTGACTGTGCAGTTAAATAGCTGTTACCTATTGAACCATCTCTTAATACTGTAAAATATAGAAACAATAAAAGACAGTGTGCTACAAAGTAGAATAAAAGGCACAATTGTAAGAAAACACAAATCATTACCTCAATCAGATATGATAACCGCTTATGTAGTTCTCAGCTGGCTCTTTTGTTCAGATGAAGGCCATGTTATATGTAATTTTGAGGTTCTGATCGCACATGTCAAATTATATGCTAGAAAAACCTTTAGTTGTCCAACTGCCCTGCCATATTCCTGGAGTTTTTTTTTTTTTTAAATTTATTGGTTTTTAAAAACAAACATAAACAAACAAAACATAAAAACATAAAAACGTCAAGCTATCTTCCATATGTGTACATACAGTGTGCCAGCTGGTTTACAAATTGTTTTGTGCTTCTATTTCGTAGTCTTCAATTACAATTGTATTGCATATAATCTCATATTTTCAATCAAAAATTAAATACCTTAGTATCATTATTAATCATTTGACTATACTTTAATTCATTCATGTTTTACAAGATAATCATAATTTACTTAGTTTATTTTATAACAGTTCATATTATCATCCCAAATCTGTCCTAAAATCATTTTGTAAATATAATAAAAAAGTACAACTTTATATATTTATTATTTTCTAAAAGTCTGCATATTTCATTACTGTATTTTATTATCTAACCATTGATAGAAAAGATCCCAAATTTTATAAAATTGTTTATCCTCTTGTTCTCTAATTTCAAATGTCAATCTATTCATTTCAACACATTCCAATATTTTCTTAATGATTTTCCTCCTGTGATGGTATTTTCTCATTTTTCCAGTTTTTAGCAAATACAATCCTAGCCACTGTGAATACATTTACAATCAGGTATTTCAAGTCTTTACTATATATTTCAGGTAAAATTCCCAATAAAAATATATCTGGTTTAAAATCTATATGTTTTTTTGTCATTTTTTCCAACCACATGTGGATTTTAGTCCAGTATTTTTTAGCATCCACACAAGTCCACCACATGGTAATATGAGCCAGGTATATGATGACATTTCCAACATTTTTCGGATTTATTCTTGAACATTCTTGCTATTCTTGTCAGGGGGAAATGCCACCTTTAAAACATACAAATTTTCTTCCATATTCCTGGAGTTTTATGGCTGTTGGGAATAGAATTGCCTTCATTTATCTAATTTCTCAAGTTTTCCCTTTGATCCTCTAAGTTTTAAATTTTCTTTCTCTATCCTGCAGTTACTAAGACAATAGTGTAGGGTCAGCTAAACCTGTTAGGAAGAAACACAAAGCTTTTCATTCCCTATTTATTAATGAATCATATTTATAAGGCCGCCCATCTCACGCAATGCAGCTTTGGGCATCCTACAAAAATGACACCAACAATTTTGAACACATTCAGAAGTGCCTTCTGTTAGGTGTTGTCCTCCTTTTGACCAAATGTGTTGCTCCTTGTTTATTCGTTTGTTCGTTTGTTCATTCTGCAAATCTGAGGAGGCTGTTCATCTTAATCAAATAATTCCAGGCAGTTAACAAGGCACACAATCAGAAGCGTTGCATATTGAAAAAACGATTGAAAAGCACCGGTTAACAACAATCCTGTCTGCATTTGTAAGGGCTTGCAAATAAAAATGTACAAAGTTTGTAGAAAAAAAGAAAATAAAAATATTAAAAAATTGCTATCGAGTTTGTACTGAATTTGTTGACAATACTTTCTTGTCTTTGGGGTTCCTTTGTTTGAAAATGAATAGTGCACCAAAGACACTGTTTCTGTATACATAAAAGCATAAAACACTTGTTTCATAATTATATTATGACACACACACCCCTGCCCTCTCTGTTTGGGTTTGTCTTTCAGCGTTCTTATGACTGCAGTTACTATGGAAACATTTGAACTTCATGCCAGACACCCCCTTGCTCATTTTAGACTGAGAATTTTGGCTTCTGGTGAGCAAGCAAATGTTTTTATGGAGTCCATCAAGTCAAGGCGCAAACTCTTCTTCCCTGTGGGTTTGTCTGGACGTGTACGTTCACAACAATTAATATTTTGTCTTGCGTGTTCTTTGCATACCCTGAAAGGCAATTCAACAAAAGAATCTTTCCTCTGATAGAAGAGCCAACCCCAAGCAAAATAAAAATAAAAATGCAATGCCTCCAGAAGTTATGAATGCTCCATTACCGGCGGTTTTTAAGAAGCGTTTGGGCAGGCATTTCTCTAAAATGTTAGAGGGTTTCTTAAAGTCTGCAGAGATTCTCCGTCCTCCAGATCATGGTTGTCCCAAAGCTGCTTTTTCAGGAGGCAACTGGACTTTCTTGTTTGTTTTTTTCCTTTTGAGGACATTTCACTTCTCATCCAAGGAGCTTCTTCAGCTCTGACTGGATGGTGGGGAATGGAAGAATTTATACTTCTTGCAGATAGCTGGTCGTTTGCATCCTTTTAGAGGGTCGTTGAGGCCACTTGGAGGTTTATCTGTGTCTTCAGGGTCACCTGAGGGATGCAAATGGTTCCTGTAGTCTGCAATTATTCCTCTGGAAAATATAGGATTTCTTGCTTGAGCCGGAGGTTGGACTAGATGACTTCCAAGGTCCCTTCCAACTCTGGTAAAGGTAATCCTCTACTTACGACTACAGTTACACCCAAAACCTATGTTGCTAATTGAGGCATTTGTTAAGCAACTTTGCTCCGTTTTATGACCTTTCTTGGCACGGTTGCTGAGTGAATCCCTGCAAGTTGATAAGTTGGTAACCCGGTGATGAAGTCAATACAGCTTCCCCATTGGCTTTGCTTGTCAGAAGGTCGCAAAGGGGGAAATCACATGACCACAGGACACTGCGCAATCGTCATAAAGATGTACCAGTTGCCAAGTGGGTGAATTTTGATCCTATGACCACAGGGATGCTGCAACAGTCGTAACTATGAAAAAAAGGGCAACGAGTCACATTTTTCAGCCCTGTTGTAACATTGAATGGTCAGTAAATGAACTGTTGTAAGTCAAGGGGCTTTTTTCTGTTCTGAGAGAGACAGACAGAGAGGTGGGGGAGAGAGAGAGAGAGAGAGAGAGAGAAAGAGACAAACAGAGACAGAGAGGAAGGGGGAGAGAGACACAGAGAGAGACAGAGAGACAGATGGACAGAGACAGACATAAAGACATAGAAAGAGACAGAGACAGACAGAGAGGAGGAGAAGGAGGGAGGGAAAGAGACACAGAGAGAGAGACTGAGAGACAGAGAGACAGAGAGGAGGGGAAGGAGGGAGAGAGAGAGAAAGAGAGAGACTGAGACAGAGAGACAGAGAGAGATGGAGAGAGACAGAGAGAGAGAAATCCAAGTCACTCTTATGAATAATGACTGGTTTACTATTCAATTCATGACTCTAATATGTTCGAGTTTATGGTAGTTTGGTGTCTATCTGATTGCATACATTCATAGTTTTGCTCATCAGGATGTAAGCCATCCATTCAAAACACAAGGGCGCATTCCTAACGTGATTCCAAATTAAATCTTCTCTCAGACCCTGGGCATTGCCAGCTGTTCAGAATCAATCCTACCTTGGCAGTAGCATATTACTAACCTGTCTCTCAGATCCATTAAGAATAACAGCTCCTGAACAATAAAACAAATTTCCTTCCATTCATTAAGTAGAGTGAATCTGTGGCATACTCTATGGGCCCGATATAACTCTCCAGAGACTTCAGCGCCAAGCCATTACTCAACTAACTAATTAACTGACCAAATAATGTAATTCCTATCTGTTTTTTAATTGTCATTTTGCCAGACCCTAAAGGAGCGGAGTTGGTTTCTTTCCATTATTATTTCATGTGTCATAGAACACTCGTGTGTTTGAGCCAGGTTAGAATCTGAGTGGATTAAACACGGTGGGGGAGAGAGAGAGAGAGAGAGAGAGAGAGAGAGAGGAGGAGGAGGAGGAGGAGGAGGAGGAGGAGGAGGAGGAGTAGGAGGAGGAGGAGGAGTAGGAGGAGGAGGAGGAGGAGGAGGAGGAGGAGGAAAAAAGGGAAGAGGGAAGAGAAAACAAAGAAGGAAGGAAGAAAAGGAAGGAAGACGAAGGAAGGAAGGAAAAGAAGGAAGGAAGGATAGAGTGAGGGGGAGGGGGAGGGAGGAAGATGATTAAATATTTATACAATGCTTTATACAATATTTATACATTTTGAGGTAACTTTCAAGGGAAAAGTAGTTTAACTAGAAATCCAGCATTTTTCAATATGTGAAAAGATGAATTATGTTTCTGGTTGTTTGCAGGCCTAATGGTGCTAATTCCCAATAGATATCATCTGATCTCTCCTGCTTTCCTTTTCGGTGTACTTCCTCTCTAATATAGCATAAGACCATTAAAGAATTAAGGTTGTTTTTTTTTAAAAAGTACATAAACAAAATAATAATGGGAGCTGCTGCTCTATTGAATAAATTTGTTTTTCAGATTGATGGCTTTGCAATCTGAATCTTCTACCCTCTTCCTTTAACTGAGCACCACTAATGATTTATTAATGCAAGCAACAAGACCTGATGTAGGCTATATAAGGGCAGACAATCTGCAAGCTTCTACCAGGTTGGCTGGAAAGTCTTCCTTTCAGGCAAACCCCACTGCTGACATCTTACTCTTCAAAATGACCTCAGGTCTTTTGTAACATACAAACTCAGGATCACCTGGAACACCCGAGAAGATATGAGTCCTTCAAAGTTGCAATTCTGCTCTCCAAGGTGCTGAAGCCATATTTCCTTTCAGCACCTTGGAGAGCAAAATGCAACCTAGAGCAGGGCTCTCCAACCTTGGCAACTTTAAGACTTGTGGACTTCAACTCCCAGAATTCCTCAGCAAAGCTGGCTGAGGAATTCTGGGAGTTGAAGTCCACAAGTCTTAAAGTTGCCAAGACCCCTGATCTAGATAGGTCTGCCCTTACAGGTAGTTCTCAACTTACGACCAAAATTGAGCCCTAAATTTCTGTTGCTAAGCACTTAAGTAACTTTTGCCCCATTTTACTACATTCTTGTCACCATTGTTAAGTGAATCATTGCAGTTATTAAGCCAGTAACATGGTCGCAAAGTGAATCACTGCAGTTAATCACATGGTTGTAAATTGAATCTGGACCCCTCATGGACTTTGCTTGTCAGAAGGTCACAAAAGGGGATCATGTGACCCCGGGACACTGCAACTGTTGTAAATATGAGTCAGTTGCCAAGTATCTGAATTTTGATTATGGGGTTGCTATATTGGTAGTAAGTATAAAAAATGGTCATAACTCACTTTTTTCAGTGTGGCTGTAACTTCAAATGGTCACTAAACAAATGGTTGTAATTTGAGCACTACCTGTAGTCTTAAATTGAGGAGAACTCATAATCCTATACCTCTCTGCCCTCCCACAGAGTCTAGATTCTTTAACAGCCTATTGCCATTTATCTAATTTTTTTTTATGGTAAAAGGCGTCCACCTTCCTTCATGTACAAACTGCATTAACCACCAAGCCTATGAGATGCCTCCCCATACCTGTGTTCCAGGTGAGACCTCCCATTCCAGGAGACCTTCTTCTTCTTCTTCTTCTTCTTCTTCTTCTTCTTCTTCTTCTTCTTCTTCTTCTTCTTCTTCTTCTTCTCCTCCTCCTCCTCCTCCTCCTCCTCCTCCTTTGTCTATCCACTGCAAGATGAAGACCTCTTCCACATCTTTCTAAACAATATGGGCCTGAGCTTTCTTTAGCCAGTTGGGCCTGCCACACTTGCTGATGTCATCAGTCCATCTTGTTTTAGGTCTCTTCCTTTGATCCTTTTGATCAAGTGGGATCCATTCCATGACCACCTTGGCCCCCTGCCCTCAGTTCTTCTTATGTGACCAGCCCATTTCCATTTCCATTCTTTGACTCTCTTGATGGCATCATTTACTTTTGTTTGTTCTCTAACCCATATGCAAGTCTTTCTCTCTTGTCTTGTCATGTTGAGCATCAATCTTTCCATTTATGGCTATGGCTCTAGGGGATGGTGCTCAATTCCGTTTCAAAGCCAAAGAGCCAGTGCTGTCCGAAGACGTCTCCGTGGTCATGTGGCCGGCATGACTAAACGCCGAAGGCACACAGAATGCTGTTCCCTTCCCACCAAAGGGGTCCCTATTTTTCTACTTGCATTTTTACATGCTTTCGAACTGCTAGGTTGGCAGAAGCTGGGATGAGTAATGGGAGCTCAGTCCATTACGTGGCGCTAGGGATTCGAACCGCTGAACTGCCAACCTTTCTGTTCGACAAGCTCAGCGTCTTAGCCACTGAGCCATCACATCCCTTCTTAAACATAGTACTCTTGAAAACCTTGACTCCTTTTTGGATGTGAAGAAATCCATAGAGATCTTGGGTTCACAGAGATCCTCAGAGATCAACTATGGGATCCTCTCCTCTGTTTTGCCTGGGGAAAAAGCAATTAGTAGCACTCCTAAATCACCCTGAGCTGTTATGGGATGTTAACTATGAATAAGTGGATCCATTGCTCAATGCCAGCATGGACGAGTTCCAGACACAGCCTGAATGCCTGATTCTGCAGAGATTTAAAATAAAATAAAATAAAAATCAGGAACAACCGTTTTCCTTTCATTTCTCTGCTTTTATTTCTGTATTGTTACCATCCTTTCCCTGCTGATAGATCTTCAAGAGCTTCCCTACTGTCAGACCAAACAATTATGATAATATTGAATGTCCCATTATCCGGTGGAAAACATGACAAAATGACAAAGGGAACTGAATATTTAGGAGGACACAGAGCCGGGCTGTCTCTAGGTCGCTTGCCAGCTGATGCTTCTCTCCATCATTTCTTTTGTGGGGGAAGGGAGGGGCAGAATAACCAAAGAGATCTTCCAGGCAGGAAATGAGAGAGGGCAATGGAAGTGAACCTTGAAGTCATCCAAAGAGGAGGTCTGTTTTCCTCTGTTGTGGTGTGCTTGCTTGGCAAGGTTTATCTGTGTCCTCAGAGCCACCTGAGTGGTGCTTCTGGTTCCTGTAGTCTGCAATTTTTTTTCCTCTGCAAAGCCTTTGCTACTCCCACAACCATTCCAAGGGTGTTCATCCCAAATTGTATAGCTAAAAATCTGTAGAGATTCTCAGTCACCCAGAGGTCTGATTTTGTCCTTTGGTTGTCCCAAAGATTCTTTTTTCCAGGAAGCAACTGGATTTTCTATCCTGCAAAAGCTGAAACTTCATGGATGAAAAGCAAAATGTCTTCAATAGAAAAAAAGCCCAGTTGCCTCCTTTATAAAGCACCTTTGGGACATTCAGGCTGATGGGACCCACAGCATGCTACCTTTGCCAGCACGAATGGGAAGGACCAATCACCCAAACTGCAACAGGCCTTGGTTTCTTAACACTGCAAAGCAAAAAAGAAAATGTCTTATTTAACCTGCTCCAGGGAAACATTTAATTAAACATGGACGGGTCTACAAACGTTTCTCAAAACAGCCAAAGAACCTGGATGAGCTATTGCCTACCACCTGGTTTCCATGTATCTACAATTAGACTCCCCGCTTTGACTTAAGCAGGAGGGGAGATGAACAGAGGGTGGGTGTGTGGGCTCCATAAGTACTTATGTCTCCCGAACAACTGGAAAAACAAACAAACAAAGACTTTGTGTTATTCCCTTCCTTGTTACTAGGGAACGGGTGAATCCAGTGACGTGTGGTACAATCTCTTCTTCTGCAGTGGCACGCAAAAACCTTCTGACATGCAAAAATTGTGGGCAGGCAGCCACATTAAGTTTTAATAAGTTCCTCTGAGAGCAAGTAGAGAAGGAGACGAAAATCTTACTTTAGCTTTGTTAAAATCAAACGCACTCATGGCAACATCCAATACATGGCCTTAAGTCTTCTCGCTCCCCGCCCCCCTGGAAGACAACCAATAAAGATATGTGACATTGACTGATCTGTGGCCTTCACACACACACACCAGAAATAAACTCAGATATTCTAAGGTGGGCATCATAATTTGATGACGAAGGTCCTTCAGCTAGGAAGACATTTGCATTAGTTTATTGTAAATGTAATATTTGACTTGTTACAAATTCCCGATGTTTCTATTTGAACTCAAAATGGAGCATAATTTGCCCTGGGTGTTCAGTTGGGGTTGCCTGCATCAAGACCAGGAGTGGGATTTGGCTGGTGCGGACTGGTTTGGGAGAATTGGTAGATCCGGTGATGATTTGATTTGTCCACTAGATTCATTTGTTGCTTTGTTCGTGATGGGAAGCCATCTCTGCTCTTCTTCCAGGATCTTTCTTGGTGCCTCAATGCTTGGTAGGCCAGGCTCCATTTTCGCTGGTGGAGGGCTATCAAAACAAACTATAAACAAAACAAAAGGAGACATGTTTCCCCTTTTGCATTTGAGCATGCAAGAAGGGACAGGGAAGGAGAAAGGGAAAGAGGAAAGGCAAAGAATAAGAAAGAAAGATGGGAAGAGAGCAAGGAAGGAAAAATAAGGAAAGAAGGGAAGGAAGAAGGAGAAGAAAAAGGGAAGGAAAAGAAGAAAAGGAAGGAAGGAAGTTTATAATGAGAGTGAGGGAGGATCTGAGGTAAGTCCTGCCTTAGCATTTGGCCCCCACAGGTGCCCCCAATACAAGTTGAGCTGGCCATGCCCACCACAGCCACACACCCCCAGCCCCCCAAAGTCAAACAACCCTGATGCAGCCCTCAATGAAATCAAGTTTTGACACCCCTGGTTTAGGGTATCTGATAGGCCTTAAATCAAGATATGTCTGCCTGCCCTGCTCCCCCTTAGTTGTATTGTCTGCTGGGTCAACCTTTAAGAAGGAAAAGATTGCCAAGCAGAAATATTAGTTTCATTCATCCCTTGGAAATGTCATCATCTTCTGTTGGAGGAAAGGAAAACTAATTTTGCTGATGCTGCATCTGTTTTGTCTCCTCTCACCCTGATCTTTGATTGATGTTCTGTCCCTTAATATCTTTTGACCCAGTTAGCACCCTCTGGTTGACATTTTCTCATCTTTGCTTTCAAAGGCTTTGTGTTGTAATCTCCTAGGCTCATCCTTCAGCTGATGTGAAACAGCAAACACTGTCCCTTTGAATAGCTCAATACAATTTTTCAACATCCGAAGATATATCTTTCTCTGCCCTGTCTTGAGTTGTCTAGGGTCCCTTGAGGATACAGCTGTTCCAACTTGAAGGATCTCTGGGTAAACTCTCTTCAATCATCTTCTTTTAATGACCACATAATCCCTTGTGAGGTAGAGTCTGGGCAACTGAATGTTTACTGGACGGATGCCTTTCCTGCCACCAATGTGGAGCTTTGTTCAGCAGATAATATATCATAGTGCCCAGAGAGAGTAATATCTGCCCCTACCTAGGATTGAACTCACAGCCTCCTGATTGTGAGGTGAGAGCTCCCCCTCTAGGCCACTGCACCACTCTGGGTAAACTCTCTCCAATGGGGTTGCTATATATGCCAAAGGCACACAGAACCCTGTTACCTTCCCACCAAAGTGGTAGCTATTTATCTACTCGCAGTTGCATGCTTTTGAACTGCTAGATGGGCAGGAGCTGGACAAGTGATGGGAGCTCACTCTGTTGTGTGAAACTTGGGTCAAAAAACCAGCCCCAGCAACTGGAATTAGCCACCATCTTTATTACCCATCATATTGCCAGTAGGAACAAGCAGCTAAAGATACTGAGCTGGAGACTTGACAGCCCAGATTCGAGACCAGAGCTCCACGCAATGGGGAGAGCTGTTTCTTGCTGTAGCTCTTGCTCACCTAGCAGTTCGAAAGCATGCAAAGATGAGTAGATAAATAGGTACCACTTCAGTGGAAGATAACAGCATTCTGTACACCTTTGGCATATAGCCATGCTGGACACATGATCATGGAAATTGTCTTTAGTCAACACTGGCTTTCTGGGCCAAGAAACGGAGATGAGCACTGCGCCCTAGAGTCAGACACAACTGGACAGGATAAATTGCTATCTTTAATACTGCCAGTATAGCATTTCTCATAATGCATTGTGTGAGAAATCCGAAAGGTGTCTAAATCCAATTCCTGAGGGCCTCCCCAAAATATCAACAGAGGAAAAAAAGACAGATCCAGGTGAACTAAGATCAAGAAACTGAGGGTGGGAGAAATGCAGTTCTGGTACTATAAAGTCCTTAAAAGCTGCATAAAGATTATGAACGTCTCCAAGCTTGCAAGACATAATGAATTGTAATTTGCCCAAATGCTTCATGGTAGTCTGGATTATCTTGAAGGGCTAATACATGGTGTCTTCAGTGGTGGGATTAAAAAAATTTAACAATCGGTTCTCTGGCCTCATGAGTTCTTCCAACAATCAGTTCCCCAAACTGCTCAGGAAGTTAACAACCGGGTCTATTGAACCAGTGAAAACCGGCTGAATCCCACCACTGAGATATTTTCTTGTCTTCTGAGATATTTTCTTGTCTACATGGCTTAACAGAGTAACAGAATAACAGTGCTGGAAGGGGGGTCTTCTAGTCCAACCCCCTGTTCAAGCAGGAAACCCTGTATTGTTTTAGATAAATTATTGTCCAATCTCTTCTTAAAAACCTCAAGTGATTGGAGCACCCACAGCTTCTGGAGGCAAGCCGTTCCACTGGCTAATTGTTCTCAATGTTAGGAAATTTCTCCTTAATTCTAGGTTGCTTCTCTCCTTGATTATTTTCCATCCATTGCTTGTTGTCCTGCCTTCAGGGGCTTTGGGAAATAGGTTGACTGGTTCTTCTATGTGGCTTGGAAAGATCAGAACTATAGAAATAGGGACTTTTATTTTGTTTCTAAGATACATACCTAAATAAAAAACAATATATTTTATTCACACACCTAATTACCTGGGAGTTATACATCGAGGTTTAGAAAATAAAATAAAGAGAATGCTTTTTATCTCATCTATCATCATGAAACATGGTTTAGTATTTATATTTTTTTTAACTCAAAAACTCTCATTGGGCCAAAGTTAATATTCTCCAAGTGTAGAATTTATGTGGGGGGGGGAGGGAAGGGTGGAAATCCTCATTATTCCAACTATAATTTGCCGCACCAGGTAATTAGGAAGAAAACTGCAAGAAAATCGAGTCAAACATTGTCCTGAGACAGCACCAAAGGATGTTTGAGAACATCAAGAGGAAATACTAGATTTTTTTCAAATGGTTTTTTTTTTTTAGTGGGGGAGATGTCAGGTGCAGAGTATCCAGGCCATATGTTAAGATGCAATTTAGAAGATGCCCCATAACCAAGAATCTAGTCAACTAAAGTTCAATATTAAATTGGCACCAGATAAGAGTGAATGGAATTCAAGAGGGGCTCAGCTTACCCCATTTGTGGCAAAGTAATGACTCTAGGCTGATGACTTGTTTAAGTCCGCCCCCACTTCTGCCTGCTCTTCTCTAACACCAGAGATTTGTATTTTAACAGATAACAGATAATTAGAGTTGGAAGGGACCTTGTAAATCATTTAGTCCAACCCCTGCCCAAGCAGGAGACCTTACACCATTTCTGACAGATGGGAGTCCAATCACTTCTTGAAAGACTCAAATGATGGCACTCCCACAACTTTCGAGGGCAAGCAGTTCCATTGGTTGATTGCTCTCACTGTTAGAAAGTCTCTCCTTATTTCCAGGTTAAATCTCTCCTTGTTCAGTTTCCATCCATCATTCCTTGTCTGGCCTACTGGCACTTTGGAAAATAGCTTGACCCCTTCCTCCTCTCTGTGGCAGCTCCTCAATATTGGAATCCTGCTTTCATGTCTCCCCTGGTCCTTCTCTTCACTAGATTAGCCATATCCAGTTCCTGCAACCGTTCTTCATATGTTTTAGTCTCCAGTCTCCTAATCCTCCTGGTTGCTCTTCTCTGCACTCTTTCTAGAGTCTCAAGATCTTTTTTATAGTGTGGTGACCAAAACTGGATACAGTATTCTAGGTGTGATCTTACTACATGTTATTAGTACCTCACTTGATTTTATTCCTTTTTTTTCCCCTTTTACCTCCCCATCAATCTTGTGAGTCAATAGCCTATGCCAAAGCAGGAATTTGAAATAAAATCCCAATTTTATAGCCTTTGACCGGATATTGTACCAGAGGCAGTATCTATACTGACGTTTAGTGCAGTCTTTTGAAAGAGAGGTTTCGAGGTTCCCATTCAATGATTCTGAAGGTCCCCATTCAATGATTCTGAAGTGAATCTGAAGTACCTCTTCAGATATTAAAGTTTTGGAAACCATCTCTTTCTTATTGAAGTGTTCACTTAATTCAAGAGGGATCACACTCTGTCTTCCCATAGAAGGAATGAGGCTGGAATAAAAAAAAAAAAGCTTTATTATGAAGTGGTTCTTCACTCTAAAACAGCTGGAAAATTATCACTATTGGGTCAGCTAACAATTACGAACTTTGGGAGATAAGGGTTGGAGCATATGGTTTAGCAATCTCTCCTTCTCCCTCCCTCCCTCCTTCCCCCCATCTCAGAAAAGACAGAAAGAAAATGAGTCCATTGCTCATACCAAGAGAAAATCAAGGAAAAATACACTTCTCATTGTGATGTTTGGGTAATGAGTGCCACGATAGGGACATTTTACCGAGTTAAGAATAAATCACTCAGTCACAAGGCATCACGACACACACACAATATCAAGATTGATAGACAAAAGCTTTTTAAGTATCTCTCAACTGAAAAACCAGAAAGGTACTAGAAGCAGCAACATCTATTGTATATTTAAACATCTATTTACATTTTAATCTTAGGAGAAATTTCTGAGTGCATTGTTGCCAAAAATCCTCGAATTCTTCCACATTTAAAATACTTGCCTCCTGTTCTGCATTAGTGGGTCTCTTCTTTTCTTTTAATTATAATCTTAAGCTATTTCTAGTATCCAGACTTCAAACTTCAGACTTATCATGTTTTTCTTCTAATCCACAACACTTTCCCATGGGAAGATTTTTTAAACTTAGAATCAAAACCTTCACATATATATTTAATACGGTTTTAAATCATCCACTGGAAGGATTCTTATAATTAGTTTCAACATCTTATTTCCAATTCATCTGGCCCCCTTCATCCATTTTAACACTTTCCAAAATTAACGTTCTAATTATCCTTTTGCTGTTTATTTCAGAATACTTACAAAAAAATGATTCTTAAACTTACATGAAATTTATTTTGTTAAGGATTGAAAGAGAACCATCCATGGGATTGACATTTTGAAGGTTCTTAATTCCAAAAAGCAGTTATCTAGCCATTTCTAGAAGGTATTAGAAAATTTAGTGGGTGAGCTCAGTTTGAAGGCTTGGTCAGGGCTGATTTTGGCAGTGTTCTAAAGCATAAAAGATTATCTGTTTGGAGCTGGGGAACTCCAGATTATCTGGGGAGGAATTTCAAGGCACCAAACCGTTCATTGTTTCCTCGTTTAACCCTGAGATATTAGAAGACTGCTGGTCTTTCTCTTCACCAGACTTAGCCATGCCCAATTCCTGAAATCATTTTTCATATGTTTTAACCTCCATCCCCCTAATCATCTTGGTTGATCTTCTCTGCACTGTTTTTAGAATCTCAACATCTTTTTTGTACCATGGTAACCAAAATTAGATGCAGTATTCCAAGTGTGCTCTTACAAAGGCATTATAAACCAGCATTAACACTTCACACTTCTGCCACAGTCACCAGTTCTGCAAAAAAGCAAATTTGTCCTTAGTTTGCCATCGCTTCCCTGGGAGTGAACTCTGCCAATATTAGGCTAAGCGCATCCATGTTGCGCCCCCAGTTTCCAGAAAAGTGTACATTGCCTCACAATCTTTTCCCCTTTCGCCTCAGAGATCAAGCTCTAAGCGAGGGAAGCTCATTTGCAAATTTGTTCCACCTCCAAAGGCTGAGGCTGATGAATCACATTCAAATTCAAACTGACAGGAGCAAAAATATGAACTGATGAATTAGAGATGCCACACGGAGCCACAAGGATGAGCCTCAATTATGGTTACAAATATTTTACTTAATTCAGCGCATTTGCCATGCAGAGGCAGGAGTGCCTGTCCCAAACACTTAATTGAGGATTTTAAAATGAAGTGTTTCCCCCCACCCGCCCGCTTTAAAACAAACAAACAAACCTGAATAGCAAATGGCAGTGTTTTGGGTATTCATTTGGTTGATATTTTTTTATTTGTTCCTCGCACGTTATACATCTTGGTTCTTTGCAAGTACATTTGGGTCTTCTTGTTTGATTTGTTTGGATAAAAGAATTCTACTGCAAAAGTGAACCAAGAGAGTTAAATATGGGTGTTTCAGGAACCTGCTCCATCTTGGGCCACCAATAATTGATAGAGTGTTTTCTGGGAATTAAAAAAAATAGCCTTTGAGTTTGGTAGGTACAGAGGTCAGTAGGAGCGTGTAAATGAATGGAGCTTTTAGGTAAGAAATATGTGCCTGAGTCTTGGTTAATGTGGCAATCACAGCCCTTCTATTGCTCATTGTGATAGAGTAATCTTCAGATTCGATCCAGCCACTAAAAAGAACTGGAAGGGTTGTTCCTATCAAAACCCCATCACTTGCTCTACAGGAAGGAGCAGTGGTGCCCCAGGTTGGACTCTAATACACTCTCAGGGTTCACAGATTGCACAATGCCTTTTTTTTTGTGAGATTGGCATTCACAGTTCACCTGGATGCATCAATCTTGCCATCGCAGCTCATAGGCCATCATCTGGCAGTGGGGGTTTGTTTGGTGCAAACCCTAGCACATTGTGGTTTGGTGGATAAGCTGTGATGATACAAAGCACCACTTGGTAGGAATGCAGAGATTTTGGGCCTGGACAATCTGGAACTGCGCCATCTGCGGTCTGATCTAAGCATGATTGCAGGAAATACAACGACTTCAGCAACAGAGTGGTCAATGTCTGGAATCCTCTACCTGACTCTGTGGTTTCTTCCCCAAACCCCAAAAACTTTAACCTTAGACTGTCTACTATTCACCTCACCCCTTTCCTAAGAGGTCTGTCGGGGGCGTGCATAAGCGCATCAACGTCCCTGTCCTATTGTTTCTTTTATTTTTATTTTTTATTTTTCTTATATGTATCCATGTATTCATAACTATGTTTTTACTTATACCTATTATTTTGTGAGATATTGACAAAAATAAATAAAATAAATTTCACAAAAATTCACAAAATTGTCTGCTATAACATCTTGCCTATCAATGACTTCTTCAGCCTCAATCACAATAATACATGGGCAAACAACTGATACAAACTCAAGGTAAACCACTTCAAACTCAATTGAAGAAAATATTACTTCAGCCACAGAGTGGTCAACGCCTGGAACGCGCTACCTGACTCTGTGGTTATAGCCTCGACCCCTCCCAGCTTCAACCTCAAACTGTCTACCGTGGACCTCACCCCATTCTTTTTTTTATTTTTAATTAACCTTTATTGAAATTTTGAAACATTAAAATACAAATAAATTTAAAAATAGCCTTTTACAAATCTCAATAATCTTTGACAGTACTAAGATATCTTTGTTACATAAACACATTTACGTGCATTTCTAGTTATTCATATACAGATCTATATCTTCTTTTAATCTGTACATTTCTTATTCCTATTGTTCATCCATTTTTAGCAATTTTCCCAAACTCTATAATATTCCAAGTCTTCCTTGTCCTTTAACTCCTTTAAGGTGTCTTTTAAGGTGAGTTTATCCATTTCTGTGCAATCTAAGATCTTTTGCATCACTTAACAGTCTGACAGCATGGTGTCTTTTTTCCAGCATTGTGTGAGTGCAATTCTTGCTGCTGTGGTTATATGCAAACTCATTCTTAACAGGTCCTTAAAGGGGGCATGCATAAGTGCACCAGCATGCCTACTGTTCCTGTCTCACTGTCTCCATTTATTTGTAGTTACTCCCTTTCTTCTTGTTTATGTTCATACTTATACTTGATATCTTGTACACGACAAACAAATAAATAAGAAATGCAGCCATTGCTAATTTCTTCCAAGGAAGGAGAAATCCATAAGCTTTTGTCCTGACCTTGGTCCTTTTACAGATGCTGTCCAGGGTCCTAAAATTTCATCCAAGCATGCTTCACTGTTGATTTCTTTTGCCTTTCCTTCTCTGAACTTTGGTAGATTAGGATGAAGGAAGCCCTAATGGAGCACATAGAATTGTAGAATCATAGACTTATAGGGTTGGAAGGGACCTTGGAGGTCTTCTAATCCAACCCCGGGACTCTTTATGCCATCCTGGACAAATGACTGACTAATCTTTTCTTGTAAACCTCCAGTTTGATCCAGTTATCAATTAGAATAGAATAGAATGAGCTGGAAGGGACCTTGGAGGTATTCTAGTCCAGCCCAATGCTCAAGGAGAACCTGTACCATTTCAGATAAGTGGCTGTCTAGTCTCTTATTAAAAAACCCTCCAGTGATGGAGTGACTATGATTTTTGAAGACAAGCTGTTCTACTGGTTAATTGTCCTCATTGTTAGCAAGTTTCTCCTCAATTCTAGGTTGCTTCTTTCTTTGATGAGTTTTCAACCATAGTTTCTTGTCCTGCAAACAAAACGTTGAAAAATCTCCCAGTTCAGCCCTATGGGAGATTCAGTAGGGCAGAAGCTCCAACAGTTGTCAACTCTAAGACCCTCCCACCTAGTCATGTGACCCAAAGTGGCGTATGCCTCCATGTTCAAGACATACCAGAGAAGATTCTGTTTGAGCCTTATCCAGGACCTTCACCACATCATCCAAGGAGCTCTTGCTCAGTTCTTATTCTGACCTAGGCTTCCCAAGATCTTGAAGCAGACTCCTTGTTCCAATAAAACCCCTTTTATTTAGGTTAAAGTGAATTCCTCTCCAGCAAAGTCCTGGCAAACAGTCTTTCAAAGGATTTCACAACTGCAAACCTTTATCAGAGAGTTGCCAGGCCGATATCTTCCAAACACCATGATGTAGCAGAAATTACTTGGCAGGAAGTCAGGAACAGATCTTTATCCTAATGAATTGAAGTAATTGTCTCCTGTAAGCTGCACTCCCTTTTTGCTTCTTGTTATTCCCTATGGGAGGGGTCATTCATCATCCACTTGTGCCTTTCCTCCCAAATTGACCCTTCTTCCTTTACTGTTCTCTTCTCCTGGCAGCTCTGCACATGCACACACTTGGGAACAGGCTCCAGCTGTTCTTCTGCCCCACTTCTGTCCAACCCCAAAGGCAGTTGTTAATTGTCAGACGGCCCTGGCCCCATCTCTGCCTCCAATGCAGAACCCTCATCAGAATCTTCCCCAGACTCCAGGACCAGCCCATGTTCCTCCCCGACCTCCTCACTGTCTGAGTCTGCCACCAGCTCTGCTGGCCACTGGTGAGCCACAACTTCACTTGTGTTACCAGTAATTAATACTCTCAGAGCAAAATTGCAGTTCATCATCTCCAAGATATTAGGTAACCTGAAGAACAAAGAAAGAATCTTGATGGCTTTCAGAGTATCCAGAGTGCATTTAAATTAACCATTAACCTTCCTCAGCCTGTCATCTTCCAGATGTCCAAGCTTTAATGCGTAGGATTCTCCTCAGTGACCACACCTTTGGAAGGCCCTCCAAATAAATACAGAAAATTTGCCCATCTACTACTGTTTTTGCATCAGCTGTTATTCTTGAGACGCAAGTCAACTCTCATTGGTTTTCAGCAGATGTGGCTGTTGGAAGATTGCGATCACCTGGGCAAAACAGAAAGTGACCTCTTTCTTACAAACTAATATTTTAAAAACTGGTGTCAGAAGTAGGTAGCTGTCAGAAAAAAACAGGAATGTGAACTCTTGGCTGCAAACCAAATATGAATATGAATGAGCTTTGACATCATGAATATGAGTCAATTTTGTATCATGTTCTACCATGTCTCTCCTGTAACCTGTAGAACAAGGGTTATTTAATGTAAACAGAAATCAGATTTAAAGGCCACTCCTGGGAGTTCAGTTGACAGGCTGCATTTCTCCAGGAAAAGATGTCACTTATGCCAACAATTGTCAACCAGCTTCCAAATTGAGAAGGAGGCAAAAAAAAAAAAAAAAAAGACCATCAAACAGCTGAGGGGGATGGGTGGGAGAGAAAGGATCCTGGAATCAAGCCATGTTGGCTACAGAAAATAAAAATTGTGCCTTCAATTTGGCAGAGGGAAATTTATACTTAGTGGCTTCTTCCTAGTAAGTAATAAAATTTCTTTCTTAGCGATGTTGAACTACCAGTTTGTCTGAACCAGTCCGTACCAGCTGAATCCCACCCCTGCTTCAAGGTCCCTTCTAACCCTGTTATTCTGAACCTATAGTCTGGACAGGATGTATTGGATTAAATAGCTTAGATGTTCTGCTGAATTGTTGCCAATTGGCTTGATATTATCCGTGGCACGCAACATTTTCTCCTCTTCTACCCCAAAAGCTATAAAAGCTCATCCAAGCCCAGACAGTTTGTTTTTATTAAGGCTGATGACAGCTACAAATAAATTAACTGTCCAGAGAGTGAATTGTGCATATATTAGCTGCTTCGGCACGGATTCTAAATCTCTTCAATCGGAAGCATCTGAAAACCTCTCCCAAAGCGATTGGGAAGATGAAAGATATACGACATCTGCTTGTGTTAGAGAGCTACTACTCATTCTTCCTTTCAGCTGAAAGGACACATTATTTTCTTAAAAGCTTCTCCGATACAAATGTTTGTCTTTGCCACCATCATCAAACCAAACCTTCTCCAAGCACAAGGTATGTGTTGTCTACAAGAGAGACAATACTGATGTTTGGTGGCTTTCTTGCAAATGTTTCATTACCAAATTAGGTGGTGTCACCAGGGTCTTTGGTGCCTGCTTGGTTTTTTTTCTTTTCTTGCAGACATTTCATTACCCAACTAGGGAACACAATCAGTGCTAGAAGAGAGTGGGGTTTGTTGAGGAGTAGGAGTAGTGTAGGTCCTTTGTGCTCTTTGAGCTTGGTTGTTTTCCTGCTGCAGATATTTCATTACTCTAATTGTGTATGGAAACATCTGCCAGAAAAGCACCAAGGACTCCACAGTTCAAGCTACAAACGTTCTCTTCTCTCAGGACTTCGAAACCCATGCTGGCTGACGAATTCTGGGAGTTGTAATCCTCACAGTTGCTGAGATTGAGAACATAGAACTATATCAGTGTTCCCTAGCCTTAGCAATGTTGAGATTCGTGGCTCATAATTCTCTGAGTTGGAATCCACACAGCAGGAAGCAGTAATATAAGGAATATATGCAGCTCAGGATCAAAGTGTCGGGTAGTTCAGGTTTTTCACTCCTTGGAAGATTTCCTGAAGACGTTTCATTGCCAGCCTAGGTAATGACATCAGTTCTGTTTTCGATTGTCCATTTTTGCTTCCCAGTTGTCTTCTTCATCAATACCATTCTGAACCTCAGGTAACTATAGAAACCAGATCTCTGAGCTGCTTTCAAAAAGGAAAAAAAAGTGAAACTGACCCCTTGAATTCCTATGAAAGGAGATGAGCTTCTGCTTCCTAAGCAGCATTGCTGGTATTTCTGAATATTGCCTTCCCTCCTCCTGTCTTGTTGATTGAATCAGATCCATTCTGGATCAGATCATCAACTCCTGGAGGGTTGCTAAGATCAGTTTGGTTAGAAACGACTCATCGATAATTTCAAGACAGTCTTGGAGGAATCCACCTGACCTTCCCTGTACCTTCCAGCTGTTTTTTTCCATTTGCTCATGACAGCAGAAACCATGCCAATTAAAATAAATTGTAGACATTCAGAAAGACAAGAGATTAAAAAGGCTTTATTTTGTGTCATCTTCCATAAGGATGATTTTCCCCCTTCTCTCTCTCTCTCTCTTTCTCAGATACTTCATCATTGAGGCAGGCTGTTGAAAAATGATAGCAGTTTGGCTTAAATCATGTGATAGCAATTGAATTTATGACCCTGACAGCCCACACCCCTCTAAGGCACCATTCCTGCTTCTTAGAGCACAAACTGACATGATAGAAGGAATCACAAATGTGTATGCTCGACAGTAGCACCTTGGCTGCAGGAGAAAAATATCAAAGAGTATCACCTATATCCATGATGGTGAACCTATGGCACGCGTGCCACAAGTGGCACGCAGAGCCGTTTATGCGGGCACATTAGCCCCAGCCTTCCCAGCTGATTTTTGGCCCGTTTGAGGCTGTTTGCTTCGAGGGAAGCCTCTGCAGCCTTGGGAGGCCAAAAAAAGGGACCTTCCAGTGCTGAAACAGGCCCATTTTCAGTCTCCCAAAGCTACAGAGACCCCAAAATTCTTCAGATCCACCCGAAAATCTTGGTTCAAAGAAGAAGGAGCTCCAGGTAAGAGTTCTTATTACAAGCAACCAGAAATGTACAAGATGTTCTCCATGTGAGGACATCTATAATCTACACTAAATGCCATGTTCGGAGAATGGCCCTGAATTATTCTAACCTCTTCTGAGAATGGTTCCATCCATTTTTAGAAGGAGAACTGAAGGACAGCATTCTGGAGAAAACAGGTGACCAAGATGATGCAGCATCTCAAAGATGACACTTTACAAACACCAAATAGAAAAAAAAATACTTGGTCTATGGAAAAATATGGTGTAATTATTTAGATGGTACTCAAACGGGCAATGATTTGTTACTTTTTGAACTCCTAAAAATGTAAAGTAATTTACTGTTTTTCCTATCGCCAGTGTTCCATTAAATTCTTACCTTCCAGGAAATTCATTTCCTTCCTAGAAGAAAATTGTGAGTCTTTGGATCACCAATAACTTGATGCCCTCAGCCAGTAATTTTATAGTTCAGGCTGTTGTCAGAACCCATGGAGCTCCATAAATGTTTAATGCTGTTCAAGTGCTTGCAATCAGCCAGGAATGAAATGCTTTGGGTTGGCATAAGCTAGAGCAATTATGGAGTTCACCAGAAAAAAATACAGTCCTTAATTAGCTTTACAACGTGAAGAAAATGAATTACAAACTAACTGTGTAATTCATGACTTTCACCCAGTTAATTTGACGTGACGATGCATGAAGTTCAGCTTCCCTTCTGTTTGTTGTTAAACACTACGTTTACCTCAATGCAACTCAACCTGGCTGAGATGGGAAGTCATGAAAGGCAATCAGAACAGAAAGGTGCATGGAATAATCCTGATGATTTTACCAGGCTTTGGCTGGAAAAGGTGCAGAACCAGTAGAATATTTTGTTTAACAATTCCATTTACCACAGTCAAAGACCAGTACAAGTAATGAACAAATAAAATTAAAGGGACGGTTAAATCAATGGTGGGATTCTACTGGTTCAGCCCGGTTCATGTGAACTGGTAGTAAAAAATGCTACTGTTCAGCCAAACTAGTCTTTCTTTTCTTTTCTTTTCCTCGATCAGCTGTGCCAGGATCCCCCTCGCTATCTTAGTGCTTTGCCCAAGAGGCTTTCCTGAGGCCCAGGAGGCAAAAAGGGTCCTGAAGGAGGGTGCTTTTGCTCCCCTGGGAGCCAAAACACCCCCTGCAGGAGACTTCCCTGAGGCCCAGGAGCAAAACCAAAAAAACAAAAACAGAGCATTGTGTGTGTGTGTGTGTGTGTACTGCACCAAACAAAACAAAAAAAAGCCATGCCCACCTAGCCTCTCCCACCTAACCCCACCAACAGAACCAGTAGTAAAAATATTTGCATCCCACCCCTGAGTTAAATGATAAAGGATACAGAGAGGTCAGTAGATTCAGGGCGAGTCCCAACCTTCCTGCCATCAGTACACAAAACAGATATATTGTGGCTTCCAGTTTGAGCTTCTTCAGTGACAGACCGAAACCTCGTCTCTGCGAGGCTTCGATCCGTGCTCTCCACTGCAGCGCCCCGAGCTGGCTGGTTTTGGAGTTAAGCCACCCCATATAGGTGGTGAAGAGGGGGGAGACTGCCTGCAGGGTTGAGGAGAGCCGCATCTCTCCTCCCCAGCTGGCCATTACTCCCTTTCCCGAAAGCGGTTGTAGCGGTGGTCAGAAATGGCCACCACAAAGAAGAACTCGATCGGAAAAGAATGTGCAGGAGGAAGATAAGAAGAGAAAGTTTTGGTTGACCGGGTCAAACAACAAAAGCAACAAATAAGGTACCCTGGAATTGAAAGTATTAAAAAAACCAATAACATTGTTCCCTAAGAAGATTATTAAGCTGCGAAGGAGAGAGAAAAGGGAAAAGATTTGGTTTTTTTTTCTCCTTTTCCTATACTGACAGCTAAGAGACTTAAGTAAGAAATTGGAAAAAAATCCACTTTGACATTAATAGGTATTTAATGCTGAAAATAAAAAGTCAAAGGGATAATAAAATTTCTGCATAATCAAAAGCTTTTGAAAACAGGAAAGGAGAGAAAAAGAATAAAAGGGTAGGATCTGGAAGGGAGGAGACTGCCTGGAATTAAAAAGAACTTACAGCATAAGCTTTGGTTTACAGGAATTCAGCTGACCACCAACTAGGGATGTAGAACTCTCTAACACTTTGCTACCAACAGGTAGCCCATCTGAAACCTTCCTGTCCATGCTTGGCAGTCTACTTTAATTATAAGTCCATTTCAGGCTGCCTCCATGGAATTAGAAATACATTAATTACCACTGATTTCAGTGGTAATTAATGTTGGAAACAGTCATGCCTGTACATTTAATTCTGGGATTTTTTTAAAAAAAAACATTATATTTTAGAAGTACTTTGTTTATTCTGAGTTGTTGTGCTTTCTGACAGAGATGTTTTCCAATGATATTGATGCCTTGATGTTATTACCACTATCCATTAATGATTCAGTAAATATAATTTAATTAAAGGTTTCAGCTTCCTAAAGCCTGCGTTTCTGATATGAACAATACACAAACAGAAGAGAGTATATGAATTTGAATTAAATGCAAGCTCTTCCATTTCCATTTGTCTCTGTGGTTATTTTTGAAAAGGTTTGCAGGTGGAGTTAATCAGTTTCTCTCTCTCTCTCTCTCTCTCTCCCTCTTCCTCTCCCTTCCTCCCTCCCCTCTCTCTGCCTTTTGCGAATTGTGGGTGCAGAAAAACTCCCCCCTTGGGTCCAGAGCCTTTCCCTGGCAATTATAGCTGCATGTTTGGATGCAAATTTATGCAATCTATCTCAATGCAATCTTTGAGAAAGAAGCAAGAAATCCCAAATGTAGATTACTTAGACTGCAACTGTAAGGACCTGCCCCAGCTGGTCTCTCAAGAAAGCAAAACTCTTGAATCCTTTGTGTTGAATCAAAAGAACTTTTACTGAGAGAAAGTGGTTGTGGTCGAATCAGGTGGACTCTGAAGATCCCATACAATGCATAAAGCAATTCTTTCATTTCCTCACATCCAGCCCCCCCACCAACCAGTCCATTGGCAGCCAATGTAATGCAGAGAAGATATTTTGAGAACCCTGAGGTGCAAGGCAGATAACAGGAAACTCTTATGCCTTGGAACCAGGCCTGGCTGGGAGGGAGTCTGCCCTTTCTCCAAAAACATTCCCCTTCCCTAATTCCCAAGCAAAAGCAAAAGCATCCAAAATATGCCAGCCCTTCTCCCCTTCCAACAAAATAACAGGACTTGATGGTGGGCTTGATAGCAGCTTAGATATCCCTCTGGTTTCCAAAGGCAGGGGAGTAGGCCTAATGTAATGACATGGAAATTGTATTCTAGCGGCCAACCAGGGAAAGATATCAAAACAGTGCAGGATATTTTGGCAGCCTAGACAAAGCCAGAAAAAGAACTTTGTCTGCCATAACCATTTTTAGATAACTTTCCATCCTCTCACAGAAATCCACAATCACTATCTGCCAATCCAGATACACCAGGTCAAGAAGGTAGACCAGGTCAAGAAGGTAGACCAGGTCAAGAAGATGGACCAAGTCAAGAGACAGACTAGGTAGACCAGGTCAAGAAAGTAGACCAGATCAGGAAGGTAGTCCAGATACACCAGGTCAAGAAGATAGACCAGGTAGACCAGGTCAAGAAGGTGGATCAGATCAGGAAGGTTGTCCAGATACACCAGGTCAAGAAATAGTCCAGGCCAAGAAGCAGGCACAATGGAGATTCCAGGAATTGCCTTTATTTTAGAGTGGTAGAGCCTTGGAAACGTGTCCAAGTCTTTCTCAACCCCCCTCAAGGTAGGGCCACATTGAATTTCTTTCTTACTTTTCCTTCCAGTCCTGACCTGGGTAATCTCTTCTCCCAGTCTTCCCTTAACAGTTCATTCCTTCCTTCGCCAAGGTCATCTCTACATACCCTGATACCATCTTTTTATTTATGATGGGCAATCTTAGGCAGTTCCTTGGTTTAACATTATATTTCCAAGGCAAGAAAGAAGGAATGAAATCACAGCTGGCTTCCTCTGGATAGACCTAAATCTACTCAAAGGCTCAAATCTGTATGGTGGAAACAATTGAAAGGTGGACCAACAACTTCTATGGGCTTCATAGACCGATTCATAGTCTTCTCAAGGACAGTGTTGAAGTGAGTTACTCTTGTTATCTCCTGCAGATGTTTTTTCAATCTAGCCCACAATCCTTCTCCAGTAATTCTCATATTCTAATCCCAATCCATCTTTGAACCCATCAAACAAGACCACCCAGATGTTTTCAGTTCTTAAAGACTAAGGTAAAGATGAAGGTTCCCCTCGCACATATGTGCTAGTTGTTCCTGGCTCTATGGGGTGGTGCTCATCTCCATTACAAAGCCGAAGATCTAGTACTGTCCGAAGACGTCTCTGTGGTCATGTGGCCAGCAGGACTCAATGCCTTCGAAGGTGCATGTTACCTTCCCACCAAAGGGGTCCCTATTTTTTTTTAACATGCTTTTGAACTGCTAGGTTGGCAGAAGCTGGGACAAGGAACGGGAGCTCACTCTGTTATGCAGTGCTAGGGATTCGAACTGCTGAACTGCCGGCCTTTCTGATTGACAAGCTCAGCATCTTAGCCACTGAGCGTATGGAACAGCGAAAGCAGATAGATGAAGACTGAAGAAAAAGTGATATTTTTCATAGGTCTTTTGGTCTACTTGAGAAAGCTTATACACCAGGCACGATGGTCCCAAATCTCTCTGCTTTTTAAATGCTGAAAGAAATCTTCCCAAATCCTGAATCTCTTTTTCTTTGGAAATATTTCTTCGCCATCGTGATGAGCTACTCAAAGTGAATAAACCAAGTGATTAAACATTCCATCTAGACCTGGATGTAACTAGCTATGTAAAATAGAGCTAATAAAGATGTTAATGGATTTTCTTCCTTGGGGTGTAGAAAGAAAGAATGGGTTTTGTACTTACATAAAGAAATGCACAGCACTAGTGGGCTCCATCCCCTCATGTTTTGGCTCTATAATTAATTGCATAAAAGTTTTCCAATTTGGCAGAGGGATTAACTTTTAGCTTGGCTTGATGGTGGCTTCTCTATTCTATTAATAACCATTTTCTCTCTCTCTCTGTGGTCTCTCGTGGTAATGTTCCTTGCCAAGAGAAGAATACTGGTGGGTTATTTTTTTGGCATGACTCAGCCTCTCTAGAATTGAGCAGATCATAATTTAATCTTCTCCTTCTCCTTCTTCTCCACTATTATGAAAACACTTCCTCCTCCTCCTCCTCCTCCTCCTCCTCCTCCTCCTCCTCCTCCTCCTCCATTATAAAAACACTTTCTACTTTCCTTCTCCTTCTCCTCTTTCTTTCAAGATAAACCAGAGGACCAAGGAAACATGGCCAGATGAGCTAATTCTACTTTATAAGTTTAAATTAACAGGGTCTAATGTCTGAAAGCATCTCTCTTTCTGTGCTCTCTTTCCTCCTCCTCCTCTTCTTCCTTCTCTTCTTTTCTTTCCTCCTCCTCCTCTTCCTCTTCTTCCTTCTCTTCTTTTCTTTCCTCCTCCTCCTCCCCCTCCTCCTCCCAGGGTTTCTAACAGGTGAACTTCTAAGACAGGTGAACTTCAACTCACAGAATTCTCCTCAACTGGCACCATAAGTAGACTTGAGAAGGCAATATTTTATTCGGCATGAGGGAAAGAGCAATCTTGGTTCCATGCTAGAAAAAGAGACGGTTAAAGTCAGTGCTTGGCCCTTAAAGAAAGAAACAAATGCCCTTAAAAATCAAAGCAAGCAAAATTTCATAGCTAAGAATGACCTTATCATCTTCAGAAAACTCTTACGTTGTCAGATGGGCGCAAAGCAATTGGATGATTTAATTAGAAATGAGAATGGCTTTTGAATGGGAACTCAGACACCAAAGAGAATGCTGATTAGTTTCCACACACGTGCAACTGAAAGCCAAAAGCAAAGTTCCCAGTATCGTCACGTGAACTGGTTCCAGGACAGATGTGGTATTCAACAGGTTCTGACTGGTTCTGGAGAACTGGTGGCAGAAATTTTGAGTAGTTTGGAGAACTGGCCAATCCCACCTCTGACTGGCCCCGCCAAGCCCATCTCTTCTCTGCCTCCCATTGAGTCCCAGCTGATCGGCTGGGTCTTCTTTGGTTGCCCTGCCCAGGAGAACGGAGCTGGAAAGCAGGTTAGTGGGGTGGGGAGGGAAGGGGGATTTTGCAGTATATCCTTCCCCTGCCACTCCCACCAAGCCATGCCCACCAAGCCATGCCACACCCACCAAGACATACCCACAGAACACCACACCCATCAAGCCATGTCCACAGCTTATCACCTGGGCCTTCTTTGGCTGCCCTGCACAGGAGAACAGAGCTGGAAAGCAGGTTAGTGGGGTGGGGAGGGAATGGTATTTTGCAGTAACCTTCCCCTGCCATGCCCACCAAGCCACACCACACCAACCAAGCCACACCCACAAAACCGCTAGTAAAATTAGTTTAATCCCACCACTGTTCCAGGATCCTAAAGTCCCTTGACTCAACAACAACATGTTCTTTGTGAGAAGCTCAATTTTTTTTCCTCAATATTTCTTACTTGAAGTGCAGCAGAGAACTTGCAGAGAGAGAAGAATCCTTGTGTATCTTGGCCTTTCCCTGCCCCCACCCAAACAACTCTGGGGATTAAACCTAAGACCTTGTGAATGTCAAGTATAGGTTTTTGAGCTCACCTTTCAAACCTTCCGTCACACTGCAACAACTTACAAGTTGGTCAGACACGCCTGGCCAGTGTGGACTACATTCATTGTCTTTTTTTAACAAAGGGTGGAGGGTTTTTTTGGGGGGGTGGGGGGTGGAGAGAAAGAGCGTTGTGACATTTTGAAGAGTGAGCTTGTTGAAAAGTATACCCATCTTTTTCTGAGATGCCTTCAGAAGTTGTGGGTGATCCATCACCAGAGGATTTTAAGCAGAGATTTGAAAACCGTTTGTCCAGAATGGCATAGGGTCTCCTCCTTGAGCAATCAATCAATCAGAATAGAGCTAGAAGGGACCTTGGAGGTCTTCTAGCCTAACCCCCTGCTCAAGTAAGAGAACCTATACCCTTCAGGCAAATGGTTGTCCAATCTTTTTTTTAAAAAACCTCTGATGATGGAGCTCCCACAACTTCTGAAGGCAACTTCTGTCTCATTAGTTAATTGTTCTCACTGTTAAGAAGTTTCTCCTTAATGCCAGGTTGCATCTCTCCTTGATTAGTTTCCATCCATTGCTTTTTGCTTTCTTTTCAGGCACTTGGAGAATAGGTTGACACCCCCCCCCCTTTCTTTCTATTTCAAATACTGGAATATTGCTATCATATCACCCCTGGTCCTTTTTTTTCTCTAAACTGGCCATTTCCTGCAACTGTTCTGTCTTATTGTCTTGATTTGCAGATCCTTAATCATCTTAGTTGTTTTTCTCTGCACTTTTTTCCAAAGTCTCAACATCTTGTTTTATATCGTGGCTGCAATATTCCAGGTGTGGTCTTACTAAGCTTTTACTAATACTTTGTCAGAGTATCTTCATGAACTGGAATAGAGACCTTAGTAACAAGGTCAGCCAACGAGAGCTGAGTTGAGGGCTGAAACTTAAAGAGAGAATTGGGCTTATCTCTGTTATGTGCTCAGCTCTAAAGTGAAAGAGAATCTAACTTGCTTGCTTATCTGTTTCTGAGCTCCTGTGGCTGTTAAGCTCTGAACCTGGAACATGTCTGTTGTGGTTAGCTGGCAGCAGGTGTGGATGGCTGAGGAGAGCGAGGACTCAGATGAGAGGCCAGGACCATTAGGGAGTGGACTGCTGCCTTCAGAGATTGTGGGGGCTGGCAGCAGCGATGAGGAGGTTCCCGAGGAGCCTGTGCCAAGTGTGCGTGTGTGCAGAATTGCTTGCAAGAAAGAACAGCTGCAACAGCATGGGTGACTCAGGAGTAAGGCTGCAAGATAATGACCCCTCCTTCAAGAAGATAAAAGCCAGCTGTGAAGTGAACGTTCTTTGCAGGAAGCAAAGACGTTTTGAAACAGCCTCGTGGACATTACAGTATCTTAATTTGGTATTTGAAGACTCTTGTGTTGTGAAATATTTCTTATCTGTGATTCTTGGCAGTCTTGTACAGTTTTGGCAAGGCTTGTGCTTATCAAAGTTAATTAGTTTGCAGCAGCCTTTTAACTGGGGATTCGTAAGACTCATCAAAAGGTTTCTGTTCCCTTTGATTATGGTTTGTCTTCTTGGAAAAAGGTTTGGGTCAGAACAATGTCTGCTTCTGTTTGAGTTTGCTCCATGTTGAAGAAATCTACAATTGGTAAAATTTGCTTAATATGTTTATAGACAGTAAATGAAGCATCAGACGTCTGTGTTTACTTTTCTGGTGCTGAATTTATGCTGCAAAACTCTGAACATACTTCATGTGATTTTGATTCTATGCCAATAAAGGAGAATATTTGTAGCTCAGGGTTGAAATGAGGAGTCCTTGATGCTCTCAAGATTGGAGGTTGTCTTGCAGATGTTTCATTACCAAACTAGGTCACATCATCAGTGTTAGTGATGCAACTAAGGATTTTTTTGGCTGTTGCTTGAAGACCTCCAAGGTTCCTTCCCATTTTGTTATGTAGGAAGTTAGCACCCACCTCTCTCCTAGAAAAATGAAATATCCTGGGAAATATTAAAAAGGCAGAATTTTTTCCCTTAAAAGAGTAAAGTAGAAACTCAGAGAGGCAGAAACTCAACTCCCCCACCTTTGCTAATGGGCCATTAAGGCCTAGGCCAGAGTATTCTATATAATGAAGGCCTCTACCCATCTCACTACATGGCCTGGGGAGATTGTATCAGCCAACACTCAGGTGAAGCCATGTGGTCCAGACAAAGCCTACAAAGTTAGCTTAGACCCCGCCCCTGGGAGTCTGACAGCCAATGGGATACCTTTCTTGCACAGGAACAGGAAACACTAAGGTGAGGCCCAACAGAGGTTATATAAGGGTATCTCAGGATCTTGGCCGCTCTTCGTGATCTCTTCCTTCACCTTGAAGCATGTGATCATCCTTCCTTTTCACTTTGGAGCTCCAAGCCATACGATCCTGACCACTGTTAAACCATCTTTCCAAACAGCCTCCGTGTTTCCAGTGTCTTTTCCCCCACTTGGAACTGAACCCAGAAGGATAATTCTTCCAACGATTATCCTGTAAGATGGAGCTACAAGAATGGGGCCATTTTCTTTTGAATCAAGCATTTCCCATCTCAGCTGCTTCAACAACCAATTACTATCATTTCACCTTCTTCCCCTCCCCAGCCCAAATGCAGTCAAGCCACAGTAAGATGGGCTTGTATAGATACACTACTACTCAACGTAATTTGTCACCAGTTATTGAAAGTGATGGGGGTGGGGAGGGGAAACTGCCCTTGAAGAAATCAATGAAAAAGCCATTTCATTTGTGATTTAGGGCATTGATGTAACCACAAACTAGCCGGCTAAAATAATTACCAAGAGCAAATAAGAAATATACGGTGATTAAAGCCAGGTGCAGCTGTCTCCATTGGGTGTTGTGGTTGTTTTCGCTGTTTGTCATTATTGATGTTGACAATGATGATGACTTAGTTTCCCGGGAATGGGCTTACTTTGCTGTTTACTTAGCCGTTTTTGGAAGCCAAAGGCATTTGAAGAGAGCTCCTTGTGTGGTATTCAGCTTCAAAAATCATGCCAAACATGTGGGTTTGTTTTGGGATGAATGTACACTTAGCTGTGGGAAACGTTTGCCTGTTTATTCTGCAGAGGAGCGACGTAAGAGGCAATAAGAGATCATACTAACATTTAATATGGTATGGTAGCAGTATCATTATCTTTCTCATCTTCTCTACTACTCCCTCTTATTGGTATCATATGATGATTATTACTCTGTTGCTTTGCATGTACATTGAGAGTTTCTGCACAGGAGAAAAATTCCTTGTGTGTCTAATCACAGTTGGCCAAATAAAGACTTCTATTCTGTTCTGTTCGATTCCATTCCATTCATTATTCTATTCTATTCTATTCTATTCTATTCTATTCTATTCTATTCTATTCTATTCCATTCCATTCCATTCCATTCATTATTCTATTCTATTCTATTCCATTCCATTCATTATTCTATTCTATTCCATTCATTATTCTATTCTATTCCATTCCATTCCATTCCATTCCATTCATTATTCTATTCTATTCTATTCTATTCCATTCCATTCCATTCATTATTCTATTCTATTCTATTCTATTCTATTCTATTCTATTCCATTCCATTCATTATTCTGTTCTATTCTATTCTGTTCCGTTCCGTTCCGTTCCGTTCCATTCCATTCCATTCCATTCCATTCATTATTCTATTCTATTCTATTCTATTCTATTCTATTCTATTCTATTCCATTCCATTCCATTCCATTCCATTCATTATTCTATTCTATTCTATTCCATTCCACTCCATTCATTATTCTATTCTATTCCATTCCATTCCATTCATTTTTCTATTCTATTCTATTCCATTCCATTCATTATTCTATTCTATTCCATTCCATTCCATTCCATTCATTATTCTATTCTATTCCATTCCATTCCATTCCATTCCATTCCATTCCATTCCATTCCATTCATTATTCTATTCTATTCTATTCTATTCTATTCTATTCTATTCTATTCTATTCTATTCTATTCCATTCCATTCCATTCCATTCCATTCCATTCATTATTCTATTCTATTCTATTCTATTCTATTCTATTCTATTCTATTCTATTCTATTCCATTCCATTCCATTCATTATTCTATTCTATTCTATTCTATTCTATTCTATTCTATTCTATTCCACTCCATTCCATTCCATTCATTATTCTATTCTATTCTATTCTATTCTATTCTATTCTATTCTATTCTATTCTATTCCATTCCATTCCATTCCATTCCATTCAATATTCTATTCTATTCTATTCTATTCTATTCTGTTCTATTCTATTCTACTATTCTATACTATTCTATTCTATTCCATTCATTATTCTATTCTATTCTATTCTATCTCTAATTTCTAATTTCTAATTTCTGTTCTATTCTATTTTCTTTATTCTCTATTTTCTCTTCTCTTCTAATTCTAATTCTATTCTATTCTCTATTTTCTCTTCTCTCGTTTTCATTCAGTTCTATTCTATTCTATTCTATTCTATTCTATTCTATTCTATTCTATTCTATTCTATTCTATTCCCCTCTGGTAATTAAACTTTTCTCCCCCTGCTAGTCTTCTAATTGCTTATACTGTAGTGCCTAATGAGGTTAGGACATCCTGTCATTTGATATCAATTTTCATCTTGGTTTATAACCGTTCATAACCCCACTTTTATATCCTTCAATATTTTTTTCCCTAATCACAAAGCCAAAATGATTGATTTGGAAAAAGAAGAAAGATGAACACTCAGTGGCTAATGGGTAGTTTCAAATACATGATTAATGGGATTAAAGAGAAGATCACCAGTCCAAGATTTAAATAAACCCAAGCGGTGATCTATTGACCCTTCTCGGAGGAAGTAAAATCTGTTAATTGTGATTCATGACTGCCAAAGCTCACAGTCTTCAACAGGTCCATTCAGTCCTACTTGTAAATAATCAAAGGGACATATTCTTTCACCTTTTCAATAGAAAACAACTGCAATGTCTTCATTGTGTGACTTGGTTAGGCAAAGAAAAATGCTGTTAAGCCTACCAGGCAAGGTTATTTATGACCTAACTAGAATTATTTAACAGCACGGTTTTGGGTTTTAATAAAAAAAATATATGCTTAGGAGTCTTCCCTCCCCCTCTCTCTCTCTTTCGCTCTTCGTCCTTCAAATGACGGGCATCTTCATTTAAAATGCAAGTTAAAAATCAATCTGAGATGTGTTCATTTAGCTTTAAATGTCCACTATAATGTCACCCGAAAGGATTTCATTGCCTGGAAGAAGGGCTCTTAATGTAACTCTTTGTTATCTCCTCTTTTTTTCTCCTCAGCACGGAAAGGCTATATAGTTCAGCCAAAGAGCAGCTGTAGTGAATGCAAAAATCTCAGGGAACAATCACTAGGGTTTCCAGGATGTTCCAATCCTGTCCAAGAGCACTATACTCATTCCATGCCCAGCAAGATTTATGACTTCACAGAATAACAAAATACCAGAATTGGAAGGGTCTCTTAGAGGTCTTTTAGTCTAACCCTGTGGAGGAGACCTTATACCAATCCCAGACAAGTGGCTGTCCAGTCTCTTCTTGAAAACCTCCAGTCCTGGAACACCCACATAACTTCTGAAGGTGAGCCATCAGGAGTTCCACTGCAAACATTTATTGCAAAGCATTGGAAAATGGAATGATATTATTTTTCATGGGGAATTGTTCTGGCTGAAAATATTGATATAAGGATGTAGTGTTTTAGAAATATATTTTAGGCCGTCCTTAGTATAGAGTAGAGTAGAGTAGAGTAGAGTAGAGTAGAGTAGAGTAGAGTAGAGTAGAGTAGAGTAGAGTAGAGTAGAGTCGAATAGAATCAAGTTGAGTCAAATAGAATAGAATAGAACAGAACAGAACAAAATAGGAGAATGGGAATAGAATAGAATAGGGAATAGGGAATGGGAATAGAATAGAATAGAATAGAAGCAGAATGGAATGGAATGGAATATAGAATAGAATAGAATAGAGTAGGAGCAGAATAGAATAGAATGGAATAGAATAGAATAAGAATAGAATAGAATAGAATAACAAACAAGAATAGAATAGAGTAGGAGCAGAATAGAATAAAATTAGAATAGAATAGAATAGAATAGAATAGAATAGAATAGAATAGAAGCTGGAAGGTACCTTAGAGGTCTTCTAGTCCAGCCTCCTGCTCAAGCAGGAGAACCTATACGATTTCAGATAAGTGATTGATAACAGATAACAGATAATCAGAGTTGGAAGGGACCTTGTAGGTCATTTAGTCCAACCCCCACCCAAGTAAAAGACCCTATACCATTTCTGACAAATGGCAGCCCAATCTCTGTCTAGACTCTTCTTAAAAACCTCCAGTGATGAAGCACCCACAACTTCTGGTGGTGGGCTGTTCCACTGGTTAATTGTCCTCGCTGTCAGGAAGTTTCTTCTTAATTCCAGGTTGCTTCTCTGTTTGTTTAGTTTCCAGTTGTTTCTTGTGTTGCCTTCTGGTGCTTTGGAGAATAAGTTGACCCTCCTCTTCTTTGGGGCAGTCCATGAAATACTGGAATGTTGCTATCATGTCCCTCCTAGTCCTTCTTTTCTGTAATCTAGCCAAACCAGGGGTGGGATTCTACTGGTTCTGTCTGGCTCTGTAGAACCGGTAGCTCTGAAGAGCAGCAGACCTAAGAACTGGTTCTGTGTCCACTGCTGTTTTGGCCCTCTCGCCCGCCCGGGCTTTTACCTGTCCTTTATTTCCTTCTTTTTCAACCTCAGCTGCTTTGCGTGGCACAGCTGAGGTTGAAAAAGCAGGAAAAAAGGGCTTTTCCAACCGCTGTGCATCCGCATGCAGCGCTGCTCAGCTGACCGGGCAGCTCAGCAGGTCGTAAATTGCACACACGCGTGCAACGCAGAGCAACAGAACCGGTAGTTATACCGGTCGGATCCCATCCCTGAGCCAAACCCAAATCCTGCAGCCATTCTTCCTATATTTTAGTCTCCTCCAGGCCTTTGATCATCTTGGTTGCTCTTCTCTGAACTTTTCCCAAAACCTCAACATCTTTTTTGTAGTAGGTGACCAAAATTGTCCTTGACGTACCCCAGTTCGTTTATGGACCATTCAAAGCTGCAGCGGCACTGAAAAAAGGGACTTGTGACCATTTTTCATACTTGCGACCATTGCAGCATCCCCCCCATGGTCACGTGATCAAAATTCAGCTGACAGCTGACTCATACTTATGACGGTTGCAGTGTCCCAGGGTCACGTGATTCCCCTTTTGCAACCTTCTGACAATGGGGAAGCCAGATTCACTTAACAACCATGTTGCTAACTTAATGAAGGCACTTAACAGCTGTGGCAAGTAAATTGGGACAAAACTCACTTAACAACTGTGTCGCTCAGCAAATAAATTGTGGGCTCAATTGTGGTTGTAAGTTGAGGACAGCTTGTAGCAGCCATCATCATCATGTTCCTCATCTTCAGCATCATCTTTATCTTTATTTATCTTCTTCTTCTTCTTCTTCTTCTTCTTCTTCTTCTTCTTCTTCTTCTTCTTCTTCTTCTTCTTCTTTTTCTTTTTCTTTTTCTTTTTCTTTTTCTTTTTCTTTTTCTTCTCCTCCTCCTCCTCCTCCTCCTCCTCATTCATCATCGCTGCTGCCACCGCCAGCAGCATCACGGACCAAGATATTCCACGAAAAGGAACAGAAAAGAAAAGTTTCATTAGAAAGTCCACTGATTATCAAGGCAAATTTCCTCTTTTTAAAATATCAAACCTTTTTTCCCTGACCCAGCTTGACCATATCTTTTCTTCTCATGAAAGGCTGCAATTAACTTCTGCAATTTTTTGCTCAGGATATTCCCTAGCAAGAGAACAAAACGCAATTTGGGAGCAATCTATTTCTCTGTTAGAGCCATTAATTCTTTTTTTTTTTTTTTGGGAAAACATAAAGTTCAGGGACTTTAGCAGAACACCGGCGATTCCCCCCTCAGGCAATCATGGGGCCTGTGGTTCACTCACATGCTCAATTTGGACACCGTCCGAGTCTTCAAAACAAAAAAGGAAAAAAGGCAAATATGAAAGGGGATGAAACAGTCAGTTTCACATCTAGATTGGGTTTTTGCAATTGAATGGTGACTAAACAAAAGATTGTTGATTTTTGAGGACTACCTGTTTCACAGCTACTACAATTGTTGGCTGAACAGGGACAAAAATAGCCAGAGAAATGACTGGAGTCTAGGAAATGGGGCTTTTGTCATTCAACAGGAGTGCTGATTTACCAGGAACTGTTTACCAGGAACTGGGGGCAGTCAAATGTTCCCATTGAGCTCAGTGGATGGAGCAGGCTGGTCCTTTAAAAATCAGCCCAGCTTGGGTGTTTCTATTGAATGTGGTATGTGTGTTGTTGTTGTTTTTTTAGCATTCACCTATAGTTTCTTTTTTTCCACTGTTCATTTGTCTGTATTTTAACATTCACAAGTGAGTGAAATATATTTTCCTGACTTCAATTTAACTGATAAACTGTATTTATAGAGTGAGTGACAAATGAACGTCAAAGCTGTTTCAGAAGCAGTAGGGGGGAAATAAAATAGAGATTCTTCAGTTATTCAAAAATAATAAGAAATAGAAATTCTACTACTGCCTGGTTCTCGCTTGCACTCTCTTTTCTTATTTTGCAGTGTATTGGTAATCTCTGAAAGATAGATATTTATTTGCTCGTGTTACTGAATAGGACTGATAATACAATGTGGATGAAAAAGGAGGGGATTGTTATGGGAGCCAAAAGGAGATGTTGCTGTATTTTTAGATTTATCAACCCTGCTGGATTCCACACAAAATTTAATGTTGAAACATGAATAGCAGAGTTTAGAAACATTGGAGCCATGGGTAGAAACAGGTAGGGGGAGGGGCAACATCTAAAGAGAGAAAGGGACAGGACAAAATTGGATATGTGCTACTGTCATGAATTTTAATGTAAAGCATTATTGTCCCTAAGATGTAATTGAAGAAGGAAGTTGCATTTGAATGCAACTTTATTTCACAAGTAAGAAATTTCTGATTTTATTAGTTTTGTAACTGGCTACCCTTCTTTCCACTTTCCTTTCCCTTCCCTTTCCTCTCTCTCAATCTTCTCTCTCTCACACACACACCTTTCTCCCTTTCTCAATCCCTCCCTCTCTCCTACCCCCTTCCCTTCCCTGTTTCCTCTTTCTCTCTTCACCTTTCTCCCTCCTTCCTTCCCTCCTCCATCCTTCCATCTTTTTTCTTCCTTCCTTCCTTCTTTCTTTCTCCCCCTTCCCTTCCCCTTCCTTTCTTTTCCCTCCTTCTCTTCCACCTTCTCTCCCTCCCTCCTTTCTTCCTTCCATCTTTTTTCCTTCCTTCCTTTTCCCTCCTTCCCTTCCACCTTCTCTCTCTCCCTCCCTCCTTTCTTCCTCCCTCCTATCTTTTTCCTTCCTTCCTTCCTTCTTCCCCCTTCCTTCCTTTCTCCTTCCCTTCCCTGTCCAGTGGCCCCATATTTCAAGGCCGAAGCAAAAGCTACAAGAATTATTTTTTTTTCAAAACAAAGATTCTACCGATAAACATTCCTCAAGGGAGATTTAAAAATCCAGAAAAAAATTAAATGCAAAGAAAAAGGAGATAGAAAATGGGTCAAGGGAGCCAACAATGGAGAAGCAGAAGAAGGAACATGTTAGGTCTGGAGCATGGGTGCGAATGATGGAGACGAGCCAGTAGAAACAGTGAACTTCAAACTCTTTATTTACATGGTGTGACAGCTCAAACTCGAGGGCTGCTATAGCCTTCCTTATATAGGCAACTTATTAACTATTCAACCAATAGCAAACCTGGAGCGCTAGCTCCGTTAACCAATGGGAATGGCCTGTTAATGGCCAATCAGATGCTCCTGAACGGAC
Organism: Hydrophis major; assembly: GCA_033807585.1. Classification (NCBI taxonomy): domain Eukaryota; kingdom Metazoa; phylum Chordata; class Lepidosauria; order Squamata; family Elapidae; genus Hydrophis; species Hydrophis major. The sequence goes on from CM066339.1 coordinate 10,469,763, forward strand.
CAATCTGATCCTGCCATTAACAGCCAATCAGAAGTGCAGGGCCAGAACCCTGCACTAGACTTCAAGCTCAAGATAACTTTATTGGTATTATGCATTCACAACAGAACAAATAAAGGAGACTCCTTTTCAAATGATTCACACATCTAAGCTTCAATCCTTCTCCTCTTTCCTCTTTCAAACCAAAGGAAGATTTGGTCTGGATTTTCAAGGCTCAACTGATTCCCAATAGCTTCTCCAGCTTCTCTTCCTTGGGGGCTTTGGCTGGATTAATTACTACCAGAAAGTTCTGTGTTTGAACTGCTTTTATTGATTTCTCCTTAGTGCTAAGGAACTCTGCTAACCCTTTGAAGCTGCAGCATGTTTAGATGAGCGACCCCAATTTTTCTTGCCTTGGTTTTAATCAAAGAAGCAGCTGTATTTTGGTCTGTATCTTGTCAGACCTCAAGGCATCTGGGGTTTGTGTGTGTGTGTGGTTTTTTTTTTCGTTTTGAGAAGAAATGGTTTATGAAAAAGCTCATTAAAATGTTGATTGCTCCTTTTTCAAACCAGCATTCGGGCTTTGAAAGGAATGGGTGTTGTGGGGGAAAAAAGTAGGACATGGACTTCTCTACTTGTCACTGGAAGAAACCACTCCATCTTCTATTTTCCTCTGGCACTGTTATTATCTTATAAATCTCACCTTAACTAATTGCTGAGATCTTTTGACAGAGGAGAGAGTTGGCCTCTGACAGAAAGCCACTTGAAGAGACTGGAAGCATTTGAAATGTGGATTTACAGGCGGCTGTCAGGTAGAAGCTGGGTTGACAAAATCAGAAAGGAAGAGGTGATTAAAGCCGCCTGGGAAAGCCAAGGGAAATTATCAAAACCATTAAAAAGCTAAAGTTAGAATATTTGGGACATGGGATGTGACACCCGGAAAAATACGGCGTACTTCACTTCACCCTCCAAGAAAAGACTGAAGGCAGATGAGGTCCAGGCAGAAGGAAAACATCATGGCTTCCAAATCTAAGGGACTGATTTGGGCAAAACTCAACAGCACTTTTTCATGCAGCTGTTGATAAAAATAGGATCACCAACATCCAATGATGGATATGGCACAAGAAGAAGAAGGTCTTTTGAGACTCAAGGACATGTCTGGCCATCCTACTTGGGAAGAAGATATCCAAGAAATAGTGGATTATCAATGGAAGAATAGCAATGTGATGCTTAGGCCAGGGACCTCCTCTGCGCATGCTGGCTGAGGAATTCTGGGAGTTGAAGTCCACAAGTTGTAAAGTTGCCAAGGTTGGAGACCCTTGCTTTAGGCTGCCTCTACAAAAATATTGATGAGAATTAAAAGTTCAACCTTACTCTGCATTGGTCAGATGATCCCACCTCCCATTTAGGTACAAAAGGATTCTAGTCCACAAGGAGGATCATGACACTAGAAATGAAGACTTATTAAGGGAAAGGAATTCCTCAGCCAGTTTCTAAATAGCAGAGAGGTCATCTTGCTTCTCTTCGCTAGAGGAACTTCCAGCTCAGACAAATTCCAAAAAGAGGACCTTGCGGATGTTTCATGACCCAACTAGGGAACATCATCTGTGCTAGAAGGCAGTGAGGGTTGGGAAGAGGAGGACTGTAGGATTTGGATTTGGTTATTTTCTTGCAAATGTTTCATTAGTCAACTAAGGAACATTATCAGTGCCAGAAGGGAGTGGGGTTTGGAAGGAGGAAAAAAATTTGACACTTTGGAAGAAGTGCAAAGAAGAGCAACTAAGATGATTAAGGGACATACGAAGAAAGGCAGCAGGATTTGGGTCTGGCTAGTCTAAAGAAAAGAAGAATTAGGGGCGACATAATAGCAATGTTCCAGTATTTGAGGGGCTGCCTCAAAGAAGAGGGGGTGAAATTATTTTCCAAAGCACCAGAGGGCAGGACAAGAAACAGTGGATGGAAACTAACCAAGGAGAGAAGCAATTTGGAATTGAGGAGAAACTTCCGAACAGTGAGGACAATTAACTAATGGTACAAACATGCCTTCAGACATTGTGGCTGCTTCATCACTGGAGTTTTTAAAGAAGAGACTGGACAGTCACTTGTATGAAATGGTATAGGATCTCCTGCTTGAGCTGCAGGCTGGACTAGAAGACCTCCAAGGTCCCTTCCAGCAAGATTCTGATTGTAAGTAGAAGGAGGAGGATTGTGGGGTCCTTCTTGCTCTCTGAGGTTGTTTTTCTTCAGATGTTTCATTACCCAACTCGATAATATCATCAATTCCAAAAGGGAGTGGAGTTTCCTTGAGCACTGAAAGTGTTACCTAGATGGGTAATAAAATGTCTGCAAGAAAACAGCCGAGCTACCATTGAAGAGTACCTTGAGAATCCTTGCATTGTGCAAAGCCTAGCCACAAGCAGAATCTATGGTTCCATATCACAGTGACCTTGGAGTGGGTTGCCTCTAAAGCAAGAAACATCCCTAATGTCCAGCATTTCAATAATAAAACTGTTTGATTCTGCTACACAGGACTTTGAAATAAGCATCAGCTGAGGTCTGCAGATGGGAGGCAGAGAACTTACATTTGCAATTGGTTATAAAGCTGAACCCTTAGTAGGATCTGGACAGAATTCAGCAGAATCTGAAGATTCAGTAGAATCTTTCAGCAGAGACAAACCTAGGAGCCTTCGGAAGTGATCATGCAATCAGTATATCAACATCTGTTTCTATCTTGAGTGGATTGATGGCCTCTTCAGCCCAGCAACATCTGGAGCATCAAGCAGAATAAATTTTCCCTTGGGGAATCCGGGAGACACGAGAACAAAGGTGTCCAACTCAAGGCCTGTGGGCAGTGGTAGAATTCAAAATACTTTACTACCGGTTCTGTGGGCGCGCAGAACATTCTAAAATGGGCAATTTTAAACATTAAAACTTCCCTTCCTGACAGCGCTGGTGAGTAAAACAGCTGAGGCACGGCTATCCGCTACCAGCTGAGCTACAAACAAAGGAAATATAGGACGGGAAAGGATGGGGACAGTTGAGCGGGGCCAACTGAAGACCAGTGTGAACCGGCAGCATACCATCACTGCCTGTGGGGTGGATTTGGCCTGCAATGCGGTCGGATCCAGCCCGCCACGCCGTCCTAGTCTGCCCAATGCAAAGAGGAAAAATCAGGCCAGCATGGCTTCAACCTGGTCTACTCAATGGGAAGAGGAAACATGCCAGTTTGGGGAGTGGCAGCAAGCTAGCCATACCTACCAGTTGCCCTCACCCTCCTTGAGATTAACCACACCCCTGATGTGTCTCTCAACGAAATTGACAAAGCCTTTGGAAGCACCTGGTAGCTGATAAAAATTACCCATCTAGAAAAGATGAACAATTAAGATGCCATTATTGCTGCATTACAATAAGAGCTCGGAACCGGTTGATGGCTTCCCGGGCTGCCTCCGAAATATTTGTGACCAAGGAGACCTTCAATCAGGAGAAGATCATCAATGCCACTTCCCCAAGAGTGGCTTGAAATCAGAGGTCAAAGTATTGGTGGAGCAGAAGTTACAGTTCCAAGTGCTCTCACACAATAATATTTTCCATTGCTTTAGCTGGATGCTACAGGGAGTACATGGAGAGGATGTGGTGGCTCAGTGGCTTAGATGTTGAGCTTGTCAAATCCCTAGCCCTGCCTAATGGAGTGCGCTCCTGTTACTTGTTCCAGCTTCTGCTAATCTAGCAGTTTGGAAGCACGTAAAAACGCAAGTAGAAAAATAGGGACAATTTTGGTGGGAAGGGAACAAGTGTTCCACGTGCCTTATCGGTATGTAGTTCTGCTGGCCACATGACCACGGAGACGTCTTCGGACAGCGCTGGCTCTTCGGCTTTCTAACGGGGATGAGCCCTTAGAGCTGGGAATGACTAGCACTTTTACCTGGACCTTTTTACAGAGAGTCCTCGACTTACAACAGTTCATTTGCTGACCGTTCCAAGTTACAACGGCACTGGAAAAAAAAAAAAAAGACCAATGATTGTTTTTCATAGTAACGACCGTTCCAGTATCCCCGAGGTCACCTGTGTCCTGGGAGGGTCACCTGATTCCCCCTTTGTGACTTTCTAATGAGCAAAGTCAATGGGGGAAGGCAGATTCACTTCACAACTGTGTGGCTCACTTAACAACTGCAGGGATTCACTCAACAATTGTGGCAAGAAAGGTCACAAAATGGGGAAAAAAACTCACTTAACAAATGTCTCGCTTAGCAACAGAAATTTAGGGTTCACTTGTATTCATAAGTACAGGATTACCTGTATATGGCTACTATTTCTTTCTCCTTTTGGAAATTGATTAATTGATTAATTGATTGATTGATTGATTGATTGATTGATTTGGCAATATTGATAGCCCTCTCCAATCCAAGTGGACTCTGGGTGAGGCATAAAATCGAAGAAAAAGCAGATTACAAATTCTTTCCAGTCCTTCATACCAACTTCCTGTCTTCTTGGGAAAAATGAATTGCTCCCATAGCCAGTACCGATTAAAGTGGAGCGAATCAAGCTAGCTCCAAGTGATGGCAACTCCTTTACTCTCTCTTGTCCTCATCTGCCCTCAAGTCATTGCACCTCTGCTGTTTATTTAGTAGTAATCTCCTCCTCATCCTCCTTCTATATAAAGCGAAAGGTCACTCACGCAACATCACAAAATCTCCAGAACCGTAAAGTACGTATGTTCCTCTTGGCTTCTAGGTGCTCACTAACAAAGGATTCTTCGAAATGACCATCAGACCATTACTATTTCCTATATTATTATTATTATTAACACGCTCTGATGCTAAGGAGTTCTACTCCCCCTCCCCACTTGAAAAGAAATCTCTTCCAAATGCAAAACACAAGCAGAGGAGAGGAGTTTCAGTTTTAGATTCACACCACCAAGCAGCTTTAGTACAGAACAGTCGAGCTAAGCCACGCCCAGGCTCCTTGCTGTCTCCTTCTTGCTCACATAGCAAATACTATTTCAGTTTCCAAACAGCCCTCAACACTCTCACACACCGATAGGATGCTAGTCAGATGAATACTGATGGATGCTGGTAGGCAGAGGCAGAATTTTTTCCTTAGGCTCCAAAGGTGTGAAGAACATTTGAAGTCCCTCAATTATCTTTCCTACCAACCAGAATCATTCATAATATTTGCCTCACCTGCAAAAAATAATAAAGGCTCCCTAGGAATTATAACTTGTAATCTTTTCTTTCTTTCTTTCTTTCTTTCTTTCTTTCTTTCTTTCTTTCTTTCTTTCTTTCTTTCTTTCTTTCTTTCTTTCTTTCTTTCTTTCTTTCTTTCTTTTTTTCTTTCTTTCTCTCTCTCTCTCTCTCTCTCTCTCTCTCTCTCTCTCTCTCTCTCTCTCTGTGTGTGTGTGTGTGTGTGTGTGTGTGTCTCTGTCTCTCTCTCTCCCGTCCAATCTTTCTTATCTTCTCCGCTCTAGGCAGGAAACAAATGTTTGGTATCACTCTGCTATTAACTTTATCCAGTGGCGCGATGCCTTTGAAATATCTCTGTAATGATGGCATCATGCAGAAGCCAATTGAAATGTGGAAATGCCAAGCAGACCTCAATCATCTCAATGTGGAAAATAAAGATGGTATCAGGCCAGCCAAAAGCCCTGCCGCTTGGCAGTCTTATCAAAGCCCTGTTCCTTGGGGAGGCTGTTTCTCCTGGGCCAGACATCAGTCTGTTTAAAGTCAGGATTACTTTTCCTTTTCACATGATGCCTTGTATGGTGTGGCTAATACCCCAGCCTCTCTCCACTTAATTAAAATGTGAATTATGTTTCCCTGGATTTGGATGGAGGGGCAGGGTTGAAGGAAAGAGGAAGAGAGAAAGACTGCTTTCTTTCTTTCTTTCTTTCTTTCTTTCTTTCTTTCTTTCTTTCTTTCTTTCTTTCTTTCTTTCTTTCTTTCTTTCTTTCTTTCTTTCTTCCCTCCCTTCCTTCCTCTCCCCCCTCCTTCCCTCTTTCCCTTCCCATTCTTTCTCCTCCTTCCTCTCCTCCCTCCCTCCCTTTGCTTCTCTGTCTTCCTCCCTCCCTCCCTCTATCCCTCTCCTCCCTCCCTCCCTCCTTTACTTCCTCCCTTCCCTTTCTCTCCTCCCCTCTTTTCCTCTTCCCTCCCCTCCTCCCCTCTCCTTTCCTTCCTTCCTTCCTTCCTTCCTTCCTTCCTTCCTTCCTTCCTTCCTTCCTCCCTTCCTCCCTTCCTCCCTTCCTCCCTTCCTCCCTTCCTTTTTCCTTTCCTCCTTCCCTCCTTCCCTCCTTCCTTCCCACATATCTGTCTGCTCTTCACTTTGCAAATCTTCTTAGTATAAATTAAACGGCCTCTGAATCCAGGTGTCACTTCAAGTCAATATTTGCAAAACCTCTGGGCCATAAGGGAGTAGAAAACATGACACTTTGGAAAGCTGCTAACACCGTTCTCCGTGTTTCCATTATTCCACACAGAATATATCAGGTTTCTGACGGTGGGCTGCCCAAACTCTCATCAGATTGTGTTACATCCCGGTAAGGAGTTATTGTCCTTCCTAAGCTACATTATAGCGATACTTTCCAAAATTCACAGTTCCCCACCTCTAGCTCTGACTACCAATTTTGGCTATAATCTTTCATTAGGCATTTTCCACAAAGACTTAAAAGCATGGCAGAAATCACTCTGGGCTCTAGGAGACTTTTAAAAATGGTGCTTTTTTGAGTCCTTGAAGTCTATCTGTCAGCAAAGCAAAGGGCTAAACAAGGTAACAGCACAGCAAACATCCTCCCATTCTCGCGTTCATCCTCAAATCGCATCCATTTTTATATAAACATTTATGCATTACAATCTAGTTTTATTGTAGTATTTCCTTAGCCTCAAGGCCAGAGTAAAAGTTCTGATTTGACAATCTATTTGTTGCAAAAAATGATTCCTGCCATAAAGAATTCCATAAATATTTATGTGCCTTTTTATTATTTTGGTGGGGGGCGTGGGTGTGGGAGTAAGGGAGGCAGAATTCTTTCTGAGTTTTATCCTATCAAGATTCTATCATGAAATATTTGTGTGGGCAAGTGAAAACACTTGATCCAGAGACACCCACGGAAGTTACAGGGAACAGACTTGAAACTGGACCCCACACCAAGTCCTGAACCAATACGACAGGTTGGCTCTCATCAGAACATCACGTTGATCATCAGGTGTGTCTTGGAATATCCAATATTTTTGTTGTGGTTCTCCGGCAGCCTGTGCAGACGGTAGTGGAATCAGACAGTGGGGAAGAACAGGGACCAGTCCAGGAGTCTGGAGAGGACTTGGACGAGGGTCCTGCGTCCGATGCAAAGATGGGGCCAGGACCATCTGGGAGTTATGTGCTGACTCCGGAGTCTCTAGAGTCTGGCAGCAGTGAGGCAGAGGACCCAGGGGAGCCTGTTCCCAGTGCACACATGTGTAGAGCTGCCAGAAGGCAAGAACAGTTAAGACAAAAGGGGCAACAAAGGAGTAAGGCTGGGAGGTGATTGCTCCTCCCTTAAGGTATAAAGGACAGGCAAAAGTGAAGAAATCTTTGCAGGAAGCAAAGTAGTTTGTTCGGTTCAGACTCATTCTTGAGGCTCTTTGTATTTCGGTTGGTTTTCTTTCTAGTTCATTGGATACTTCTGTTGTTGGCAGTATTTCACAAAAAGGAAAGGTGGGTGCTTATCTCGAGGGACTGTTTGAGATTCATTATCGGCTGGGAATGAAAACTATTCCCGGCGTTACAATAAAATAAGACTTGTTTTTAAAATAAGCGTGTGTGTAATTATGGTCTTGGAAGCCTTGGTCAGAACAATTTTCATGTATGACTATCTCTCCACGATCTGAGATCTTCTGTGTCATGAGCAATGCTGCACAGTGTAGTCAAGGAAGCAAAAATCACAGACTTCATGAGATGACCCGGGACAAGGCACGAAGGCCATACAGCCAGCTGAGAGTTCAAACTCCCCTTTAATGCTCCAAATTTCCCCCGATGCTCTCATGTTCATGGCAAGTCCCAGAGCATGCACACGTGTGTGTGCGCACGCACACACACACACACACACACACACACAGAGCAACCCCTGGCTATGAGTAGTCCAGCAAAATGCTATTAGCACAGCGGCTTCAAAGCAAGATGTCCAGTGAGGCAAAGGAACAAAGCAACGAGTCCATGAAGCAAGTAACAAGACAATGAATCCACCTAGCAAGGAAGAAGGCAAGCAGTCCTGCAAACGCCAGACGTCGGCAACAACACACCAAACTCCACAAATTCAGAGTTTGTTCCTGACAAATGCCCCTCCCCACAGTGTCTCCTGAAGTCTCACTCCCCAGGTGTGCCTTGTGAAGAGGAGTGGGGCGGTCTCCTCTGGGTTGCTGGGTTGGTCTGTGTTGTTCCTGCCTCGTCTCCACTCTCCGTTCTCAGGGATCAAGAGGGGCAGTCGTTGCTCATTGCCTGAGCTCCGTCCATCACTTCTCATTTCTACTTCCTGCCCTCTCTTGGTCGTCCTGCCCCCATTATACCCTGCTGGCAAGTCATCCCAAGCCTGAGGGGTCCTGGGCTGCCTTGTCCTACTCCTCCTCGCATTCCTCCAAAGTCAACAAGACTTCCTCCTCAACTTCCATCGGTCCCAGCTCCTACTCATCCTCCTCTGAAGATTCTGGCTCTGACGTGGGGATGACACTTCAAAAAGAAATTGATGTAGGAAAAAAACAGGCTGAGCCTGGGAGTGGAGTCAAGAGAGAAATCAGCCTCGAGTTGTTATGTTCCCACAAGAATCTAATCAATTGGTGGTCAGCACTAAATTGGAGCTAGATAAGAATCAAAAGGGCTTGGACTTAGTTTGTGGGTACATAATGATTCTAAGCTGGTTCCTCTCATGACTCCACCATCTGGCTCTGCCTGTCCTTCTTCTACAGTTGCTCTGTAAGCCCTCCTGACCAAACCGGACAGGAAACATGATTAGATGAACTATTTCTACTTGAATATAAGGCTACGTCAAAATAATCTTTCAAAGCTGAAGGTACATTGCCATTTTTAACCACCCAAACAATTAAAATGAACCCTCCTTGTGATTTTTAAGTCACTAAGCGCACCTGTGATGACCGGGGCATGGCATAAAGGCAACACAGTCAAATAAGCAATAAGAGTCCCTTTATTATCTCTAACTTTGCCCCCAATGTCCAGGTTACCTTCAGCTGGAGAAAAACTCTCCCAGGAATAGTCTTTAACTGTAGAAAATTCAGTCCAAAACAAGGTACACACAAACTATAACTTAAAATCCAAACAAACCAAACTGAAGTAATTAGCTTGATAGGGCAGGAGAAGGAATTTCAGACTTGAAAGCATGGCACAACTCACACAGTTGGGAAGACACCAGGAACACAGCTAGGCCATGACGATACAAGAAAAATTCACATTTGCTCTCAATGGCTTGCTGCGCGCAGCTTCCTTTTTTATACACTGTGTTCCCAGCTGTAGCTAATGAAGGGAATCAGGGCCCTTTCCTCCCCCTAAGCCATGCAACCCACGTTGCTCCCTTCTCTGTTCCTCCCTTTGTGCCCTAGGATGAAGAGGGAGTGGGCCTGGGTCTTCCTCTGAATTCCCTCTCCCTCTCCCCTGCTCTGCCCAGCCTGGGGACTTTGCCCTTCCCCAGTTTCCTCCACAGCCAATGGAGCCACACTTCCACTCCCTGTTGGCTGTTCATCTTCCTCTTCAGATTCAGACTCCAACAGGGGCATGACAGCACCTTCCTCTCTTATCTAATTGCTTCCTAAGCAGCATCTCTTCCCTTCCTCCCCCCAGGGCCATCCACGCACATTCTATTACCCCTTCTGTACACAAAGCATTGCTTGACCATGAAGTAAGGCAACTTTTTGACCCCCTACACGATGAGAGAGACTTAAATATAAGATGCTCGTTTTAATATGTTGATCTTCATGGTAGAGATGCTATCAAAGTGCAAATTGGAAGGCAATATTCATATGTGATGTATGACTTGTTTCCTAAGGTGACCCTTTTGTTTTCCCTGATTTTGTTTAAAAAAAACAAAACATTTTAGTCCTGCATTTTCTGCCCCAAATAAATGTGAGCATTTATCATTTTGCACTGAATTGCAAAGTAAAATTCTAAAGGACATTATCACCCACCAATCATCAATCAAACATTTTCCTTTTCGAGAAAGGAGATGAACAACATGCCTTTAAACCCTAAACAAAGAAGAATGAGGCAGCAGGGAAATAACAAAATCACAAATTCAGCAAACCCGGGCAATTGTTTAAAAAAAATTTTTTTTTCTTTCTTTTCGAGGCATTAGGTCAATCTGGCATCTCATGGACTTCCCTAGTGAGAAAATGCCAGGGTAGAAGGATTAAAACTAGCATTATTATGGACAACAGTTACCGTAATAATAATTTATTTCACAATCAGAAAAAAAGAGAGGCTGGAGATAAAACATAGCTTGCCTTGTGGCATTTTCATGTATTATCGTAGTTTGGTCCAATAAGTTAACCTGATTTGATTTTCTTTTTTGGTTGCTAGTTGATGAATTTACCTGCCCACCTCGGTCATCAATCACGAGCAATACTTTTAAAGGGCAGGCAAACCAATGATAGGAACAATCCATATCAGATGTTTCCTCCAGAAGGTAAATAAAGATTATGACCCTGCCACTTTTTCATGAGAAATTCTGCCAACCACAAATGTTAGCGTTTTGGAGTATGCACGGTGTGCCTTTTTTTTATTAAAGTAAGTTGGAATAAATATTTGTGCACTGCTTGCTGATATTTCGGGTGTCTTTATTCATTGTTTCCTCTCAAATGGTGTCATGCCCCTGTCAGAATCTGATTCCGAAGGGGAGGCCAAGTAGCTGACAGGGAGTGGGAGTGTGGCTCTGTTGGTTGTGGAAGAAACTGGGGAAGGGCAAAGACTGTCTGGGCAGAGCAGGGAAGAGGTAGAACAAGGGAGAGGGAATTCAGAGGAAGACCCAGGCCCACCCCCTTTTCATCCTAGGACACACAGGGAGGAACGGAGAAGGGAGCAATATGAGTTGCATGGCTTACAGAGGAGGAAAGGGCCCTGATTCCCTTCAATAGCTGCAGCTGGGAACACAGTGTTTAAAAAGGGAGGTTGCGCTCAGCAACTTGTTGGAAGCAAATTGTGAGTTATCTTGTATTGTCGAGGCTTATCTGGGCTCCTGGCGTCTTCCCAACTATATGTGTTTTGTTTTGGCTTTTGAAGTTTGCAATTTCTTCTCCTGCCCTGTCCAATTAATTGCTGCAGTGTGGTTTGTGTGGATTTTTATTTACAGTTTATATGTACTTTGTTTTGGACTGAATTTCCTCCACTTAAAGACTGTTCTTGGGAAAGTTTTTTTCTCCAGACGAAGGTAATTGGACATTGGGGGCAAAGTTGGAGGTATTAAAGGGATGTTTTCTTACTTATGTGACTATGCTGTCTTTGTGCCACAAATCATAATTCATAATTGCCCAGAATTTTAACAGTATAAGAGAAGAACTGCGCGAAATGTTGTCCTATCTAAACCATCTGCAATATTCCAATTTCCTTTATTCAATCGTACAATAGATCCTCCAAAATCAGCAATTAAAGGCTGGACACCCTGATATAGGGTCTCCTGCTTAAGCAGGGGGGTGGATTAGAAGACCTCCAAGGTCCCTTCCAACTTTGTCATTCAGTTACTCTGACTATCAAAATGACAAAAGTCACACTGCGTTGTGGAATACAAACTCAGCTTTTTCAGGTCCATTTGCACCATGATTCTTCTTTTGACACAGCCTGAATCCTCATGAATTTTTCTGCCTGCCTCAGCCAGGATTTTGTTTTATGTTATTTATTGGCTCAATATAATGTTCTTATTCTGTTTTTAGTCATGATTAGCCCTCCAAAGTCATGTACTTGAGATGGGACACCTACAGATTGGTGGACCAAGCTATCAGATAAATGATTCAATGAAGTGATGAATGAATCCATGAATCAATCAATGCTTTTGGGAAGTCCCTCAAAAGTTCTTGGGTCATTTTTCTGCATTAAACTTCTGTTTAAGGAACCCTCTCCTTTGAGAGAGTGACAGCTTAAAGTAATCTATGTTCTTCCTCCACCATAGATGTTTTGAACTTCAATCATCCCAGGGATGATCCCAAAGCACCAAAGACAAGAGAAGAAACAATGGGTGGAAACCAATCAAGGAGTGAGAACAATTAACCAGTGGAACTACTTGCCTCCAGAAGTTGAGGGTGTTCCATCACTGGAGGTTTTCAAGAAGAGATTGGACAGCCATTTGTCTGAAATTGTATAAGGTCTCCTGTTTGAGCAGAAGGTTGGATTAGAAGGTCTCTTCCAATTCCGTTATTCTGTAAATCAATGCAAAAGCTTCACCCAACTTCAATCTAGTCTGTAAAACTTTAAAACTTGTTTAAAGAGTTTAAACATTATTCTAATCAACTCTTCAGGCCGGAAGTTTTGACCCCAATCACATTCACTGGGTTAGAAGTAGCCATTTGAGGGATACTAATCTCCCACTCATATTCTTCAGGAAATCCATGGTGCCCCTTAAAGTCTTAGACTAAGAGAGCAGTAGGTTTTCCCTGTGTTTCTCTCTGCAGTTGCCAAAAAGTGAAGTTAGATTCTTCACATGTCACAGGAGCTGTAAACCCTTTACTCAACCAGTGCCAAAGTATTTTCATTGCAATGATGCAGAGGACCACTAGAAGGCAGGGAAGAGTGTTATTTTTTTTCAGCCTCTTTGCTGCCATCCGGTGGTAGTTTAGAAATTTGCACTGATTATTATTAGTCCTTTGTTGGTAGGAGTGTAGTTTCTTAAACAGAATATTATTTCCTTGAGAAGCAGTATAGCAATTTATCAGCTCAAGCTATTTTAAAAGCTTCAGGGACAAGTTGAGTGATGCATTTTGATGTTGATTCTTAAGTAGTCTCATTCTTGTTCTTAATTAAGGTTCCCCAGTGTACCCAGGCAGTGAGATGTAAAATTTACCATAAATAAATTTACTTGAGCATGATATTCTTTACCTTTGGGGTATTTCTAATTTTTGCAGATTGTGACTTCTGGAAATATTTTTTTTTCATGCACAAGCGATAAAATCTGAAACCGGATAGCCAAGAGGGACCATTCTGTTTTGAATACTGTGAGCTAATAATCTTCTACCAGTCTTACATAGGATAAGTAACTGCTCCGATGTTGTATCATTCATTGGGTACCCTCGTTCCTTTGTGAATAATTCCATTCCCACCCACTCACTCAACTCCTTGGTGGGAAGAGACTTTAATCACTGATGGATGCCATGGTGATATTAACATACAAAGAGTTGAGGAAGCTAACTGTATCTCTGGGGGTTTTTTTATTCCTTTTTGTTTTGTTTTGGAGTTAGGGAAGACAACTGCTTGCCATTAAACCAACCAAACATTTCTGGTCTGCAAGAATCACAGTGATAACTAGAGGGTAGCCAAGGGGTTAGGCTTTTCTGTTGGTGGCCCTCTAGTGCAGTGGCCCCCAACCTTTTTTGAACCAGGGACCAGTTTCATGATTATTTATTCTTCCATGGACTGGTACCTGAGTAACACAAGACTCCACCACCATCGGGATGGCTCTTCATTTGAAGCCGCCCCCCCTCGACGAAACTAAGGTGTGAGCACGCAAACACTGCTTTCCAACCAAAAACCCGGAAGCAACTGAAAACCCGGAAGCGCCGTCGAAACAAGATGGTGATGCTCAAGCTTTGCGGCCCGGTAAAAAATGATCCACGGACTGGTATCAGTCCAGGGACCGGTGGTTAGGGACCGCTGCTCTAGTGGACATCTAGTTTGCACCTCTGATACCAAAGCCTCACTAAATATAGCAACGTGATAATGCTCAGTGCAACATTATATTAGAATTGCGTTGTGGCAAAGATATCAAAGAAGGATAATCCAACTTTTCCCCACTTTGCCTAAGCCTGAAAGTATGGATTGATCATAATAATTAATAATTGATCACAAATCATAATTGTAGTAACTGCACTCAGATCAGTAAAATGTAAAACATCAGGGCTGCTTGTTTGGAAAACATAGGATATTGTTGTGGCCCGCTGGTGGCTGGTGGAGCTGATAGCAGAGTCGGGCAGTAGTGAGGAGGTTGGGGAGGAACCTAGGACATTCCTGGAGGCTGAGGACAGCTTGGATGAGGGCTCTGCATACAGAGGCAGAGATGGGGCCAGGGCAGGCTGGCAATCATCAGCTGCCTTCGGGCTCAGACAGCAGTGAGGCGGGAGAGCTTCTGGAACCAGTTCCCGGCCTGTACCTGCACAGAGCTGCCAAAAGGAAGGCACAATTAAGAACTTAGTGTTGTGGGAGTAAGGCCACAGGTGGACAATGAATGGCCCCTCCCATCAGGATTAAAAGACAGGCAAAAGGGGCTTTTGCAGGAAACAACTCGCTTATTCAATCATTTGTTTGTTCCAGCCTTTGGAGTTTTGTCTGTGTAACCCAGCCCTTCCCTGCCAACACTGAGCGTGGAACTATTTACCAGGATGGATAAAGGTCTGAGCTCATTAGTATACCTTTGCAAGACTGTTTGCCAAGCCGTTGACTGATTGTGAATGAAATAAATTCACATTAATGTAATAAAGGAGGTTTTTGCCAGGACTCAGAATTGACTTGTGAATTTTTCCGGCTTTTGTGAACTTCTGACAAAAAATGTCAATGGGGAAATCAGATTTATTTAACAACCATGTGACTCACTTAACAACTGCAGGGATTCACTTAACACCTGTGGCAAGGTTTGCCGTAAAATGGGTTGAAACTCATTAAACACATGTCTCACTTAACCACAGAAATTATGGGCTCAATTGCAGTCATAAGTCAAGGGATGGTCTGTCTACTGCAAATCTGAAATTTGAACCCGGTTCTCTTTGCCTTCTTACCTTGCCCTGCCACCAGGATGTGGCCCCTGAGAAATTTATTTATTTTATGTAAAATAAGCAAACGTTGCCATGGTAGAAGACCCCCTGTAAAGCAATCATTGCCAAACAGATGCATGAATGGCAAAGGATCTGTTCTTCATTATATAAAAAATAATGCACGCTGAGACGGGGAAAAATCAATTTCTTGTCTATAATACAAAGGCTGAAATGTGCATTTTACTATTAGCTGGAGAAATGTTGAACTTCTGACTAAATAGCTATGGATTTTATAGTCATTTTTATTCAGTTCAATAAGGCAGTGTTAATTGAAATAGATGGCAATGTTTCCTCCATCAAATATATTTAATTTGGCCTCCTTTTAAGTCATTGTAAGGTAACTTTGGCTTTCTTCCTTGGGTGAAATGCTTAAACCTGGAAGACGTCTTTATATACCGAGATTTTGTAATTAAGCACATACCATGTCTAGGTGAGGAAGTTCACAACAGTTTTGTTATATGACACCTTTTCTTATTCCTGTAATTTAGCAACTGCAAATAAAATGCAATAGGGAACAATAGAAAACCATTTGTGTGTAAGTTCTGGTGTTTTATTTGTTTCTCTATGTTATTAATTCATCCCCTAAAACTTTATGTGATAGCATGCAAGGTTATAGCAAAATCTTTTCTGTGTGCGTGCAATATTTTTTCTCAACCGTGGTTTATATGCAAAAGGCTGTTTTAAATATTGGTTACCTTTCTATTCTATTTTATCACCTGCTGTTATTTTTAGATGGTGTATTTACATTTCACTGGCAGCATCAGCTATTGCAGTTAATTGAAAAGCAATCAATATGAATTTGTTATCTTTTTTACAAGATTATCTTCAATGCTTACAGCAGGGTGATTTTTGCACAGAATTTAACTCCGGTATAGGAGCAACTGAGGATAGTTGGCTAATAAAATGACTGCAAGAAATCAAATTGGCAGTGATGATGTTCCCTAGTTGGGTTATGAAACGTCTGCAAGAAATCAAGTTGGAATTGAAAATGTTACATAGTTGGGTTATGTTATGAAATGTCTGCAAGAAATTAATCAACCTATCATTGATGATGTTCCCTAGTTAGGTCATGAAATGTCTGCAAGGAAACAGCCAAACTCGGGGAGCTTCAAGGACTTCACAGTCCTCCTCCTCCTCTTCCTCCTCCTCTTCCCCCTATCCTCCTCCTCCTCCTCCCTCCTTCCCTCCCTCTTATCCCTGCAAACCCCACTCCCTTCTAGCACTGATGATGTTCCCTAGTTGGGTCATGAAATGTCTGCAAGGAAACAACCAAACTTGGAGAGCTTCAGGGACTTCGCAGTCCTCCTCCTCCTCCTCTTCCTCTTCCTCCTCCTCTTCCCCCCTCCTCCTCCTCCTCCCTCCCTCCCTCCCTTTTATATCTGCAAACCCCACTTCCTTCTAGCACTGATGATGTTCCCTAGATGGGTGATACAAGAAAACCACCAAACTGAGAAAACACCCGGGACGCCACACTTCAACCCCGAGTTACAAATATTCTCTTTCCGTTGATAACACAATTTCAATTTTAAGGACAAGTAGAATGATTATTTGATCGCTGTGATCCCGTTTTTCCTTCGGAGGCAGCTTCTTTCCTCTTTTTACAGCGCAGGAGCTAATATTGCATAAACATCTCATTACGTCGAAGATGCTAAGCCGAAATGACAACAGCATATCCCTCTATTTCTGTTGCAATCGTCGCGGAATAACTAAGCGCCAATCAATACGTTTTTTCCCCCTTAATGAACTGTTTTTTCCCCCTTGTTTTTGCCACGTTTATGTCTAATTAAAGCACACAAGGGTAACTTTCTGGGGGGGGAGTGTTTAATTAATTGAAATCTACCGAGAAGTAAAATAATTGCAGGCAATTAAAAAACATTGCGCGTCTTCCATTTCTTTCCCAAGACCTTGGAGCTGATCTGTTATTCAGGAGCTAAGTTGGTACACTCAGAGTCCTTTTGCTGCAAACGAAGATTGAGTTGCAACAACAGACATTAAGAAAAGAAAAGAAAAATGGGTATGCCTGGGGAATATACATGCACTGAGAGTCCAGCTCCTTCCAAAATGGTGCAAAATGATTGACCCATCTCTTGCTGTTACAGATGATCCTCGACTTATGGCAATTCATTTGGTGACCATTTGAAGTTAGAACGGCACTGAAGAAAGTGACTTAAGGCCATTTTCCACACTTATATCCCCATGGTCCAGTGGTGGGATTCAATTTTTTTAATGGCAACTACTAAAACAGGCATAGGAATGTTTTATGAGTTGACATAAAGTTTTATACTCTTGGGAAAAATAATGTCCCGGGAGTTTCTTTTTCTGGTTTCGCCAACTGGATAGTTGAACAGTCCCTTCAAAATTGCTTAGCCCTTTTTATAAACCCTCAAATGAAGTTCCTGGAAACCTTTGGAGCTTGTTTGAGAAACGATAATGAACCAAACTCAGAAGGTTGGCTGTGCATAGCCCACACCCTGTTTCAGAAGACGCCACCAGGGCACCTTAGGCTCCGTGGGACGATCCTCTTCCCCAAGTGCTGCCAATTCAACCTCTTCCTTTTCTTCTGTTGTGAGGGAGACCGCCATCCATCCTGGTGTCCACAGAAGCAAAACCTTCTGGAGAAAAGAGTGCTTGGGCTAGGAGAAGACAACCAACTATTAGTCCTCATTTGGGTGCTTAATTGACAGTGGAGGAAATGCAGAACAACGGGCCCATTGTTTTGTTATGGGCCATAAACTGTTTCATGAGTGAGTCATTCGGAGTAATTTGA
This sequence comes from Hydrophis major, assembly GCA_033807585.1. Classification (NCBI taxonomy): domain Eukaryota; kingdom Metazoa; phylum Chordata; class Lepidosauria; order Squamata; family Elapidae; genus Hydrophis; species Hydrophis major. Next base: position 10,487,481 of record CM066339.1, read on the forward strand.
TGAGATCTTCATCTCTCTCTCTCTCCCTCCCTCCCTCCCTCCCTCTCTTTCATCCATCCATCCATCCATCCATCATCCATCATCCATCATCTAACTTATCTCTTATCTTGCACCTCTCTCTCTCTCTCTCTCCCTCCCTCCCTCTCTTTCATCCATCCATCATCTAACTTATCTCTTATCTTGCACCTCTCTCTCTCTCTCTCCCTCCCTCCCTCTCTTTCATCCATCCATCATCTAACTTATCTCTTATCTTGCACCTGTGTCTCTCTCTCTCTCTCTCTCTCTCCCTCCTTCCCTCCCTCTCTTTCATCCATCCATCCATCATCCATCCATCCATCATCTAACTTATCTCTTATCTTGCACCTTTCTCTCTCTCACTCTCTCTCTCTCTCTCTCACACACACACACACACTTGGCTGAAAATTATATTCATCATTTTAGTTTGCTCTAGTTGTGTATACACACATTTATTTCATCAAACAGAGTATAAAACTGAGGCAATTCCATGGATTCTCCTCCCTTTCCCCCTTCCCCCCTCCCTGTCTCCCTTTTTCTCTCTGTCTCTCTCTTTCTCTTTCTATTTGTCTCTGCTCTCTACTATCCATAGTCTACTATCCATAATGGCGTAAGAAACACTAATTAATATTAATGCGCCTGAGTAACTAATCTACCATTCACTGAGGGACTCATTCCTTCCTTCCTTCCCTCGGGGGCATCTACTTGTTGCCTTGGACAAGGAGTTGGGAAAATGGGCCTGGGTGGGATAATCTCAAAGCAGCAAATAAAACACAGGGGAAGTTAATTAACACCCAACCCTTTACGCCAAGATTAATTATGGTTCGGACACCAAGTGAAATAGCAAGTAAGATTTAACCACCGATAATTTTCTTTTTGCAGTCTCTCATATTTCTCCCCCCTCTCTGGTTCTTAATTCTTTTTGGACTTCCACCATGAAATGTTTGCTAGTTATTTAATCGGAGATAGTAAAGATGAATGTGGGGTTTATGGAGGAAAACCCTTGTAAATCATCTTTGGTACCAATCCGTTTCACATTTGCTTTTTCACGTCTCCATCTGCGATCCCATTCCAACCTCAGTTGGTGGCTGGTAGTTTTCAAAATGGGCTGTTTTACGATCCAAAAGTGAAACTACAAAGGCATTAACAAATACAGGTAGCCCTCGATTTACAACAGTTCATTTAGCGTAACGTTCAACGTGACAACGGCACTGAAAAAAAGTGACTTATGACTATTTTTCACATTTACGACTGTTGCAGCATCCCCATAGACACGTGATCAAAATTTGAATGCTTGGCAACTGGCATGTACTTTGTCAGGGCTCTGGCAGTTACCCCCATTTAAATCATGAGTCTTGAGCCAAACTTCCAAAACTTAAAAAGGATTTATTAGGAGTAAACATGCCAGCACTACCTGGGTGTAGCCGACTCTGAGTCACATCATGCACTGTCACCCTTGACCCTGGTTCCCCCCCACCCCCTGGGTGTATCGCAATTCATATTCTCTGTGATGACCCAGGGTGGGATACAAAATAAACACAGGCACAAAAACAGGTGAAGCCCCTTTAATTCCTTCAACTTGGCTTTAAAGCTCCAAATATCCTTGACTGGAGACAAAAGACTCCCCCACAAACAGTTGCGAAAAGGAAGAACTTCTGTTCAAACTCAACATACATATGAATTATAAATAGAAAAAAACAACACAAACCACACTGAAGCAATTAAGGAAACCAGGCAGGATAAGGGCTTGAAGTTCAGAGAAGAGAAACTCAGAGGATCAAAGGCGTGGAAGTTAAAACATATGAAGAATGGCTGCAGGTTTTGGGCTGGCTAGTCTAGAAAAAAGAAGGGTAGGGAGGGGCATGATAGCACTCTTCCAGTATTTGAGGGGCTGCCCCAAAGAAGGGGGAGTCAAGCTGTTCTCCAAAGCACCTGAGAGCAGGACGAGAAACAATGGATGGAAACTAATCAAGGAGAGAAGCAACCTGGAATTAAGGAGAAACTTTCTAACAGTGAGGACAATTAACTAGTGGAACAGAAGTTGCCACCAGAAATCATGGGCTCTCCATCACTGGAGGTTTTAAGAAGAGACTGGACAGTCACTTATCTGAAATGGTATTGGTGAGCAGGGTGCTGGACTAGAAGACCTCCAAGATCCCTTCCAGCTCATTTTCTTCTAAAAAGAATGCAAAAAAAAAAAGAAGAAGTTGTAAATATACATTTTGCATTATATTTTAAAATTTAATTTTTTGCTGTACGTTGGGAAGAGTTGGAAGTCAATGCTTCCCTTCCCCCTGTTTTTTCTTTGAATCCTGCACCCCTCTTTCTTCTTCCTTTATTTTCATTGTATTTTATAGTGTTCTTTTCTTTTCTTTTTCAATATAGATTCTTTATTTTTAGTATATAAAGTAAGGGAATGTTTATATAAGTTGATTGATTTGATATGATTACATGATTTGTTATAGAGTAAACTGGTTTAAAGTATTGTTAGCTCATAAAGCATGAATGATTAAAAATATAGTCAAAAACTTCTTTTTTTAGTGATATTAGGATATATAAGTTTGGATTGACAATATGAGTTATTATGTAACATAATTATAATTGAGACTACAGAATGAATGCACAAAAATGATGAACCAACTGACACACTGGATGTACATATGAGAGTTGATGTTTTTATGTTTTGTTTGTCTTGATTGTTTGTAGAAAATTAATAAAATCTTTTTCAAAAAAAATAAGTTTCAATGTCTATATAAACAGTGTGTTGTCTGATTACGGTTAATTTAAGCAAGTCATCATCATCATTATCATAATGTTCATTGATAGTGACCATATAATATCAGTATTTTCTCCACATAATATTAATACTTAAGTGTTCTTAAGTGTTCTATTGAACCTTAATAAAACATTGGAAAAAACAGAATTAGATTGTTGTTCAGCCCTGTTTTACTCTTCAGAGAAGTCACTCTTATCAGTTAAATGATCTCTGTTTTGGATTTTGTTTTTTGAAGTCCTGGTAACTCTTATGGAGCTATGAGGAGGGAGGTTTCCTTTTCTTCCTGGCTCCCCATCTCTCTTTTTTTTTCCTCTGGTTGAGAAATGGGCTAATTCATGACACTTAGCTTAAAAAGCAAGGTCACGAGGGCTATGGATGACTTCTCCGTTTCCCTCTGGCAACTCCCATTATTTCGAATCTGTTGCAGTCATTTGGGATCACTTCATTCACAATATGGGAAGCTGTTTTGATGATACTCAACAATCTGTTCACTTAGATGGATAACAAGGTACACATGGCTTCAGACCAAAGAATAGATAAGGCTTATTCTCTACAGGGCAACAATTTAAGATACCATATATACTCGAGTATAAGCCGAGTTTTTCAGCCCATGTTTTGTGCTGAAAAAACCACCCTCGGCTTATACTCAAGTCAGATTCCCCTCTGAAAAAAAAATGACCCACCGCCATGTGAGAATGCTCAGACACGAAATCTATCCGACCGAAAATAAGTGTGTGTGTGTGTGTGTGTGGGGATTTTAACAGAGGGAAGATGTAGGGAGAAGGCAAAAGCGACGGAAGATCCTTCAGGGGAAACTGAGGGGGAGACTCACTCGGGAGGAGGTGGAGGAGGAGGTGGTGGTGGCGGCTCTCTCCCTTGCAAGAAAAAAGCAAGAGCCGTTCTTATGATCTCTCTCTCTCTCTCCCCGTAATACAGTCAAGCCCTTTCCAGCACGCGGGATCTGCCCCCGCCGCTTTGCACCTTGCAAATGCAAAAACCCCAGGATTTTGCATTTGCAAGGTGCAAAGTGGCGAAGTGAGTGTGTGTGTGTGTGTGTGTCTGTCTGTCTGTCTGTCTGTCTGTCTCTCTGTGTGTGTGTGTGTGTGTCTCTCTCTCTCTCCCTTCCTCGCACCAGCGCGCCTTCCTTCCACTGCTACGCGTTTGGGCTGCTTTGTGCCCCCCTCCCTCCCCGCCGTCTTTTATTTTCTCCTTTCCAATGAACGGGAACGAACAAACCCAGATTAGCTTCAAGAGCCCCGATGAGCAGCAGCGGCAGCAGCAGCACCCAGCATCCTCAACTTGAAAGTTACTGCGGACGGCTGCTCCGGAGGCAAGCGCGGTAGCTCCAATACAATAGGCGGGTAAAGGAGCCGCTCACCGCCAAGTTGAGCAACTTGGAGCTCGGCGGCGCTTTGCAAGAAGAGCGAGAGAAGGAGGTGAGGTGCAGCCCGGCTCGGCTCTGCAAAAGGCTGCGCCTGCAATGCTGCCCCGGGTGCTGAGCGAGGCTGACTAGCAGTGCCTGGGCTGTTCGGGACTCGCCATCAGAACATGCGAAGGCAGCCAGAGCAGATCGAGGCATCAGCCGGCGCTGCCGCAAGGACTTCGGGCTTCCACAGATGGGACGCCGCTCTGGAGTGGGAAGCGGCTGTGCCCCTGGCCGGCCAGGGGAATGGGGACCCTGCCTGAGCGGGAGGCGGCGGCGGCGGTGGGGTCTTTCCAGTTAGGATCCAGGAGCGGCAGCCGCCCGGGCGTCCTCCTCTCGGCTTTCGGCTGGCTGTTTGCAGGTCTCAGCGAGTCACGTCGGACTTCGGGCCACTCTGCGCCAGGAGTTGCCCCGCCGCCGCGCACCGGGGAAGTGGTGGCCACTCGCCTTCGCTGCAGTCGGAGCTCTTCGGGGGCGCCCCTCCTTTCTGTCTGACCTCGCGGTCTCTGCCGTCGCGGCTGCGATCGCCTCCCGTCAGGCCGCTCGTCTGGAGGAGGCGGCGGTGGCTTGCGGAGCCTTGTCACTTTCCCCGCACTCCCCCCCCCCCACACCCCTCTGGCAGCAGCAGGCGGAGAAAGCCCCGCTTTCCCCTGGCCTGTCTCGGGGAGAGGTACTTCACAGTCAATCTCTCTTTCATTTCTTTTATGTTGATGCCCTTATAATATAAAAACAATAGAAAGTATTTTTATTTTGAAGACTTATGTTAAAAACACCTCAGTAACTAAGTTATATTTTTATATAGTATGTGTTTGTTGTATTTTCTTGTGGGTCTTTTGTAGTAGAAAGACACACATTATCTTTAAACTGATCTGCAGATACAGTTGATCCTCTGAAGCCTTTTAAAGTCTGTTTAGTGGATGTGGATATTTTAAATTTTTATGATAATCAAAGAACCAGTTCTCTGTGTTGGCTTGTTTTTAACTTTCATTTATATTAGATTTTACTATTATATTTTTTTTAATAAAAAAAGAAATTAAGTTGTGTAGATGCAGTTTGTTAATGTTTGCTATACAAACCTGGATTACATGTTTCAAAAATTTAAAAGAAGATTGGGTACTTAAATTTAAGCATATTAATACGTTCAGTCAAGTTTGTGTTGAGTAAAATCTAAGACTATAACTAATAGATAAATTTTAAATATTCTTTCTTCTACCCTACTCTGACCCTGTTCAATGTAATATTTCAATTGTGAAGTTGTGTTCTGAGAAGTGTGAGATTAATTTAGTTGAGATGGACTTTTAGACTCTCTCTCCATTTGCTACCTAAACAAGTCTGTTTCTTCTAACTTGATTTTTAACAATACCTTCTTGTTCATTGTAGCTACTTCAAAGAAGAATCATCAGGTATTTTGAAACATTGGTTAGCTATATTATATTCCACATTGGTTAACTATATTTTATTCCACATTCTGCATAATAAAGAGTTTTACTGTTTTCAATAGAGAGAGGTAAATATCTGCTGTTTTTGTTGACCATCTGCTGTTTTTGTTGACCAGATACCTATCTGTTCATTTATCTCTTTCTTTTCTGAAATCTGATTATTCATTTGATATTTTTATCTATGTATAACTGTATTCTTCCATATAAAAAACAAAGTAACATTTTGCTTGCACTTCATGCTTATTTTGACGGTCTAATTTTTACCTGATTCATGCTTCTCATATTTCAAGCTTCAGTACTATGCACCCTTATAAAATTAAAAAAATCTTATCATTCAGTTCTGGTACCAACTATGATTCCATCATTGATCTGACTATGTCCTTATAAAAATTTTGAATTCTTTGCCAATAATTTAGTGGGATGCCTTCTAAGAAATGGAGCAGTGGGGTAGCTCACCAATTATTTGGCATCCTGGTTTATCTAAATGTTTCATCTATATCCCTGTAGCTTTTAGGTCAACAGTACAGAAGTTTTTTGTGCTGAAAAAAAACCCTTCGGCTTATACTCGAGTCAATAAGTTTTCCCAGTTTTTTGTGGTAAAATTAGGTGCCTCGGCTTATATTCGGGTCGACTTATACTCGAGTATATACGGTATTCATATATTCATTCTCTCTCTCTCTCTCTCTCCCCTCTCTCTCACACACACCCTTACAATGTGTGCCGTTACAATGTGTGCCGTTACAATGTGTGCCGTTACAATGTGTGCCTCATGCCATCTTTGTAGTGAAATTGCATTTCAATCAATTTCTTCTTTTTTAAAAATATGGAAGGAGTTATGTTCAAACATGCTATTGGGAAGAATGTGTGTAGATTCTCTCTCTCACACACACACTCTGTTTCTCTCTCTCTCTCTCTCTCCTCTTTCTCTCTCTCTCTCCATCTCTTCTCTTTCTTATCTCCCTTCTCTTTCTCTCTTTCTTTCTGTCTCTCTCTCTCTCATTCTCTGATTCTCTCTGGTTTTCTTCTCTCTCTCTCGCCTTTCTCTCTCCCTCCCTCTCCCTCTCCCCCCTCTCTCTGTCATCTCCATCCCTCTCTCTATTTCTCTATCTCTTTATCTATCTGATGGTTATGCCATCTTTATTGTGCAACTGGATTTCAACTGTGTCAGAGAAAGAGAATACAGAATAACAGAGTTAGAAGAGGCCTTGGAGGTCTTCTAGTCCAGCTCCCTACTCAAGCAGGAGACCCTGCACCATTTCAGTCAAATGGCTGTCCAAACTCTTCTTGAAAACCTCCAGTGTTGGAGCATTTACAACTTCTGGATGCAAGCCATTCCACTGATTAATTGTTCTCACTGTCAGAAAATTCCTCCTTAATTCCAGGTTGCTTCTCTCCTTGATTAGTTTCCATCCGTTGCTTCCAGTCCTGCCTTCAGTGCTTTGGACAATTCGGTCAATCCCCTCTTCCCCGTGATAGTCCCTCAAATATTGGAAGACTGCTATCATCTCACCCCCTCATCCCTCCCTTTGTTAGACTAGGTTGCACAATGGAAACTTGAAGCTGCCGCTCAACCCTAAGGAAGACTGAAGACTGATACGGAAAACTCCTACAGATAGAATCAACTAATGGAAAGAAATGATCCTGCTTGGTGGTAAAAACCCACCAGATGCTCCTGTTTCTTGCTAAAGCATCTTTTACCTGGCCCTCCCCTGGAGAATTAGCTCCCTGTGACCTTCCGCAAGGAGACAGTACTTTATCCTAAATATAGCACAGTCTGGACACTGTTCTGGAAGAAAGACAACCATTCTACATGGTCCTTAATGGAGGTTCCTCTCTCTTTGGTCTGATTTATAAGCTTCTTTGCCTGTGATGGATTTGATTTTCAGCAGGCAGCTGCTTGGCAGAGAAGGGTAAGAGCCTTATAAATCTCTCCCTTGACCGATGTGTTTCAAAAGGGGCCCTGCTTCCTTCACCGATAATGTTGTTTTCCCATTAGATTGGTTCCATGCCCATTTATTACCCGTGAGACTCACCAATGGGCAGTCAAGAGTAGTAGCTCTTTCCTAGGAGATTGTGAGCAAAAGGGAAACAAGAACCATGTGATGCTAAGGTGTTCTTTCTTACACTCCCCTAAACCTTCTCTTCGTTGGGCTAAACCTATCTGGTCACTTTAGCCATTCTTCATATCATTTAGTCCCTTTCCTTTCCTTTACAAGATAATAGGTAGAAGTATAAACATAGTTATGAATACTTGAAATGGATACATATAAGAAAAATAAAAAGAAACAATAGGACAGGGACGGTAGGCACATTGATGCGCTTATGCACACACTCTACAGATCTCTTAGGAAAGGGGTGAGGTCAATAGTAGACAGTCTAAGGTTAAAGTTTTTGGGGTTTGGGGAAGAAACCACAGAGTCAGGTAGGGCATTCCAGGCATTGAACACTCTGTTGCTGAAGTTGTATTTCCTGCAATCAAGTCTGGTGCGGTTAACCTTGAGTTTGTATCTATTGTGTGCTCTTGTATTGTCATGGTTGAAGCTGGAGTATTCATTGACAGGTAGGACACGGCAACGTATGATTTTATATACTATACAAAGATCAGACCAAAGGCTTCGTAGTTCTAGGTTTTCTTGGTCTAGAATTTCAAGTCTGGTGGCATAAGGTCTTCTACAACGAGTAGGGGAGTGGAGAACTCTTCTTGTGAAATATTTCTGGACTTTCTCAACTGTACTAATATCAGATACGTAATGTGGGTTCCAGACTGATGAGCTGTATTCGAGTATTGGTCCAGCAAATGTTTTGTATGCTCTAGTTAGTAGTGTGATATTACCAGAGAAAAAGCTACATAGGATTAGGTTAACAACTCTTAATGCCTTTTTTTGCTATATAGATACAGTGGGCTCTAGCACTTAGATGAGTACTTCAAGGTCATTGGCAGAGTTTGAATCATCAACGAAGTCTTGACTATTCAGCTTGTATTTTATTTTCTAATTTTTTTTGCCCATATGTAAGACAGAACATTTATTTGTTGAGATTTGAAGTTGCCATTTGTTTGACCATTCTGATATATAGTCAAGGTCTTTTTGAAGAGTAGCAGCATTGTCTGTGGTGCTGAATAGCTTTACATCATCAGCGAAGAGAACACAGCTGCTCTTAATATGATCACAGGGGTCATTTATGTAGAGTATGAAGAGAGTTGGTTCTAAAACACTGCCTTGGGGGACACCACTGTTGACAGGTACAGAATTTGATAGGACACTCCCAATTTTGACCATTTGTTGTCTGTTTGACAGGAATGCTTCTATCCAGTTATGCAGGTGTCCAGAGTTACCATAAGATTTTAGTTTTAGGAGTAGTTTGTCGTGTACCACTGAATCGAAGGCTTAACAGAAGTCTATGTAGATTGTGCCTATTGCTTTGCCTTGATCGAGTTGTGTAGTCCATATGTTTTTGCCATGTAAGAGTTGCAGATTACAGGATAGTTTTTTTCTGAAACCAAATTGTTTATTAGAGAGTAGATTGTTTGTCTCTAAATGGAGGATAATGGATTGGTTAATAATTGATTCCATGACTTTACAGGTGTCGCAGCATAAGGAGATTGGTCTGTAATTTTCAACTAGGCTGGGGTCTCTCTTTTTGAAGATGGGGATGACTGTGGCTTGTGACCATAGGTTTGGCAAGGAGCTGGTCCTGAAAGATTTTTCAAAGATTATGCTTTCCTTTCCTTTCCTTTCCCTCCCTTCCCCATCTCACCCCTTTCCTTTCCTTTCCTTTCCTTTCACTCCCTTCCCCATCTCACCCCTTTCCTTTCCTATCCTCGTCTCCTCCCCTCCCCTCTCTTTCCCCATCCCATCCCATCCCTTTCCTTTCACTCCCCTCCCCTCTCCCCTTTCTTTTCTTCTCTCCTCCTCTTCCTCCTTCCCATCCCATCCCTTTTCTCTTTCTCTTCCTCTTCTTTCTCCTTTATTCTACTCTACGCTTCTCCGTCTCCTTCTCCCTCTTCTTTCCCTCTCCTTTTCCTTCTCCTTCTCTTCCTCTTTCTCCTTCCCATCCTTCTCTTTCTCCCCATCCATCTCCTCTTCCTCTTCTCTTCTCTTCTCTTCTCTTCTCTTCTCTTCTCTTCTCTTCTCTTCTCTTCTCTTCTCTTCTCTTCTCTTCTCTTCTACTCTACTCTACTCTACTCTACTCTACTCTACTCTACTCTACTCTACTCTACTCTACTCTACTCTGCTTCTCCCTATGCTTCTCCCTCTTCTTTCCCTCTCCTTCTCCTTCTCTTTGCCCTCCTCTTCCTCCTTCCCATCCTTCTCTTTCACTCTTTCTTTCTTTCTTTCTTTCTTTCTTTCTTTCTTTCTTTCTTTCTTTCTTTCTTTCTTTCTTTCTTTCACTCTACTCTACTCTACTCTACTCTACTCTACTCTACTCTACTCTACTCTACTCTACTCTACTCTACTCTACTCTACTCTCTGCTTCTCCCTCTCCTTCTCCTCCTCTCTTGCTCTGGTAAGAGTGGTGCCATATTTACAGCCTTCTCAGTTTGCATCTAAACTGTATGGCGGAGAGAGGTCCTATGTTCCTGTTTAATCTAAAGAGCCTCTCTGACAAGATAATCTCTATTGGCCTCTGTGGAGCTCGACTCATGCCAGATTTGGCCTCCAATGTGCATGTCAGCTACCAGACTTATTTATTTATTAAACCCACTTAGACAGCTGCCCATCTAACTCCTAGGAGCCTGGGTGGAAAGGGAAAATGAAAGCAAAATACAATGATCCAAATCAATTAAAAGGAAAATAAATGGAGCTGAGGCCCTTACAAAAATCTCAATGCCAACATATTGTGCAGAGTCACACCAGGGTGATATTGGCTTAATGGCTAATGCTAATGGTATTGCCACTCTGCCAGCCCAATTAGCTGTTGGCGTGCATTTCTTTTTCTCTCTTATGATATTATTGAGATTGATTTGCATATCTTGTTGGTTCATTTTATTAATAGAAGAGAATATCTGTAGCTCAGGGTTGATCTGTAAGGTCCTTGGTGCTACCTGAGTTTAGCTGTTTTCTTGCAGACATTTCATGACCCAACTAGGGAATGTCATCAGGGCTAGAAGGGAGTGGGGTTTGTAGGGAGGAGGAGGACTCTGGGTCCTTGGGCTCTATGAGCTAAGTGGCTTTCTTGCAGACATTTATTCACCCAACTAGGGAATCTCATCAGTGTTAGAAGGGAGTGGGGGGGCCACAGAGAGGAGGAGGAGGAGGAGGAAAAAGAAGAGGAGGAGGACTGAGAGGTCCTTGCTGCTCTCTGAGTTATTTTCTTGCAGACATTTCACGATCCAACTAGGCTACATCATCAGTGCCCTGGTATAATTCCTCGTCTAATTTGTGCAGTTTTCATCTTTGCATCACTTTCTTCCATCTAATTTCCATCACTCACTAGAGTGACCATTAAATTTCCAGTTAGCAAGACAAGCGAGAATGAAAAATGGAGATTCCATAATTCTCTGTCTTTCACCAGGATGAAATCTTTCTTAGGCCCTCTGTTCTCAAGTGACAGTCCGACATTTCTGACACTGTGTTTGAACATCTTGCGAAAGAGAAGTTGAAGGACGCACAAACCATCTTTGCAACATCCACATTTCCCTTGAATCTCAAGCTCAAACTTTCTTGATGTCACCTACCTTTCAAAGGGAGACAAGTTCAAAGGAAGATGGACAGGCCTAAATATTTCCAAGCCTCCTAAACAAAACAAATACTTTTAAAACCCCAGATTTATAATTTAATCTGAAAAATATATCATTGATGGCCTTTGGACTTTCAACATCCAAAAACAAGAGGTCCATCATTCTGCCTTCTGTGGCTTAGAATCTTTAGAATTCCGTTCTACTTATCAATATAAATAACTTCAAACACTTATCTGGATTTTAAAAGTATCCCATACATGTTAACATGTTCTCTTCCCAGCTTAAAGTTTGTGTGTCTTTTGTGGGCTCTTTTGTATAATCTGTTTTACTTTGAATTGGTCTTTAGTTGGCATTTAAGCTTTGAGAAATAAAATCATGTACATTTTTGTACAAATCTTGTACATTGTCAAAAGCCAACTCCCTGGATGTTTTGGGAAATCAGATGAGTAATGAAACATCTGCAAGAAAAAAAACTAAGCATCAAGGACTGACAGTCCTCCTCCTCCTCCTCCTCCTCCTCCTCCCTGAAGACCTCACTCCCTTTTAGCACTGATGATGTTACCTTGTTAGGTCATGAAACATCTGCAAAAATACCACCAAGCTCAGAGACCACCAAGGACATCACAGTCATCGTCGTCATCGTCCTCCTCCTCTTCCTTTTCCTGAAAACCCCATTCCCTCTAGCCCTGAAGATGTTACCTAGTTGGGTCACGAAAAATCTGAGTGGCATTTTAATGTTCTCATCAACTTGAGAGCATTTCAGTTGCACGTGGCAATCACAGTCCTAATGTTCAATGTCGAGCTGAGTGCTCTTTGCAAACAAACAAACAAACAAACAAACAAACCCACGCTTTTATCTCCCCTAAAGTAGGTAATTCACCATCACACAATGAATAAACAGGCAAGCGTTCATTGCTTCTTTTACCTGTGTCAACCCCAGCACTTAGATTTCCTTGGAAATGTCATCAAAGCATCCAATCCTGCAATCAAAGCCCATCAAATAGCTCTTTTCAAAATTCAGCATGAGACACTAAATGAATAGCAATTTCCTGACAACAAGCAAGTCCAAATTCTGTCTCTCCAATTGGTCAGTCATGCTACAAGGAAACAAAAGAATGACTGTGAAAGCATGTTAAGTCAATCTCTCCACCCTGTTTGATCAACAGATTAAAATCCCAACAGAAGACTTGAGCCTGGGGACGATGTTACACTGCCGCTGGGTTCCCATGTCACTCTCAGTTATGGGTTGTGGAGTCCTTGGTGCATCTACAAGCAAACCACCAAGCAATTGGTGTTTTGCTGTCCTAGGAATATTGTTTCCACATTCCAAGCTTCAGAACCAGCTTTTAAATAAAATAATATTTATGGTGGGTGTGTTGCATGAGGTTGACAGCACAGCCAGTTTCAATTACACTGAAATTAGACACCTCCAGTGCTTCTTAGAGCAATGAATTGCCTAACATAATTATCTGTTGCACAATAGACTAGGGTAGAGTAGGGTAGGATAGGGTAAGGTAGAGTAGAATAGAATAGAAGAGAGTACAGATTATAGAAAATAGAATAGAATAGAATAGACATGATAGCAGTATTCCAATATTTGAGGGGAACCTACAAAGGCGAGGAGAACAAGACAAGAAACAATTGATGGAAATTAATCAAATAAAGATCCAACCTAGAACTAAGGACAGTGAGAACAACTAATCAGTGGAATGGCTTGCCTTAAAAAGATGTGAGTGCTCTATCACTGGAGGCTTTCAAGAAGAGACTGGACAGGTCTCCTGTTTGAACAGGGGGTTGGATTAGAAGGTCCCTTCCAACTCTGTTATTCTGTCTTGATCAAGTGTTATTAGATGAACAAGGAATTTGTCTCTGGTGCTTAAGCTCTCAGTGTACATGCAAAGCAACAGTGTAATAATAATCCTCATAGCAATAGCACTTAGACTTATACTGTTTTACAGTGCTTTCCAGTCCTCTCTAAGCAGTTTACAGACTCAGCCATTTCTCCCACTTATAACTGTATGACTGTATCCTAACAATTTATATTGACTGTTTCCTAGCATGATTTGATTGCTTATTTGTACCCTATGACTATTATTAAATGTTGTACCTGATGATTCTCAACTCCTGATGATGTATCTTTTCTTTTTATGTACACTGAGAGCATTTGCACCAAGTCAAATTCCTTGTGTATCTAATCACACTTGGCCAATTAAAAATTCATTCATTCAACGGAAGACAGGCTGGTTGCAATAGTTTTATTCCACAGTCCTAATTATTCATTGGAGCCTTTCTGTACCGGTCCTGTTTGGTTGCTATGCTAAACCAGAATGTTAGACTACTTTTAAGGCAGTTTTGTTGCCTTAGTGAAATCAAACTCCCAATCACTCTTTCTGCCTAGCTCTTTTTTAAAATGACAAGAAGGAGAGGGGAAAAAAGTTATATTGATTATTTTTTCTCTGGGCAAGAAATATAAATTCCTCTCTTTGGGCAGATGAGGAGGGGGACATAAACCTAGCTAGACATTTGAGGGATGGAACAGCCTTATCTTGTGTTTGCCAAGGGAAATGCCTGGAGCTTTGTTCAGATAGCAAGTTCCGTGTGTTTGTGATGAATTACTTTATTCTTTTGATTGCTCTGCAAAGCAAGGCTTGGGACATTCTGCCAATCTTATTTTGTGCTGGAGTTCTCTTTTTTGTTGATTTATTCGATTGGAATAATACTAATTAAAGGTAGCAAGAATCTGAGGATATGCATAGTTGTTTCAAAAACGGTTAACCAATTCTTGACTTAATCCTAAATCTTCCTCCTCCTCCTCCTTCTCTTCCTCCTCTTCCTCCTCCTCTTCTTTTTCCTCCTCCTCCTCTTCCTTCCTTCTTCCTCCTCCTCCTCCTCTTCCTTCCTTCCTTCCTTCCTCTTCTTCTCTTCTTCCTCCTCCTCCTCCTCATTCTTCTTCTCTTCCTCCTCCTCCTCCTCCTCCTCCTCATTCTTCTTCTTTTCCTCCTCCTCCTCCTCTTTCTTCTTCTTCTTCTTCTTCTTCTTCTTCTTCTTCTTCTTCTTCTTCTTCTTCTTCTTCTTCTTCTTCTTCTTCTTCTTCTTCTTCTTCTTCTTCTTCTTCTTCTTCTTCTTCTTCTTCTTTGGAGACTTCTGCTATAAGGCAACAGAATCCTCTTCAATGCTTTGATAAGTGCTGGGGTAGGATGGTCTGTCTTGACAAACATTTTGAGACAATGTTGGGAATATCCTTATTTTGAGAAAAATGTCTTCTATCCAAAGTTACTTTTCTCAATCAAAGCAACGCAAAAGAAAAAAAAAAACCACGAAGTGAAGTATTTCTCTTTCATACAGGCACTCTGATTGATATTTCATATTATGGCAACTCTTGTTAAACTTAACCAGACATTGGAATGCTCCCTCACATGCTAACTATATGGATTTTCAGCAAATATCAATTGTTGCTGCTAAGGGTTTGTGCAAAATAGAAAAAAGCAAAACTGACAACCAATAATTCATGTTTATTAGAATGGCCATATCTCTTCTTTTGATTGAACGGTATGGTGGATTGGGTTTCTTTTTTTAAATGTTTTTTTGCAGTCCATTTTTTTTTTAAATGGAAATACATTTGTGATGACTTTTTCAATATTATTCTGAGGGAAGCAGAAAGATGAATGGAGCACCTCTAGGATCAAACTGTCATTTCCTGATTTTTTTTTAATGGCCATCAATTTCCATAAACTCTCCAAACTGTATGCCCAAAATATGCAACAAATAAAGGTTTTCCCAATGTGCAGAAGATCTTGTGAGACTTTGCCAAAGATGAGGATTACCAGGAAACCAGAAGGATGATAGATCTTTAATTTGGTCATCATGATAATCAGAGATAGTTTTATCTATCTGTCTCTAACTCTATCTTTATTTCTCTATCTGTCTATCATCTATATATCTAATTCATCCATCTAATCTACCTACTCCATCTATCTAATTTATCTATGTAATCAATGAATTCATCTATCTATCTATCTATCTATCTATCTATCTATCTATCTATCTATCTATCTATCCCTGCCTGCCTGCCTGCCTGCCTGCCTGCTTATGCATATCTATCTATCTATCTATCTATCTATCTATCTATCTATCTATCTATCTATCTATCTATCTATCTATCTATCCCTGCCTGCTTATGCATATCTATCTATCTATCTATCTATCTATCTATCTATCTATCTATCTATCTATCTATCTAATCAATCATTTCATCCACCTAATCTAATCTTATCTATCGATCGATCTATGTAATCAATCAATTTATCCATAGTTCCATACATCCATCTAATCTAATCTAATCTAATCTAATCTAATCTAATCTAATCTAATCTAATCTATTTAATCAATCAATTCATCTATCTATCTATCTATCTATCTATCTATCTATCTATCTATCTAATCAATCATTTCATCCACCTAATCTAATCTAATCTATCTAATCTTATCTATCGATCTACCTATGTAATCAATCAATTTATCCATAGTTCAATCTAATCTAATCTAATCTAATCTAATCTAATCTAATCTAATCTAATCTATTTAATCTAATCTATTTAATCAATCAATTCATCTATCTATCTATCTATCTATCTATCTATCCATCCATCCATCCATCCATCCATCCATCCATCCATCCATCCATCCATCCATCTATCTATCTATCCATCCATCCATCTATCTATCTATCATCTGGTTGGCATGTGGAAATTTTGCATTTCAAAGTTATTCCACAACTTTTATGAAGAATAAATGACATACCATCCTTTCTGTGAAATTTCCATTAAAAAGAAACCAATCAAATGGAATTCTCACTCATCCACACTGACAAACACCACCTTTGATTGTCCTTGTGGCAAGGGGGTAACAAGGCAGAGTTTCATTTATTTTCCAAGCCCTTTAAAACAGACCTTCTGATTTCAAAGAACGAAGTGGCAGTATGAAGTGAGTCTTTACCTTGAGTTATTTCCATCTGTATACGTTGGGGAATCTCTCGAGTGTCATATTTATTTCATAAACTTCCACTGATTGTTGATGATAGTCTAAGGTCACAGGAGAAATAGAAACAGGGGTTGACTAGAAGTACAACCGCAAATATGCATTTCTTGGAGAAATTATTGTCTTTTTCTGTAGACCTAAAAGCCTTCCTTAGCTACTACTACAGATGCAAGACAGAAAACTGGCCAGGATAGGAGGTGAACTCTAGCCCCAAAGATGTTTTTTTTCCAAAGACAACTGGACTTTCTTGGGGGGGTTTTTCTTTGAAGTTTCTCATCCAAAAGATTTCTTCAATTCTCCAAACTTCAGAACTGAAGAATCTTCTCAGATGAGAAGCAAAACGCCTTCAAAGAAAACCCAGAAAGTCCAACTGCCTCTTGGAAAAAAAAAAAAGCACTTTTGGGACAACCATGACCTCGGTTGTCCAATTCAGCATTGTTGTCAATTCATAAAACATTTCTATGGTCTTTTTAGAGTTGCCAACAGAAAGAGATGGGGGAGCAGTGCAGCTGTTTGGAAACAGAAAGTGACTTCCATAAATAGTTTTTCAAAAATAGTAACTAGGTGACTGAAGTTTCTGCCAGGCAAAATTCTAACTGGCTAGCATGACCGATGACTCTGGGCTATGGATGTGTCCCATTGGAGAATGTGAATTATGATACACCCAGAGGGGTGGGGGAAACCAGGGTCAAAGGTGACCATGAATGATGTGTCTCAGAGTCAGCTACACCCAGGCAGTGCTGGACATGTTAACTCCCAATAAATCCTTTTGAAATTTTGGAAGTTTGGCTCGAGACTCATGATTTAAATGGGGGTAACTGCTGGAATACTGACAGCAATGTCTCAAGGCTGATTATTCTCTTGACTCCACCCTCAGGCTCTGCCTCTCCTGACCATTGTCCTGTAATTGAAGATATCATTTCGCACAATCCCAAAGTAATTCTACTTATATTTAAGATTTGCTTACACTAAGCTTCTGTTCTTGCAGATGAACACGTAAGTATTTTGAGTAAATATTGAGTAAATATGAGTAAACGTTTGAGCATCTTTAACTTCACTTGGCTTTAGTTTTGTCAAGAGACAAGGCGAGAGCTTTTGAAGTCCTCTGGGGAATTAAGAAATGCCTGCTATTAATTCTAAGAAGAGCAGATTTAGATAATGCAGCTTGTGTAGCCAACTTTGCCTGTGGCCAAGTTTCTCCGGAGAATATTGATCTCCTGAGATGAATAAGATGGACACATTAAAAAATGTTCACACTAGATACTTTTATGTGGCTGGCATAAATATTTTGCCCAGACTTTTCTTAGCTGAGTGGTGTCAAACAATAATAATTCTGACGCATCTGAGCAGAAAATTAGATTTCTTCTCATTTTGAAAACTGATCAGAAGGGCACCATTCATACAGATTGGATTTTTAAAAATTAATTGCTCAAGAGGAAGAAACAAAACAGATTCTTGGCAGGCTGTAATCAAGATGATCAAAATGCTATCAGAACTGGTTGTCTTTTATGGATTAAAGACCATCAGTCTATCTGCCACCTCCAAAGGAACAAGCTCATTTGCTCTCCCTATTTGTATAAAAGCGACATCCATTTACAGAGATAATATTGGATACAGGGAGAGCAAAAACAATTATTTATTGATTCAGTTTCCAATAGCTGATAATCTCAATCAATGACTCTTTTGGAATTACAATTCAAGTACGATTATAACTGCAAGAACATTTCAAAACTAGAGAAACAAGAAAAAGCATCCCATATAAAAATGATTAAATAATTCACATGAGTAAACATTAAAATAAATAAACACAGGTATCAGACATCAACCTGGATATTGTGCCCCTTGCAACTTTTACATATAAATTATCCAATATACATAAATACGCAGCATCACTAATGGTGACATTAATATGGTAACTATATACATAGGAGAAAGATTTGGTCCTGATTGATTATAGCATGACTTGTAAATGTAATTTAGCTTGGCCAAGGATGATTCTCTTTTGGAAATGAATATTTAAAACAAAACATGAGCCAATTTGGGAGAAAGTGAGGGGAACTTTGATTGCAAACACAGGTTGAGTTTATACGTTGCGCTAACCCACAATTTGGAGGGAAAAAGTCAGATGGTGTTGAATAGCAATAGCACTTAGACTTATATATTGCTTCACAGTGCTTTACACCCCCTCTCTAAGCGGTTTACAGAGTCAGCCTCTTGTCCCCAATAATCCAGGTCCTCATTTTACTGACCTCGGAAGGACGGAAGGCTGAGTCAACCTTGAGCCTGTCAGGATCAAACTCCTGGCAGTGAGCAGTTAGCTTGCAATTCTGCATTCTAACCACTGTGCAGGAAGGAAGGAAGGAAGGAAGGAGGGGGGGAAAGAGCAATAGCCCTTAGATTTATATACCTTGTCACAGTGCTTTATAGCCCTCTCTAAGCAGTTTACAGAGTCAGCCTCTTTCCCCCAACAATCCAAGTCCTCATTTTACTGACCTTGGAAGGATGGAAGGCTGAGTCAACTTTGAGCCTGGTGAGATTTGAACTGCCAAATTGCAGGCAGCCAGCAGTCAGCAGAAGTAGCCTGCAATACTGCACTCTAACCACTGCACCACCACGGCTAATGAATGTTGGCAAGCTAACATTTATATCAATATCAGCAGCTAGAATTGTATTTGCTCAAAATTGGAAAAATGAAAAGTTTCCGATAGAGGAGGAAGTGATTACGAAAATATTGGAATGTGTAGAAATGAGTAGATTAACACTGGCAATTAGGGAATAAGAAGGTGATTTGGGATTTATTTGATAAATGGTTGGAAAATAAAGTAAGAAATTAAATGATATTGTTTTAATGATATATAACAATGAATACATTGTAATATGAATGTAAACTTAGCAAGAAATGTATACAAATATCAATATTTGCACATGATATATGTACCCAGTCGACACACTGTATAACTGAAAGATGGATTTGTTTTTGTTTTATAAAATAAAATATAAAATAAAAAACTTTCATTAAATATTTTTTTTCCTGCAGACCACCAAAATTTTCTCACAGACCACCAGTTGGTAACCACTGCTTTATTGCATTACAGTGAAATCATTTCTTTATTTCCCCTTCCTCTTGTCTGTTTTGAAGAAAGGAACCCTCAATATTTTTTCAATGAAAAGACAGAAATGGTGCTCAAACGAAAACCAGTTGCATATGGTTGGGTTTTTTCCCCGGTCTTCCAGCTCCAGTTTTTTTTATTTGTGAGGGACAATCCTGTAATATTAAGTCACCAAAGGAATTGCAATTTGCAGGCTGATGTTTCCAACATCCATATTTTAAAACCCACCCTTTTGTCCCTTGTAAAGAATGGTAAAATAACATTTTTTTTCTCCACAGTGACAGCATATATTCCCTGGAAAGATAATTATCTGCCACTTAGACATGAGGTGGCTGTATTTATTGCCACTATTAGTCTTGGCGGGCTTGTAAAAGCTAAGAACAGCTAACAAATCCACTTGGCAGGTTGTGGAATCAGAATTATGCATATCCCCCAAAAACATTGGTCATCCATCTGAAGCACTGCAGGGATAACAGCAGCACGGAAGGGCAGACACGTAATTCCTTTGCAAACCAGACAGGTACATGAGACAAGACAGCTGTCAAAAAGCAAAGCAATTGGAGGTCAAACCTAATCAAAATATTCTGCTTTTTCCTGATCTGGAAATCCAGGCTCATTTAGATTAGAGAAGGAAAGGGTATCTTTTTTTCCCCCTCTCTGTTGGACAACCATTCTCCAAGGGCCCTCCCTCCCTCCCTTCCTTCCTTCCTTCCTCCCTCCCTTCTCCCTCCCTCCCTCCCTTCCTTTCTTCCTTTCTTCCTTCCTTCCTCCCTCCCTCCCTCCCTCCCTCCCTTCCTTCTCCCACTTCCCTCCCTCCTCCCTTCCTTCTCCCCCTTCCTTTCTTTTTCCTCCTTCCCTTTCCCTTTCCCCCTCCTTCCTTCCTTCTCCCCCTTCCCACTCCCTTCCTTTTTTTCCCCTCCTTCCTTCTTCTTTCCTTCCTTCCTTTTCCCTCCTTCCCCCTCCCCCTTCCTTCCTTCTCCCCCTTCTCTTCCCCTTCCTTCCTTTTCCCTCCCTCCCTCCATTTCCCTCCTTCCCTTTCCCTCTTTTCCCCTTCCCACCTTCCCTCCTTCCTTTCTCCTCCCACCTTTCCCTCCATCCTTCTTTCCTTCCTCCCTTTCCCTCCTTCTCCCCCTTCCCTTCCTTCTCTTTCTCAACCTTCTTAACTCCCTTCCTTCTCTTTTTCTTTTCCTTCCTGGTTCAAAGTTAATGAGGGAGTTTCTGCCACTCAAGGGAACTTACAACCTGAACCCTGTCCCTCCTAGTCCAACACCTTCACCCTGACATCACTCTGTTCCCCAAAGAGGATTGTTTCAATAGCAAAAGGCATCCACCCTCTTCCTTGACCGTTTTCTTCTTAAACAGTAAGGAAAACACAATTTCCCACACCGAAAAAGCCCCACTGAAATTCTCTCCTGCTTAAGAAAGGCAATTCAAAAGCCCATTTTCTGTTCACAGTCAGAATGAAAATGGATAAGGGGTGCGGGGGATGGAAAACCTCAACGAAACTCTCCTCTCAACTTCATTTGCAAGAAATAATTGACTTGGTTCCCTTAGTTAGTTGTTTCTTTCCTCAAGTGGGAATATAACAACTCCGCATAATTCTTTGTAATTTGTCTTTCTCTCTCTGAGGATCCTTGGAAACTGAATTTCTTTTCCTAGCGACGGAAATCCAGAAACCAGAGAAGTGCATTTGTGATGATGGCCTGCTTTCAGAAGAGAGGCTGGATTTTTCTAGCAGGTCAGGGCAGCTGAAACACAATTCCCTCCTCTGCAAGAAACAGGCGAGGTATCTGCCAGACATTAACCACCCATTCTGGACAGTGCAATCCTGGGTTCAGGCTAAGCCCTCTTCCTCCTCCTCCTCCTCCTCCTCCTCCTCCTCCTCCTCCCCTCAAGTGGCAAATGAGGCCAGGTAAAAAATGGATCAACACACACATGTACGTCCATCCATCCCTTCTCCAGTCTTATAAACATTTGATTGAATTTTAACTACAAGATGAGCAACAGACGCAGCTTGGTTTACCTGCATTGGACAGAAAATCTCTCCAGAATAATTTCGTATTGTTAACCCCTTTCCCTCCCTCCCTCCCTCCTTCCTCCCACTCTCTCTTCTTCCTCCCTCCCTTCTGTTCCCTCCTTCCCTTCCCCTTCCTCCTTCCCTTCCCTCCTTCCTTCCTGCGTCCCTCCCTTTCTTCCTCCCTCCCTCCCCCTCTCTCCTTCCTTCCTTCCTTTCTTCTATCCTCCTTCCCTCCTTCCTTCCTGCATCCCTCCCTCCCTTTCTTCCTCCCTCCCTCCCCCTCTCTCCTTCCTTCCTTCCTTCCTTCCTTCCTTCCTTCCTTCCTTCCTTCCTTCTATCCTCCTTCCCTCCTTCCTTCCTGCATCCCTCCCTCCCTTCCTTCCTCTCTCCCTCTCTCTCTTCTTCCTTTTTTCTGTTCCCTCCTTCCCCTCCTCCCTCCTTCCTTTCTTCCCTCCCTCCCTCTTTCCTTCCTTCCTTCCTCCCTTCCTTCCCTCCCTCCCTCCCTTCCCTTCTTCCCACTTTTGAGTCAGCGTGAGCAATGGCCACTCCAGTTTTCCCATTGATTTCTGCTCAAAATGAGTTAGCTGAAGGCAGCCGGAAGAGGCGCCTTTAAAAGCTGCACCCAGCAAGAGCCACTTTTAATCAGGTGGCATTGAGCTCTCACCTCTCTTGCATGCCCTCTCCTTTAAAAGGAGAACAGAAAAGAAAAGAAAAGAAAAGAAAAGACCCTGAAAAGGCCAAAAACCCTCAACTTGAACAAGGCCTTTTAGCTGCAGTTTTATTTTTGAAAATCTCAGCAGAGATCAAAGAGACGGGGGGAAAAGGGGGAGGCCAAGGGCCCATTTCTTGATTTTTCTATTTGACCTCAGCTGATTTATGGAAGTTTCTCAGCAAAGTCTTGATTGCCTGAACAGAAGATGAGAAAAACTCATCCTCGATGTTGCATAAAAGGGAACAATGAGATCACCGGATCCTGTGGTTCTTCTCCTTTTCACACCCCGTTTCCAAGTAAGGTCTCGCACAGGAACCCAACAACACGTCAAAACAACCAAATATATAAAACCATCGAGAAATCCCGCGGCAGAGCCTTAACTTTCCACAGGGAACAAGGGAGTCAGCTTCCCTGAAGAGCTGGACTGCTGTGTTGCAAAGCCTCGAGGTTAAGCTTTCCAACTTGCCCCTCCTGCCTTCTGGGTTTTTCTAGCAGGTCAGGGCTGAAACAAAATTCTCCCCTCTGCAAGGAAATGGGCGAGATATCTGCAGGATGCTAACTATCCATTCTGAACAGTGCAATCCTTGGTTCGTGCTCCTCCTCCTCCTCCTCCTGTTTCTCTTCCTCCTGCTCCTCCTCCTCCTTCTGTTTCTTCTCTTCCTCCTCCTTCCTGTTTCACTTCTTCCTCTTCCTCCTTGTGCTTCTCCTTCTCCTCCTTCTCTTCCTCCTCCTCCTCCTCCTCCTCATTCTCCTTCCCCTTCTTTCTTCTCCTTCTCCTTCCTGTTTTCTTCTTCTTCTTCTTCTTCTTCTTCTTCTTCTTCTTCTTCTTCTTCTTCTTCTTCTTCTTCTTCTTCTTCTTCTTCTTCTTCTTCTTCTTCTTCTTCTTCTCTTCTCCTTCTTCTCCTCCTCCTTTTCTTCCTTCGCCTCCTCCTTGTCCTTCTCCTCATGCTTGTCCTCCTCCTTCTTCCCATTTCTCTTCCTCCTCCTCCTCACCTCAGGTGGCAAATGGGGCCAGGTAAAAAATGAACCCACAGGTTCACCAGATCCTATGATCCTACTCCTTTTCACACCCCATTTCCAAGTAAGGTCTCACAGGTGAATCCAACAGCACATCAAAGCAGCAAAATATATATAAACCATTTTTGTTTCTCTTCTCTGCAGTCTTTTTCTCAGCGTCTTCTGGTGACCACAGGTGGACATAGTAGCCCAAGTGTGGCCTCAGCAGTGCAGTACTTAGTGATAATATCACTTCTCACAATCTTGATGCTGCATTTGTTTTTTTGTTTTTTGGCAGCTGTGGCATTCATTGTTGAACACTTATGACTTTTAGAAACCATCGAGACGGACCTTAATGGATCTGTAGCCTCTTGTATGGTTCCTCCCAGAGATTCAGGAGGTATAATAATAGATGCTTTCGGATTAGTCCTCCTCCTCCATTCAAAAATTTTAGTAAGGAGTTCTCTTCCCTGGTTGCTGGGTGAGTGTGGCCTAGTTGTCCTCCTGCACCAGATTGGGAGGGGGCGTTTTCACCCTCCCCAGCCTCTGGAGGCTCTCCTTGAGCCTCCAGGAGGATGAAATGGCCTCCTCAGACTCTGGAGGCTCTTCGGAAGCAGGAAATGGTCCCATTTCCTACCTTTCCAAACTTCCCGGAGGCCCATTTTTCGCCCTCGTTGAGCCTCCACCCTGCACTTACCTGTATCCAAAATGGGCCACATGGGGACTCCGGGGAGGGGAGGAGAGGGATAGGCAGGGTCAGCCAGTGGGATTGGGGGGGGGGTTCTCCAAACTGCATAGAATCTTAGCTAGAGGGCTCTTCCGAACCCCTGCGAACCCCCAGCAGCCCAGCCCTGTCTGTGCAACCTGGGCAAAGGATTAGACAATTCCATTCATGACTGGGTGGGTGTGGTCGATGGGTGGTGCGGCCACCTTGATGCCATTCCCTGGGCATGGCTGACTGGGTGGGCGTGGCCAGATTGAAGCCACTCCCCCAAACTGCTGGCCTGATCTTTCCTCTTCACATTGGGTAGTTGAGGACGGCACCGTGGGCTGGATCTGACCACATTGCAGGCCAAATCCAGCTCGCAGGCAGTGGTGGTATGCTGCCGGTTCACACTGGTTGTAGTGATCTGGTAACGCTTCAGTGGGTCCCACCTACCCGCCATCTTTTCCTATCCTATATTTCCTTTGTTTGTAGCTCAGTTGATAGGTGCAGCAGAGTGGATTGCCATGCCTCAAACATTACTCACCTCAAGCCAAAGTCACACGGGGCTAGGCTCCTTACATTTTCCAGCACGGCCCCATGGCCCGGATCTGACCACATTGCAGGCCTTGAGTTTGACAATCCCTGGACTAGATGGTCTCCAAGGACCCAAGCCATACATTTCAAGATAAATTTTTGAGAGCTGGTTTAGACTCAGTCTGCTTCACAAGTTCTATCGGGATCTTTTCCCTGGTTTTTCACAGCCTTTGATCCAAAACCATGGATATTTCTTTCTTTTCCACCTCTGCATTAGCTGAATTTCCCATGTTTTATATTCTTTAGAAGCAGAAGTGACCTGAATCTCTTAGGTACTTCAGTGACATAAAAAACCATTTCTTAATTAAAGGGGAGAAAAACAGACAGCCCACTTTTCCAATCCTTTTGCCATTTTCTTCCAAGCCACAAATCTTTACAATTTAATTTCTTGCTATGTGAGTACGGTAAATCTTTCTTTAAAAAAAAAAAGCCAACCAAAATCCTTTTAAGGAGACACAGTTTATCTTCGTATATTTGTGTGTGTATGTGTGTGTTTATGTTTTATCAACAAGGAAGATCATAAAATTAAGAGTAGCTAATTTAATTTGTCAAGTGCCTGGCCCTCGTATGCCATTTGGGGATATTCGCAGAATATTATTGATTACCAGGAAAGGCTTCAGCATAGGAGATGAATGCAGGGGAGTGTTTGTATTTGTCAGTAAGACGTGGCACATCACAAACAGTGTATTGCTGGGTTTGTGGGGAGGGGCAGTATCTCCTCCTGCACTTGAAATGGAGATAAGGGATCAGCTTTGAAAGCAACTGGGGAGATGTTTGGCTAAAGCAGAACTAAAAACCTGCATTCTTCTTGTCTGCAAAGTTGATTGAAGTATGAAGACTTCCTTGAATTCATAGAAAGTGACTTCTGCAAATGCATTCTCTCTCCACCCACCCATCCAACTATCCATCCATCTATTGCCTGTCTATCTATCTGTCTGTCTGTCTGTCTATCTCTATCTGTCATTTTCTCTCTCTCTCTTTCTATTTGTCTATCATCTATCTATCTATCCACCCATCTATCTATCTATCATTCTCTCTCTCTCATTCATTATCTATTTCTATCTTTCTATCTATCTTTGTCTATCATCCTTCCATTATCTATCTGTCTGTCTGTCTGTCGTTTTCTCTCTTTATCATTACCTATCTCTATCTTTCTATCTATCTTTGTCTATCATCCATCCATCCATGCATCTGCCTGCCTAACTACCTACCTACCTATCTTTATCGATCATCCATCCATTATCTATCTATCTATCTATCTATCTATCTGTCTGTCTGTCTGTCTGTCTGTCTGTCTGTCTGTCTGTCTGTCTGTCTGTCATTTTCTCTCTATCATTATCTATCTCTATCTTTCTTTCTATCTATCTATCTTTGTCTATCATCCATCAATTATCTATCATTTATCTAATTACCTATCATCTGTCTGTCTGTCCGTCCATCCATCCATCCATCCATCCATCCATCCATCCATCCATCCAATATTTTCTTAATAATTTCCTCCTGTGATGGTATTTTCTTATTTTTCCAGTTTTTAGCAAATACAATCCTAGCTGCTGTTAATACATTTACAATCAGGTATTTCAAGTCTTTACTATATATTTCAGGTAAAATTCCCCATAAACATATTTCTGGTTTCAAATCTATATGCTTTTTTGTCATTTTTTCCAACCACGTGTGGATTTTAGTCCAGTATTTTTTAGCATCCGCACAAGTCCATCACACATGGTAATATGAGCCAGGTATATGATGACATTTCCAACATTTTTCAGATTTATTCTTGAACATTCTTGCTATTCTTGTCGGGGGAAAAATGCCACCTGTAAAACATCTTGTACACATTTTCTTTATATGCTGTTGACATTGTCATTTTATAATTTTGAGACCACAATTTTTGCCATTTCTCTAGATCAATCCCCTATCCAAGATTGTTCCCCCAAGCAATCATAGTTTCTTTAACTTGTTCTTCTTCTAGTTTAATTTCTAATAAATATCCATACAATTTTTTTCATCACCTTTTCATCAATACCTGTCAAAATCTTATCTAAGTCAGTCAATTTATCACAGAAACCT
Organism: Hydrophis major; assembly: GCA_033807585.1. Taxonomy (NCBI): domain Eukaryota; kingdom Metazoa; phylum Chordata; class Lepidosauria; order Squamata; family Elapidae; genus Hydrophis; species Hydrophis major. The sequence continues at coordinate 10,514,056 of CM066339.1, forward strand.
TCTGTTTTAGAATCTTTATCGTACCTTGAATGTATTTGCGCATATGAAAACCAATTCATCTTTATACCTTGTTCCTCTAGTTTTTGTATAGATTTAAGTTCACCCTTTTCATTCAGTATTTCACCATATCTAACTGTTTGTTCCTTTTTGTATATTATAGGATAAGAAAATGCTTCAATAGTCGATAGCCAGACTGGAATTTTCAAATAACATTGCCTTTTAATCTTCTCCCAATTTAACCACAGAGACTTCTGTATATAATGTCTTCTAAAATACCCCTGTGTTTTAGTTCCTTTATACCATAAATGTCATGCCGCTTCTTGCAAGCGGTTCTTCATATTCTTTTTCTTCCCCCTCTCCTACCTCCTCCTCCTCCTCCAGATTGTCCTTGGCTGAACAGCAGGATTAAAATGCATCTAATCAGTTAAAAAAAATAAAATGTCATTCATATGCCCATGGCGGGACAGCTTTTTAAAGCAAAATAATGAGAGAACAACAGGGCCCTCTCAATTAGGCCCACAGTTACCCTCCATCATGGCCTTTCTAAAACAATGCTAATATAATGCTGTCACCACAAAAGCTCATAAAATTATGATTCAGCTGGAGGACGATTATTGAAAACACTTCCACCTTCCCTTAAAAAGAATGAATGCATGCGGGTTGCATGTTTGCAACGGAGCAAGACGGAAGGCGACGTTCCTAAGTCTTAAAAAAGCACTTTTTAAAATTAATATTCTTCATTTAAGGGGGAACATTATTTTCTCTGTGACCTTTTAAAGCTAACTCCTACTTTCAACGGGGAGAAAAACCCAAGCCAGCCAAATGGTAGCAATCCCTTTGCTAAAATTGAATTCACACCATGATGGAATCCAAGTGGAATTGATGGCCTGTTAATTCGACGATTATTTCATCAGCTAGTTTTGACAGCTGCAGCTGCCAAAAAAGCCAGTGCAGCCCTAGGCTGCTTTAACAGAGGGATAGAATCAAGAATCACGTGAAGTGTAAATGCCACTTTATAATACTTTGGTAAGGCCACACTTGGAATACCGCATCCAGTTTTGGTCACCACAATGTAAAAAAAAGATGTTGAGACTCCAGAAAGAGTGCAGGGAAGAGCAACCAGGAGGATTAGGGGACTGGAGGCTAAAACATATGACGAATAGTTGCAGGAATTGGATATATCTACTTTAATGAAAAGAAGGACTTGTTGTGTATGCATAAAGATTAATAAAGTGTGAGCTTGGAGTAAGTGCAGGGTTCTGGCTCTGCACTTCTGATTGGCTGTTAAGCGGCTGGACTGGATTGGCCCGTCCCGGGGAATCCGATTGGCCCTTAACAGAGAGTTCCTATTGGTTATAAGAGCTAGCGCTCCTAGCTCGTTATTGGTTAAAAGTTACAGGGTTTGCCTATATAAGGTGGGTTCAATTGCTGTTAAAGTGAGAAGTCACAATGTAAATAAAGAGCTGAAGTTCACTGTTCAGAGGCTTGTCTCCATTCTTTCTCGCCCATGCTCCAAACATAACAGGACTAGGGACATTTTTATTTTTATGTGTTTGTCAAACATGTACAAGATAACAAGTATAGGTATGAACAGAAACAAGAACAAAGGAAGTAAATACAGATAAATGGGGACAGTAAGACAGGGACAGTAGGCACGCGGGTGCACTTATGCACACCCCCTTTAAGGACCTCTTAGGAATGGGGTGAGATCCACGGTAGACAGTTTGAGGTTGAAGTTGGGAGGGGTTGAGGCTGTAACAACAGAGTCAGGTAGGGCATTCCAGGCATTGACCACTCTGTGGCTGAAGTCATATGTTCTTCAATTGAGTTTGAAGTGGTTTACCTTGAGTTTGTATCAGTTGTTTGCCCATGTATTATTGTGGTTGAGGTTGAAGAAGTCATTGACAGGCAAGGCATTGTAGCAGACAATTTTGTGAACTATGCTTAGATCGGACCGCAGGCGGCGCAGTTCCAGATTGTCCAGGCTGAAAATTTCAAGCCTGGAGGTACAAGGAATACTAATGTGAGTGAAGGAGTGGAGTACTTTTCTCGACAAATACCTCTCAACCCACTCAATTGTGTTAATTTCCGATATAGTGTGGGTTCCAGGTGGACAAGCTGTATGACATGATAGCAGTGTTCTGATATCTCCGGAGTTGCCACAAAGAACCAACGAAGCAAGAAACAGGAGGATCTGATGGGGTTTTGACCACCAAGCAGGACCATTTCTTTCCATTAGTTGATGCTATCCACTGGGGTCTTTCGTATCAGTCTTCAGTTTTCCTTGGGGTTCAGCAGCAGCTTCAAGTTTCCATTTTGCAACCTAGCCTAACAAAGGGAGGAATGAGGGGGTGAGGTGATAGCAGTCTTGCAATATTTGAAGGGCTGCCATGGAGAAGAGGGTATCAACTTATTCCCTAAAGCCCCTGAAGGCAGGACAAGAAGCAATGGAGGGGAACTACTCAAGGAGAGAAGCAACCTAGAATTCAGGAGGGATTTCCTGACAGTCAGAACTATTAATCAAAGGAATGGCTTGCCTTCAGAAGTTTTAAGTGCTCCAGCACTGGAGGTTTTTAAGGAAAGAGTGGACAACCATTTGGCTGAAATTCCTTCTTGAGCTGGGGGGGGGGGGTTGGATTCCAAGGTCCCTCCCAACTCTGACAAATTTCCAGGTCTTCTGAAAAAAAAAAAAAAAAGCTTTCTGAAGTGGGTAGAGGATCCATCTCACACTCCCTGCTTCCATTAATAAAGTATGCATGAGCCGGGTGCGTTTTGAAAATAGCTATAATATTCCTTGAAGAATCAAACTGAGGGCAATTTCTGCTATGCCCGATCAGCATCTTTCTGGCATTCTGTCTTTCTTTTCAGTTGTGTATTTTTGAAAAGTTGGAATTACTTTTCTATGTTAGGTAGCGCCTAAGTCCCAAGGCAAAGCCGGGAACAGCTGAGATTTTTCTCGGCGATGATAATCAAAAAGAGAAGGAATCTAATGATTTGTTGCTTAGGAAAGCACATACCACTTTCAAGCCATTGTTTGTATTCAGTGGAGCTTGGGGCTGTAGTCTGCTTTAACTGGGGCCCAGATTATTGGGAGTAATATGCTGGCTCTGTAAACTGCTTAGAGAGGGCTGTAAAGCACTGTGACAAGGTACATAAGTCAAAGGGCAATGGCTATTATTATTATTGTTCTTTTCCCCCTTAGTTCTTTCTTTCTTTCTTTCTTTCTTTCTTTCTTTCTTTCTTTCTTTCTTTCTTTCTTTCTTTCTTTCTTTCTTTCTTTCTTTCTTTCTTTCTTCTCTCTCTCTCTCTCTCTCTCTCTCTGTGTGTGTGTGTCTCTCTGTCTCTCTCTCTCCCGTCCAATCTTTCTTATCTTCCTCCCTCCCTTCTATCCATCCATCCATCCATCCATCCATCCATCCATGGTATGCAGTGATTAGAATGCAGCATTGCAGGCTAACTCTACCAATTGCCAGCAGTTTGATTCTCACTGGTTCAAGGTTGACTCAGCCTTCCATCCTTCCAAGGTGGGTAAAATGAGGACCCAGATGGTTGGGGACAAGAGGCTGATTCTGTAAACCACTTAGAGCACTATGAAGCGATATATAAGTCTAAGTGCTATTGCTATCGTTCTTTCTCTTCTCCTTCCTTCCTTCCTCCCTTCCTCCCTCCCTCCTTCCTTCCTTTCTTCCTTCCTTGACTCTGCCCACTTCCAGGAGTTCAAGTTTGACTCAGCCTTCCATCCTTCCAAGGTCGGTAAAATGAGGACCCAGATTGTTGGGGACAAGAGGCTGACTCTGTAAACCACTTAGGGAGGGCTGCAAAGCACTGTGAAGCGGTATATAAGTCTAAGGGCTATTGCTATTGCTATTGACCAGGATGTTGGGATTTTTAAACAGATTAATAGAGTTGAAAGGGGCCTTGTAGATCATCTAGTCCAATCCGCCACCCAAGCAGGGGATCCTATACCATTTCTGACAGATGGCAGTCCAGTCCCTTCTTGAAAGCCTCCGGTGATGAAGCTCCCACAACTTCCGAAGGCAACTTCTGTTCCATTGGTCCTTCTCTTCCCTGACTAGCCAGGCCCAGTTCCTGCAACCACTCATCATATGTTTTATCCTCCAGTCCCCTAATCATCTTGGTTGTTCTTCTCTGCACTTTTTTCTAGGTGTGTTTTTTACACTTTTTTAACCTGTGTTCAGGAGCATGCTACCTCTGGACATTGAGGTTCAAATAAATAAGTTGTGGGTGATGAATCAATTCATCGGAAGTAGAATTTGAAGAAGTCAACCTACGACTTAAGGAGGCAGCTCCTCTCAGTGGTATCTGGAAATGATTCCATTTGATTACTAAGTTATAAACTTAATGAAGTCATAATATACCCACCCTCAATATATTCCTCCAGTCCTCTTTTGGGTGGGGGGGGGCAGGGGATGGGAGGAAAGTGAATATATATATATATATATATATATATATATATATATATATATATATATATATATATATATATGTTGCTACAACTTTAAAAGCACAACTATAATGACGTGGGAAAATACCCGAATAAAGCTGAATACCATACATGTAAGTACCCACGAAAACTTAAGAAAACACACACACACACACATTGACATGCTTAACAATTCCCTCCCTCTCCCCCATAAATGACAAGGATGGAGAAGCCATTTTGTTGTTTGTTTTTGTTTTTTAAAGACAATCTGGGGATATGGTTTTAATGCATACAAATGCCAAGTGAAAAGAGGATTTTCTTCTTGGTAATGAGGAATATTTCTGAAGAGGGGGAGAAGGGGACTGGTGATCGACAGGACACGTCTCTTTCGACATTATTTATGCATGAGCGAGCGATGATCAGAACAATGCTAAATGTGAATTTGATGCCACAAAGGGTGAGGGGGGCTGGAACAGGTGGGGGGGGAGGGCATGCTTTGCATTGCAAATGTCAAGGCCCTTTGGGAAGGAAAGGCATAAAAGCAGTGCCACCTAGTGTCCGTCTTAAGATCAGAGAGTCGAGTTCAGCGCCAGCATAAAGGCCACGGTCAGTTTGACTGGTTGCCTTTTTTGTCCTAGCTTGTCATCAGAGGCTGGCTAAAACACTGAACTTCCTTCAACCCCTTCCCTTCCTCCCTCTAATTTCTCCTTCCTTCCATCCTTCCTTCCTTCCTTCCTCCCTCCTCCCTCCCTTCCTCTCCTTCCCCTCTCCTTCCTCTCTTTCCCATCCCTTCTTCCTCCCCCCTCCTTCCTTCCTCTCCTTCCCATCTCCTTCTTCCCTCTCTCCTCTCTCTCTTCCTCTCCTTCCCATCTCCCTTCTTCTCTTACTCCCCTTCCTCCTTCTTCTTCCCATCCCTCCTCCCTCCTCCCTCTCATTCCCATCCCTTCCTCCTACCCTCCTTCCTCTCTCTCCTTCCCATTTCCTTTCTTCCTCTCTCCCTCCCTCCTTCCTTCCTCTCCTTCCCATCCCTTCCTTCCTTCCTCTCCTTCCCATATCCTTTCTGCCTCTCTCCCTCCCTCCCTTCTTCCTCTCCTTCCCATCCCTTCCTTCTTTCCTCCCTCCCTCCTCCCTCCCTCTCCTTCCCATCCCTTCCTTCCTCTCTCCCTCCCCCTTCCTTCCTCTCCTTCCCATCCCTTCCTTCCTCCCTCTCCTTCCCATCTCCTTTCTTCCTCTCTCCCTCCCTCCTTCCTTCCTCTCCTTCCCATCTCCTTCCTTCCTCCCTCCTTCCTTCCTCTCCTTCCCATCCCTTCCTTCCTCCTTCCCATCCCTTCCTTCCTCCCCCTCCTTCCCATCTCCTTCCTCTCTCCCTCCCTCCTTCCTTCCTCTCCTTCCCATCTCCTTTCTTCCTCTCTCCCTCCCTCCTTCCTTCCTCTCCTTCCCATAGCCTTTCTTCCACCCTCCCGCCTTCCTTCCTCTCCTTCCCATCCCTTCTTCCTCCCTCCCTCCTTTCTTTTATTCTCATATTCTTCTTTCCTTTCCTTCCTTCCTTCCCAAGTCAGATGACTCCATCACATGAAATCTCAGCCATTTCAGTAATGCCAAGAATGCAAAGACATTATGCATAGCATTATGCTACACATAAGTCTTTGTGTAGTAGTAATGCCATGTTGTCGCATTATCACTTTTCTGCATTGTTGTGATTTTTCACACCATTTTCCGGGGCTCCCGTGCCTACCACCCCTCCCCCTCGTTTTCCCTTGGCTGCTGTGTTACATTCCTTGTTTAACAGATTGTTTTCCTTCATTCATCTACATGCTTTAATTTGTTTGCACACAGCCAAGGGAACTATTGTCAGTGAACAGGGGAAAAGAACCATCAATCCATCCGAAACTTTCTGCCTTGACAACAGCAAATGCTTTTGCCATGGAGCAAAGAGCCAGCTTCGGCTGGTGCGAATGTCAAGTGAGAACATCTTTCTGGCAACAAGGCCATCTTGGAGAAGGAATATTGTCAAGCTGTAGTGGCAAGCAAGGAAAGATCTCCAGACTTTTACACACACACACACACACACACATATATATAAAACCCTCCAAAATTTATGTTCAGGCAGACTTCTTCTGGCACCTTTGCAGCTCAAGAGAAGAACAACAGACGTAAGGCATCTCGCCCTGGCAGAGGCAATTTTGAAAAGCCTCTTAGGCAATATTCTATTTTTTCTTTTTGCATGCAACAGAGAACATAAATCTACTTTCCAGCTCAGCCTGCTGTTCTTGAGAAACCTGTGCTGAAAGGTCTGTCCATCCTTCGGTTGGCTATTTCAACCCTTCACCTTCAAAGCAAAAAAAAAAAAAAAAGAATGACATATGAGCAAGGAAAGCCACCAACTTCTAACTTCTTAAAACAGTGCCTGGAGATGATTCCTCCCCCCCCCCCTTCTCTGCAAATTGATCTGCCTTGCAACTCAGGTAGAATTCGGCCATGGAATTTAATTTAAATTTGAATAGGCAAGTACTCCTGGTACCAGCTGCCGTTCCCGGGGTGGAAATATTCCTTAATAACAAGCCATTTGCAATATTAAGTTCTTTTTGAATGTTCAATTACTCGTCAGATACAAAAAAAGAACATTAGTGGCTCACTCCAGCCCTTTGGGAAGAGTTTGATGGCTCAGTCTTTTGCCATCTGTCTGACAGCGTTATGAACATGATGGCGGAATGGAGCTGGGCAGGTTGCTGGTTCTGGTTTTTAAAAAACGAAAAATGTGAAAAGTAAAGTTTTTTTTCCTTTTTCTTTTTGAAGTTTTCCACCACAGTAAGAGCCCTTACGCAGGTAGTCTTCAACGTACGATTGCAATTGAGCTTGACATTTCTGTTGCTGAGAGAATAGAGTTGGAAGGGACCTTGGAGGTCTTCTAGTCCAACCCCTTGGTCCAGCAGGGAGACTTTATGTGGTTCCAGACAAACTGCTGTCAAGTCTCTTCTTAAGTGATGGAGCTTTCACAACTTCCGGTGACAAGTTGTTCCACTGTTTAATTGTCCTCGTGAAAAGCAAATGCTAAGGGAGGGTTCCTTCCTCAGTCCTACTATCACTTGCTTCATCCGAGCAAGACTTTTAGTGTTTGTGCATTCCACACAGCTCACACAGAATGTGTGTGATAAATGTCAGTGTCCCCTTTCAGCTGCTTTTCACAGATGACACTGACATTTATCACACACATTCTGCCTGCATTGTAAATAAAGGGATGGTGCATCAGGAACAGGATGATGGTATTTGTGTAACACACTTGAACAGGTCAAGTAAAGATTGTCAGGCCCCAAGAACCAAGAAAGATATGCAGAATTATTTCTGAGCAATTTCTTTTATTGCTCCTGACCTATAGACAGAATCTTGCCAGACTAAAGCAACTACTTGCATCGCTAAAGATAGATTCTGTAAACCACTAAGGAGGAGCCTTCTTAACTCTCCTCCTTCCAACCAAACTACCTAAACTTTGCAGTCTCTTGGTCCTCTGGAATGCAGCCCCCCCCTCCCTCCTGGGAATCCAGACTACATTCCACCACAAAGATTCAGCAGGGTTTGAAAAGTGAACGCTAAGGGAGTTTTTATGTGGTTGAGCATTTCCTTAATTCCAGGTTGCTTCTCTGCTTGATTAACTTCCATCCATTGCTTCTTGTTTGCCTTCTGGTGCTTTGCAGAATAGGTTGACCCCCTCTTCTCTGGGGCAGCCCCTCAAACATTGAAAGATGCTCTTGTGTCTCCCCTAATTCTTCTTTCCATTAAACTGTTCTTCCTATGTTTTACTTTCTGACAGATCAGACATTCAGCCCTTGCTTATCAGTGGAGACCGAGTGGAGCAAGTGGGCAGTTTTAAGTTTCCGGGTGTTACCCTAAAAGAGGACCTGAACTGGGGTGCTCACATTGCAGCCCTGGTCAAAAGGGCCCAGCAGAGATTAGACTACCTGAGACTTCTCAGAAAACAACAACTGAATGAAAAACTGCTGGGGACCTTCTACCGCTACACCATTGAGAGTATCTTAACTTATTGCACCTGTTTGCCAATTGCATAGTAGCAGATAGGACAGCATTCCAGAAGGTTAATGTCATTGCCCAAGGAACATGGGTTGCCCTCACCCCTCTTTGGAAGAGCTTTATAGCTCCCGCTGCCTTAAGAAAGTTCAAAACATTCTCAAAGATCCATCTCATCCTGGGAATCCTTTTTTGAACTATTACCATCTGGCAGACGGTACAGAATAATAAAAACAAGGACAAATAGGCTGAAAAACAGCTTCTATCTCAGGGCAGTACCTCTGTTGAATTCTACTGCATAGTGCAGTGTTGGTGTAGTGTTAGTGGGTTTCAGTTCAATGTGTGGAGTATGAAGGATGTGTGTTCGTGTTTATTTTCATTGTCATGATGTGCACTGAAGATGGTGTTTGATTTCATTGTACGAGGTGCAATGAGAATAAAGTAAACTAAACTAGTCCTTTAATCATCTTAGTTACTCTTCTCCGCATTCGTTCCAGAGTCTTAAATTGTTCCCATCTCATCTTCATCACGAATTTCTCCCCCCACCAGATCCCTAGAGACAGGAAAAAATTGGAATTCTTCTGAGATGGAGAGAGCCAGTTGTTAAATGAACATTTCTCACCACAAGTGTTAAATGACGCACTGTCCACTTATCCACAGTGGGTAAGTTAAATGTTTGTTTTGTGAATCTGGCTTCCCCATTGACTTTGCTGGTCAGAAGTTCGCAAAAAGGGCTCACGTGACCCCAGGATGCAGCAAAACCATCATAAATATGTCCGTTGTCAAGTGTCTGAATTTTGATCATGGGACCACGGGGATGCTTCAATCAGTGGTAGTATTCTATCGGTTCGGCCTGGTTCTGCCGAGCCGGTAGTACCGATGAACAGCAGAGACTGAACCGGTTCTCTCTGACTCTGCTGTTGGGCCCACCCACACTAATATTTTATGTATTTTATGTAATATTTTATTTTATATATTTTTCCATACTAATTTTTTTTGTCCCGCTTTTGAAGCACAGATGCTTTGCATGGCACAGCAGATAGCCGTGACAGGGAGAGTGCAGGATTGCAGGAGGTGAGTCTCTCTGCACCTGGACAAAATGCGTGTTTGGCACATGTGCACAAAATGCGTGTGGACCAAGGCACACCCACTGTGCCGGGGGTAAACAAAAAAAATTGAAATGCACCACTGGCTTCAATGGTTGTAAGTGTGAAAAATAGTCCTAAATTACTTTTTTTTTCCCCCAGTGCCATTGTAATGTTGGTCACTAAATAGACTGCTGTAAGTCAAGAACTGCCTACAGTTCTGCTGGAATCGAGGCGGGTGTAACCAGAGGGGTGCACATCTTTGAAAGAGCATCCAAATTCAACTGAGCTTTGGTTGAAGGTGTCATTTTGGGTGAAATGCAGAGATGGTATTGAGTTGGTTCCGATCAGTTCTGGAGAATTGGCAGCAGAACTTTTGAGTAGTTTGGAGGACCAGCCAATCCCGCCTCTGACTGGCCCCGCCAACCCCATCTATTCTCTGCCTCCCATTGAGTCCCAGCTGATCGGCTGGGTCTCCTTTGGTTGCCCTGCTCAGGAGAACGGAGCTGGAAAGCAGGTTAGTGAGGTGGGGAGGGAAGGGGGATTTTGCAGTATCCTTTCCCTGGAGTTATGTGGAAATACAGATTTTACAATATCCTTCCCCTGGAGTGGGGAGGGAATGGGGATTTTACAGTATCCTTCCCCTGCCATGCCCACGAAGCCACGTCCACAGCACCAGTAGTAATTTTTTTTGAATCCCACCACTGGTGAAGTGGTATATCATGGTGGTCCAATCCTTCAAACCTCTAGAGAGACATGGCTGTCCTGCTTTGAGCAGCAACTGGAAAAAAAAGGATTCTGCACATCTCAACTGTGGTGGCTCTTCTGACATCAATTGCTCTTTCCTAATTTTTTTCCAAGGTTCCTCACACTACTAACCTCCTGGAAAGCCACTAAGTTCTGAGGGTCCTTTAGGGAAATGAGTTGTCTGAGTAAGCTCAATCTTAAAACCCCCTCCAGTGCAACCCAAGCAAGATACTAATTAAGTTGAATGACTCCTGCTATTTAATTTACACTTTTTGATGTGGTTCCAGGTCCCTTTTATCTCAACAGGTGGGTTTGTTTCATTGTAAAAAAACACTCAGCTTAAAAGCACCATACTTCTCAACCAAATACCAATTCAACCCTGTTCATTGAAAGCCACCATGTTCTTAACTATCATTGAACATTCATATATTGTGTCTCCTACAGATGTTGGCTAAACTAACTTAGCTGAACTCATACATAGTCCTTTGGCCAATGTGCTGCTACAGATGTTGGCTAAACTAACTTCGCTGAACTCATACATAGTCCTTTGGACAATGTGCTCCTGTAGATGTTGGCCAAACTAGCTTTGTTGAACTCTGTCTATATAGTCCTTTGGCCAATGTACCCTTGCAGATGTTGGCTAACTTCGCTGAACTTATACACAGTCCTTTGGACAACCTGCAGTTGAGATTTCATTGGGGAAGAACAGACTATTAACAAAGTACAGGAGAGCTTCCTTCAACTGGTACTTTCCAGATGTGTCAGATTACAAGCTGTCCAGAAGTGGAAAGGAACCAGATCTCTTAAGGACATATGGCCAGGAAGATTATTTTGGAGCATCAGACATGACAAAGGGAGAGGAAGATATGAATTGGGTTAAAGACCTTTGGAATATAGTTATTTTCTAGAGACTTGATTCATGAGTAATGGCTGGCTGCTTCCAAGCAAAGATTTCCTTCTGTTATATTCTCTTTGCACATTTGTAAACCCAGTACAGATGCCACAAGATTTCAATCCATTCTCCTCCATGGGAAAAAGATTCCAGCTTGATCCCTGGGATTTTTGCTGCTGTGGGAAATGCATCATTGTGGCTTCCAGACTGTGTTCAGACCAGATTCCAGGAGGGATGTTTACAAGTCCTGCCTAACTGAATTCCTGCCTGGAATGCCAATGTTCTGGTTTAAGTTGGCCTTGCTTCTCGCGTGAAATGAATGCATTAAGAATTTGCCATGCTTGCCTGATGAAATCCAGAAATTCTCTGAAACAATTTGCTTTGCTGCATCATTCAGATCAGTTTCTGACTCCCTGCTTCTCTTCACCACACAAATAAAACACCCTCCAAGGTATGGTGAAGCCACATCCTAGGCATTACAAGGCTAGACAAAAATAGGACCAACCTGAGCAGGTGAAGGCCATGGAGCTACAAAGAGTGAAAGGCTTGTATAGTCAGAAGAACAGAATAATAATAGAATAATAGATTTGGAAAAGGGACATTGGAGGTCTTCTAGTCCCTGCTCAAACAGGAAGCCCTGTACCATTTTAGACAAATGGTTGTCCAATTTCTTCTAAAAAAACCTCTGGTGATGGAGCACCTACAACTTCTGAAGACAAGTTCTTCCACTGATTAATTGTTCTAATTGTCAGGAAATTTCTCCTTAGTTCTAAGTTGGTTTCTATGCTTGATGAGTTTCCACCCGTTGCTTCTTGTCCTGCCTTTAGGTGCTCTGGAGAATAGCTGGATTCCCCCTTCTTTGTGGCAGCCCTGGAGATATTGGAAGACTGCTATCAGGTTGCCCCTAGTCCAGTGGTGGGATTAAAAAATTTTTTTTACTGCTGGTTCTGTGGGCTTGGCTTGGTAGGCGTGGCATGGCTTGGTGGGCTTGGCATGGCTTGGTGGACGTGGCATGGCTTGGTGGGTGTGGCATGGCTTGGTAGGCGTGGCATGGCTTGGTGGGCGTGGCATGGCATGGCTTGGTAGGCGTGGCATGGCTTGGTAGGCGTGGCATGGCATGGCTTGGTGGACATGGCATGGCTTGGTGGGCGTGGCATGGCTTGGTAGGCGTGGCATGGCTTGGTAGGCGTGGCATGGCTTGGTGGACGTGGCATGGCTTGGTGGGCGTGGCATGGCTTGGTGGGCGTGGCATGGCTTGGTGGACGTGGCATGGCTTGGTAGGCGTGGCATGGCTTGGTAGGCGTGGCATGGCTTGGTGGACATGGCATGGCTTGGTGGACATGGCATGGCTTGGTAGGCGTGGCATGGCTTGGTGGGCGTGGCATGGCTTGGTGGGCGTGGCATGGCTTGGTGGACGTGGCATGGCTTGGTAGGCGTGGCATGGCTTGGTAGGCGTGGCATGGCTTGGTGGACATGGCATGGCTTGGTGGACGTGGCATGGCTTGGTGGGCGTGGCATGGCTTGGTGGACGTGGCATGGCTTGGTAGGCGTGGCATGGCTTGGTAGGCGTGGCATGGCTTGGTGGACATGGCATGGCTTGGTGGACGTGGCATGGCTTGGTGGGCGTGGCATGGCTTGGTGGGCGTGGCATGGCTTGGTGGGCGTGGCATGGCTTGGTGGACGTGGCATGGCTTGGTAGGCGTGGCATGGCTTGGTGGACGTGGCATGGCTTGGTGGACGTGGCATGGCTTGGTAGGCGTGGCATGGCTTGGTGGACGTGGCATGGCTTGGTAGGCGTGGCATGGCTTGGTGGACGTGGCATGGCTTGGTGGGCGTGGCATGGCTTGGTAGGCATGGCATGGCTTGGTGGGCGTGGCATGGCTTGGTGGGCGTGGCATGGCTTGGTGGGCATGGCATGGCTTGGTGGGCGTGGCATGGCTTGGTGGGCATGGCATGGCTTGGTAGGCGTGGCATGGCTTGGTGGGCGTGGCATGGCTTGGTGGGCGTGGCATGGCTTGGTAGGCGTGGCATGGCTTGGTGGGCGTGGCATGGCTTGGTGGACGTGGCATGGCTTGGTGGGTGTGGCGGGGGAAGAATACTGTAAAATCTCCATTCCCTCTCCAACCCACTAACTTGTTTTCCAGCTCCGTTCTCCAAGAGAGAGCAACAAAAGAAGACAAAGCCAATCAGCTAGGACTCAGGAAGCAGAGAATAGACAGGGGCGGGCCCAGTCAGAAGCGGTATTCCAAATTACTCAAAATTTCTGCTACTGGTTCTCCAGAACTGGTCAGAACTTGCTGAATACCACCTCTGCTCTAGTCCTCCTTTTTCATGAAACTAGACACACCCAATTCCTGCAGCCATTTTTTCATAAGTTTTATCCTCCATCCCCCTCATCATCTCTGTTGCTCTTCTCGGCACTCTGAGCTCAATCCTCAGTATTTCCAATTCAAGGTGGGAAATAGCAAAAGATGGAAATGACATCATCGACAAGCCATGGAGGACCACTGCAAATCAAACAGACAGTGGCATATTGAAGGGGTGCCCGATTCCTCCTCTTCGGAATTGGGCTGCATGAGGGGCTGGCCGGAGCATGAGCACACATGTGCATAGCTCAACTTGCATTAGCGATGGGCCGGTGGACATTTGCATGTAAGTGTGCTGGCCTGTCACTCATGCTTGTCAGTTCCCCTCTCTGCGCCCAACAGCTGCAAAGATTGAGAACCATTGACATATTTGATTCATAAATTGTTCAGGCCCAAACAGTTTTTATACAGTGTTTGTAGGGCAGAGGGGATTTTTCCGAACAGCCAATCCATAATCCTGACTGACCTCAATTAATGCTACACATAGGACTTTGCATTTCGTGGTCTTTGGGGATGGGTCTTATTTTAATTCAAATTTTAGATGACCCCACTCAGTTTGGGACACCATCTGTGACTCATTCTGTCAAGAGGGATTCCAACCCTTTGTCCTAAAAAAGATCCTATGAAGGTCAGCCTGGCTTTAAAAGAGCAGAAGATGTGGCAAGGAGAGTGGTGTGGTCAACAAGGGACATTGTGCATATGGTGACATCATCGTACAACCAACATGATAATGAATAATACCATTCATGTCATTTGCAAGTATTGGGAGCAAAACACCAAGAACAACATGATGAATTCCTCAGAGTAATTTCTTTATTGCTGTTTGCCCATAGGCAGGAATCTTGCCAGACTCAAGTACACTCTACATAATTACCAACTGTATCCCGTGAAGGTTTGGGGAGGAACCTGAGCTGCTTTCTGCATAGCAAGGACTCAAGGCCGACCTGTCTCTTAAAAGGCTCTTTGGTAAAGGGCCCTTCCCTCCTGTAACTCTGCACCAGATTCTACCTCGCTAGCGAACATCAATCCCATGATGCAATTGAAGGCTGTACCGATGCTTTTGATTGTTAGAAGACAAGATGGATATGGAGCCTTGGAGATCTGGTTTTGCCAGAGGGGGAAAGAGCCCATCAAGGAGCTTTTTCGATTGCTTGCAGTTGCTGTTGTTGTTGTTGGGTTTACTCTTTGTATATTCAGTTTCTAGTTTTTGTAAGCTGCCAGGAGACACCGAAAGTGAGTGGGCAGACATATCAATCAATCAATCAGTCAGTCAGTCAATCAAAGAAAGAAAAGAAAAGAAAAGAAAAGAAAAGAAAAGAAAAGAAAAGAAAAGAAAAGAAAAGAAAAGAAAAGAAAAGAAAGAAAGAAAGAAAGAGCAAGCTTGAGTGATTCCAAAGAGGGAATATTAGCTGCATATCAAGGAGGATTTAGAATTAGTAATCTTAAGAAGCAGATGAGAATTTCTTGAAGTTCTTGGTGATCAAGGGTTTTTTTTTTCTATCCCTCCCCTTGTAGCCTTGATGACATTTAATTTGAAATATCTGCTTAGCTAACTTTTCTTTCTGTGAGCAATTTGGAGTGCATGTCTGTGCTTTATAAGTCAGCCACTCCACATGTTGCTCTTAAAAAAAACGCCTTCCTTTTGAGAGCTCCAGCTGTGTGATGAGACTTTTGCCCTGGGGGTCTTTGTGCTGCCCCACTGAGTATAAATCTTTCTTCCTCTTCTCAAAATAAAAATCTATCTCACTGCTACAATGGGGTGCTTCACGTTTCAGATCCTTCAAAAGATGAGGCGAGGTTTTAAAAACTGGGACCAGATTTTCCTTTCTCAGCTAGCTGCAATTCCCACCAGGCGGTTTGACAGGAATAATCCCCAAAACCTGTTTTTTAGTTTGCCAAACAGAGTGTCTGGCTGCCTTTCCACCCACACTTATACAGCAAAGCCACAGCTAACTGCACACATGCAATGCTATTACAGCAGAACTGCTCAACTCTGCATTGGTTGAGGAGGAGGAGGAGAGATGTAGGAAGAGGGGGAGGAGGAAGAGAGGGAGAAGGAAGAGGAGGAGGGGGAGGAGGAGAAAGAAATGGAGGAGGAGATGATGGAGAAGAAGAAGAAGAAGAAGAAGAAGAAGAAGAAGAAGAAGAAGAAGAAGAAGAAGAAGAAGAAGAAGAAGAAGAAGAAGAAGAAGAAGAAGAAGAAGAAGAAGAAGAAGAAGAAGAAGAAGAAGAAGAAGAAGAAGAAGAAGAAATCTTACTATTTGTGATGATAACCTGCTGGTTTTCACTGAAAAGCCCTCCCAAAATAGGGGAAAAAACCCCTCGTTACAACAATTGCAAGTGATTTACAATTCAAAGCAATCTGAGAGTTTTAAAGAGCTATTTGCAGTTTTAAACAAAGAGAACTCTCTAAAATGCCAGATGTTCCCACCATAAACCATCTTAAAACTTCATGACCCATGGGCACTGACAAAGAAGCAAAGCCGAAGACCAAGCAGCAGGGATTTAATCAGGAAACGAAGTGAGGCCAAAGCTGAAAACTTAAAGCCAGATGCCAAACCCTATATGAATAAGAAGTAGATCTCACAGCTAGGAGCCTTGGTGGAAATTGCACCAGTAATTGTGAAAAATAGAGAATTTGCTATACAGGGATGTTATTTTTCCAGAGATGATGATGAAAAAGAGAGCAGACGGGGGAGAACAATGGTTCTTAGGAACTTTTGCCTGATCATCATTGAAAGCCATTGGTACTCTCTCCTTGGGATGGAACCAGGGCTGGGCTGCTGGGGATTTTCAGGAGTTCGGGAGAGCCCCCTAGCTAAGAATCTGGGCAGTTCAAACAACCCCAAATCCCACTCCTGGATAATTACACCTACCCCTTCCCTCCCAGGAGTCCCCATGTGGCCCATTTTGGATCAAGTAAGGGCAGGGTATATGCAGAGGCTCAGGGAGGGTGGAAAACAGGCCTCCCAGAAGTTCGGGAAGGCTGGAAATGAGCCAGTTCCAGCGTCCAAAGAGCCTCCAGAGTTCAGGGAGGCCATTTTCGCCTTCCTGAAGGCTCAAGAAAAGCCTCCGGAGTGCGGGGAGGGCAAAATCGTGCCCCCCACAACTGTGGTGCAGGAGGCCAACTAGGCCACGCCCACTCAGAAACCAGGCAAAGAACCCATTGCTCACATCACCCCTGGATGGAACGGTCTTCCATCCAGAGCATCTCCTAACAGACACACCAGGTTCTATCCATCATCTCGCTTTCTCTTTTTTCTCCATCCTGATTGCTTCCTTTTTCTCTTCATTTCCCCCACCCTCTTTCCCTCTCTGGCGCCTGGAAGGCAAAGCTCTTACAATAGCATCGGGACGGAAGACAAAGCTTTCATCCGAAAGATTTTTATCGCCTTGATATCACAGCCGGCCATCTTTGCCATCTGGTTTGGAACCACAGTTAAAAAAAAAGAAAGAAAACATATGTGGCAGGATCAGTGGTGTGATTCAATTTTTTTTAGTACCAGTTCTGTAGGCGTGGCTTGGTGAGCGTGGCTTGGTGGGTGTGGCATGGGAAGGATACTGCAAAATCCCCATTCCCTCCTCACCCCACTAACCTGCTTTCCAGCTCCATTTCTCCTGTACAGGGCAACCAGAGAAGACCCAGCCAATCAGCTGGGACTCAATGGGAGGTGGGGAATAGATGGGGATGGGGTGGGATTTGCTGGTTCTCCGAACGACTCAAAATTTCCACAACCAGTTCTCCAGAACTGGTTAGAACCTGCTGAATACCACATCTGGGCAGGATCCAAAATGGTCGGTCACCAAGACCAAAGTCTTTTTGTCTTCTGAGTTTCAGACTCATACTGGATCCCATCTCCAGGGAATTTCTCTCTAGCAGAGTGTGTGCTTTGGTCTGTTCTGGGTGTGGTATTTATATGGTGCTTGTTGTGTGTGACTTTTAGATGTTGGTGGCTGGCTAGTAAGCATCAGCTCCTGAGTACTGGACTGGTGATAGATCAACACTCCTGTTGACTGATGAGGGGGCCTGTTTCCCAGGCTTCAATCACTTCTCTGGCTGTTTTTGTGCCTGCTCATCCAACAATCTTAACAGCTGCAAAACTGAATGTAGGTTGGATCCTGCCAAATTATCCTGGAGACGTTTATTCACCTTCTTTCATGAGAAATTATATATCTGTTGACTTAGAAGATACGCTCAAAATCCAGATGGATCTTGATAGACTTGAACACTGGGCCCTATCTAACAAGTCCTACACTTACGGAAGAAAAACCAAAAGTATACAAATAGACTGGGTGAAACCAGGTTCAACAGCAGTAACTGTGAGAGGAATCTTGGAATCTTAGTGGACAATCAGTTAAATATGAGCCAGCAGTGTGCAGCCGCCGCCAAAAAAACTAATGCAATCCTAAGTTGTATTAACAGGGAGACAGAATTAATATCACATGAAGTGTTAATATCGCTTATAATGCCTTGGTAAATCCGCACTTGGAATACAGCATCCAGTTTTAATCCATATTATAAAAAAGATGTTGAGACTCTAGAAAGAGTGCAGAAAAGAGCAACCAGGATGACCAGGGAGCTGGAAGCTAAAACATATGAAGAATGATGTTTGTCTAGTCTAGTAAAAAGAAGGAATTGGGGTGACAGGATAGCAGTCTTCCAATATCTGAGGGGCTGCCACAAAGAAGAGAGAGTCAAGCTATTCTTCAAAGCTCCTGAAGCCAGGACAAGAAGCAATGGATGAAAACTAACCCAAGAAGAGACGCAACCTAGAACTAAGGAGAAATTTTCCAACAGTGAGAACAATTAGCCAGTGGAATGGGTTGCCTGTTATATACTCTTATTCTGTTGTTCTGTTAAACTTCATCTTTAAAAAAAAAAAAAAAGATGGTTTGAAATAGCACTTCATGTTGTCCAGCAGAGAGTCAGATGAGATTTGGGCTCAGCTCTGTCAAAGGAGTTGAGAAAAGATTCAGAAATTTGACAATTCCTTCTGCGGAATTAGCTTCCTTCCAAGACATGGCTGAAGATCTTGAATGTAAGAAGCTTTCTGTGGATAAAATAAGCTTCTATTTTTGTCTTATTCTGAGTTGTGTTATTTAGGCAGGTCTGCTGGACCAGGCAAAGAGGACAGCTGTGGCTAGATAAGGTGTAAGCTGCTGTGACATGGCGAGATCACGAAAGCTAAATCTATCAGCCTGTGAGTGATATTATGGTCTGTTATTTCACTTAGTGGTGAAGCAATGACAAACTTGAACTGAGTGGCTGGGAAGGAAACAGATGTTTCCAATATCATCAGGGTAACACAATGTGACAGTTGCGGGGGTGGAAAATATGAAAAAGGACGTGTCACCTTCTCAAGCACTGCAAAGCCAGACGTTCTTCTTTTCACAAGGGAATAAAAAAGAGATTAGAAAATGGAGAAAGGATGCTTTGGAAACCAATCCACTAAGGCGGATAGGTGCCTACAAAGGAATGGCGCCTACAAAGAGGTAGGTAGTGTGATGGACTGCAGGCAGGGGTGGGACTCTACCAGTTAGGATCGGTTTGGGTGAACCGGATTTTAAATTTACACCTGGGTCGTTGAACTGGTAGTTGAATCGATCGACAGGCTCCTCCCACTCTGCCCCTCTCCTCCCAGGAGTTTCCACGCAGCCCTTTTTCAATGCAGGTCAGTGCAGGGTATGCACGGAGGCTCAGGGAAGGTGAAAAACAGCCTCCCCGTAAGTTTCGGAAGGCAGGGAATGGGCCCATTTCCAGCTTCCAGAGAAGTTCCAGAGTCCAGGGAGGCCATTTTCACCCTTCCAGAGACTAGAGGAGCCCAGAGAGGGCAAAAACGCCCCCCCAGCCATGATGTACGAGGCCGACTAGGCCACACCTACCCAAAAACCTGGCAGAGAACCCATTGCTAAAATTTTTGAAGCCCACCTCTGTATCTGTCTATCTTTCCATCTCCCCACCTCTCCAACTCCATCATGTTCATCTCCATCCATCTCTACCCATCTCCCTCTCCCTCCACCTCCACCTCTGTCTCCATCCATCCCCCTTCCATCTCCACCTCCATCTGTGATGACCCAAAGGGGCGTGGCACAAAAGCAACAAAGTCACAAAAATGGTAAATTCCCTTTAATGCCTCCAACTTGGCCCCCAATGTCCAGTTATCATTCGGCTGGAGATCAAACTCTTCCAAAAACAGTCTACAAAGGAAAGTAATGCAATCCGAATCCAAAGTAGAGATAAATTAGAAATAAAAAAAACCAACACAAACCACACTGAAGTAATTAACACGACAGGCCAGGATAATAAATTGCAGACTTCCAAAAGAGAACGAAGCACACACACAGTTGGGAGGACGCCAAAACCCAGATAAACCTCGACCAAGAGAATGCACGCTTTGCTTCCCGCAAGGTGCTGTGTGCAAACGCCCTTCTTATATCTTGTTCTCCCAACTGCAACTAATGAAAGGGATTGGGGCTTTTTCCTCTCCTGTAAGCCACGTTGCTCCCTTCTCTGTTCCTCCCTGCGTGCCCTAGGATGAAGAGGGGGTGGGCCTGGGTCTTCCTCTGAATGCCCAGCCAGACTGTGCCCTTCCCCATTTCTTCCACAGCCACCGGAGCCACACTCCCACTCCCCGTCAGCTGCTCAATCTCCCCCTCGGAATCAGACTCCAACAAGGGCAGGACACCATCCTTTCATCTACTTTACAGAATGGGCCAAAACAGTTTCCTTTTTGATGTTGAACAACAAGCCTCTCCAAACTGATACCCTTTCTGTCCCTCCGTGAGCAGCAAACGACCCTTTGATAGACTTCCAAAGGATCGAATTAAACATTCAAGATTAATAATGCCTCCCCCTTGTGAACTGGGCTTTCTTTCACTTTTACGCTGCAACTTTCAAGCTTTGGTTTTGTCATAATTCACTCCTTGCACTCTCAATTTCCTCTCCTTGTATGCATTACATCCCATATGATGGTGTCATCTCATGTACGATGTCACTTCATCCATGTTCCTCTCTGGATTGTTAAAAGATTCTTTCATTCAGTATTCTCATCCGAAGCCCCTAAGTCCCCGAAGAATTTCCTAAGCATTTACATTCTACTTATTTTTCACAAGTTGCAGGGAATGTTAAGTGAAACTCACCACATTGCACGGATAACCACATTAATTAATGAACCATCTTTCACCTTACTGATGCAGTGATGAATGGCTAACTTATTCCAACGCATGAAATGAACATTTGCATACAAGGTTAGACACAAGAGGGCTTAATCATTGTAGGGCCAACTGCTGATCTAAAAAGTTACAATCTTGACATCCTTTACCAGGTTTTGAGTCAACAAAGGGCAAGGGATACAGCCGCAATTTGTCGAGTAGTGTGTTAGGTATCATGCTGCTATCATCAGCCTGCATAACCAGGGGTGGGATTCTACCAGTTCGCACCTATTCACTAGAACCGGTTGTTAACATTCTAAGCAGTTGGGAGAACCAGCTGTTAGAAGAAATTACAGGGCTAATCCTATAAGGAAGGCAGGAAGGAAACATTCTGGTGTTGCTTATGGAAACTGCCTCTCCGTTAACCCTTATTACATTTTTGGCAGGTCTAAACTTCCTCTCTGGAGTTTTTTTCCCTCCTTTGCTGGTACTTTGCTTGTGTGGAGTGACCATTCAAAGTTACAATGGCACTGAAAAAAGCGACTTATGACCATTTTTCACACTTATGACTCTTGCAGTATCCCCACAGTCACGAGAGGCCAGGCAAGGAGATGCGTGCCTCAATGTGAGTGATGTTGAGTTGGCCACACCCAGCCAATCACATGACCACCAAGCCATGCCCACCACTTAAGCCACGCCCACAGAACCGGTTGTTGAAAAATTTGAATCCCATCCCTGTGCATAACCAAAAAATGTGGTTTACGTATCCGCTTGAAGATATCAAAGGAGGCTTAGAATCAAAGTCACCCAAAGTATTAGTACCGCTTTAATAAAGCCTTAGTATAGGGACGCCGTGGCTCAGTGGTTAAGACGCTGAGCTCGTTGATCAGAAAGGTTGGCAGTTTGGCAGTTCAAATCCCTTACGCCGTGTAATGGAGTGAGCTCCCATTACTTGTCCTAGCTTCTGCTAACTTAGCAGTTCGAAAGCATGTAAAAAATGCAGGTAGAAAAATAGGGGCCACTGTGGTGGGAAGGTAACAGCGTTCCATGCGCCTTCTGCATTTAGTCCTGCCGGCCACATGACCACGGAGACGTCTTCGGACATCGCTGGCTCTTCGGCTTTGTAACGGAGATGAGCACCGGCCCCTCGAGCCGGAAACGACTAGCACATATGTGCAAGGGGAACTTTTACCTTTACTAACAAAGCCTTAGTAAGACCATACCTGGAATAGTGCATCCAGTTTTGGTCACCACTTTACAAAAAAGAGGTTGAGACTTTGAAAAAAGTGGAAAGAAGAGCAACTAAGACGATTAAAGGCCTAAAGACTAAAACAGATCATGAAAGTTTGCAGAATTGGGTTTGGCCACTGTAGAGAAAAGAACTAGGGGTGACATGATAGCAGTATTCTAGTATTTGAGGGGCCGCCATAAAGAAGGGGAGGATGTCAAGCTATTCTCCAAAGCACCAGAAGGAAGGACAAAATACAATGGATGGAAACTAATCAAGGATGGAAGCATCCTGGAACTAAGGAGAAATTTCCTGACAGTGGGAACAATTAACCAGTGGAACAGCTGGCCTCCAGAAGTTGTGAACACTCCAACACTGGAAGCTTTTAAGAAAAGACTGAATGGCTGTCTAAAATGGTATAGGGTCTCCTGCTTGAGCAGGGGGTTGGACTAGAAGACCTCCAAGGTTCCTTCCAGCTCTATTCCGATTGATTGATAATTGCTCATAACTGCACACATTGCAAAGTCCAGCATTTTTTTTAAAAAAACAGCCATCTTCGTTTGGCAGCCAGTGGATTCAGGCAGCAAACGCTCATGCATCAACTTGCTTGCAGTGTGCACATATATGCCAATTCCTCAAGGAACGGAATCGAGCCAAAGGTGGATAGTCAATATTTGGAATTGATTTGGACCGATTCCAAGGGTCAAATTGATTGGATGAATTGAATGGATTCAGACTGAGTCAGACTCTTTCCTGCATGTGTATTTTAATAGCCTGAACGATTTGTCAGCCTAACCGTGTAAACTGGGTCGAAAACGTGGTCTCTGATGACCTAATTCTACTTTCTCGTAAAAGCTAAATGAAGTGAGTCTCAAATCCGTTGCTTCGTCTCACTGATGAGAGGTCAATCAAAACAGTTCAGGGTAGAGCAATCAGTGGGTGATTTAATTTAGTCCTGTGCCCTCTGTGCTAGGTCATCTAAAAAATTTCCCACTTGATGAACATCAGTTCTGGTAGTATGAAAGAAGGATGGAGCGATCATTGTTAGGCACAAGGAATCAGGTTTGAAATGGTGGAAAAACAAGGAATCAAGCCCACACAGAAGACAGAAATCAGAATCAGAAGACAGCTGGAAGGGACCTTAGAGGTCTTTTAGTTCAACCCCCTGCTCAAGCAGGAGATCCTTTTCCTATACCATTTCAGACAAGTGGATGTCCAGTCTATTCTTAAAAGCCTCCAATGATAAAGCACCCACAATGTCTGAAGGGAAGCTGTTCCATTAATTGTCCTCACTGTTAGGAAGTTTCTCCTGAATTCCAGGTTGCTTCTCTCCTTGATTAGTTTCCATCCATTATTTCTTGTCTTGCCCTCTGGTGCTTTGGAGAATAAATTGACCCCCTCCTCTTTGTGGCAGCCTCTCAAATACTGGAATATTGCTATCATGTCTTTTCTCTAGACTAGCCAAATCCAAATCCTCCAACCTTTTTTTCATATGTTTTAGCCTCCAGGCCTTTAATCATTGCAGTTGTTCTTCTTTACATTTTTTTCCAAAGTCTGAACATCTTTTTTGTAATGTGGTGACTAAAAACACATTAAGTTCAATTTATTGCCATACACAAGAATCTAGTCAACTAACGGTCTGCACTAAATTGGTACGAGATGAGAATCAACAGAATTCACGAGGGAATGGATTTAGATAATTTGTGGGAACATAACCACTCTAGGCTGTTTCCTCATTTGACTTCACCCCAAGTCTCTGCATGTCCTTCTGCTATAATAATTCAGATTTCAAGGTTAGTCTTAGATCTCTTCATGCTTGCACGAACTTTAATTACTAGAAATCTTGGCAAGGGAGTGTAGAAAACCAGCACCCACCCTCCAGAAGAATGGAATATTTTAGGAAATGTTAAAAAGGCAGAATATCATATTTTCCTGAAGGAGAAATGGAGAAACATGCTCTCAAAGATAGAAAGCAGTCTTTCTTAATAGCTGCAGCAGTTATTTTGTGCCCATTAAGAAAGATTGGGTCAGCCTATAAAGAAACCAGCCCCAAGCAGAAACTGAGGAGGCCAGCTTTTAGAAATGCAGATTTGGTAATCCATTCAGAAAGTGGATCAAGACAGAAATGCAGAAAAGCATCAAGTAAAAGGTCGACAAAATTAGCTCAGAGAAACACCTAAGATTTGCATTTCCCCTTTTCCCTATAGAGCCAGATATGACCCCTACATGACCCCCATAGGAATCTGACAACAGCCAATAGAATATTAAAGGACATGTTCTTGCATAGGAACAGCAAGCTCAAATACAAAGCCCAAAGAAGGCATAAAAACCCACCCACTCTCAACTCCATTTTGTCAGCTGCCCAGAATCACATGTGGTTCTGCTTCATCAATAAACCATCTTTCCAATCAGCCTCCGTGTTTCCAGTGTCTTTCTCCCAGCTTGGAAGTGAACCAGATGGATTTTCCTTCCAACAGGAGTAACACCTACTTTATCCCCTTTCCAGAAATTGCAATGCTACCCAGTTCCATCTCATACTTGTCCTTCCTGAAGGAGGGCTATTTAATTCTCAGTACATATTACAAATTAAAAAGAAAAAAGAACAGTTAGAGTTCTTTATTCTCTCCATAATTAGTGCCTTTGTGACATTTTCTATTCACCCGGCACATCATTCTATTAAAGGCATGAAGGAACAAAGGGCTACAAGCTGTTGAACTATGAAATCCATGCCATTTTGTGTGTGTGTGTGTAAGTTTGGTCAGAGCAAAAGACCAGTTTTAACTGGCACTCACTTAAACACACACACAGTCACACACAAATTGTATTAGATAGAATCTATCTGCTATTAAATTCTGAATTTTGTGCATTAGAAAATTAGAAATCCCCCAGGGTGGATGTTGCTAAGTTAGTTTCTCTTTTCTTTCATTTTTCTTTCTGATCGGCGCATTTGAAATTCTCCACTATATTGATTCAGCACCTGGTTGTCACCAGAAACTGTTTCATCTTTTCTCCCAAGCTAAACAAAAGTAAATCCTTCACATCTTTCTCACAAAGTATTTTCCCCTTATACATTGGCTGGGCTCCTAACTTCTGCTAAGGGGTGGTTTGTCAAAATTATCATGGTATTGTGAGGTGGCGACTCAAAAGACCACCAGGATTCAAAGTTGATCCAAGGAAAAAGGCTTTATTGAGTGCACATCTGCAGAGATGGGTTCCACCCTTGGCAGCTGGGAGGAACACAAAGCTCTATTTGCTCTATTCTTATACCCTAAACCCCCTCCCCATTATGCAAATGGCTTGGTTTACAATCTACCTTTCAGAATACAGGTTACAATTCATTACCTTATATGATACACACAGCAAGCACTTCCCTTACATGAGGGCATACATCAACATATCAATCGGTACCTGGCACTTCAAAGACATTCCAAGATAGTTCCACAGTTCAACATTCCAGGATAGTTCAATCGGTGCCTGGTACCTCCCTACCCTAAAGACATTCCTTTCAACATGAGGTTTGAGTCACAAAAATGGATACTTTAATCTAACACTTCTCACAATATGTTGAACAAATCATCATTATTTTGGTTCACACTAAGGGAGAAACTCCAGAGGCAAACCAACCACACCGTAGCTGGGTACAACTTGCAAACTTGTGCATTGCGTATGGTAGCTGAATTGCAGTCAAGATAGATTAAGTATGCCATCTTGTTTGCGTTTCAGTTGGGGAGGTACAAATTAGGGTTGGTCATCTGGAAGCCAACAAATGTCGTGCATTTTGAAGGAAAATGCGAGAATCCTGAAATCTACTTGTGTTGGGCCCAAAACCATACATTGTCATGCCCCTGGTAGAAACTGACTCTGAGGGAGAGGAGGAACAGCAGATAAGGGAGTGGAAGTGTGGCTCCAGGGGTTGTAGAGGAGGCTGGGGAAGGGCAGAGTCCAGCTGGGAAGTCAGAGGAGGACCCAGGCCCATCCCCTCTCCATCCTAGGGCATGCAGAGAGGAGAAGATAAGGGAGAGACGTGGTCTCCTCAGGAAGAGAGGGCCTTGATCCTCTTCATGGGCTGCAGGTGTGACAACTGAGTAAGAGTTTGGATCTGCGTACTGGCAAACGCTGGAAACAAAGCATGTAAATTGTTGTGAATTAATAAAAGTACTTGAATAAAGATTATTAAAGCTTAAAAGTAAAGTGCAGGGTCCTGGCCCTGCACTTCTGATTGGCCGATAATAGCGACATCGGATTGGTCCGTTCAGGACAATCTGATTGGCTATTAACGAGCCTCTCCCATTGGTTAATGGAGCTAGCGCTCCCTGTGTTTTCATTGGCTAAATACTCAAGAGCTTGTCTATATAAAGGGGCCATTGTGGCCATAGAGTTGAGCTGTTACACCATGTTAATAAAGAGTTTGAAGTTCACTGTTCACCGGCTCGTCTCCTTCTTCGCGCCCATGCGCAGAACATAACATAAATGTCTCCAGTTTATAGTTCCTCTCTGAGTTTGGCATCCTTCCCAGTGTGTGTTATCTGTGGGCATCCTCCAGCCCTTATCTTGCCTGGTTTGTGTTGCTTTTCCCCCTTGCAACTGTGTATGAGGTGTTTTTTTGTCTTCCGTCAAAGATATTCAGAGCTTGGAAGCAAAATGAAGGAATAAAAGGGGCTTCACCTGTTTTCTGTGACTGTGTTTGTTTTGTATCTCACCCTGGGTCATCACATACATGGTGATTCTTCCAAGCTGAGTTCTTTATTATTTCATACTATAAACAGAATCTTGCAGACTATTTGGGAACTATTAGGGAGGAGCAATCCTCATCTGCTTTCTCTCACACAAACTATCTGAACAGAGTTCTCTCTTACTCGTCAGGAATGCAGCTCCTCCTTCCTGGGAATCCAGAGTATATTCCAACACATATTTCCAGATTGAGGACTCTACTCTCTGCATCTATAATATACTCTGGAAACTATGATGTCTTCACCCTCTTTCTCTCACATGTAATATCCAGGCTGAGTTGCCTCTTACTAGTCTGGAATAACCCTCCTCCTGGGAATCCAGACTACATTCCGCCACATCTTCCCAGATTGAGAATTCAACTATCTGCTTCTACAGTATACTCTGGGGCCAGTAGGATGAGGCTGTCTTCACCCTCTTTCTCTCACACATAATATCCAGGTTGAATTGTCTCTTCCTCCTGTGGAACACATGACCTCCTTTCTGTAGAGCCACCTCTTTACTACATCCCATCATAACTTGCCTTACGCTTCCTCCTTCTTCAAGAGAGGATGTCTAGTCTGATGAAATGGACTAGGGGTGACATGATAACAATGTTCCAATATCTCAAAGGCTGCACAAAGAAGAGGGAGTCAAACTATTCTCCAAAAGGCAGGACAAGAAGCAACGGGTGGAAATGGGTGGAAACTAATCAAGAAGAGAAGCAAACTTAGAACTAAAGAGAAATTTCATGAGAGTTAGAAGAATTAATTAGTGGAACAATTTTCCTCCTGAGGTTGTAAATGCTTCCAACACTGGAAGTTTTAAGGAAGAGATTGGATAACCATTTGTCTGAAGTGGTGTAGGATATCCTGCCTAAGCAGGGGATTTATTTGTTTGTTTGTTTATTTCTGTCAAGCATGTATGAGAAAACAAGTATAAGTATGAACATAACATACCTGTTTATACTTATATGTTTATATGAGTATGAATAAATGGGAACAGTAGGACGGGGACGGTAGGCACGCTGGTGTGCCCTTACAGACCTCTTAGGATTGGGATAAAGTCTAAGATTGAAGTTTTGGGGGTTTGGGGAAGAAACCACAGAGTCAGGTAGAGTATTCCAGGCATTGACCACTCTGTGGCTGAAGTTGTATTTTCTGCAAACGAGTTTGGAGCTGTTTACTTTGTGTTTGTATCTCTTGCTTGCCTATGTATTATTGTGGCTGAAGCGGAAGGAGTCATTTACAGTTAGGACATTGTAGCAGACAATTTTGTGCATTAAGCTTAGTTGAGACTGTAGGCAGCATAGTTCTAAAAGACCTCCAAGGTTCCTTCCAATACTGTTATCCTAAAAGGAGATGGGGATGATAATTTGTGCCCCTCAACCCTGGTGTATCCACTTTCAAGCAACTTGGTCCTTGGAGGTCACCATCTGGAATGGCAGTATGTTCCACCCCTCCTGTAGGTAGACTCCATCTAGTCTATTGGATTTACAGCTCTTATATTTCTTACTTTCTGCTTCTGAGAAATATTTGGCTCTTAGAACATCCACCAACGAGAAGTCAGTCCAGGCAAGCAAGCTTCGATAGTTGCCTGAATGCCAGTTGTCTTTCCACCGTAGCAGAGAAAGACTAGCAGGAGGTAAATTAAAAATACAAACAAAGCAAATACACATCAAGCTTGCCTCATAAATATTCCATGGAATGTAAAATACGGATGTGTTGTAGTTGCCAAGAAGTTGGGTCAGTGAATGAAGTTGTTAATCAGGTCTTAGCAAGCTGAAGTCAATTTTTTTTCCACTGGGGAAGATTTCGTCTCCAAAAGGATTGGAGACACAAAGAATGGGATTTTGAGGTTGTTTTTTTTTAAAAAAAAAAACTGTAATGTTCCTTCGGTCCAAGACTCCTTGACTAAATCTTTTTGCTCACTCTGAAATTGTGGCTGGGGATTTTTTAAATCCTTACCTCCAAGTTTAAATTGAATGATAGAAACTGACAAAGGCATATAAGATGAACCGGGGAGGTGAAATTAATCTACATTCTTTTAGTGTAAAAGTTTGGGAAGGTAGAACTGCACTGCAAAAAAAACATGGTTTGGGAGTTTCTGGAAGGCAATAATGACAAACGTCTTGATGTTGCTTGGAAGCCCTTTAAGTGGAGCAGCAGGGTGAATTTTCCAAACAATAGCAGCTTACTTTTCTCATAATCCTGACCCTTACAACTAATAAGGGAGAAAATTATCTCCTCTCCTTGACGTACAGCTGACGTACAACTTGTTTGACTTAAGTCATCTGTAGTTATTCTTGTTGGCTGTGTGTGTGTGTGTGTGTGTGTTGGGGGAGTTAAAGGAAAAAGGATGCAGATGACCAGCTGTCTGCAAGGAGTATAAATCCTTCCATTCCCCACCACTCAGTCAGAGCTGAAGAAGCTTCTTGGATGAGAAGCGAAACATCTTCAAAAGAAAAAACAAACAAACAAGAAAGTCCAGTTGCTTCCTGAAAAAAAACATCATTTTTGGGACAACCATGACTTGGAAGACTGAGAATCTCTACAGATTTTTAGCTGTACAATTTGGGATGAACACCTTTCGAATGATGTGGGAGTAGGAATGGATTTCCAGAGGGATTGCAGACTACAGGAACCATTTGCACAACTCAGGAGATCCTGAGGGCACAGGTAAACCTCCAAGTGCTTAAAGAACCCTCTAAAAGGATGCAAATGATCAACTGTCTGCAAGGGGTATAAATCCTTCCATTCTCCACCATCCGGTCAGAGCTGAAGAAGCTTCTTGGATGAGAAGTGAAATGTCCTCAAAAGAAAAAAAAAACACAAGGAAGTCTAGTTGCCTCCTAAAAAAACATAACCAGGACCTGGATGACTGAAAATCTCTGTAGACTTTTTGCTTCTGCCCAGGCACTATTAAAATATTATTTTGGGATAGAGACTGATACTTTCTTTGCCATTGCTATGGCCACCCCTGATGCTTTATATTTGCAATTCAGCCCCAAGCAGTGCAGCTACAGAGCATGGAGGAAGCAAGTACATTTGTTTTTCTCTTCTATTTTTTTTCCATTTAAACATATTTCATATACATCTATTAAATCGGCAGCCTCCAGCCTTTTTGGACACCAGGGACTGGTTCCTTGGAGAAAGGTTTTCTCACCGCCTGGAGAGGGTGTAGTTTTGTGTGCTGCCTGCATGGGGCTTTACTTGTTTGCATGGCCCAGTTTATGGCATGATGTGGCCCGTTGCCGGTGCACGAACTGGGGGGTTGGGGTCTGAATCTGCAGAGGAAGATGAATTGGAACTGGAGCTGGTGGAGATCAAGGAGTCGGCTTCATTGGCTTCGGAGGAAAATGGGGTAGAGCGGGCCCAATCAGGTCAGGGCCTTTCAGGATTGGGGGTGGATTATAGGTGGGGAGGAAGGGGGGCAGGATGACCAAGAGAGGCTAACAGTGAGACAGAGCTCAGGCAATGAGCAAGGACCGCCCCCTCCTGATCCCTGAGCACGGAGAGTGGAGAGAAGGCTAGAACAGCGCAGACTGATCTGACTACTCGGGAAGAGAACACCCTGAGGACTGAGACCAAAGGAGACGTTGTGGGGAGGGCTGTTTGTCAGGAACAAATGCTGACTTCATGGAGTGTTGAGTGCCAACGTTTGGACTTTCCTGGATCCCTTGTATTCTTTCTGGATTCCTTGACTTGCCCTGCTGGATTTCTTGCTTTGCAGCCATGGTGCTCACAGCGTTGGGCTGGACTATTTGCAGCCAAAAGCTGCTGGAGGTGTGTGAGTGTCTCTTTCTCTCTCTCTCTCTCTCTCTTTGTGTAGGTATATGTGTGTGTCATCACTTTGCTCTGGGACTTTCCAGAAATGTGGGAGCATTTGGGGGCAATTTGGAGCAATAAAGGGGTGATTGGAACTGCATCTCCCTGTGTTGCCTCTGTGCCAAGCCCGGGGTCATCACACACCTGTTATAACTGATGCCAAGAGCACATGTATTGATTTTTTTAAAACTTTGGCTTCGCAGCAGGCAATCCTTTTTTCCCCCATAGCTGTAGCTCTACCCCTAGTGACTCTATACACTTACAGGTAAAAGCCAAAGAGATTATGAATAGCATCCACCACAAGAAAAAAATAAAATAAAACCAGTCATCTTTGAAGCCAGGCACACATTTTATATGCCTCCTAGAACTCAAAAGTTTTATGGAGCAAGTCAACCTCGATATTCCTTCCTTTGTTTAAAAAAAAACCCTGCTCTTATAAAAGATGCTTTCCATCTTTTGTGCTTGTCTAATGGGCAAACAACTGTGTAAAATATTTGACATATTTAAATATTAAATTTATTTAAATATTTACATATTTATATGTGCCTACATTCACACACACATACCCTTACACAAAGAGAGAGAGAGAGAGAGGGAGGGAGAGGGAGGGAGGGAAAGGGAGGGAGGGAGAGAGAGAAAGAGAGGGAGAGGGAGAATAAGAGAAAACAGGCAGAAATATAGATATTCCTCGATTTACAACCACAATGGGGGCCAGAATTTCAATTCCAAAGCAAGACAGCTGTTCAATGAATCACATTCAATTTTACAACCATTTTTTTGCCACAGTCATTCAACAAATCACTGCAGTTGTTAAGTGTTTTATGTATTCATTCAGCAAATCCAGATGCCTTCATATACTTGTTAGAAACTGCCTGGGAAGGTCACAAATGGTGATGATCCCAGGTGATACCATGATACATGTGAGGACTGGTCCTAAGTCACATTTTTCAACACTGTTGTAATTTGGTTGCTATATGTCTATTGTAACAATCACAGAATGAATGGTTGTAGTGGAGTAGTAAAAACTAGTCAACAAACTCCACCTCCTCCTCCTCCTCCTTCACTGTACTCCTAAAAGATGTGTAAACTGCATGGTTCAATACACACAGCACTCTTTTTGAGACTAAACTGGAATTAGGAATAACATTTAGACTTATATACCACTTCACAGTGCTTTATAGCCCTCTCTAAGCGGTTTATAGAGTCAGCCTCTTGCCCCCAACAATCTTGGTCCTCATTTTACTGACCTTGGAAGGATGAAAGGCTGAGTCAACTTTCAGCCAGTCAGGATCGAACTGCTTTCATTTGGCACAATTAGCATGCAATACTGCATTTTAACCGTTGTGTCACCACGGAAAGGAGGGAGGGAGGAAAGAAGGAAGGAAGGAAACAAGCTATACCAATAGCAGTAGCACTTAGACTTACCATTTTTCGGAGTATAAGATGCTACAAAGGATAAGATGCACCTAGCTTTTGGGGAGGAAAACAAGAAAAAAAAAATCTGCCTCTGCCTCCCAGCAATTTGCCTCCTTGCAGCAAACAGCAGAGCCTGGTCAGCTTCAGTACAGCCTGATTAGCATAAGCAGTTGATTGTCAGTAGGATTAGTCTCCCAATGATCAGCTGTTTCAGGCTGCATGGATTGCCATTGTCTATTGCTGCCTCTGCGCACCCCATTTTCGGCCTCCGCATCCTGTTTTCAGCCTCAGTGTGCCCTGTTTTTGGCTTCCACAGGCCCCATTTTCAGCCCGTTCTGGGCAGAGGGGATTGGAACGGGCAGACCATGGCAATCTCTGCAGCCTGAAACAGCTGATCATCGGGAGGCTAATCCTACCAACAATCAGCTGCTTGTGCTAATCAGGCTGTGCTGAAGCTGAAACAGGCTGTTGGCTGTTTGCTGCAAGGAAATAAATTGCTGGGATTTGCTGGGCAGAGGCTGAAGGCTGGGGGCAACGGGTGGGCGGGGCTTCAACAAAATTCACTTTATAAGACGCACAGACATTTCCATCCACTTTTGGGGGTGGAAAAAGTGCATCTTATACTCCCAAAAATATGGTATATGCCACTTCATAATGCTTTGCAGCCTTCTCTAAATGGTTGACAGAGTCAGCATATTGCTCTCAATAATCTGAGTCTTCATTTTACCAACCTCAGAAGGATGGAAGGCTGTGGCAATAGCAGTAGCAATAATACTTATATACTGCTTTACAGTGCTTTACAGCCTTCTCTAAGCCAATAGCAGTAGCACTTATACTTATATACCACTTTACGGGGTTTTACAGCGCTCTCTAAATGGTTTACAGCCTATTGCACCCAACAATCTAGGTCCTCATTTTACCCACCTCAGAGGGATGGAAGGCTGAGTCAACCTTGCCAAGCCAGTGAGAATCAGTTAAGTAGTTTGTATGTGGAGCAAACCTTACAAAGATCAGAGTTACTCTGGAAGGACAAGACCAATGTGGTTTCTTTGTTTGGGTAGCATGTTTTCTGAATACAAACTGTTAGGTTTTGCTAAACCAGGTTTAAGGGAAAGATTGCTAATTGTCTTGTGAGCTCTGCCCATGAAACCACAAAAGAGTGCATTCATTTGGGTGTTCTCCATTTTAGAAAAATCTGTGGATTTCCCAGATGGGCAGAATTACGGAGAGATGAAAACATAAGAAAAGAACCACCCCATTTTTGAGAGTGGGATGTGTAAACCATTTTTCTTATTACTTATGGAAAATAATGTCAGTGGCTAGGAGATATTAATAGGAACTTGTTCCATTTATCTCTCACTCTTTGGGCACGTGTCCAATCCTCATGAACGACGTTAATGCTGAACAAGGCATCTTTGGAATAGAAGATGCTGCTTTTCACCTTCTTCACACATTAGAGACTGGATTTACACATGACCTTTAAACAGTATTATAATTTGCTTGGCTAGACTTTGCCAAGTGTGTGAACCCAAATGTTATAATGTTTAAATCATACCTTATGGCAGAGATGGAAAACTCATGGCTCACGTACCACCTCCAGTTTCCAAGAAGTCTTTTCTAGCCACTGGCATAATCAGAGGGGTCTGTGAGGAAAGGCGAGAGGGCCAAATTAGGAAAGCATCTTGGAACACGGTGACCAGAGGTGGTATTCAACAATTCTGACCAGTTCTGGAGAACTGGTAGCAGAAATTTTGAGTAGTTCTGGAGAACCAGCAAATGCCACCTCTGACTGGCTCGGTTGGGTCTTCTTTGGTTGCCCTACACAGGAGAATGGAGCTGGAAAGCAGGTTAGTGGGGTGGGGAGGGATTTTGCAGTATCATTCCCCTGCCATGCCCACCAATCCAAGCCACACCCACCAAGCCACGCCATGCCCAAGCCACGCCTACAAAACCAGCAGTAACATTTTTTGGAATCCCACCACTGAAAGGTCCACCTGGTTGATGAACATATAAAAGCAGACTTGGTGTCTTGAGGATGATAAACCTAACCGTCCATTGGCCAAACTCCTTCCCTAAGGTCAGTCCCATTCTGGAAACACTTGATGAAGATATTTAAGAGTAATAATACTCTTAATAATATTCCCTGGAAGTAAGGAGGGTTTGAAATGGGTTACTCAATAGGAACGTGGGAAGAAAGATTTTGGGAAATATTAAAAAAGGCAGAATATCATATTTCCCCTAAAAGAGAAAAAAAAATCTTAAGGGAGGCAGAAACCAACCCCCGTTTCCTTGCCCCAAGCAGAAACTGAGGAGGCCAGCTTTTAGAAATGCAGACTTGGTTATCCTTTCAGAAAGACTGGGTCAAGACAGAAGCTCAGATAAGCAACAAAGAAAAGGTTGACAAAATTAGCTCAAGACAAACACCCAGGATTTGCATTTCCTCTTTTGCCTATAGAGCCAGCTATGACCCCTACATGACCCCTACATGATCCCCAGAAGATATAAAAACCCACACACTCTACGCTCTAGTTTGTCAGCTGCACCAGAACCACAAAACTCGGTAGTTCTGTTCATCAATAAATGGAGCTTCTTTCCAATCACCTCCAGACTCCATTTTATTTCCAGCACCTTTTCCCCAGCTTGGAACTGAACCAGATGTGTTTTTCTTTCAACAGGCACATAGAGGTAAAGAACATCTACATACCATTCAAAAGAGACAGTCAAGCCCAAAAGGAAACAAAATGACCTAAACATCTCTTCACCAGCAATCAACATCCAGATGGGCAGAGATTAAGAAGATTAATATTAGACCAACAGTCAAGAAACAGAAAAAATTCTCCAGTCAAAAAACTACCAGACAAACAATAACAGCCAACAACCTAATTAAAGAACCACCAAGAACACTCTTACCAACAGTGACAGGGTCAATCACTACTAGTATATAAACAGAGAGCAACCCTTGTTCTTTTCTGATGATGTTACCTAGTTGGGTCAAGAAATTTCTGCAAGAAATCAATCAAGCTCAGAGAGCACCAAGGACCCCACAGTCCTCCTCCTCCTCTCCACAAATCCAACTCCCTTCTAGCACTGATGACGTTCCCTAGTAGGATCATGAAACATCTGCAAGAAAACAACCAGGTTCAGATAGCACCAAGACTAAAATTTAAATACAGTCTAAAATTTCTAGCTTTTCCTCACTGCTGGTTTCTCATCCCAACAAACCAAAATCCCATGGACTCATATGGGTTCAACCTCCCTTATCCCTGAGAACGAGTGAAGTTGGCGCACTCTTCAAGCTATCATCGTGCAATATGATAATTCAGAATGCTAGGCTGATAGCATATTGTTGACACCTAGTGGTAGTCAGAAAATACTAAATGCATTGTAGCCTAGAATTTGAAACAGAATCTCTTCACCTTGAGAGAAATTAAGAGTGCTGTCCCTGAAAATATTTTGTAGCCTCTTGGTAACCCAGTTTGTTGTAGATACTATTTCAACCTGGATGTGCATCCTCTGGCGCAACTGAGGAATGACAGACTACCCAATGGTGGAAACACTCAATAATACCTACAATGGCAGAATAGTTGGTAAAGTTGATGGAATCGACTGAGATAGGGAAATTGATAGCCTTGCTTAGAGGGGAAAAACCCCATCAATTTTAACTTCATTAAGTTTAACTTTATTAATGCTAGTTGGAAGCCTTTTGTGGACTTTTTTATGGAACAGGAAAAAAAATGAAATAATGACATATGTAATGAATGACTGGTAATATTAATAGATTATTAAAAATGGATGTGGTGTTGTAACCACACAGTAAGAATCAAATGCAAGTTTCATTACTATCTGTTATAAAAGAAGTTGGAAGTTATCCTTTTTTTGTATTTCTGTTTCTTTCATTCTTCGGTTGCATTTTTGTCCTCTCTCTCTTTGCTCTTTCTTGTCTTCTATTCTTTTTCTTGATTAATAGGTCCCGTTAGTTTTTCTCTTTTTGTTTAACATTTAATAAAGCTTTTTTTTTTTTTTTTAAGAGAGAATGATAGACTAGGGAAGACTTCTGAAACCTGAGACACAGCAGGATTCAGAGAGAAAATATTTCTGACAAGTGTCTCCCTTAGGCATGTTAATTACTGTATAAGTAACCCAGAGATGAATTAACACATTGGTCTGAGCAATAGATTTTATTCCTGAAACATTTCCTACTATCGCTTCCTTCATCCGAGCAAGACTTTTGATATTTGTGCATTCTACACAGCTCACGGTATCCTCTTCCATCTGCTTTTCACACTGTACCTTACACTAACATTTTATCACACACATTCTGCCTGCATTGCAAGTAAAGGGATGGTGCATCGGGAACAGGATGATGGTATTTGTGTAACACACTTGAACAGGTGAAGCAAAAATTGTCAGGTCCCAAGAACCAAGAAAGATATGCAGAATTATTTCTGAGCAATTTCTTTTATTGCTCCTGACCTATAGACAGAATCTTGCCAGACTAAAGCAACTACTTGCATCGCTAAAGATAGATTCTGTGAACCACTAGGAGGAGCTTTCTTAACTCTCCTCCTTCCAACCAAACTACCCAAACTTTGCAGACTCTTGGTCTTTTTTTATAAATGGTCTTTTTATAAGAATGCAGAAAAGAGCAACGAAGATGATGAGGGGCCTGGAGGCTAAAACACATGAAGAATGGTTGTAGGAAGTGGGTATGTCTACTCTAGTGAAGAGAAGGACTAGGGGAGACACAATAGCAGTGTTCCAATATTTGAAGGGGTGCCACAAAGATGACGGGGTCAACCTATTTTCCAAAGCACCTGAAATCAAGACAAGAAGCAACTGATGAAAACTAATCAAGGAGAGAAGCAACCTAGAATTAAAGAGAAATTTCACAACAGTAAGAACAGTTAACCAGTGCCATGGCTTGCCATCAGAAGCTGTGGGTGTTCCATCACTGGAGGTTTTCAAGAAGAGACTGGACAGCTCCTTGCCTTGAATGGTATAAAGTTGAGCAAAGGACTGGACTAGAAAACTTCCAAAGTTCCCCCAAGTCTGTTACTCTGTAAATTCTGTATATAAGAGAGCAGTGAAGTTGTCTGTTGAGTGGATTATTGATTGCAACTGCCAAAACAGAACTTCGAAAGAAACAGGAAGGCAAAAAAACCCTGGTAGACAATTTCTGTGAAATCTGGGTCGTGAGATTCTCAAGCTCAGCTTTAACAGCCATCTCCTTGGCGGTGTGTAATCATTGTGGCTTGGATTAAATCCCTAGAGAAGATCTCAGAAAGCAATCTCCATCGGAGGAGTTATTTAAAGGAAGTATTGTGTAGCTACAGCATTTGAAAGAGGCAACATGCTGTTTTGTTGAAAAGAAAAAAGGGTCACACCTGCTAAATCAATTAAACCAATCAAGATTTCATACAAATAATCTCTTTGGCTCCAGGCAGGCATGGAGACAATACCAACTGCGACCGGATTTAAGAGCCACTAAGAATGTAGTGTGATAAAGTGACATTTAAGTCTTGAGTCATGTCTAAACTGGTTGGTACCTTTATAAAGCTTTAATCTTGTGTATTTAGCAAGGGAAAAGTGACTTTTGGGTGTTTTTTTTTTCCCTAAGAAA
This sequence comes from Hydrophis major, assembly GCA_033807585.1. Classification (NCBI taxonomy): domain Eukaryota; kingdom Metazoa; phylum Chordata; class Lepidosauria; order Squamata; family Elapidae; genus Hydrophis; species Hydrophis major. The sequence goes on from CM066339.1 coordinate 10,551,563, forward strand.
TTATGCATCAGATTTGTCTATGATTGAAAACAAAACAAGCTAATAATAATAATAATAATAATAATAATAATAGAGCACAACAGATGCAGATACAATTCAAAACCTTCACATCACGTATATGTGGCACCTTGCTCAACAGTAGTAACTGTGAGAGGGTTCTTGGAGTCCTAGTGGACAATGATTTAAATATGAGCCAGTCGTGTGCTGCAGCTGCCAAAAAAACCCAGCACAATTTTAGGCTGCATAAATAGAGGGATAGAATCAAGATCACGTGAAGTGTTCATACCATTTTATAATACTTCGGTAAGGCCACACTGAGAAATACGGCATCCAGTTTTGGTTGCCATGATGTAAAAAAGATGTTGAGACTCTAGAAAGAGTGCAGAGAAGAGCAACCAAGAGGAAGAGGGGACTGGAGGCAAAAACATATAAAGAATGGTTGCTGGAAGTGGGCATGGCTAGTCTAGGGAAGAGAAGGACTAGTAGTCTTCCAATGTCTCAGGGGCTGCCACGAAGAAGAGAGAGTCAAGCTATTCTCTAAAGCAGGGGGTCTCCAACCTTGGCTCCTGGAAGCCTGGCGGACTTCAACTCCCAGAATTCCACAGCCAGCAAAGCTGGCTGTGGAATTCTGGGAGTTGAAGTCCGCCAGGCTTCCAGGGGCCAAGGTTGGAGACCCCTGCTCTAAAGCAACGGATGGAAACTAATCAAGGAGAGAAGCAACTTAGAACTAAGGAGAAATTTCCTGACAGTCAGAACAATTAACCAGTGGAACAACTTTCCTCCAGAAATTGTGAATTCTCCAACACTGGAGGTTTTTAAGAGGAGATTGGGTAACCATTTGTCTGAAGTGGTGTAGGGTTTCCTGCCTAAGCAGGGGGCTTGGACTAGAAGACCTCCTTCCAACGCTTCTCTTCCCTTCCCTTCCATCATTTGGGAAAAAAATAAGACTATTTTTAATAATGATGTTTTCAGAATGGGGAGCTACGAATTACTCTTGCTTTTGGCTCATTCCTTAAGCAAAATAGCCTTTGAAATGTATATTTCGGTTTAGGCACTGCCCAGCTAGTAATAAGAGTGTGAAAATGTATTTGTATTTGGAAGTCTCCCACTTTTAAGTTCATATATAAAAGAGAAGAGAAGGGAGAAGTCTCAGAGAGGGACTTGGAGCAAGGCAGCTAGGGATGAGAAGAAGAAGAAGAAGAAGAAGAAGAAGAAGAAGAAGAAGAAGAAGAAGAAGAAGAAGAAGAAGAAGAAGAAGAAGAAGAAGAAGAAGAAGAAGAAGAAGAAGAAGAAGAAGAAGAAGAAGAAGAAGAAGAAGAAGAAGAAGAAGAAGAAGAAGAAGAAGAAGAAGAAGAAGAAGAAGAAGAAGAAGAAGAAGAAGAAGAAGAAGAAGAAGAAGAAGAAGAAGAAGAAGAAGAAGAAGAAGAAGAAGAAGAAGAAGAAGAAGAAGAAGAAGAAGAAGAAGAAGAAGAAGAAGAAGGTGACTTAATGCTTAGAATAATTCAAGAGCACCATCTTGGAAGAGACACCGCTTTCTCAGGGCTCCTCTGGGCTCGGGTGTTCCTATGAAATACACTGCAGTTGCTTCTCACCGTCTAAAGCAAAAGGAACAGGCACACAACTTAACAAAACAATGTCAGCAAGAGAGAGGTGTTTTAAGAACATATGTATTTCAGATGCATACATTGATTTGTTTGCTTTCATGTCCGGGACATGAAGGTGTGATCAATCAAATGTCAGCATATTCCCTTATGAAATTTGGTTTGGAACATTAAAGTGGTTTTTTTAAAATTTTTTAAAAAAACTGGTTCCTATTTGAAGAAGTAGAAGAATGTAGAGTAGAGTAGAGTAGGGAATAGAATTGGAATAGAATAGAATAGAATAGAAGAATGGAATGGAATGGAATGGAACAGAAGAGAAGAGAACAGAATTCTTTACTGGCCAAGTGTTTTGGACACACAAGGAATTTGTCTCCGTTGCAGACACTCTCAATGTATATATACTGTACAACACAACAAAGTAATAAGTCACAGTTCATAAATCATAAGATGTAATCATAATCATATGATCCAAACCACATGATACCAAGAAGGGAAGCTAGTAGGAAAGATGAGAAAATGAGAAGGATAATAGCAATACAGCCCTATTACATGGGTAAATATCTTTAACATTAAGACAGTGCTGTGGGAGTTAGAAAGTGTCAAGGAATCGAGCTTTAATCAGTCCCTAAGTGAACATTTTATTATTAAATTCTTCTGCGCTACGTATCCAGAGGTGGTATTCAGCCAGTTCTGACCAGTTCTGGAGAACTGATAGTGGAAATTTTGAGTAGTTCAGGGAACCCGTAAATCCCGCCTCTGACTGGCCCCGCCAACCCCATCTATTCTCTGCCTCCTGAGTCCCAGCTGATCGGCTGGGTCTTCTTTGGTTGCCCTGCACAGGAAACCGGAGCTGGAAAGCAGGTTAGTGGGGTGGGAAGGGAAGGGGGATTTTGCAGTAAATTTGTTGGAGTCTTCTGCATGTGACAATGTCATGTGATTTGCAGGAGAAACTCTTTTGGAATATTTCTTCATTAGTAACAAGATCAAAATAACAAATCTTTGGGATTTGACGAAGGCATCTTTGTTAGAAGACGCCAAGCTGAAGAGAGAGATCCCCATTCTCTACTTCTCCCAATGCCTGCACAAATTCCTTTGGAGGGGGGAGAGCTTTCCAGCATTTTTTTTTTCAATTGAGGATAGTTAAAAATACAACAAAACAGCTCCATGGAGACTGCTACATTTATTTTGGGGCATTGGAGCTCAGCTGATATGATTGCTAAATAAAAGCCAAAGAAAATTTAATGGAATTGATTTGGAAAGGTCTAGCTAGTAGCAAGATTGCAGATTTATTTTGAAAATGGAAAGGTGTTGTCAAGTTGATGGTCTTGATAGCTAACTACAGGATGGAATTAGATATTCTATGCAAGTGTGTCCCAACCATTCTGTGTTCAACCCAATGAGTTCAATATGGAAGTTTTTAGAAGCTGGATGTGTCTGGTCTAAGGAACAGAAGGACTAGGGCGTGACCTGATAGCAGTGTTCCAATATTTGAGGGGATGCCCCAAAGAAGAGGGAGTCAAGCTCTTCTCCTGAAGGCAGGACAAGAAGCAACCGATGGAAACTAATGGAGAGAAGCAATCTAGAACTAAGGAGAAATTTCCTCACAGTTAGAACCATAAACCAGTGGAACGACTTGCCTTCAGAAGCTGTGGGTGCTCCAACACTGGAAGTATTCACGTTTCCAAGGAGAGACTGGACAGCCATTTGTCTGGAATGGTATAGGGCAGGGGTCTCCAACCTTGGCTCCTGGAAGCCTGGCGGACTTCAACTCCCAGAGTTCCACAGCCAGCAAAGCTGGCTGTGGAATTCTGGGAGTTGAAGTCCGCCAGGCTTCCAGGAGCCAAGGTTGGAGACCCCTGGTATAGGGTCTCTTATTAAGAGTTTTGCAGCGATAATTCAGCGCCAGAAAAATAAACACAGATGGCTGATGCTTCATTTAACATCTTTATAAACATAAGTAGATTTTACAAACCAGTTGTAGATTTCTCCAGCATGGAGCAAAATCAAACAGAAACATGTTGCAAGTTCAGAGTAGAGCTCCAGTCTTCAGCAAGCAAGCAAGCAAGTTAGTTTCATCCTCAATAGATCGGCAGGCAAGCAAGAGGAGATAAGCAGTTTCATCTCAATAGACAGACTCGGAGCTCAACATAGCTGCAGATTTGCAGAGCTTAACATAGAGCCACGCCTAGGCTACTTTTAGTTTCAGTTTCCAAACTATCCTCATTGGCTGATTTAGTTGCTATGCCTATTCATTGGCTGACCTTGTTACCAAGCTCTATTCCAGTTCATGAATATACTCTGACATCTCTTTCTTCAGCATTGAGCTGGACTAGAAGACCTCCAAGGTCCCTTCCAATTCTGTTATTCTGTATTCTTTCCCAAAATCAAGATTTAAATAGTTTTAATTTGGCAAACATCCATCCCCCTTACTCCGTCTACCTTTGGCTGTTGTGCCTTGAATAAATGTTGGTGGGTGTTTGTTTGTTTTTTAATTCAGATGGTTCACCTAAGGTTCACTGTAAACAGACCCTGAAGTTGGACATGCAACACTTAAAAGATGCACAGAGTTATAAATTTCCAAATGGTACAGTTGGTTCGTAGCATGTTTCTCCTCTGCCAAGGTCAAAACCGAAAGACCCCAATCATTAAGGATGCACCATTTATCACTGGCAGGATTTCAAGGTCCCTTTCCATAATTTATGACACTCTTCCTAAATGTGTGCCTACTCAAAAGGAAACCCACTGATCTCAACGATGCTGGCTCTTTCCCTGCTCAAGCCAAGCTGCATTAGACAGCTTAATTGCCCAACTCCTTGTGTATTACAGAATTGTTAGTGTTTCCTCCTCCCCAGGGGTAAGAAACAAACTTAATTGGCTTTGAAAACAATCCTGTAATTAATATAAGACAACAGTCTGTTCAGAGGTTAAGAAATCACTTTCTTCCAAGCTATTTTACGAACAGTTTGACCTCACAGAGTAGCTGCTGACTTCAAAACCTCCAATGTGGTTTTGGAAATGTTTTTTTGGGGTGTGTGTGTGGGTAATCTCGATAATCTCCAAGAAGGTTGAGGTTATGGTTAACCCAAGGTACGTAGCTAGCCTTCCACAATTTCGCTGCAAATGAGTTTGGAGGAAGACATAATTGCCATGTCATCTAGCTACAGTGCATAAAAAGTTGAGTCTTCACCTTGAAGATAAGGCTTGCCTGCTCCTTATCAGCGTGTGGCCCTGGCAGATTCCATTTAGATAATTTCAATCCTGATGACCTTGGCATGTGTCCCTTTTAGACAGAAGAGATTAGGAAGCTGACAATAATAGCCTTTCTCTCTTGCTCCATACAGATGCTGTAAGGAGAGAAGTTTCGAATAAAGCCACTGTCTTAAGGATTAACCTGTAAAACTGAACGAGGATTTCTTTTCAGAGCTGTTAACACAGCCGCTTCTTTTCCCAAGGTGACGTAGTTGCTTTGCAAGGTGCTGGGCTTTCATCCATTCCACTTTTCCAAGGGTTTTTTGCACAATGATTAAGCGAGCAGATTCAGAGTGATGAAGCTATAGGGCTATAGGTTCAGTTCTTGGAAAAGAAGTAAGAGTGTGCCATGAGAGGAGGATATTTGCAGCTCAGGCATGAACGGTGGCGTCCCTGGTGCTCTCTAAGCTTGGCTGTCTTCTTGGAGATGTTTCGTTACCTGACTAGGTAACATTTTCAGTGCTAATGAGAAGGCGGGCTTCTCCCCTAGCACTGATTATATTACGTAGTCAGGTCATGAAATGTCTGCAAGAAGACAAACCAAGCTGAGAGAGCATCACGGACCACACAGTCCTTCTTCTCCTTCTCCTCTTCTCCTTCTTCCTCCTCCTCTCCTCCCAAATCCCACTCCCTTCTAGCACTGATTATATTATCTAGTCAGGTCATGAAATGTCTGCAAGAAGACAAACCAAGTTGAGAGAGCATCATGGACCACACAGTCCTTCTTCTCCTTCTCCTTCTCCTCTTCTCCTTCTTCCTCCTCCTCTCCTCCCAAATCCCACTCCCTTCTAGCACTGATTATATTACCTAGTCAGGTAATGAAATGTCTGCAAGGTCAAACCAAGTTGAGAGGGCATCATGGACCACACAGTCCTTCTTCTCCTTCTCCTCTTCTCCTTCTTCCTCCTCCTCTCCTCCCAAATCCCACTCCCTTCTAGCACTGATTATATTACCTAGTCAGGTAATGAAATGTCTGCAAGGTCAAACCAAGCTGAGAGGGCATCATGGACCACACAGTCCTTCTTCTCCTTCTCCTCTTCTCCTTCTTCCTCCTCCTCTCCTCCCAAATCCCACTCCCTTCTAGCACTGATTATATTACCTAGTCAGGTCATGAAATGTCTGCAAGGTCAAACCAAGCTGAGAGGGCATCATGGACCACACAGTCCTTCTTCTCCTTCTCCTCTTCTCCTTCTTCCTCCTCCTCTCCTCCCAAATCCCACTCCCTTCTAGCACTGATTATATTACCTAGTCAGGTCATGAAATGTCTGCAAGGTCAAACCAAGCTGAGAGGGCATCATGGACCACACAGTCCTTCTTCTCCTTCTCCTCTTCTCCTTCTTCCTCCTCCTCTCCTCCCAAATCCCACTCCCTTCTAGCACTGATTATATTACCTAGTCAGGTCATGAAATGTCTGCAAGGTCAAACCAAGCTGAGAGAGCACCATGGACCACACTCTCTCCTCCTCCTCCTCCTCCCTCCCTCCTTTCTAGCACTGATGATGTTGCATCAAAGAACATCTGCAAGAAAACATCCAAGCCTCAGAGAGAACCAAGGACCCAGGTCACAATGTATTTGACATTAAAAAAACAAAAAACAAAACAAAACTGGGATGGGACACATTAATTCCTACATATGCTCTGCAACTTCTTACCTGGAGCCATTCCTAATAACCCTACCACCTTATCCTTGGTTATGTGAACTTTTTACCAGTCAAAGACATAGGAAGAAAACCAACCCCCCCCGGCTAAACATGAAGTATCCAACTGCCCTCGAAACCCACCAACAGTTTCTCATGTCAGCCACAAATTTTGCCCCCCCCCCCCCCAATTCTTGACCTGATTCAAGCAGAACTTATCCATTCACAGGAGAAACCTATGGGCAAAAAGGAATCCACAGTGCCCACTTGGATAAAATCCAGTCTGTCCCATCTAGGAGAGAAAAAGATAAAGATGTTCTCATTCGCAAAGCCCTATTGGTTTTTGGGAGGGGGAGGGGGGGGATGGAGAGGGGGGGGTCACTTCCAGCAGCCAAGGATGTCTGGTAAAAAGCCACTTGTACAAGGGGTGTTGTTATATTGATACCAAGTCAAAGGCTGAAAGACAAATGGCTTGTTCCCTCAGTTAAAGATTTGTTCACGAAGAGAAGTAATTTTTAAGACCAGAAAAGGGAGTAATTTAAAGACAGTCTACAGGAAAACAGGAGCAATTGATTTAACCCCTTGTTACCTGCATCTTTCTGTGCAGGAGAAGCCCATCCCATTCCTTTCTGGTTGGGTAGAAAATGTTGGTTTCCAGTTCTCCACAATTCAATGTGCATGGCCAAATGTCTCCAAGAAATTCCAGCACTGATGTTTAAGCATCTTGCTGAAGTCTCTCGCTCTTTCTCTTTCTCTCTCTCCCTCTCCCTTCCTCCTCTTTCTCTCCCTCCCTCTCTCTCCCTCTCTCTCCTTGTCTCTCCATCTCTTTCTCTCCCTCCCTCCCTCCCTCCCCCCCTCTCTCCATCTCTCTCCCCCTCTTGCTTATTCTCCTTCCCTCCCCCTTCCTCTCCCTTCCTCTCTTCATTTCCTGGCTTCCTCCCTTGAGGTGGGGCAGTCTAGTAGTTCTCCCCATCTTCTCACCCCATCTTTGCTCCGGACACTTCATAAAAGTGTCTCTGGAGATTTCTCAGTCATCCAGGTCATGGTTGCCTCCAAAGTACTTTTTCAAAAGGCAACTGGATTTTATTTTTCCTTGAAGATGTTTCGCTTCACATCCAAGAAGCTTCTTCAGTTCTGACCGAATGGTGAAGAATGGAAGGATTTATATTCCTTGGAGTCGTCTGGTCATTGGCCCTTTGAAAAAGGACTGCAAGAGGCCATCTACATTAAGATTGAACAGCCCTCTCTCAACCGAGGGGGAAGGATATGACACCACCTACCTCCTGCTTACACCACAGTCATTTCAACAATCCAAGAAGGCTCCACACTCATTTGCATTATTCAGGTGACCCTGAGGCCACAGATAAACCTCCAGGTGGCCTCAACAACTCTCAGAAAGAGAGCTAATGACCAGATGACCGCAAGGAATATACCTGTCTGTTGGCAACTATAAAATGGACGTAGAAAATGTTTTATGAGTTGACATGAGATCCTTCCATCCTCCACTATTCAGTCAGAACCGAAGAAGCCTCTTGGATGAGAAGCAGAAAGTCTTCAAGCAGAAAGAAAGTCCGGTTGCCTCTTGAAAAAGCACCTTTCTATTAAGACACTCAATGGAAGTCTTTGAAAAATCAAGAGACTTTCAAAATGCCTTTCCATGGTATGGAAAAGACAAAGAAAAAAACAAGTATGACATTAAAAAGAAAATATTATGGCAAGTAACATCTGATTGCTGAGTTTCCTACAGTAGTGTTGAAGTGCCTGAACCAATGCTCTTCGGGTATACACAGAAACACCGTGCACTGCAGTAATTTCAGCACCGATTTACAATACACCATGAGTTCAATGCACTTTTCCTTTCCTCCCTCTCTGATTAGATGTTTATGACAGGGGCAAATGTTCAGAATCCCAGCTGGGTCCTGCATGGAAATATTGATATTGACATATCCCTGAATTACTTCCAAGAAATTATAGCTTAACACCCATCTCAACTAAACCTTTCTCGATTTCTTTCCATTTTGGTCTCTTGGTTTTCTTGCACTTGTTAGCTCTCTGTGACCTGAGGGAGATCATATAATCAGAGATTGAAAAGTAGACTCTGATCTTTGGATACTACCTTTAAATACATTGTCGAATTCCCACAAATCTAAAGTTGATAGTGCTCTCTCTCTTTTTTTCTAGGGGTTTTGAGGTCACGTTGCTACACTTTGCTTGGAAATGGAAGGACTTCTTGATCGAAGAGGATTTCTGCAGCTTAGGGTTGAACTGCAGAGTCCTTGGTGGTCTCTGAGCTTGGTTGGGGTTTTTTTTGCAGACATTTCATGACCAACTAGGGAACATCATCAATCCTATAAGGGAGGGAAATATGCATAATGCAGGAGGAGGAGGAATGGAAGGAGAAAGAGAACCGTGAGATACTGGGTGGTCCCTGAAATTGATTGGTCTTTCCTGCAAATATTTCATGGTCTAACTAGGTAACATTATCAGTGCCAGAAGAGAATGGGTTTTGTGGAGAGGAGGAGGAAGAGGATGACTACGGGGACCATAATGCTATCTGAACTTGGTTGTTTCTTTTGCAGTGTTTCATGACCCATCTATGTAACATCATCTGAGCTAGAAGAGAGTCAAGTTTGTTTTCTTTTCATATACTAACAATTGTCTTGTCAGTGTGGGTGGAAATGCTCCTTAGGCTGTTCTTTACTGAGTTGGTAGCAGAAGTGGTATTCAGCTGGTTCTGACCAGTTCTGGAGAACCGGTAGTGGAAATGTTGAGTTGTTCGGAGAACCAGCCAATCCCACCTCTGACTAGCCCCGCCCCCTCTATTATCTGCCTCCCATTGAGTCCCAGCTGATTGGCTGGGTCTCCTTTGGTTGCCCTGCCCAGGAGAACGGAGCTGGAAAGCAGGTTAGTGGGGTGGGGAGGGAAGGGGGATTTTGCAGTATGTCCTTCCCCTGCCACTCCCACCAAGCCACGCCCACCAAGCCATGCCACACCCACCAAGACACACCCACAGAACACCACGCCCATCAAGCCATGTCCACAGCTTATCATCTGGCTCTTCTTTGATTGCCCTGCACAGGAGAACATAGCTGGAAAGCAGATTAGTGGGGTGGGGAAGGAATGGGGATTTTGCAGTATGTCCTTCCCCTGCCACGCCCACCAAGCCACGCCCACCAAGCCACACCACACCCACCAAGACACCAAGACACACCCACAGAACACCACGCCCATCAAGCCATGTCCACAGCTTATCATCTGGCTCTTCTTTGGTTGCCCTGCACAGGAGAACATAGCTGGAAAGCAGATTAGTGGGGTGGGGAAGGAATGGGGATTTTGCAGTATGTCCTTCCCCTGCCACGCCCACCAAGCCACGCCCACCAAGCCACGCCACACCCACCAAGACACCAAGACACACCCACAGAACACCACGCCCATCAAGCCATGTCCACAGCTTATCATCTGGCTCTTCTTTGGTTGCCCTGCACAGGAGAACAGAGCTGGAAAGCAGGTTAGTGGGGTGGGGAAGGAATGGGGATTTTGCAGTATGTCCTTCCCCTGCCACGCCCACCAAGCCACGCCCACCAAGCCACACCACACCCACCAAGCCACGCCCACAGAACTGATAGTAAAAAAAAAAATTAGAATACCACTACAGGTTGGTAGTTCCTTGATTGGGGGCATTGTATTGGGGAAGCAAACTCTAATTTTGGAGGGCAGGACAGACATGTAATCCCTACTGTGGGGACACCACATACCTCAACCAACAAAGGGAAAGTTCTTAAAGAAAACTTCCCTGAATATCACTGAAGGGAGAGGCAAACATCAATTTCGAGGTGGCCCACCTTAGCTACGAAGGCGAGCAGCTTGACAGTTCTAACCTGTCTCTTTTACAGTCTCCTGAGTTGCTCTTTTCTGCCAAGGAATAACAAACACATTTGGCCCCCACCGAAGGGAAGTGGCCTTCAGCTTTGTATTGGCATTGCCATGCCGGATGATTTATGGACGGCAGCCTAGCACAAAATGTGTCCCCAACCTTCCCCCTGCTCACCCCAGGCCCCCTCTAATTCATCTTCGACACATTTTATCATGACTATAGCCCTAAAGCATTTGATGAAACAAGAAGCCAAAACCTCCACCCTGCTTTCAGCGAAGACAAATCCTACCGCCCTGCTCTCGATTTGAACAAGCCTGTCCAAGTTTTACTGCTTTATAAAAAAAACGTAGTTAGGATACAGCTGGAATACTACAACCCAGTTTTGGTCACCATACTACAGGGGTGTCAAACTCATGTCATCATGGTGGTATCGGGACTTTTTCCCCCTTTGCTAAACCAGATGTAGCTGGCATGTGATGCATCCAGCCCGCTAGCTGGGAGTTTGACAGCCCTGCCATACCACAAAAAAAGATGTTGCGACTTCGGAAAAAGTTCGAAGAAGAGCAACTAAGGCAATCAAAGGCCTGGAGACTAAAACCTATGTAGAATGGAGGCAGGAGTTGGGGTCTGGCTAGTCTAAAGAAAAGAAGAATTAGGGGTGACATGATAGCAGTCTTCCAGTATTTGAGGGGCTGCCTCAAAGAAGAGGGGGTCAAATTATTTCCCAAAGCATCTGATGGCAGGACAAGAAACAATGGAGGGAAACTCATCAAGGAGAGGAGCAACTTGGAATTGAGGAGAATCTTCTAGGACTATTAACCAGTGGAACAGCTTGCCACCAAAAGTTGCGGGTGCTCCATCACTGGAGGTTTTTAAGAAGAGACCGAACAGCACCTTGTCTGAGATTGTATAGGTTCTCCTGCTTGAGCAGGGGACTGGACTAGAAGACCTCCAAGGTCCTGTTTTGTTCTACTCTTCCTTCTTCCATTCAATTCCAACCATAACATGGGTCAAAACTTGCTTAGCAACAGAAATTTTGAGCTTAATTTTGGTCATGTCAAGGGCTATCTCTTATGTGTAGCACCTTGCATTGTGTATATGTGTATACCGTGTTTCTCCAACAATAAGCCCCCCCCCAAATAGGCATGTTTTCTAGGCATAAAATGAAATTAAGCCCCTCCCCCCAAATTTAGGCCTAGTTTAAAACATGAGAAATCGGGGGGGCGGAAGGCGGGGTGGACTTGCCATTAGGAGTGACCCGCGGGCAGCTATGCCTCACCATCAGCCGCTCCTAACAGTCAATCATGGTGGAGCACAGAGGGTTCCTTACCTCCACCAAGCGCCTTTGCTGCAGACCCGGTTCAGCAGGCGAACGGCGTCGGCGTGGATGTCCAGCAGCATTTCAGCCGCTTCTCAGGCCTATGTAACTTCCACGGTTCCCGCCGCTGCTGCCGCTGTTGTTGGAGATGTCACTGGAGAGAGAGGGACAGCTGCAGCTCGGCCTGGGTGCTTGGATTGCAGGAACGGGCTGCGCACCGGGATTTTTGCAAACTTGCAGAACCCGAGGCTGGAGCACCAAGTGTAGCAGGAGCAGAGACGCTCGCTCAGCTCTTCTCACGCCCACCCAGCCGCTCAGGATTAAACCAAAATGCAGCGCGCAGCGCTCCCAGGTACCTCAAAATCTTTTTTTTCCCTGTTGATACAGGGACGGGAGAAAAGTGGGAGCAACTCAGATGCTGTTGTTGGAGATGGTGCTGGTGAGAGAGGCGCCAGCATCAGTGAGAACCGTGGAAGCTACGGAGGCCTGGGAAGCGGCTGAAACACTGCCGACAGACATCCCTGCCCACTGACCCGGGTCTTTAGTGCTTTAGGGAGCCCTCCGCACTCCACCATGATTGACCATTAGGAGTGGTTGGTGGCAAGGCATAGCTGCCAGCAGGGCACCCTAGGCGAGGGTGCGCAGGGGGAGAAAGAAATTAATTCACCCCCAAAAATACATCCTAGCTGTTTTTGGGGGGCTCAAAAAAGAAAAAAAAAGACCCGGCCTTATTATATGAGAAACACGGCAGATGTGTGTGTGTGTGTATGGCATTCAGCTTTGTTCGGATATTTTCCCACGTCATAGTAGTGGTGCTTTTAAAGTTGTAGCAATGTTTCAGCAGAATCTCATCTGCCATCATCAGGCTTCTGTATAGTGTTCATCTGTGAGTCAGACTTTTATGGTGGTTTCAGATTTAAATTTGGGGCAGCCTATTGCTGTGCCAGAATGGTTTTTTCTTCCTCCTGATTGGTTGGGAGTCTTGGTCTGTGTTTATTGGTCTTGGAGTTTTCTGTGTTCTGCTTGATTGGTGTTTCTGATATCTTCTGTCTGTTTTGTGGCTTTTTTTGTCTTGATTGGCTGGCAACATTGTGTTTCCTGTATTGGAGTCTTTTAGTGCGGCTTGGCTCCGAGTAAATGGACAGCTATCATTTATTAGGAAGCTAGGTTTCATCTGGGTGCCTGGTTGGGGTGTGTTTGAGCTGGAGGTATCAGGGGGGATCTGTTTGTGCCCAGGTGTCTGCCTGGCTTGTGGTGTGGTACAAACCCGTGAATACACACACACACACACATCTATATCTGGAAACACATCCAAAGAGAAGGAGTTTTAACCAGTGTGATTTATTTGGCTGGACAAGGCATCGCCCTAAAGTCTCTCTTAGTCATTTTTCCTTCACAGAGTATAACTGTGTGGGTAGGTTTCTGTCTTTATAGGTTGTGTGCACTAATTGGGACCAAAAGTCATTTCAAAAGCATGCCAAGAGCTCAAAATCTTTCTCAAAATCCAACCAGGCTCTATTTTAAGTTACAGTGGAGGGAGGGAGGGAAACGAAGCAGGAGTTTTTGGATGGCAGAAGTGGCAAGATTCAAATGAGAAATGAGATGCTAGGGGGAGGGAAAAAAGGCCGAGGTCCCCAAATCAGGTTTTTAAAGATGTTTGTCATGTTGTGTTTCTTTAAATTTAATTTTTTTCCGAGATATAATTAGGGAAGAGAGATGTTTCTTGTAGGTGTGGAGGAACTGCTTTACATCATGTTCAACCATCTCTTCAGGTAGCTTGGTTCAATGGCTCTCTGCTTCTTCTGAGCTCAGGTGTCCTGCTCAAGGAGCTAGCCAATATCTAATCAAACTTTTTCTGCTCAATTTACGTTGATAATTAAGTTGGAGATAATGGCATAATTGCAGGTTTTTAAGTTGGAGATAATGGCATAATTGCAGGTTTTTAAGTATGGTTTTTCCCAGTTGCAATGTATGGCTGTGAAAGTCGGATCATAAGGAAGGCTGAGCGCCAAAGAATGGAGGCCTTTGAACTCAGGGGCTGGAGAAGACTCCAGTGAGTCCTTTGGACTGCAAGGCCATCCAACCAGTCAGTCCTGGAAATCAATTCCGATTGCTCTTTAGAAGGCCAGATTTTGAAGATGAAACTGAAAGACTTTGGCCATCTCAGGAGAAGGAAGGACTCATTGGAGAAGAGCCTCATGCTGGAAACGATCGAGGGCAACAGAAGAAGGGGACGGCAGAGAAGGAGGTGGCTGGATGGAGTCCCTGAAGCAGTCGGCATGAGCTTCAATGGACTCCAGAAGATGATAGAGGACAGGAAGGCCTGGAGGAATGTTGTCCATGGGGTCGTGATGGGTCGGACACGACTTCGTAACTAACAACAACAAATTTGGAGAACTTTTCCTAGCTTCTATGGCCAATAAACAGGGCTGGATCCTGCAATGAAAGAGGAGATGGTAGGTCTATCAAGATCAGATATAGGCAATATTACTAAGGGAGAATTGATCCTTTCTATTGTCTTAGGCATGGCAACATAACACTGGAACAGGAAGGACCCTCATATTGGCCTAGCAAAGACCCTGCTTAAATTCTTAACATTTTCAGCATTCAAAAGTAGCCTACTAAAGATCAGGAGGCCTGGAATTTATGGAAAGTTATAGTCTCAGATGACCAAGAGGGGGCTGGATTATGTTAGTAAAAACCGAGTTCAAAGTTCTTCCTTTCAAGGCAAATACAACCAATAGTTGTCATGAAATCATCTGTCATTATTTTAGGAGGTAATCTTCTACTCTTCTCTTCTCTCTGGGTCTTTACCCTTCTAACATTCAGCCAGTGTCCACTGGCTCTAATCCCCTGATCTTCTAGCCTAAGGGTCTCCATACTTGGCAACTTCGAGACTTGTGGATTTCAACTCCCAGAATTCCTCAGCCAGCCAGACAAGTCCACAAATCTTAACATTGCCAAGTTTGAAACCCTGTTCTAGTCCGAACACATTTGCCTGTTTCCAAAGGCCTTCCCGGAGTGAAGTGGAATGATTAAAACAGGGGTGTCCAACTCGTGGCCCGTGGGCTGGATGCGTCATGTATTGGCCATGCCCATCCTCGGTTTAACGAAGGGGGGAAGTCATGACACATCATGTGACAACAACGTGAAGCTGCGAGTTTGACACCCCTGGATTAAATGTAGGATTTTGAACGGAAAACTTAAATTTGAGCACTGTTGGTGAACTGCCCGCCAGGCTAGTGGGAGAAGTCAAGTGAGGATCTAGCTTGGAGTCCTTGCACAGCCACAAGCAGCATAAGCTTAACCTCTCCCATGGTTCACAAATCCTTACTTGGTTGTTCCCTGGGGAAGGCAAGCAGTTTAGGGAGATTCTTGTAACATAGGGGGCAGAAAACAAAGTTATTTACTTTTGCTTTTCATTAATAGTCCTGGTTGCTTACACCTGACAGGTGCCTTCTGCCCCCCCCCCCAGCTAGCTCTAACCTTTCCCTTGCTCTTTTATTGGCTGGTTCAGGCAGGTGAATGGCTTGCTAGGATGAAGGCATTTTTGTCCCCAAAGGGAATTTGTTAATCACAACTCTATTTTCTGAAAGTGCAAAGCTCTTATTCCATTTCACCTCTCTATGATAGACAGAGTGCAATTCTCTTAAAAGTTCTGGACTGTTACTTAATAGAAATTGTTCGCCGTTTCCTGCCCTTCACCTTTCTCGTGTTAATGCAGTATCAGATCAATGCATTACTCTTTGTCTGAGTTGTTTTCGTTCAGCTAGCTGTTCCTGTCTCTTCTTTCTTTCCCTCTCCCCCACCTTCTCCTTTCTTATTTCCTTCCTTGGCTTTATTGGGATCAAGAACATTTCAATGGCAGAGTTCAGAAATGCCAGCCCCTCTCTAAAAGAAAAGCATCACAGAATTGTTACCAAGGAATGAACACATTTGTACCAAGGAAATGGCTCCTGGATGCCATATCTCCCAAACTGACACCTGCCTTGGCAAATATTGAGGGACGCAAATATTGAAGAACATTGCGGTGGCTCAGTGGCTAAGACGCTGAGCTTGTTGATCAAAAAGGTCGGCAATTCAGCAATTCGAATCCCTAGCGCCGCATAATGGAGTGAGCTCCCTTTCCTTGTCCCAGCTTCTGCCAACCTAGCAATTCGAAAGCATGTAAAAAATGCAAGTAGAAAAATAGGGAACCCTTTGGTGGGAAGGGAACAGCATTCTGTGCACCTTATCGGCGTTTAGTCATGCCGGCCACATGACCACGGAGATGTCTTCGGACAGCGTTGCTCTTTGGCTTGTAACAGAGACGAGCACCACCCCCTAGAGCTAGAAACGACTAACACATAGGTGTGAGGGGAACCTTTACTTTGGCAAATATTGAATGGTCAAGGAGGTGGAATCTTCTATTTTGAAATTTGGATGCTCAAGCCAGAATGGAAAAAATATATATCCTGGTTACAGACCAGAAGTTTTAAGAGAGACCTAGGAATCAACTGGAAGGCTGTTTTGAACTTTGCCAACTGTAGATAGTCCTCAAGTGAATCACAGCAGTGATTAGGTTAGTAACTGATTCTTAAGTGAATCTGGCTTCCCCGTGGATTTTGCTTTCTCAGAAGGTCACAAAAGGGGATCCCATGACCCTGAGACACTGCAACCATCATAAATCCAAGTCAGTTGCCAAGGGTCCAAATTTTATCCCCATGACTGCAGGGATGCCACAACAGTCATCAGTGTGAAGAACTGTCAAAAGTCATTTTTGTTTCAGTGGCATTGTAACTTCAAACTAAATGAACTGTTGTAAGCTGAGGTCTACCTGGATCAGGAAAGAAAGAGCCACAGAGTGATCCTAATGGACAATCCCTTAAACATGAGCCAGCCTTATGCAGCAGCAGCCAAAAAGGCTAATACATCCTTGGTTGTATAAACAGAGGCATAGAATTAAAATCACGTGAAGTATTAATGCCGCTTTATAAAGCATCATTTAGGCCACATTTGGATTCTATTCTAATTCCAATTCCAATTCCATTCCATTCTGTGCTAATTCCATTCTAATTCTAATTCTGTTTTTATTCTGTTCTATTCTGTACTAATTCTATTCTATGCTTGTACTGTTCTGTGCTGTGTTTGTTCTCTTCTCTTCTCTATTCTAATTATTTCTGTCATTATCTTGTCTTGTCTACCCTACCCTATCCTATCCTAATGCATGCACACTCTTCTGAAAATATTTTTAAGATGACTCTGCAGTTGCCAGAGAAATAAAATCCCCCTTGACCTGTCCAGAGGATCCACTGTGTTCCAATTTCAGGAATCATCACATTTTTGCAAAATATGTAAATAGAGAATGAATGAGTTCTACTCGAGAGTAAGGGTAGTATATAACAATATTCTGGGTGAAGAAATATGAGTTTGAAAGGAAAGGCTTAAACAGCTGTTGCTCTCCATGAAAAGCACCACCAACAGCTGGGACTCTGATCCTCTGATTTGTTTTGGGTCAGAAAACAAATTGATTCTACTCCAATTCCCTCAATTAAGAATATTTTCATAGAATTCCTTCACTTCACACTTCATATCTGTCTAGATATGGATGCAAAGCAGGGCGTTGTTAGTCTTTCAAAACTGTCCATCAATACTGTCAGCAGAGAAATCAGGTAACCAATATTTTTTTTGTAGAAAGACTCCCGTAAGAGCCAGTTTGATCTAGTGGTTAAAGCACTAAATCCAGGAGATGCTGAGTTCTAGTCCTGCCATAGCCATGAAAGCCTGTTGGGTGACTTTGGGTGACTAATCACCAGGTGATGGTGAGCTTTATTTCTGCCTTAGCATGAAAGCTGTCTAGATGACTTTTGACCAAACACCAGGAGACTGGGAGTTCTAGTCTCACCTTAGGTGTGAAAGCCAAGCTGGGTGACTTTGGACTACTCCCTCTCTCTCTCAGCCCAATCCCACCTCACAGGGTTGTTGTTGTTGTTGTGTGGAAAATAAGAGGAGGAAGGAGCATTAGATCTGTCCACCCACCTTGAGTTATTTGCAAAAATAATAAAGGTGAAAATAAGTAAATATAAATAAACAATTCCACCAGGTCATAATTCCCACCAGGCACTAGCACTAGCAGCAATATGGAGAGACATCATGAAGTCCTTCATACTCAAGGCAGAAAGTCAAGGAACCCCATAGACTTCTTCAGGAATACATAGATTGCATCAGATGGAACAGTCGCACACCCTTCTTCATCCCAATGGAACTAAAGAAACCAACATCACATTCCACCTTTGAAAATTTCACTGTACTACAACTGCCCTCAACCTTTGGGGCACCGGAGACCGGTTCTGCAGAGAGAGGCTTTTCCATGGACTGGAGAGGGTATGATTTTGTATGCTGCCTGTATCCTGAAGATGCAGATTGTTTGCATCGCCTGGTTTCTGGCAAGCCACAACCCACTGCCAGTCCATGGACTAGGGCCATGACAGCAAACCTCTCTGGGCACGTGAGCCGTCGCCCCGGATCAGCTCTGCTATATATGTGCGCACACTCCCGCTGGCCAACTGGTATTCAGGTCTCTGCTGCGCATGCATGCCCCTCCCTACATGCATAGGGGTCGAGCATGCATGCCCGGGGGGCACATACACTGCACTGGGGAGCATGCACACATATGTGGGGGCAGGGCGCATGCACAGGGGACTTGCACACATGCGTGGGGATTACGGGAGTCATGCGTGCATGCGTGAGTTTTCATGCACATATGCGGGGGTGTGGGGGTCATGCATGCATGTACAGGGGGGCAGGATATATGTGCGGGGCACACACATGCATTGAATTTGGGGGATGTGCACGCACGCACATGCTTTGGCCACTTGGTGCCAAAAAGGTTAGCCATCACTGGACTCCTGCTCCACCATACGAATGACTCATGTGCTGTCCAGCCAGTGTATGGGAATTGGATAGTTAGGTAGCAATTGTGAGCCATCCCCTTAAGGGAATGCATCATGGTAAATGAAGTTAAGGTATCCTGGGAAATGTAGTCCATGTCATGTGACCACATCTGTAATCCTGATTGCTCACTAAATTGACCCTCGATGGGTTGGAGGAGTTTTTCTTCTCTCTTGGCTGAACTCACGGACTCATGGTAACTGTTCTATTTCTACCACTACGAGATGAGAGAAAAAGGATAGCAAATAATCATCTTTTTACTTACAAGACAGATATGCAAAGGATTGGTCATTAAAGAAGAACTTCATCACAAATGTGAGTTATGCGGATTCCTGATGAACCAATAAAAGTACTTTGTTATGGATGTTTTGTGGAGTTTATCTACTGCATCGGTACAGAAGACAAATCTACCACTGTACAGAATATAGAAAGAATATAGAAATATATTCTGTACAGAATATAGAACGGTAAAAAGATGATTATCTTTTTATCTAACCATGATGCATTCCCTTAAGGGGACAGCTCACAATTGCTACCTAACTATCCAATTCCCATACACTGGCTGGACAACACAACTCAGTACAATTTCAGGAAAAAAAAAATGCCGGCGACAAACTACAACCCCTCCTGCTATTTCACTCTTGCCTGGCTAAAAGTCTTCAAACAGAAACAAAATTACCGGCAGCAACTTTTCAGTTGTTTAATTCTGAGATACATGTAGCTTTATTTATTTGTCTATCTATCTGTTGGTATCTTTCTCTCTCTTTTTAAAAAATAAACTCCGCAGGAACCTTGGGATACAAATTTCACAAGCCAAAAGGTCTTTTCCCATTTAGTTTCTTATTGTAGCACAAACTTTTGCACACCAATAAAAATGAACAGTGTGTTTCCTCAGGCAATCCAGGAGAGCAAACCTTTAAATAAATATTATAGCATAAGAAGGAATTGGTGTCATGGCTGCTATTTTCTAGACTCGCAGATTTATTGCCTTGGAAAAATGAAATCTTATTTTATACCCCCTTTTATCTATCAGCAATTGGAACGTATGGCTACAGACATAAATTGGTTCTTCAGTTTAAATGCTTTCCTGAAACCATGAGGAGAGCGATACAGTTATATATCATTATTTATTTATTGAATGTACTTTTACAGTCTTTCCACCCTGATTCTTTTCAACCTGGATCAGTTATTTTTCTGGATGTCAGGGTTGCGTGGATGGCAAAACTGAGAGTGCAAGGAGTGAATTATGACAAAACCAAAGCTTGAAAGTTGCAGTGAAAAGGTGAGAGAAAGCCCCGTTCACAAGGGGGAGGCATTATTAATCTTGAATGTTTAATTCGATCCTTTGGAAGTCTATCCAAGGGTCGTTTGCTGCTCACGGAGGGACAGAAAGGGTATCAGTTTGGAGAGGCTTGTTGCTCAACATCAGAAAGGAAACTGTTTTGGCCCATTCTGTAAAGTAGATGAAAGGATGGTGCCCTGCCCTTGATGGAGTCTGATTCCGAGGGGGAGATTGAGCAGCTGACGGGAAGTGGGAGTGTGGCTCCGGTGGCTGTGGAAGAAACGGGGAAGGGCACAGTCTGGCTGGGCATTCAGAGGAAGACCCAGGGCCAACCCCTCTTCATCCTAGAGCACGCAGGGAGAAACGGAGAAGGGAGTAATGTGGCTTATGGGAGAGGAAAAGGCCCTGATCCCTTTCATTAGTTGCAGCTGGGAGAGCAAGATATAAGAAGGGCGTTTGCACACAGCACCTTGCGGGAAGCAAAGCGTGCATTCTCTTGGTCGAGGTTTATCTGGGTTTTGGCGTCCTCCCAACTGTATGTATGCTTCGTTCTCTTTTGGAAGTCTGCAATTTATTATCCTGGCCTGTCATGTTAATTACTTCAATGTGGTTTGTGGTTTGGGTTTTTTTATTTCTAATTTATCTCTACTTTGGATTCGGACTGCATTACTTCCCTCTGTAGACTGTTTTTGGAAGAGTTTGATCTCCAGCCGAGGATAACTGGACATTGGGGGCCAAGTTGGAGGCATTAAAGGAAATTTACCATTTTGTGATTTTTTTTGCTTTTGTGCCACTCCCTGGGTCATCACAGATGGAGGTGGAGATGGAAGGGGGATGGATGGAGACAGAGATGGAGATGGAGGGAGAGGGAGATGGGTAGAGATAGATGGAGATGAACATGATGGAGTTGGAGAGGTGGAGAGATGGAAAGATAGACAGATACAAAGGTGGTCTTCAAAATTTTTAGCAATGGGTTCTTTGTGGGGTTGCTGGGTGGGTGTGGCCATGGTGGGCGTGGCCTAGTCGGCCTCCTGCATCATGGCAGGGGGGGGTTGCCCTTCCCGGGTTCTGAAGGCTCTCTGGAAGCTGGAAACGGGCCCATTTCCGGCCTCCCCATCTTCCGGGAGGCCTGTTTTTCACTCTTCCTGAGCCTCTGCATGCCCATACCTGCATCCAAAATGGGCCACGTGGAGACTGGAAGGGGAGTGGCTGGGTGGGCAGGGCAGCCAGGGTGGGATTTGGGGGTTCTCCAAACTGCACAGAATCTTAGCTGGGGGGGCTCTCCCAAACCCCTGCGAACCCCCAGTAGCCCACCCCTGGATAGATAGATGATATAGATACCATAGACAGATTAGATACATAGATGATAAATAGAGACATAGAAAGAAAGAAAGAAAGAAAGAAAGAAAGAAAGAAAGAAAGAAAGAAAGAAAGAAAGAAAGAAAGAAAGAAAGAAAGAACAGATGATAGATATAGATAGATTAGATAAAGGTGGATAGATAGATAGAGCTTATTCATCTGTCAAAACCAGAAAATACTTAATGATATTTTTTACTATCTAGAGTCAAGATAACCGAAAGCTTTGAGCTATGCCAAGGCTTTATTGGCAGTGATTGAATTTGCCAAACCATGCCTGCTTCTCCTTTTGACATTTGGATCCTTTCACATCCATCTGGCCATTCAATGGACATTTGCACAACTGACCTAACCCTATTTCTCCAATCGTGTTGAAGGCTGGAACCAGCATGGCTTGGTTGAATCCCCATTTCTGAATGGATTCAAATGGTTGACAGAGCGCAGATTCTGAATCAGCTCGTGGGCAATTGGTTTGTCCCTTCCCTGGTGGGGTTGTGGGGCCATTGGTGCAAGTCTGATCACCTCCTTCAGAAGCCAGGCGACCCTTTGGCTGCCTTTACACAGCACGTTGCACAACAGAGGTATACATTTGTGAGCAGAAAGGAAATGCATGCTGCTTTTTTACTTCCAGAGGCCAGTCAGATGCCTTAGCCAGTTGCAAAATTATTCAGCTTCTTGAAATTATTTAGCTCCCCTGACAGAGAGGGGGGGGAGGGAGGGAAGGGAGGGAGGGAGGAGAGAAAGAGAGAAAGAGAGTGGAAGGGAGGGAGGGAGGGAGAGAAAGAAAGAGATGGAGGGAGAAAGAAAAAGAGAGAGGGAGAGGGAGGAAGAGAAACAGGGAGGGAGGGAGAAAGAGAGAGACACAGATGGGGAGGGAGGGAAGAAGAGAAAGAATGAGAGAGAGGAGAGAGAAGAGAGGGGGAGGGAGAGAGAGGAGGAAGGGAGAGAGAGGGAGGGAAAAAAGAGAGAAAGAGGAGGGAGGGAGATAGAGAAAGAGAGAGGAAGAGATAAGAAAGAGACAGAGAAGGGAGAGATACTCATAAGCACATCTTCTGCCATTCTGAAGCCAAAGTGGAAAAGCAAAAATAAATGTCCAGCTTTGAAAAAGATCTTCTGATGTTCCTCCCACTGAGGTTCTGCACTTCCGTTTTAAAGAGAGAAGCACTTCCAGTTTTTACAGTAGCCTTACACAGGTGGAGTTGTAGAAATGTTTACAAGCCTATCAAGTCAGCCATTGCTTCTTTTTTCCCCACAGAACATAAAAAGGAA
This sequence comes from Hydrophis major, assembly GCA_033807585.1. Taxonomy (NCBI): domain Eukaryota; kingdom Metazoa; phylum Chordata; class Lepidosauria; order Squamata; family Elapidae; genus Hydrophis; species Hydrophis major. The sequence continues at coordinate 10,574,078 of CM066339.1, forward strand.
CGAAGGCATGGTCCATTAAAAAAAACAACAAATCGATAACTTTTGAACCTACCTTTTTTAAAACATGAAATACTTCTTTCAAGACCAACCAATTCCTAGCTGGAGAGAGAGCGAGAGAAACAGGAAGGAGATCCCACAGCTGAACCTAGTCTGGATTACTATCCTCCCAGCCAATGACATCCGAGTTTACAAAAAAACCAATCAGGTATTATCTGATAATTAGCCCTTATTATTCACACTCATGGCAGATTATTCCAGGAACTATTTTCCTAGCTAGCTAGCAACAAACACATGAACTCCCCTGAATGGAAATCTTAGAGAAATCCTTTGTGTTTGGTGACAGACAGAGCTTACTCAGTTATGTGATTTAGGCATGGTTTGGCAAACTCTTGAAATAATACTGTATGTAATTCCAGACACGATAGGTACAGATTGACAGAGTTGGAAGGGACTTTGTAGGTCATCTAGTCCAACCCCCCCCCCCGCCCAAGCAGGAGACCCTACACCATTTCTGACAGAAGGCAGTCCAGTCTCTTCTTGAAAGCCTCCAGTGTTGAAGCTCCCACAACTTCTGAAGGCAACATCTGTTCCTTTGGTTGATTGCTCTCACTGTCCTCCTTATTTCCAGGTTTAAACTCTCCTTCCATCCATTATTATTATTCCTTGTCTGGCCTTCAAGGGCTTTGGACAATAGCTTGACCCCTTCCTCCTCTCTGTGGCAGCCCCTCAAATACTGGAAGACTGCTCCTGTCTTCCAGTCTCTCCTGGTCCTTCTCTTCACTAGACTAGCCAGGCCCAGTTCCTTCAACGGTTCTTCATATGTTTTAGCCTCCAGGCTGTTGATCATCGTAAAGAGATTCAGATTAACAGAGTTGGAAGGGACCTTGTAGGTCATCTAGTCCAAACCCTCCCCCCCCCAAGCAGGAGACCCTACACCATTTCTGGCAGAGGGCAGTCCAGTCTCTTCTTGAAAGCCTCCAGTGATGAAGTTCCCACAACTTCCAAAGGCAACTTCTGTTCCATCGGTTGATGGTTCTCACTGTCACTGGCAGGTGGAGAAGTGATTCCATCCAGCAAGGTTATGGGGGGAAGTGTGTTTGCTTAGTGACCATGCTGCTTCACTTAACAACCACTGCAAAAAAGGTCATAAAAATCAAGCATGACTGGGGGACATTGAAAAATACAGGTAAGTCCTTGGCTCATGACCTCATCAATTGGGGCCAGAACCTCTGTGGCTTTATTGTGGTCATAGGGTCATTAGGTCATTGATTTTATTACCTTTTTTTTTTTACAGCAGAAGTTGTTAAGTGAAGCAGTATGGTTGCTAAGCCAACACACTTCCCCAAGGACCTTGCCAGGTGAAACCAATTCTCTTGGGAAGGTTGCACATGATGATCACATGTGATTATTGGACATGGCATCTGTCATAAATACATGTCAGTTGTCTATTTCAGGAGAATGGAGTCCATTTGCCTTGGAGGAGTCTTGGTCTTAATTTCATTTTCTTCTGGTTATTTGGTGAGGTAATAAAAGGAGGGAATTAACCCATTGTAGCATTAATAGACCTACTTTACTATTTAATTCTCCCTCTCCTTTTAAAAGAGATAATTAGCTAACTTACTAGCAGGATGTGGGGAGGCTGAAGGTGTCTTTAAACAGGCTGGTGTTAAGCCAATAAAGTTCAAGGAAGGAAGGAAAGAAGGAAGGAGGGGAGGGAAGGGGAGGGGAGGGAGGGACAATGAGAGGGAGGGAGAAGGAAAGAAGGAAAAGACAATGGAAGGGAGAAGGAAGGAAGGAAGGAAGGAAGGAAGGAAGGAAGGAAGGAAGGAAGGAAGGAAGGAAGGAAGGAAGGAAGAGAAAAGGGAGGGAGGGAAAAGGAAGGAAGGAAGGAAAGAAAGTAGGAAGAAAGGGACAATGGGAGGGAGGGAGAAGGAAAGAAGGAAGGAAGGGACAATGGGAGGGAGGGAGAAGGAAGGAAGGAAGGAAGGAAGGAAGGAAGGAAGGAAGGAAGGAAGGAAGGAAGGAAGGAAGGAAGGAAAGAAAGTAGGAAGAAAGGGACAATGGGAGGGAGGGAGAAGGAAAGAAGGAAGGAAGGGACAATGGGAGGGAGGAGAAGGAAGGAAGGAAAGAAAGAAGGGACAATGGGAAGGAGGAAGAAGGAAAGAAGGAAGGGAGGAAGGAAGGACAACTGAAGTTTACATCTTACTTTTGTCCTCTGAGGATGACTCTGGAGCAAGCTAATATGAAATGCAGAAAGTTAGTACCCACTGTTCTCCGAGAAGACTGAAATATTCTAGGAAATATTAAAAAGGCAGAATATTATGCCTCCCTGGGTGAGAAAAGGAGAAACATGCTCTTGGAAAGCAGTTCCCAACTTTGTTAATAGCCCCAGAAAGACTGGGCCAGCTTATCTACAAAAGAAAAGACTTTCAGCCTCAGGACATAACAGGATTAGCCCTTTACCGACTCAAGACAACCGACAAAGTTACCCCTGCATGGCCCCATGGGAGTCGGACAATCAGTCAGAATACATGCCCTTCCCACAGGAACAGGAAGCAAATTCAAAGCCCAAGAAAGGGTATAAATCTCCCTCTCTCCCTCCCTCCCTCCTCCCTCTCTCTCCCCCATGTTCTCCTTTGCCCAGGACCTCAAGTCCTGTCCACATTCAACCATCTTTCCAAACAGTCTCCATGTCTTCTCCGCACTTGGAACTGAACCCAGATGGACATTTCTTCCAACAGGAGAAATACTTACAAGGATCCTTGGAAAAATGATCTACAAAAGCTTTGTGAAGAAGACCAAGGGCCCAGGGAGACAGCTGGTACTGGTACCTCCCATTGGTAGTTGACTCCTTCATGGCACTCTGTGAAACTTCTTTTCCCACTCTAAATCAGGATAGCAAACTCGGAAGATACGTCCTTACATGATGTACCACAACTTTTCCCACTTTGCTAAAATGGGGTGGACGTGGTCAGCACCGTGACACATCTGGCTCAAGACAGTGAGTTTGTCACCCGGCTCTTAAATGTCTGAGACTTCCAGCTCTAAGATTCCAAGAAACAAAACAACTTTGCAGCAGTTCAAGTTGCTCAAATTTCATAGCTCCTTCCTTCCTTCCTTCCTTCCTTCCTTCCTTCCTTCCTTCCTTCCTTTCCTTCCTTCCTTCCTTCCTTCCTTCCTTCCTTCTCCTTCCATCCTCCTCCTCCCCTCCTCCCCTCACTCCATCCTTCCTTCCTTCCCTCTCTCTCCTTCCTTCTTCCTTCCTGCCTGCCTGCCTGCCTGCCTGCCTGCCTGCCTGCCTTCCATCCATCCTCCTCCTCCCTCACTCCATCCTCCTTTCTTCTTCTCTCTCTCTTTCCTTCCTTCCATCCATCCTCTCTCCTCCTCTTCTCCACTCAATCCCTCCTTCCTTCCTCTCTCTCCTTCTTCCTTCGTTCCTTCCATCCATCCATCCATCCATCTCCTCTTCCTCTCCTCCCTCCCCCTCCCTCCCTCCTCCTTCCTCTCTCTTTCCTTCCTTCCATCCACCTCCTCTCTTCCCCTCTTCCCCTCACTCCCTCCCTCCCTTCCTTCATCCATCCTCTCTCCTCCTCTCCTCCCCACCCCTCCCTCCTTCTTCCTTCTCTCCTTCCTTCGTTCCTTCCTTCCATCATCCATCTCCTCATCCTCTCCTCCCCTCCCCCTCCCTCCCTCCTTCCTTCCTCTCTCTTTCTTCCTTCCATCCTCCTCCTCTCTTCCCCTCTTCCCCTCACCCCCTCCTCCCTTCCTTCCATCCATCCTCTTCTCCTCCTCTCCTCCCCACCCCTCCCTCCTTCCTTCCTCTCTCTCCTTCCTTCCATCCTCCTCCTCTCTTTTCCTCTTCCCCTCACCCCCCTCCTCCCTCCCTCAATCCTTCCCGTCCTTCTTTCCTTCCTTGTACTCATTGTCTCCCTTCTCTTCCTCCCTCTCCAGAAATTCTCCTTGTCAGTTTCATCCTCGGGATCCTTTGAGGTAGACAGGTTCAAAATTGCCAGTTGTGCAGGGGGGGGGGGAAGAGAGTGTCATTTCCCTTCCATTTGTCTCAGGAAGGCAAATATTAATATGCAAAGAACTATATAATTTACCACCAGCTATGGAAGCCAGATCAGTCTGTAGTGTTCAGCACTAAAGAGAGAGAGACAGAAAGTTAGATAGCTAGATTGGAGCTATAATTTATACATTTAAAGATTTAGAGGAAAAAAGTGGGAGAGGGAAAGCCGCTTACTTTTTTTTTTTTTTTTCATTATTGAAATTAAAACTTCAGCAAAGCTTCTTCAGCAACTTCTGAGAGCATCTTTATTTTCTTTATGGCATGAAAAGGAAACGCTGCTTCATCACCTTCCCTGGCTTGCAATGGAATGCAACTGGTGCTGGGCAGGAACCAAACTGAACTTCCTCTCCTTATTTGAGGCCATGGAAACTTGCTGGGAAATGTGTGTGCAGGGGTGGGATTCCAAATTTTTAACAACTGGTTCTGTGGGCATGGCTTAGGTGGTGGGCGTGGCTTGGTGGTCATGTGATTGAGTGGACATGGCTTGGTGGTCATGTGACTGGCTGGGCATGGCCAACTCAACATCACTCACATTGAGGCACCCATCTCCTCGCCTGGCCTCTCATGACTGTGGGGATGCTGCAACAGTCGTAAGTGTGAAAAAGGGTCATAAGTCACTTTTTTCAGTGCCATTGTAACTTTGAAGGGTCACTCCACACAAGCAAAGTACCAGCAAAGGAGGGGGAAGAATAACTCCAGAGAAGTTCCCGAGACAGGAAGTCTAGTCCTGCCAAGAATGTAATAAGGGTTAATGGAGAGGCAGTTTCTGTAAGCAACACCAGAATGTTTCCTTCCTGCCTTCCTTACAGGATTAGGCCAGTAATTTCTTCTAACAACCAGTTCTCCAAACTGCTTAGAATGTTAACCTCTTGTTCCTCTGCCTTGCTGCTGCCAGATTCCAGAGGCTCCAAAGTTACCACCCCACTCCCAGATGGTCCTGGCCCTATCCCTGCATCAGATGCAGGACCCTCATCCAAGTCATCTCCAGACTCCCTGATGGGCCCTCATTCTTCCCCACTGTCCGATTCTGGCTGCCAGCGAACCACAACAGTCAGACATTACCATGGATGAGCTATAGCTTATAGCGATAAGTGTTTTTTTTAAATTTTGCTTTCCTAATTTTGCTCAGTTTAGTGTGTGTCTTTGTACGTACAGTCCTTTGTACGTAGGTGTCTTTGTACGTACAGTCCTTTTGCCCATCTGAATGAAAGGTGTGAAAATGCTAATAATTTGTATAATTGGGAAGTGTCATTTTCAATCATTCAGCTGTCCATGTTGTTGGGAAAAACCAGAATGGCTTTGCTCTGTGCTCCCTCTCGGCGTCTGTAAACCCAGATCAAAGCCCCCAGAAAGGCATCCTTGAACCAAATTTCCTCCACCCTGGATGAAATTTACAAAGCTTTTATTTCACATCAGTGGACTGATTTGAGGCCTACTGATCTTTAATTGCCACAATCCATTTTCACATGGGCTTTGGAAGCGATTTTTTATGCTCAGCGAACTGGTTACGTGACATGGATATAATAATAAATATCTCTCGGTACGGTTCAGGTAAAAGAAGGCAAAGTAGTTGCCACCTAACAATGCCAATTGTCTAGCGCAAATGTCCCTACAGGTCCTGCCTTGAATTAAACTCTTTAAAAAAAAAAAAAAAAAAGCATAAAGACCAACATGTATTAGCTTAGCTAAGAATGTGAATAGGGAGCCCTGGTGGAACTTGTAGAACCAGGGAAGCCCATCTAAATAAGGACTCAAGATTTCACCTCCTGAGGATATCAGATTAACAGAGGAGATCTTGTAAGTCATCTAGTCCAACCCACCAATCAAGCACTACAACATTTCTGACGCCATCAATCCATTCTTGTCACAAAGGAATGCCAGAGCAGAATCCAGAAGGCTGAGCAACTGGAATTAAGAACCACAGATATCTGATCTTGACAACATCAAGGTAGAAAAAGAACTCCAGCCAACTCCAACTCACTTTTTTCAGTGCCATTGTAACTTTGAATGGTCACTCCACACAAGCAAAGTATCAGCACAGGAGGGAAAAAAAACTCTAGAGAAGTTTCTGAGACAGGAAGTCTAGTCCTGCCAAGAATGTAATAAGGGTCAACAGAGAGGCAGTTTCTGTAAGCAACACCAGAATGTTTCCTTCCTGCCTTCCTTACAGGATTAAGCCAGTAATTTCTTCTAACAACTGGTTCTCCCAACTGCTTAGAATATTAACAACCGGTTCTAGCGAATAGGTACAAACTGGTAGAATCCCATCTATCTATCTATCTATCTATCTATCTATCTATCTATCTATCTATCTATCTATCTATCTATCTAATCTATCCAGCACCCATCCATCTATCCACCCACCCATCTATAGCTATCATGATCTGTCTATATCTTCTATCCAGCTCCTTCCTTCCTTCCTTCCTTCCTTCCTTCCTTCCTTCCTTCCTTCCTTCCTTCCTTCCTTCCTTCCTTCCTTCCTTCCTTCCTTCCTTCCTTCCTTCCTTCCTTCCTTCCTTGTTTATATCTATCTATCTATCTATCTATCTAATCTATCCAGCATCCATCCATCTATCCACCCACCCATCTATAGCTATCATGATCTGTCTATATCTTCTATCCAGCTCCTTCCTTCCTTCCTTCCTTCCTTCCTTCCTTCCTTCCTTCCTTCCTTCCTTCCTTCCTTCCTTCCTTCCTTCCTTCCTTCCTTCCTTCCTTCCTTCCTTCCTTTCTTCCTTCCTTCCTTGTTTATATCTATCTATCTATCTATCTATCTATCTATCTATCTATCTATCTATCTATCTATCTATCTATCTATCTATCCGTCTGTCTATCCATGCATGCACACATACACACATATACAGTACTTACCTACCTACATACATACCTACATACTCCTTCATATCTAGGAGGCCCCAGTGAGTTACTCTGGTGAGCAGTCTATTTCCTGAGGTTCCTTTGAACAAACACATGATAGCATGTCTCCCTTAAGCAAAACTAATTTCACAACTAATTGTTGTGCAGAAGGCTTCTCCCATGCCAGTCAATGCTAATTCCACTTGTGCTTGATGCCTTTAATAATTCAAAGTTTATATTCATTTACAATGTTTAATAAAACCAAGGGAGAAGCGTGTGTCTTTTTTTTCATGATGGAACTTCATTTTCCTTATCTCCACTAAGTTGCTTCACAATGACTTGGGGTGTCACCCGAATCTGAAATTGATGGTTTGGGGATAGCACATGAGCTCAACACGGTTATTATTAACCTTTTTTTTCTAATTAAAAAGTAGGGAGAGAATCAGCTCTCGGCCCCCAACCGAAAGTCAAACTGTAATAAATGCCGGCGTTATTTTATTTTTATTTATGCCAGGAAAAGATAATTAAATGTCCCTAAAACAAATGTTCTCTGCATGAATTTTGGAGTTTTAACAGTGAATAAATTCCTCCGGGAAAGGGAGGAAAGAATCCAAGATAATTCACATGAATAAAAATGTGTCAATTGAACTATACTTTTTAGTGATGGATGGTTCAGATTTATTTGATGCTGTGGGTGTTCCAAGGTTTTTTTTTTTTCTCTCTCTCCCTGTTACACTTTGCCTCGTTATGCAGATTTGAGCTAATGTGCAGTGGCTCCTGGAAATATCTCATTCTGAGATGTGGTTGTTGCAGCCCATTAGATGCTGACAAACAGATAACCAGAGAGAAGAAAAAGTCCATTCCCAACAAGAGAAACAATGGGAGCTCTTCAAGATAGTCCATTTGTGAAGAAACCTTCAGAAGTACTAGCTGTAGTAGCTCTACTTTAAGGTTACATTAAAAGGAATCTTACTGGACTGAGAGGTGAAGGGAAGAAGGTATAAGATAGATAGCAAAGGAAGAGAGGGAAGGAGGGGGAAAGAAGAAAAAGGAAGGAAGGAATGGAGAGATGAAGGGAAGAAGGCATGAGATAGGAAGAGAAGGATAGGGGGAGAAAAGTAGAGACGGAGGGAGAATAGAGAGAGAGGGCAGGAAAGAGGAAGGAAGGAAGGAAGGAAGGAAGGAAGGAAGGAAGGAAGGAAGGAAGGAAGGAAGGAAGGAAGGAAGGAAGGAAGGAAACTGAAAGTTCCAGCCTCTCATTCTGCAGCATTATTTTATGACTGGCCACTGCAAGGGTTGTGCCTTTAAAAATATTAGAGATGGCACCCGGCCACCAAAGCCATTTCTCATTTGAAGATATTGCTATTATAAAGAGAGCCTCTACCATTTTTCACTGATATTTGGTAACTCAGCTGTCACTAAGAGAGATGTCATGGCAAAGCAAGAAAAAAAGAACCTGAAGCATCGTATCAAACGTTGTCATCCTTGCAGGTTCACTGTATGTACAAACAAAATACTGCAGCAAGCTCATCCAATCTGTCGGGAATTAGCCAACGACTCTCTTTGCCAGAAATCCATTCCTCCGGATGCCAACCTGATGCCCAAAATTGTCTTGAGTTCCAGCATTTGAATTTTCCCTGTGCTGCAGATTTCCCTAGCTCTTCTTCTCTTGCATCTGTGATATTGTCTGTTCAGGGAGAGGGCAAGTATTTTCCTTTGCAGAGAACTCAATTTACTCAAATCGGTCAGCTTTATGCCCCTTGTCCCCTAGGTGAGATTGGCCCATTTTTCTCCAATTGAATATTCTTCTCCGATCGCAACTGGAATGCCTTGGTTAAAAAAACCTAGAATTGAATGACTCCCAGCGGACACATGGTACACAACCATCAGTTGGCAATGAAATAACATGGGAAGGTAATTAATCCTTTCATCAAAATCTTGGCAAATGGAGACTAAAGCATTTTTGCTCCTCCGTTTGATGGTTGTCTCCCTCACATTAACCCCTTCTTTTGGGGTTAATTTGCAATAATAATATAAGCAGTGGCTCATATTTTTGCAATAATATATATGAGAGCTTATGCACCAAAGACAAATTCCTTGTGCGTCCAATCACATTTGGCCAATAAAGAATTCTATTCTGTTCTGTTCCTGTTCCATTCCTATTTTATTTCTGTTCTGTTCTATTTCTCTTCTCTTCTTGTTCTATTTCTGTTCTGTTCTGTTCTATTTCTATTCTGTTCTATTTGTCAGAATATTCATGAACTGGCAGAGACATGGTAACAAGGTCAGCCAATGAATAGACACAGCAACTAAGTCAGCCAAAGAGAACTGTTTGAAAACTGAAACTGGAAGGAGCCTGGGTGTGGCTCTGTATTAAGCTCTGAGCTCTGAAGCTGCAAACTAGTCTGAAATTTTGAATCAAAACTGAAACTATTCTCTGCTGTTTTTTCCTCTGCTTGTGTTTTCTCTGTAACTGCTATCACTTGGAAGAGTCTGCTGTTGGTTTTGTAAATTTACTTCATGTGTTATTATGTATATAAAGAAGTTAATGAATCCTGCTAAATCAGTTTTCTGTGTGTGGTTTCTGGATTTGATTTTTGCAACAAACTCTGATACTATTCCAATCCCAATTCTATTCCTATTCTTATTCTAAGAGTGGCTGAAATGGAAGAGCCAAGAATTTTCCTGCCCTCGACCAACAATTTTGCCTTGGAATATTGTGGTAGGTGAACTCATGTTGATGGCTATAGCCCACAAAGATTGTGGCAGCTAGGTATCCTCTTCAGATGCCATGGTTCTGTCTGGTGGGGGATGGTAATCTATTGAGAGAGAATAAATAAAAATGCTTTGATCTCCTTGACTTGATTTTAACACAAACGACATTACCAACACCAAGCAAATTCTCTTGTGTCTTTTTTTTTCTTGAGAGAGGATCTTTGGATCTTCTTGTGGGCTGCCAGCAGCCAGTGGAGCTGCAGACTTGGACAATGAGAAGGTTGGGGAGGAACATAGGCCAGCCCTGGTGTCTGGGGAAGGCTCAAATGAGTGCTCTGTGTTGGAGGCAGAGATGGGGCCAGGGCCAGCTGACAGGTATCAGCTCCCTTTGGAGTCAGAGATCAGTGGGGCAGAAGAACAGCTGGAGCCTGTTCCCAGTGTGCGCATGCACAGAGCTGCCAGAAGAAGGGAACAGTTAAGGAACACGGGTCAACTCGGAAGTCAAGCCACAGATGGACAGTGAATGGCCCCTCTCATAGAAAATAAAGAGGAGCGAAATGGGAGTGGGGTTTGCAGGAGATGATTAGTTCAATTCATTAGGGGGAAGATCTGTTCCTGACTTCTTGCCAAGTATTGTCTTGCTACAGAGTGGCATTTGGAAGATATTGGCCTGGCAGCTCTCCAAGCCTGATAAAGGTTCTGTCGTTGTGAAATCTCTTTCAAGACTGTTGGGTGGGACTTTGCTGGAGAGGAATTCCCTTGAACCTAAATAAAAGGGGTTTTTTTGGGACGAGGAGTCAGCTTAGTGCTTTTGGGAAGCCTCGGTCAGAACACTTCTCAGTTATCTTCTAGAATTCCTAGAGGTGAACCATCCTGGTTAGAAAAATCTAGAAGTCTTGAATTCCAAGAGTCGGAATCAGCAAAATAGGTCCATCTATCTTGAGTAGGAATTTCTTGGTAGGCATCAACAGGTGAAGATCAACATCACTCAAGCCCTCAATCTATTTCCTTCTACATCTTATTCCTCCTACCATGGCTACAATGATGGGGTTTTAACGCTTCTGTTTTAACCATCTGACAAACCTACCTATCAACTTAAGGAGTGGTAATTTAGACTTTAGGCTTTCTCTCTCCGTGAAAATTGTTAGCTCTTGGTTTCTTTGACAGCAGTTTTCTCTTGGAGCATATAAACAGGCTGAGAAAAGAGCATTCTTTTGGGTCATTTCCCCTAAATAAATGACATTTACAGCCTGCTGCCTAGGATTTGAAAGTAAGATATAAGGGAGAATAAGAAAAGAAAAACAGAAACTGTGGTTTGTATTGGGAGAAATCTTGTGGGAATTTAGATTTTGATATGTGCTACAATATTTGAAGCAGCCTTCTAGAGTTTTGAGGGGCTGTCACCGAGAAGAAGGGGACAACCTATTATTCTCCAAACACCTGAGGGCAGGATAAGAGGTAACAGATGGAAGCCTAACAAAGAGAGAGCCAACCTAGAACAAAGAATAAATTTTCTGACAGAACAATTAATCGGTGGAACAACTTGCCTCCCTAAGTGGTGGGTAGCTCCAACACTGAAGAGATTGGACAATCATTTGTCTGAAGTGTTATAGAGTCTCCTGCTGGAGCAGGAGATTGGACTAGATTAATGGTCGCCCCCAGTGGGCCCGGGACTACTGGTGGTCTGCGAGAAAATGTTGGTGGTCCTCAGAAATGTTATCCCCAAAGCACCCCAGAAAGCAATTAATCCAGGCTGTGTGGGAACACAAGGCTGCACCACCCACATGACCATGGGAACACAAGGCTTGCATCATTTGCATTGCGAACAACACGAAGAAGTGAGGGGAGGGAGGAAAGGGCAGAGGGGGAGAATTTGCCTGCCCATCAGGCTGCTTCTTTCCACTTCTTTCTTCTTCTGCTTTTGGCTGCATGCAAGGAAAGCAACAAAAGTCTTTTTTTCTCTCCCCCAAACTCTGCCAGAAATGAGTCTTTGGGAGCCTGCAAGGCCGCCTGCTCCAAGAGGCTGCACCTGCAAAGACTGATTTCTGGTGGAGTTTGGGGGAGAGAAGCTTCTGCTGCTTTCCTTGCATGAAGCCAAAAGTCTCTCTCTCTCTCTCTCTCCCCCTGAGAACGGAGCTGGAGATGGTATTCTGTGATCCCAAATAAAGAATGATTGACTGGTAGGAAAATGAGGTGGGGAATTTCCCTGCAGAGTTTTTGGGGGATTTTCCCAGGGTCTCTGGTCCATGGGATTTAAGATGATGAGTTTGATGGTCCCTGAGATCCAAAAGGTTGGCGACTCCTGGACTAGAAGACCTCCAAGGTCCCTTCCAACACTATTATTCTGTTAATCTGGCTATTTTGCATATACAAAATCCTAGAAGATGGAAAAAAAACAACAGTATCCCTTTTCTCATGGGCTCAGATTCCCTGTTGAGTTTTGCACTTGCAAAAATAGACCTCCTGAGTGAAGAGACTGGGTAACTTATTCAGTTCTTTTTGGGTGGAATTCGTGCCTGTGGAACTGATTGGGGTTGTGTGCATGTGTGTGTTTTAGTCCTCCATCGCCATCCTGTTGCACAGCAGCTTCACGCAATTAACTTTCCTCACCTGGCCAACACACCAGGAATTCATAGCATGGGTTTAGATTTTTGCACATGTCAGAAACTTTAGAATTTAGTTTAGAATAGAATAGAGCTGGAAGACACCTTAAAGGTCCAGCTCCCTGATCAAGCAGGAGAACCTATATACCATCTCAGACAAGTGACTGTCCAGTCTCTTCTTTAAAACCTCCAGTGATGAAGCACCCACAACGTCTGAAGGCAACTTCTGTTCCACTGGTTCATTGTCCTCACATTTAGGAAATTTCTCCTGAATTCAAGGTTGCTTCTCTCCTTGATTAGTTTCCAACCATTATTTCTTGTCCTGCCCTCTGGTGCTTTGGAGAATAACGTCAGCTTTGGAAGCTATTTGAGATTCGATGCTCCCATGCTGCTAAAATCCTGAGAAAGTGGGAGCGGGGATTCAATTGAGTATCTCTAAGTAGACAAAATAAAATTCTTTCGTTAGTTCAAGGTCATTGAATATGGCGCAGAATGAAATACGAAACTTACCTTAAGACAGATTGTGATTGGGCCATGTGATGTGATGACAGCCAAGGGGCGGATGGATTTGTGGTTTGGGAAATTGCAAGGAAGCCCGAAAACTTTCAGATTCAGGATTCCACAGATGTGCCAGTTTCTATCCAAATAAAGGTATCTTTGAGATATGTCTGTCCTGGAGTTATTGATTTGGAATGGAGGTTTGCTGGAAGGCTGACAAATAAATTAACCGGTTCTTCTTTGTGGCAGCCCTTCAAATACTAGAATACTGCTATCGTGTCACCCCTAATTCTTCTTTTCTTTAGACTAGCCAGACCCAAAACCTGCATCCGTTCTTCATATGGTTTAGTCTCCAGGCCTTTAATCATCTTAGTGACTCTTCTCTGAACTTTGTCCAAAGTCTCCGAGGTGCTTTCAGGTTGAAAGGATTAGCCGGTGTTATCACGGTTGCCCTGGGAATGCCCATTTGGAGACTCCTTTCACATCCCCAGCAAGAGTTGGAGTGAAGGACAAGAGCTCAACCCTGCCCCAGTGCCCCAAGGCAGCTCTTGGGGTCTTGATCATAGGCTTGCTAATCTCCTGCCCAGTGTCCCAACCACTTGAGCCACTGTGCTCCTTATGGGTCCAGATAAAACTTATGTCAACTCATAATATTTTTCTATGGTCTTTTAGAGTTGCCAACAGAAAGGGAGGCACTTAACCCCATTTAAATCATGAATCTTGAGCCAAACATCCAAAACTTCAAAAGGATTTATTGGGAGTTAACATGCTGGCACCGCCTGGATATAGCCGACTCTGAGACACATCATTCATGGTCACCCTTGACCCTGATTTCCCCCCAACACCGTGGGTGTATTGTAATTCATATTCTCCAATGGGACACATCCATAGCCAAGAGTCATCAATCGTGCTCTCCAGTTAGAATTTTGCATGGCAGAAACTTCAGTTACCTAGTTACTATCTTTGAAAAACAATGAATGGAATGCAGTTTTGGTTTGCAAGCTGCCGCATTGCTCCCCCTTCCCTTTCTGTTGGCAATTCTAAAAGACCATAGAAATATTTTATGAGTTGACACCTTATCAATCCCAATTCTAGGTTTGTAGGAATCAGGTTGAGTTGGTGGCTCAACTCTTTGGAAGTTATCTCACTTCACAAGCAAGAATTCCAGATGTGAAGGTACGGCAATAACTCAACATGGTTGGGAAGACACCAGGAATGCAGATAACCAAAGTCAACACAAGACAAACTCACATTTGCTCCCAGCAGACATCGCACTCAGCTTGCATCTTTTTTAAACTCCCTTCCCAGCTGTGGCTAATGAAGGAGCAGGGCCCTATCCTCCCCTGTAAGTCATGCAACCCACGTTGCTCCCTTCTCCGTTCCTCCTTGCGTGCCCTAGGATGAAGAGGGAGTAGGCCTGGGTCTTCCTCTGAACTCCCTTTCCCTTGTTCTACCTCTTTCCTGCTCTGCCCAGCTGGACTTTGCCCTTCCCCAGTTTCTTCCACAGCCAACGGAGCCATACTCCCACTCCCTGTCAGCTGTTCATCTTCCTCCTTGGATTCAGACTCCAAGGGCATGACCCTTGGATCATGAGGTGATGTTGGAGAGCAACCATCCTAGCTGGGAGGAGGAATCAAGCAAGGAATTAGCCTGGACTCCCTATATAAGCACAACAGGTCAAGGCTTTTTAGAGCTTTATTTGGACATTCCCAGGCAAAAGCTGCCAGTCTGGAGAGATTCCTATGAAACAGGCATGGAATAATAAAGTAACTAGTTGGAACTCTACATGTGTGGGTCAGAATTTTCTGCAATTCAGGCTTTGATAGGCAACTGACGATGGAGATGGAAGGGAAGAAGGGGAAGGTTTAGCTTGCATCAACTATTTAAAATAGATCTTCCTTGCCTATGTCTAAACGGGTTGACATTGATTCTTTTCAGACAAAACACAGTTACCAGTAGCAGAGAACATGTGTAGTCCATCAACATTGACACTGGAAAAAGAAAGTGAAGTCCACCCCTTTAGAACACTAATGAGGTGACCTAGTTGGGTAATGAAATGTCTATAAGAAATCAACCAAGCTTAGAAAGCACCAAGGATACCACAGTCCTCCTCCACCTCCACCACCTCCTCCTCCTCGTCCTTTCAAACACTGATGAAGTTACCTAGTTGGGTCATGAAATGTCTCAGAAATCAACCAAGCTTAGAGAGCTTCAAGAACCCCACAGTCCTCTTCCTCCTCCTCCTTTGTCTCCCTCCTTCTTATCTCTGCAAACCTCACTCCCTTCTAGCACTGATGATGTTCCCTAGTTGGGCCATGAAACGTCTGCAAGAAAATGCAAAGATCAGAGAGCAACAAGGACCCCCAGTCGTCCTCCTCCTCCCCTTCCCCAATCCCCCTCCCTTCTAGTACTGATGATGTTCCCTAGTTGGGTCATGAAACGTCTGCAAGAAAATGCAAAGATCAGAGAGCAACAAGGACCCCCAGTCCTCCTCCTCCTCCCCTTCCCCAATCCCCCTCCCTTCTAGTACTGATGATGTTACCTAGTTGGGTCATGAAACATCTGCAAAAAAAACCAACCACAAAGTTCAGAAAGTGCTAAGGACACACATCCCCCCCAGTCCTCCTCCTTCTCCTCCTTCTCCCCCAAACCCCACTCCCTTCACTTACGATGTTAGCTAGCTAGCTCATGAAACATCTGCAATAAAACAACCAAGCTCAGAAAGCAACAAAGATCCTGCAGCCATCATTCAGATGAACCACAATCCATCCATGTCAGAGGTTCTGAAGGTGGATCAAAAATTGTTATCTGAAGATGGATGAACAATGCTTCCGGTTTGCACAGGAAAAAGATAAGAGTGGGTTGGAGTCTATAAAAAAATGAAGCATGAGATGGATTTGGGTGAAACATCCCCGCCTGCCAAACAACATCCACATCAGGAACTGAATCTGATAAATTGCCATCCCTTTCCAAATTCTATGCACTTCGCAATGATCTTCCCAATGGATAAATATGAAATTATTGGCAGAGCTTGATTCTGGATGTGCTTCTCCATTGTCATTAAACTGATACAATTGGAACACCAGTTCAAGTATCCTTCGGTTCATGGTTCACCCGTCGTCGTGTAAACCATGGGTCCATTTATTTGAGGCATCAATTACAAACTTGACATTTTTATGGGGTCTCTCTCATTTTAATAGGGTTTCAGAGCCACATTATGATCAGCAGGAGAAATGCTTTGTTCATGAAAGAAACAGTAATCACTCACATGCCAGAACAGAATAGCAAATGACATGGTTCTTACAAAACCTGAGGTGGGATAGAGGGGAAAAAAAAAAAAACAAGCTTGTAGAGCCGGCTGAAAAAAGACATTTGAGAATGACATGAAAGCTCATTCCTCAGAGTTAACTGACATCATCGGTCCATCAATTAATGTGTTGGGTTTGGGGATTGGGGTGGGTGTTTTTTTTTTAATTTGGCTTGGTGCCTTCTGAAATAAACTTGCCTTCCTGGCTTTTGTGTGGAAACTTTTATTGCCTTCTCAAGGGCAATCTATTGACCCTACAGAGCACACAATGACAGCTCCAAATGCCGTCATTGTGTGTGGAAGGTTATGTGTGTTTAGACAGGAGACATTAAATATTAATCTAGTGTGTCCATCCCAGGTCCAAAAACGCAGCTCGCATCATGATTATCTTTGCTAGAGTCAACCAAGGTCCTTCTAGTTGGGCATTTGATGACCAAGGTCAGCCAGACAGATATTTTCTGAAGCTCATGAGCACCATCTACTCAGCATAGATAAGTAGTAGAACTCAGGTTCTGAATATCAAGCTTGTGTTGGGTTGTGGTGGGTTGACCTACCTTTGACCCATTGATTTATTTCATCCCCTTTTCAAAAAGCTGGTTGAGGTCACCATAAGGAGCAGAAGACTCCATCAAGTGACTCATGAGTTGAAGCAACAACTTTATCTGTCCACCCTGAATGTCCTCCTAAAACCCTTTGCTGCACTGTGTGTGAGACCAGGAGTAAAACAGTGGTGGGATTCAAAAAACTGTACTACTGGTTCTCTGGGTGTGGCTTGGTGTTTAGGCTTGGTGGACATGGCAGGGGAAGGATACTGTAAAATCCCCCTTCCCTCCCCATTCCACTAACCTGCTTTCCAGCTCCGTTCTCCTGTGCAGGACAACCAAAGGAGGCCCAGCCGATCAGCTGGGACTCAATGGGAGGCGGAGACTAGATGGTGTGGGGCCAGTCAGAGATGGCATTGGCCGGTTCTCCGAACTACTCAAAATTTCCACTACCGGTTCTCCAGAACTGGTCAGAACCTGCTGAATACCACCTCTGAAGTAAACAAGTCATTAACCATGATTCCCCTCCAGAGTTTTTGCAATCCTGGAATTTAAGGGAAAAAATTGTGATGTTCCACTCTTTTTATAATGTGAAAGCCATTATGATTAAAATAAGCCTCTTTCTTACACAAACATGCAGAAAAATGACTGCATTTGTGTGTGTTGAAATAGGCCATTTTCTGCATTCTCATGATATACACAACCATAAGCTACTGCCTACTGAGTTTCCACAACACACTAAACCACAAAGGGGAAACAATAACAATCGAAGATTAATCAAGAAAGGTTGGTTTTGTTTAAGCAGATGGTTTGGATTCAAAGGAAAAAAGATTATTTTGATCCATTGTTCCCAGTGCAGATTTCACAACATTTTCCCCTGGAAAATCACATTTTGATATCTTATATTGCTATATTTTACTGAAAAGAGGATTGCTGCCCAAAATATATTCGCTAGCATCAAATATAGTATCAAACAGGAGATTTTTTGGGGGGGGGTATTAGAATCATCCCATGATCGAATTAGGTGAAGGTATCAAGGTTTTGGTTTCTTTATTTTTCTTTCCAAATGGCTACGTTAACCAATCCAGCATAGATTTTTGTTCACCATTTAATTTATTCTGATCCAGAAATCTTAGCTAAATGCAATTTAATTTTCTTTCACTATATATAACGTATTTTAAAAACTGATCAAACTTCTTTGTTCCTTCCTCTTTTCTTTTTCTCCAGGCTGTTTTTTTTTTTTCATTGAGAATGCCTGAAAAAATCTGCTCACCAATTTAACAGATTAAATTAAATGGCTGTATCAGGCAGTTTTGCTTGTCTATAAATTTATCCTTACTAAAATCCATTCATTTATACAAGCTTCATTAAATTAGTAGATGCAGAACCTGATCTCAGCATCTATCATTCTGTTCCTTCTTGGGCTTTTTAAAAAAAAATATATAAAAAGCTGTTCTTTATTACATACTTCTAATTATTAATACTGACAATTTCTGTCATGGAATTTATCATGGAAAGAAGCCAATTTACCTGTATTAAAGGTTGAAATGATGGGGTTCTTTGCTGCTTTTTACCCCCCGCTTTTCCAACCAGGCAATGTTAGCCTTGTGTTTCCTCTTCCACATCTCATCACACCTGGTGTGGTTTTGGATGAACAAAAAGATAAGAAACATATAAATTCACATGCATGGGAGAAGACCTCACCCCCGTCTCTTTGGTTTTAGGTCTTATTTGAGTTTTATCCAAATAATAATCTCATTAATTTTTTTTGTATTTAGAACATGGAATAACAGGGTTGGAAGAGACTTTGGAATTATTCTGTTCTGTTCCATTCCATTCCATTCCGTTCCGTTCCGTCCCATCCCATCCCATCCCATCCCATCCCATCCCATCCCATCCCATCCCATCCCATCCCATTCCATCCCATCCCATTCCATTCCATTCCATTCTATTCTATTCTATCCGATCCCATTCCATTTCATTATTTTTATTTATATAGCTACTCAACTCAAACATACTCTTGTCTTGTCTTGTCTTGTCTTGTCTTGTCTTGTCTTGTCTTGTCTTGTCTTGTCTTGTCTTCTCTTCTCTTCTCTTCTCTTCTCTTCTCTTCTCTTCTCTTCTCTTCTCTTCTCTTCTGTCAGGGCTCCAATGGATGCTCTAATTAATTCATGAGCCTCGAGCCAAGTTTCAAAAGAAATCCAATTATTTATTAGGAGCAACATGTCGGCACTTTCCCCAAGTGCAGCTGATTCTGCCCCATGTAATTTACTGTTCACCTATGATCCTGTTTTCCCCCTCCTCCCAGGGTGTGTCTTAAATCACATTCTTCAACAAAGCACTTTCGAGGGCTTTGGAAAACACACCTCTTCCGCTGGACTTGGTAACTTGAGACACAATCTGGAGGAAGGTATGCATGGAATGTGCTTCTGATCATAGCAACGAATTGCTGCATCGGATCTCCCTCCTCCTTCTTATGGCAACTCAAGAGCAAGACAGGAATGCTTTATGAGTTGACTTCTCTTCTCTTCTCTTCTCTTCTCTTCTCTTCTCTTCTCTTCTCTTCTCTTCTCTTCTCTTCTCTTCTCCTCTCCTCTCCTCTCCTCTCCTCTCCTCTCCTCTCCTCTCCTCTCCTCTCCTCTCCCCTCCCCTACCTGCCCTAATCCTATCCAATATTCTAGTAAAAAATGTTTTTAAAACCTTTTGTAAGCCTCCCAGAGTTGCTTTATCAGTGAGGTGGGCAGCATATAAATTTAATCAAGAATTAATCCAACGTCTTCATTTTCAAAACTGACGGAACATCGTTGCAGCCAAAGAGGGGAACATTAGCTCACCCTGTCAATTTATTCAGCCTGGCTGCATTCCTTTATTCCCATTAGAAAATCCCAAAATGAGGCCACCCAAATATCACAAACAGAATGAATTAAGGTGCCGTATTATTATTATTCACAGGCTAGGGTCTACCTTTTAGAAATGACAAAAGAGGAAAAAGCAAGGGATGGTCCATAGTAATGAATGTTTCTCAAAGAAAATGTAATTAACTGATAGGTCCCCTGGAATGCACACATCCAAAATTTAAATTTTCAGCCCTTTTGAAAAGCTTAGCAGATTCTTTTGTCTTTTGATTCTGAAGAAGGATATCTAGCATTCTAACATAATTCTTTCTTTCCCTCCCTGGCTTGTGTCTTCTTGTTGTAATAAACAAAGAAGATTGATTCTTATCTGCAAAGACATCATAAACCATCAACGCATCACAATGAACCATAGAGAGGGGGAGATTAGAGAAGAAAATATCTGATGGTGTTTCCATTAATTTTTCATTCTTAATTAAGAAACAAATTATGAAGTTAGGTTGGCCATCAGAATCCAAGGACGACTTTTGAAGGAATTTTGAGGCCATCTCCAACAGGTTTCAGGGACCACTCCAGAAGACCAAGTATCTTGTTGCCTACAGAGTTTTGGTCCTTGGACTAGACGTGCACTCTAGATCAGGGGACTCCAATCTTGGCAACTTTAAGCCTGGAAGACTTGAATTCCCAGAATTTTGCTTTGCTAGAGATCTTTAGTTTTCCAGTTTATAGAATACAAGAAGCTGCCTATTCACCTTGATGCAATATCATCCTGATTCTCTTGAATTCAACTTTATGTTATCTCCCTATCCTTTGTGTCATGTATCTCCTTCTCTGACAGCCTCTCGTCTACATAATCCCCACCGTGACAAAGGTCGCTCTTTTCCAGAGGACAGAATGCTAAATCTTGATATGAGATGAACAGGAATTTGATTTCATCCCAGCTTTCACTTCCCTGCCGCCACTCCCTCCCTCCCAGCTCTTCCAATAAAACGGAGCTTCCAGCTGTTGCAAACAGATCCATCACCACTGGTTGAACTTCTCCTAAAAGAGACTTTACCGTTTTCTCATATTTCCTTCAGGAAAGCTGAGCAACTGAAAATGAGAGAGGTTTTTTTTTGTTTTTTTTTTCAGATTGTGCCGGGGAATGAAATCTATCCTGAAGTTGCTGACAAAGGACTTTGCTCATCCATCTTCCAGCCTCACCCTGTTTTTAAAAACTTTCACTGTAACCTTCCTGTCTTCTTCTGGTGCATATAAGGAGATAATAAAGAGAAATAAGAAATGAGGAGAAATTACAATCTCATGGCAATTGGCCCAAAGTCATCCAGCTGGCTTTCATGCCTATGGCAGGACTAGAACTCCCAGTCTCCTGGAGATTGGCCCAAAGTCACCCAACTGGCTTTTGTGCCTATGGCAGGACTAGAACTCCCAGTCCCCTGGTGATTGGCCCAAAGTCACCCAGCTGGCTAAGGCAGGACTAAAACTCCCAAACTCCTGGAGATTGGCCCAAAGTCACCCAACTGGCTTTTGTGCCTATGGCAGGACTAGAACTCCCAGTCTCCTGGTGATTGGCCCAAAGTCACCCAACTGGCTTTTGTGCCTATGGCAGGACTAGAACTCCCAGTCCCCTGGTGATTGGCCCAAAGTCACCCAACTGGCTTTCATGCCTAAAGTGGGATTAGAATTCCCAGTCTCCTAGTAATGGGCCACAATCACCCAGCCAGCTTTCATGCCTAAGGCAGGACTAGAACTCCCAGTCTCCTGATGATTGGCCCAAAGTCACCCAACTGGCTTTCATGCCTAAAGTGGGATTAGAATTCCCAGTCTCCTAGTAATGGGCCACAATCACCCAGCCAGCTTTCATGCCTAAGGCAGGACTAAAACTCCCAAACTCCTGGAGATTGGCCCAAAGTCACCCAACTGGCTTTTGTGCCTATGGCAGGACTAGAACTCCCAGTCTCCTGGCGATTGAGCCAAAGTCATCCAGTCAGTTTTTATACCTACAGCAGGACTAGAATTCACTGTCTCCCAGTTTCTAAGTCTGGTGCCTTTACCTCTACAATTGTTATTATCTTAGGTCTTTTCCCATCTGTTTTTCTCCCACAAGACAAGAAAAAAAAGGGTGGTGGTAGTGAAATGAGAAGTTAGTATATACATTTTTTAAGGATTTTTTTTTTCAGCCTGTAGTTTCTCTTTAGCTCATGGCCATGATTCTTCTGCCGGCCTGGAAACTGTTTTCAGATTTAAGGTATCGATCCGGGTCGGGAAACTTATTTCCTGTCCCTGCTAATTTACCTGCCACGGTGGCTAGATAAAGGCTCGGCCTTCTCTCTCGAATTGAATTCAGGGTAGATACCTTCTTAATTTATGCTTTGTTTATTTTAGAAATTACTGGGACAGGTTTCAAGAAGTCATAAAAGTGATGAGGCAGGAAGAGGACCAGAGAGCTGGCATTCAGCTCCATTTCATTTGGGCATCTGCAAAGAAAGTAAAGGGAGGAGGGGAATGCATTTCTCAGGGGACTATTTTTCATGCAGGAAAAGCAGCCAAGCATTTTGAAATATTCTGAATTAAGACCTTGCTTTCTTTCTCCTCTCCTCTCCTCTCCGCTCTCTTCTCTTCTTTCCTCTCTTTTTCCACTTCCTCTTCCCCTATCCTATCCTATCCTCTTCCCCTCCTCTTTTTTAATCTCTTCTTTCCTTCTCTTCAGTTTTTATCTGTTCTCTTTTCTTCTTCTCTTCTCTACTCCTGTTTCATTTCTCTTGTTTTCTTTTCTTCTATTTCTCTTCTCTTCCTCTTCCCTTCCCTTCTCCTGTTCTCCTCTCCTCCCTTTTCCCCTCCTCTTTTTTAATCTCTTCTTTCCTTCTCTTCAGTTTTTCTTCTGTTCTCTTTTCTTCTTCTCTTCTCTACTGCTGTTTCACTTCTCTTGTTTTCTTTTCTTCTATTTCTCTTCTCCCTTTCCTTTTTCTTTCATTCTCTTTATTTATTTTTCCTTTTCTCTTCTTTTTCTTCTCTTGCCATTTCTTTTCTTAATAGCTACATTTGGTTCCTGCTAAAGTGGAGACTCAGGGCAACAGTCTCTTTTTCATCCCCTCCCAAACTGAGCTGGACATGTATACCTTAGAGCACCCCACTTGCAGCTCTCAAGGCCCTCCAAGACTGCACAGCTGAAATACATGGACATTTTTGCTTAGATTTTTGAACAAGATAATAGAACAGAAATAAGAAGGAGAACTGGATTTCTTAGTCCCTCCCTCCCTCCCTTGAAATCTCCCTCGAACTGTACAAAATTCAGCTACAATGGGTTTCTGGATGGGAATGGAGGACACAATTAGCTAGTATTTGGGGAACTTCCTGAGACTATTAGGAAAAAGAAAACTCGAGTTTTAGGTTTTTGGAGTGAAAGGAAATGGAATAAATGAATGAAATAATAGCAGAATAATCAAAAAGCACTTCCTGTTGTCAAAGCTCTATCCTTGGGTAAAGAGTTTTCGATCTATTATGAAAAGTGCATTTGGGTGGAGGGTAAAATATCAAGGGAAAACTGGTCTAATTCATTTAACGGCTTCTGTCATTAGCCAGGCTCAGGTGATTAATACTTCACAGAGGGAAGGACTTGCTTTCTGCTGCCACAAATTAAAGCCGGGGATGGAAGGAGCAGTGAAGGGAAGCCAAGAAATGGTCTGGAGGTTTCTAAGAAAGAGTTGGCATCCTTCAATCTGCTTGAGCCAAGAGACTTGGTGGGTGGGCTGAAAACTCCAGTATTCTCAGCTGTACAATTTGATAGCAAGAAATGAAGGTAGAAAAGTATAAATAAATTGCAACAACCTTGACAAATTACCCATATTAGGGTTAAATGATGCTTGATATTTTCCAAGGGGATTAAGTCCCTTCCTTCCTTCCTTCCTTCCTTCCTTCCTTCCTTCCTTCCTTCCTTCCTTCCTTCCTTCCTTCCTTCCTTCCCTCCCTCCCCCCTTCCTCCTTCCCTCCCTCTTTCCCTCCTTTTCCCTTCTTTTCTCCCTCCCTCCCTCCCTCCCCCTTCCCTCCTTCCCTCCCTCTTTCCCTCCTTTTCCCTTCTTTTCTTCATTTCTCCCTCCCTCCCTCCCTTTCCTTCTTTCTCTCCCACCCTTCTTCTCATTCCCTTCCTTCCTCTCTCCCTTTCTTTCTTCTTCTCTTTCCCTCCCACTCACCCTCCCTCCCTCTTTCCTTCCTTTCTTCCTTATTTCCTTTCTTCCTTCATTTCTCCCTCCAACACTGTCTCTTCTTCTTTCCTTCCTTCCTTTCCCCATCCTCCTTCCTTCCTCTCTTCCTTCCTTCCTTCCTCTTTCCTTCCTTCCTTCCTTCTCTCTCTCTCACTCCCTTCTTCTACCTCTCTACCTTCCTTCTCTCCCTTCTTCTCCTCCCATTCCTCCCTTCCTTCTTTCCTTCCTTCTCTCCCTCCCTCACTTCTTCTCATTCCCTTTCTCCCTCCCTTCTTTCCTTCCTCTGCCTCTCTCCCTCCCTCCCTCTCCCTTCCTTCGTTCTCTCCCTCCCCCAATTGAGTAACATATTCTAAAAAGTTTCAAAGCCTAATGGACAAATATAAATATAAAATATAAATATAAAATATAAATGCATACATACAAAAGCCATTTTTGCCTCTGCTTTTAGAAATCTCATATCTGTCAGCACCAGGGCCTCAAGGGATGGTGAAGATCCTATTTGCAGTAAGTCATAATCTTGTGATCAAGGAAGGAGAAAAGAAAAAATGCCTCATATTGGCTTATTTTTCAAGCTAACAAGTAATTTTCTTCATCTCAGCATGAGTCCACCATCCTCTTCCTTGAAGTTTCCCAAAAGCTGCTTCTTGATGTGTCTTTAAAAGAGGGCCTGGACAGAGAGCAGTAGGGACTGATGGCGAAAGACTAATTAACCAAGTAGGATGTGTAGAGGGACCTCAACCGTGAACACTGTATGATGTTTCCTCCTTGAGGCTTCTAGTCACAACAAGGGTAGGGATATTTTGCAGCAGTTAGACTGGACTTCCTTAATCATCAGCCAAGTTAGATTTCACCAGAATTATATTTCACCTAGTTAAAACAGAGGAACCAAACTACTGAATTCCCATTTTAGTTCAGAAGCCTTTTATCTCAGAAACAGCAGCTCAGTCATGCCCAAAAAAATCTGAGGGAACAATGTGTCAGAATGTTTAAAGCACACACAAATAAAAATAGGCTGGAGAATTCTATCATTGTTTCGAAGATACTTTAAACTTACCTCTAATTCTTGGTTATAATTTCTTTTTCCAAGTTTCTGTGATTCGCCTTTTCTTGAGCCTTGACATATAACAAGATTCCTGAGAGTCAAACAATATCACATAACACTTGGAATGACTTCAAGCTACCCATTATAGGGAACAGAACAGAATAACAGAGTTGGAAGGAACCTTGTAGGTCATCTAGTCCAACCTCTCCCCCCCAAGCAGGAGACCCTACACCATTTCTGACAGGTGGCAGTCCAGTCTCTTCTTGAAGGCTTCCAGTGATGAAGCTCCCACAACTTCTGAAGGCAACTTCTGTTCCATGGGTTGATTGTTCTCACTGTCAGAAAATCTTTCCTTATTTCCAGCTTGAATCTCTCATTGTTCAGTTTCCATCCATTATTATTCCTTGTCTGGCCTTTGGGTGCTTTGGATTGGACATGACTTTGCAACTAACAACAATAAGTCTTCTGTTGTGTCTTTGGGCAAGGTTCGTCTCCTGACTCAATGGCCCTCCCTTCCAGCTGTGACATTTGAACATCCCTGTATCTTAAATACTTCAAATAAATACCATAAAGCAAGCAAGCGCATGAAAGCATGCTGGAAAATAAATCACACTGAGACACATCTGAGTAAGTGTCTAATCTGGTCTCCTCCATAAAAATCACCACTCTGACTCTCTAACTTCTTCTTTTCATCTTTTTTTTAAAAAATAGAGCCTATCTCAGGCGGGCCTTAGATATGTTATACTTTGATGCTTCGCTAAGTCAACAGATGATAGCTGTTGTGCACGAATGACCTTATTGTCTGGACCACCTTCCCACCCAAGCCCTTGAATACTGGCTCATAATTCCACCCACTAATTCCGCCTCCAGTGCAATTCTGAAATTGGAGAATATCACTCATCCCATTGGTAATTATTACTGTTTTTGATCACTGGGTTTAATCAAACACGGGAGAGACCATTGGTTACATACTTCTTCGATGTTCCTTTTACAAAGAGAATACCCTTTCAATAATTGCTAGATATCCTGGCCGTTCCAACACTGTTTATCTCCAGTGGCTGCTTAAGGACAAACAGTCCATAAGTACAGTACAGTTGGCTAGATTCTGTGCAGCAGCACTGGAAACATGTGTCCAATCCACCATTGCTATTTTATACAACAAATGTGGCAAACTCTTTGCTCTGCTTATTCCTTTTGTTTTTAGTATTAAACTGACTACGGGCCACAGAGTTTATGGATCATAATTTTTAGTATAGTTAGACTGTATATAATTGACAGACTGGATTTTATCATAGATTTTAGCTGTTATTTATTATTTTATACTAGAATTTTTAATTGTATATTTACAGAGTGCTTTTATCTGTTCTGGTCTTTGACTGTAATCGATTGAATTGAATTGAATCAGACATTGTGTTAGAAATTATGTTTTTATATATAAGCACTACAGAGGAAACAAAGAGCACAGTCACCATGTGCTTTATTGCTCAACTATTTAACTGTAACAGGAAACAGGAAGCTCTACTTAGAACAAAAGAGCATAATACCATAGATCCAAACTTGTAAACACTGCCATCTACTGGTTGAATACAGCTGTAGTTGTTGCATATAAATACAGTGCATTCCAACAATTAATTCCAATACACTGGCAATAATAGGACGTCAAGGAAACATGGATTAAAGCGAAGAGGCCACATTACCTTCAGCCGTACAATGATTAGAAGCATGTCTTGTATGAAAAAATAGTTTAATGAGCCTTTCTTTACTTGCAACAGGCATCAATGGAGCCTGGCTGGATTTGACCCAGAGACAAGGAGGGAGGAGACATCATTATGGAAGACCAGAATGAATCTTTCATCTTCAAGGGCCACTGACTGTAACTGTTTTCATGGATGCTTTGAAAGGGCAAATGAGAAGATGAGATGAACAGAAGAGGAGATGGCAGGGGACCAGGAGGTGAGTGGGAAGGAGTTGCATGGACAGAAATGCGATCCATCAGCATCAGAACATACAGGGAAGTCCTTGACTATCAACAGTTCATTTAGTGACCATTCAAAGTTACAATGGCACTGAAAAAAAGTGACTTATGACTGTTTTTCACATTTACGACCATTGGAGCATCCCCATGGTGACCTAATCAAAATTCAAATACTTGGCAACTGGCTCACATTTATGACGGTTGCTGTGTCCCTGGGTCATGTGATCCCCTTTTGTGACCATCTGGCAATCAAATCAATGGGCAAGCCAGATTCGTTTAATGATTGTGGCAAGGAAGGTTGCAAAATGGAGCAGAATTCATTTAACAACCACTGGTATCTCGCTTACCCACAGAAATGTTGGGCTCAATTGTGGTTGTAAATCGAGGACTACCTGTATTAGACCTGCCTTCCAGTGAATGCCAAATCACAAAACTGTCCTGTTTCCCAAAATACCTGGAAGGACTGGAATTAGAATTCCGTGGTTGGGCTGAAATGATGACCCAGAACTCCAGGGACTTGTAAGACCAACCCATCCTGGAATATCTGTGCCAATTTTTTTAAGCCAGAGGCCTGTCTCTTCCCCTCTAAATGGCATTGTTAAGATAGTGTTGACCTGCTCTGTTGCTTTTAATGGACTCTATTTATAACTGTTCCTCTGCTAAATGTGTCAAGTCGTAATGAATGGAAAGGCTGTTTGCGATGGCTCAGCATTTTCGCCAACTTTACTGGGAAATGCCATCTGGCTTCTTGTTCAGTCACAGAGCTAACCATTATTTAAAGAAATGGATTCATTTGGCATTATTAAAAGAGAGAGGGGAGGGGGGCTGTGTCCTGGATTGCTACTGCGAAAAGATCTAGAATTTTGTCAGTCTGTCTGTCTGACTGCTATCTCTCTGTATATATCGTCTCTCTCTTTCTCTCTCTGATCTTCCTATCTATTATCTCTTTCTCTCTCTTGAATTATCTCTTATCTATTATAAGACTTTCTAATTATCTATTATCTCTATTTGTCTATCTGTTTATACCTATTCATCCATTATCTATCTATCTATCTATCTATCTATCTATCTATCTATCTATCTATCTATCTATCTATCTATATCTATCTACCTATCTATGTCTATCTATCAGTGGTAGGATTCAAATTGTTTTACTTCCAGTTCTGTGGGCATAGCATGGCCTGGTGGGCATGGCAGGGGAAGGATACAGTAAAATCTCCATTCCCTCCCCACTACTGGGGGAAGGTTACCACCGGTTCTCTGAACTACTCAAAATTCCTGCTACCAGTTCTCCAAATTTGTTCAGTACCTGCTGAATACCATCTCTTCTATCTATCTATCTATCTATCTATCTATCTATCTATCTATCTATCTATCTATCTATCTATCTACCTATCTACCTACCTACCTACCTACCTACCTAATCTATTTAATCTATCTTTTCTTCAATCGATCGATCTATCTATCTATCTATCTATCTATCTATCTATCTATCTATCTATCTATCTATCTATCTATCTATCAACCTACCTACCTACCTACCTACCTAATCTATCTATTTAATCTATCTTTTCTTCTATCTATCTATCTATCTATCTATCTATCTATATCTATCTATTCTATCTTACATCTATCTGCCTATTTACGTACCTACCTAATTTATCTATTTTATCTATTTTATCTTCTATCTCTCTATCTCTCTATCTCTCTATCTCTCTATCTATCTATCTTTCTATATCTATCTATTCTATCTTACATCTATCTGCCTACTTACGTACCTACCTAATCTCTCTCTCTCTCTCTCTCTCTCTCTCTCTCTCTCTCTCTCTCTCTCTCTCTCTCTATATATATATATATATATATATATATATATATATATATATATTCTATCTTACATCTATCTGCCTACTTACGTACCTACCTAATCTATCTATCTATCTATCTATCTATCTATCTATCTATCTATCTATCTATCTATCTATCTATCTATCTATCTATCTATCTATCTAATCTAGCAAACTAAAAATCTAAGCAACCAGTCAGCCAACCATCTGGTTCTCCCTCTTCTAAATTAGACAGATCTTCTATGTACAGTTGGCTTCTCTAGTAAGGTTAGACTTACAGACTTCTGCTGTAAAGAAGTTATAGTCAAATGCCCAGAGAGTCAAGAAGTATTGCTACTTCTGGGTTGATGGTGTTGACACCAGCTGATGACCACAATAGACAGAATGACAATATTAGCCTTCTAACATTACCACGGTCTGTATGCTTTTGTCAAGATTCTCTTGATGCCGGGTAGCAATTACAAACACTCACCTGTTCTTTTGTTGAAAGGCAAAACACTACACACACAAAAAGTGGATGCCATTATGATCGATCACATTAAGATTAGGGGAACTTGAGTGAATTTTTTTTTTAAAAAAAAAATAAGCCCAATGAATATGCAGATCAGCCTTCAAGCCTTCACTGCCTTCAAGCTCCCTTACAAGCATCCAACTAAAATACTGCTACCGTTACATCAAGCTTACTTTTTTTTAGCACTTTCTTCCTTGTGCACACACCCATCAATCATGTAAGGAGTGAGGGAAAGATAATAGAATTTAAAGCTGTGACACATCGTGCATCACAATATGGCATAAACTCTGAAAATAGAGTTCAGCAGAGGACCGACTGCAAGATATCATATTTAACAGATTTAACAGATAATCAGAGTTGGAAGGGACCTTGTAGGTCATCTAGTCCAACCCCCTGCCCAAGGGGGAGACCCCACACCATTTCTGACAAATGGCAGTCCAATCTCTTCTTGAAAGTCTCCAGTGATGGCGCTCCCACAACTTCCGAGGGCAACTTCTGTTCCATGGATTGATTGTTCTCCCTGTCAGAAAATTTCTTCTTCTTTCCAGGTTGAATCTCTCCTTGGTCAGCTTCCATCCATTGTTCCTTGTCTGGCCTTCGGGTGCTTTGGAGAATAGCTTGACCCCCTTCCTCCTCTTTGTGGCAGCCTCTCAA
This sequence comes from Hydrophis major, assembly GCA_033807585.1. Lineage (NCBI taxonomy): Eukaryota > Metazoa > Chordata > Lepidosauria > Squamata > Elapidae > Hydrophis > Hydrophis major. The sequence goes on from CM066339.1 coordinate 10,603,748, forward strand.
ATATTGGAAGATGCTCTCCTGTCTCCCCTGGTCCTTCTCTTCCCTAGACAAGCCATGCCCAGTTCCTGCAACTGTTTTTCATATGTTTGAGTCTCCAGTCCCCTAATCATCCTGGTTGCTCTTCTCTGTACTCTTTCTAGAGTCTCAACATCTTTTTTGTAATGTGGTGAACAAAACTGGATGTACTCTAGATGTGGTCTTATTAAGGCTTTATAGAGTCATATTAGTACCTCACTTGATCTTGATTGTATCCCTCTGTTAATACAACTTAGGATTGCATTAGCTTTTTTGGCTGCTGCTGCACACTGCTGGCTCATATTTAGCTGGTTGTCCACTAAGACTCCAAGATCCCTCTCACAGTTACTGCTATTGAGCCTGGTTTCACCCAGTCTATATGTGTCCTTTTGGTTTTTCTTGCTTAAGTGTAAGACTTTACTTTTCTCTACATTTAATTTCATTTTGTTAGATACAGCTCAATGTTCTAATCTATCAAGATCCATCTGGATTTTGAGCCAATCTTCTTGGGTGTTGGCTATTCCTGCCAGCTTAGTTTCATCTGTAAATTTGGTAAGTTCCCCTTCTATTCCCTTATCTAAGTTGTTAATGAAGATATTGAAGAGTACTGGGCCTAAGATGGAACCTTGTGGCACCCCACTGCTTACTTCCCTCCATGTAGACTTAGACCCATTAAGGACTACTCGTTGAGTACGGTTTGCCAGCCAGTTGCGAATCCATCGAGTGGTGGAGCTATCTATTCCACTTTTTTCTAGCTTACTAAGAAGTAGGTTGTGGTCTACTTTGTTGAATGTCCTGCTGAAATCTAAATATATTATGTCCACAGTATTTTGCTGGTCTACTAATTTAGTTACTGTGTTGAAGAATGAAATAAGATTGGTTTGGCATGATCTGTTCTTAACAAACCTGTGCTGACTGCTAGTTATTACTTTACTTATTTCTAGATGTTGGCAGATCTGTCTTTTTATTATCTTTTCCAGAATCTTCCTGGGTATTGATGTTAGGCTGATTGGTCTATAGTTTCCTGGGTCTGTTTTTTTTTTTTCCCCCTTTTCTGAAGATGGGAACCTCATCAGCTCTTTTCCAGTCCTCTGGTAAGTTCCCCAGTACTCCAGGATTTTTGAAAGATATGGTGCAGTGGTTCTGAGATGACCTCTGCCAGCTCCTTTAAAACTCTGGGATGTCATCCATCAGGCCCAGGTGACTGGTGTTCATCAAGATCAGACAGGTGTTCTCTTACTATTTATTTATTTTTTTGCTTATTTTAACTTTTATTTCTGGTCTGTCTTTTACAGTTATGTTTTTGGTGGATTGAGCTATAGTTTCTTCAAGTACTGCTCTGCAAAATTTTTGGAGGAACTTGTGGAGTGAGGGAGAGAAATTGCAGGAGGAACTTGGAAGTACCCTCAGACAGATGATCAAACTGGGGAGGGGGGGGTGTCTTGGAAATGTCACCTTCAGTCCCCTTCAGATATATTTTTTGTGGCCCACCAGAAGCCAGCAGAGCTGGTGGAAGATTCAGACAGTGAGGAGGTCGGGGAGGAACATGGGCTGGTCCTGGTGTCTGGGGAAAGTTCTGATGAGGACTCTGCATCAGAGGCAGAGATGGGGCCAGGGCTGTCTGACAAGTAACAGCTGCCTTCAGAGTTGGACAGAAGTGGGGCAGAAGAACAGCTGGAGCCTGTTCCCAGTGTGTGCATGCGCAGAACTGCCAGGAGAAGAGAACAGTTAAGGAAGAAGGGTCAATTTGGGAGTAAAGGCACAAGTGGATGATGAATGACCCCTCCCATAGGGAATAACAAGAAGCAAAAAGGGAGTGCAGCTTACAGGAGACAATTACTTCAATTCATTAGGATAAAGATCTGTTCCTGACTTCCTGCCAAGTAATTTCTGCTACATCATGGTGTTTGGAAGATATCGGCCTGGCAACCCTTGAAGCCTGATAAAAGGTCTGTAGTTGTGAAATCACTTTAAAGACTCTTTGCCAGGACTTTGCTGGAGAGGAAATTCACTTTAATCTAAATAAAAGGGGTTTTATTGGGACAAGGAATCAGCTTCATGATTTTGGGAAGCCTTGGTCAGAACAATATTGTCCATGCTTTTTTCTCTCCTAGAAAAAAGCTTATTCCATTGTGTTGCTGACAACTCACTGAGGATTTATTACAAATTGATCCTCCCCAGAGATTTCCTCTCCTGTCACCTTCTGCTTTTAAAGAAGCAAAAAAGAGATAGGCCACTTAGTCCTCAAAGCCATCTTCCGCGTAGCCTAATCAATAAGCCAATCAAAATAACTTTATTTACTTTTCATTTAGGTCCTCTCACCTCAGGCGTTGGGAGTTCCTCAGAAGCTAGCCAGAAAACCTAACCAAGTTTGCAGCGTTGCTATTCGGTCCACGTAGGCAGTTTTGCAGAGATGATGAACATGATGTATGAGCGTAACCCAAAAGGCTAGGAATGTCAGCATATTTTAAATGGAACCACTCCAGCGCCTTCCTTCTTTTACTCTCTCTTTTTGAGTTTAAATTTCCTCTGAAAAACAGATGTTTGCAAAACAGCATGACCATCTTGGAGATAAAAGAAAGAAAGAGAGAGAGAGAGAGAGAGAAAGAAGAAAGACAGACAGACAGACAGACAGACAGAAGGAGGGGAAAGAAGAAAGAAAGAAGGAAGGAAGGAAGGAAGGAAGGAAGGAAGGAAGGAAGGAAGGAAGGAAGGAAAGAAGGAAAGAAAGAAAGAAAGAAAGAAAGAAAGAAAGAAAGAAAGAAAGAAAGAAAGAAAGGCAAAAGGAAGTGAAAGAAAGAAGGAAAGAAAGAAAGAAAGAAGAGAGAGAGAAGAAAGAAAGGCAGGCAGGCAGAAGGAAGGAAGGGAAAAAAGAAGGAAAAAAGGAAAGAAAGAAAGAAAGAAAGAAAAAATAGAGAGAGAAGAAAGAAAGGCAGGCAGAAGGAAGGAAGGGAAAGAAAGAAAGAAAGAAAGAAAGAAAGAAAGAAAGAAAGAAAGAAAGAAAGAAAGAAAGAGGTCCTTATATTTATTTTTAGAGGGATCTTGAGAGATTGGAAAATTTAAAATTTAGACCACCTTCTGCTGAATAAAAATGTATCTTTGACTGAATGGATAGATAGACTAATTTGCTGGATCAATGCATTGTAATTCTGAATAACAGAATAATAGAGTTGGAAGGGACCTTGGAGGTCTTCTAATCCAACCCTCTGCTCAAGCAGGAGACCCTACATTTCAAACAAATTGCTGTCCAATCTTTCTTAAAAAAAAACTCCAATGTTGGATCACCAGCAACTTTTGAAGGCAAACCATTCCACTGCTTAATTGTTTTCACTGTAAGGAAATTTCTCTTTAGTTGGTTCTCTCCTTCATTAATTTCCATCCATTGTTTCCTGTCCAGCCTTTGGGTGCTTTGGAGAATAATTGACTCCTCTGTGACAGATATTGAAAGATTTTTATCATGTCACCAGAGGTGGGGATTCAGCTGGTTCCAACCAGTTCTGGAGAACCGGTAGTGGAAATTTTCAGTAGTTTGGAGAACTGGCCAATCCCACCTCTGACTGAACCTGCCAACCCCATCTCTTCTCTGGCTCCCATTGAGTCCCAGCTGATCGGCTGAGTCTTTTTTGGTTGCCCTGCATAAGAGAATGGAGCTGGAAAGCAGGTCAGTGGGGTAGAAAGGGAATGGGGATTTTGCAATATCCTTCCCCCAGGAGTGGGGTGGGAATGGAGATTTTTCAGGATCCTTCCCTTGTCACGCCCAACAAGCCACACCCAACTAGCAACACCCAACAAGCCATGCCCAACAAGCCATGCCCACAGAACAGGTAGTAGTAAAAAAAATTGAATCCTACCACTGTATGTCACCCCGAGTCCTTCCTTTAATTCAATCATGTTGATATCACAAGACCCATCTAGCTATTTCTCTGGTTACCTTTTTGACTCGTTCTTCTCCAGATATGTAAGGAGAGGGACCCATAGCCTTCCAGCTGTTGAATTACACTTCCTGGCTACAGAGTCGTAGCTACAGAAATCCTGAACAGAAATTCTGTTCTGGCTTGACCAATCCCTTTCCTTGTTCAACAAAAGCCATCCTGATGCTAAACCCTGTCTTAATTGACTGATTAAACATCTAGTCACCTTGGGTGTTGTTGTTTTTAATTATGAAGGTCAATGCAGCTTTGAAGATAGATGCCCTTCAATTTTATGATCTCCTCTCAGCAACTCGTTTGTTGCCTTGTGTAAATAAACCATCCATCATGATGCTGGAGATTGGGAGGAGGCAAAGATATGAAAAGTCCTGTCTTGCTTTAAGTGTAAATCAGAGCTCTTATTTAAAAAAAAAATATACACAGAGATGGGGTGTTAGCATTACCAAGAATAATTATCCGGCTATTCTGGCTGGGAACTATAGACATGGAAGTCCAGGGGGTTTTGGACTGAAGAAGAGCCATCTCAGCAGCTAAAATACACAAGGCTATGAACTAGGCATTTACTGTATCTGTGGTCCTTGAAAGTAACTGCATCTTTTCCCAGAACAGATGAGATTTGATTAGATATAGATACAAGCGCAAGTGTGTAGTAGTTTGGGTGATAAAAGGATTGTGTGGGCTTGTGATATCAAGGCACAGCATCGCTTTTAAACCTAGATCAAATTTATCTGCAGTTCTTGAAAGCAGCTGCATTTTTTCCCAGAACTGGATGCCTATCTTCCAAATTGGTACTGAATCCTGGAGAAAGATGAGGCTACTTTAAAGAGCTGTAGACAAATGCTGTGCTCACAATCAATCACACTCTCACACTTCAGAGCACGGATGTGGCTGCAAGCACAGCCTCCTGTCTATAGCTCTTTAAAGCAGTCTCATCTTTCTCCAGGATTCAGCACCAATTCAGAAGATAGGCATCCAGTTCTGGGAAAAGATGCAGCTGCTTTCAAAAATTGCAGATAAATTTGATTTAGGTTTAAAAGCGATGCTATGCCTTGATATCACAAGCCCACGCAATCCTTTTATCACCCAAACTACTACACACTTGCACTTGTATCTATGTCTAATTAAACCTCATATGTTGATGCATGGCATGTTACCAAGAATAATGACATACCACTAAGAAAACATATCTTGTGGAAAGTTTTGTCATGTGTGGTCTCCCTTACTAAAAGACCAACTAGTCACGTGCTCAATTTAGCCAACTCCCTCAGTTCCAATACATCTTTATCATCAGCTATAAAAGAAGAGTTTATTTCGTGATTGAAAGCATCTATGGCCGTTTCAGACAGATTTCTTTAGAATCATTTCACCCTTCTACCAAGGTCAAAATGTGAGTTTTGATCAAAAGAATCCAATGTGCAGCCTTCTACATATAGCAACATCTCAAGATTTAAAATGAATCGGAGTTGCTGAAAAAAAAGACATCAACAAGATAACTGGAGAACTTGGTTTTTTAAAGCATAACTGATCTAATAAGTATGCAGTTGACAGTGGTTGTAAATGCATAAAAACAGTTGCTGTTCTTTTTCACTTATTTTGTTATACACCATTCAGTCCCATTATTTTCTCTTAGTCTGGGATGATTCCATTCACTGGAACATATGGAAATAATGACATGGGCTATCAATCGAGGCCAAGTTTAACATGTTATTATTGGTATATAAATTCCTAAATGACCTACTTTCTATTAAATTTGAAAATGGAAGATAAACAAGTAAAAGAAACAATGATACAGGGGGCAAAAAAACTTCCTAAATAATCTAAGATCAAGATTTCCCCATCATAAACCTGAAAAGCCCATAAGGTACTTTGGGAAGGTTGTGTTTGGAAGCAAAAGTTTGCCAGCTGTGATATCAACTTCTAGCCCATTTTCGAGTCTTTGCTGTGTAGTTAATGCTTTTGGAAAATCAAGCAGTCTTGAACACTTAAAAATAATGGACTTTTTTTTGCAGAGCTTGAAATGGACTGGTGACTAAGTTGATTTATGTTTCTGGGGCCATTAACTTAGTGAAATAAGCTTTTTGCAACATCTATCAAGATATTTGTGCCAACTGCTACCGCTCTCATTCATAGCTCTCAGGGACATATCAAAATGAGATATCAGTGGACATCAGAAACTCCAACTGAGATCAAAGAACAGCCTATCAAATTCAGCCTACTGAGATTGACTAGCGAGTTGCTTCTCTAAGACTTTGAGAGCAAGCTGTGATAACCGTGCTTATCATCTTCCCAATTTGCTGCACTTTCTGGGAGAAAATTGAGTTAGTTGAAGCCTGCACAAATGTATTAGAATATGCCATGATGACGGTCAAAAGTATTGAAGAGTTGCCATGAAAATAAGCAGAGAGATACAGGAACTTAACCACATGGTTCTGATGTAGGGGAAAAAAATGTCAAAATGGACCCCAAAAATAAAACTGTCCAAAGATGTTTCTTTGGTCATCTCCTCGTAATCTTGCAGCATTGATGTCAGCCTTGGAAGCTATATTTTACTTGGAAGCTTCAGGGCTGCCACATTTAGTTCCTGGGAATTTGGGAGGGGGGATTTCATAGAGAGGTGGAAGATTAGACTCAACAACATTCTTCCTTAGAAAGTCAAGGACATGTTGCCCTGCACCTGGAGGGGAGAGACTGGAAGATATCTCCAGTTAGGATGACATTTGATTGGACCATATGATGGATGGTGGGTGTAGGGGATGGATCTTTGAATTTCTTTTGGGAAGGAAAAACCTAGAAGTCTCAGGTTCGGGTTTTTCCAGGTGTGCCAATATGACAACTCTAATAAAATGGAACTTTGAGGAGATACTTGTCTTGGAGTTTCTTGGGTTGGAGTTGGTTAGTTGGAATGCTGACAGTTGATTTCTGACATGGGAAGAAGTTGAACAACTTCTTGCAATCTAAATTCTAGATCATTGCAATCTAAATTCTGTTTTTCTTACCTTAATGCAATAACCCTTTTCTTTTTTGATGGTCGGGATTATAGCTCATCTTTGTCCTATCATGAACTTCTAGAAAGAGAGCAGAAAAGAAAATTATTAGGGGACTGGAGGATAAGTACAGTGAACAGCTGTGGAGATATGTCTAGTCTAAAGAAAAGGACTAGGGTTGTCATGATAGCAGGCTTCCAATATTTGAGGGGCTGTCAGAAAGGAGAAAGGTCGACCTGTTCTCCAAAGCACCTGAGGGCAAGAGAAGGAGTAACGGATGGAAGATTATCAAAGAGAGATCCAACTTAGAATTTAGAACAAATTTCCTGACAGTGAGAACAATTAATCAGTGGTATGGGTTGCCTTCAGAAGTTGTGGGTGCTCCATTACTGGAGATTTTAAAGAACAGCCATTTGTCTGGAATGGAATAAGTTTTCCTGCTTGGGCAGGGGGTTGGATTAGAAGACCTCCAAGATCCCTTGCAACTCTGTACTTCTGTAAAGTGGTGTAAATGACTTCTTTGGGGCATGTCCCATCTACAGACTGACCAGCTCTGCTTAAAATCCAGTCTTGGTTCCATCTTCCCAACCAAGGATAGGTCAACCTGTTCCACTCACAAACAGTGTCATATTTATTAGATGAACCTGTTGCCTCTGAAAAGTACTGATGCTCGCCTGATTGACTTTCCAATATTGGCCAACTGTTGCTCATCTCTTTGCACTCCAGGTTGCCTTCTCTGGAATTTGTCCAACTCAGCATGTGTTTTTGAGCATGGCCAAAACAAGAATGCCATCAAACAGCAGGCAAGTGTTGGCAGCTGTCAAGGGCCTGCTGAATAGTGGAAAACTCACTCAACTTCAACACACTTCTCAGAAGAATCCGCCTGCTGTCAAACAGCAGAAAATATATTTCAGTCCATGTATAGGAATGCGTCTTGCATTTCCTAACTCGTCCCCAAGCACTCACCCCTGTGGGATATCCTCCAAGTCTGTTTTACACTACAAGCCCAAGTTTAGTATACAGGATGGTATCTGTCTAGATGCTGGTGTTGTTCTACACGCTCCCAACTCTCCATTTCAAGCTGTTCTGCTAAGGATAACAGGAGCTTTCAAGAAATGCGCAGATCTGAATATTCAAAGACTGTTCATTACTCAATAGCGGGAATGTGGCCCAGCAGGTATGCACAGGATTGCAAATGAGTTGCAAAAGTGACACACTGCTGTACAGAATTCAAATTATCCCCCCTCCCCCTTTCTTTTCGATCCTTGTCACCTTCCCTTCTGGTTGACTCCAGTTAGCCACATTTTGAAACAATGGTGTTTATCTGATGCAGTGAGAATTTTCTTTCTCCAAGGTGGCAGGCATACTCAAGCCTTAATCTTAGTTACCAACATTATCTGACAGAACAATAATGGGTTTTTAAAGGAGGTCATTTGGATGGTTTTCAAATATTGACAAAAAAGAGGAAAGGAGAGAGAGAGAGAGAGAGAGAACACAATGGGAAAGGAAGGAAGGAGGTGCAAAGTCTTTTCAATGGGGAAGAAGATCACAGCAATTTGGTGAAGAATTCAGATGTGAGAAAAAGATGAAATCTATCCCTTAGTTGCAAAGTTCAATTTATTTTGGGGGTCTTTTAGCATGCCCCAAATGACCTCATCTCCTTCGACACGGTCTGATGGGCAGAATTATATGTCTGTATTGCTTTCCTTCTCTTGGTTCTGGATTGGAAAAGTTTGGAGAAGTTCTTCAACCATGGAGGAATATTTTTTTTAAAAAAAACATACAAGAAAATTCAGTGTCAAGGAACCGTGGGATGGACAACTCTTGATCGGTTGGCTGGAATGGAAATGCTCTTTTGGGTTTTTTTTTTTCTTCTCTCTTCCTTTCCATGTCCTCTGACTCAATCATGATCAAACCAGGAACCCCTTTGCAAATGATTGTAACCTCCGTCATTGTATCTGCAGCAAGATTGCAGCCCACAGGAGTTTTTTAAATGCTTCGGAAAGCTCTTTGGTGCTTTTATGTGTTAAACTAAGCAGAACGGCTTACTTTATGTGAGTTTAATTGAGTGTGTAATGTCACAATGGGGCCAGGTGTATTTATGGCAGAATATTCACATTTCAGCCATGCTCAGCAACAGTTGAGCCCGGATGAGATGAGGATAGCAGAAGAAGGTAGGAGAAGTCACCAGTCATGGGCATGGTCTGTAGCTCCAGTTCCTAAACTTGATCCAAAAGCAGCTTGATTGAAAGTCCTCTTTGGAATCATTTTTCAGATCAACCCCACCACTCAATGTGTCCCATTGGATTGGGTGGCCTTCTATTCCCAAATTGCACAATAGGATCAAAGCAAACTGATGCTCCAAACACAAATCTGAGTAGAATCGCTTGTGTAACCCTAAAGGTAAATGCTTCCCCTGTCCAGTCATGTCCACCTTAACGGGTGTGTGTGTGATCATCTCTGTTTCTTGATCAAGAAAGCCAGCATTGTCCAAAGATATTTCTGTGGTCATGTGGCCAGCATGGCTATATGTCAAGGCACATGGAACACTGTTATCTTCCTACCAGAGTGGTACCTATTTATCTATTCATATTTGCATGCTTTTGAATTGCTAGATGAGCAGGAGCTGGGGAAGGTAACAGGAGCTCATCCCATCATGCAGAATTCGGATCTCAAACCTGGGGTGTCAGCTGACAAGCTTAGCATCTTTAACCACTGAGCCATCACATCCCTCTGTATAACCCTAAGAGTCCCAATAGCTAGATGTTACATTCAGTATTTGCAGATAGTAAACTGTCAGCGGGTGCTCCATTCAAAATCCAAGAAAGGAATACTTAGACTCCTTTAATTGGAGAAAAGATATCTTTTACTGGAAATTAAGTGGTAGCAACAAAAGAATTCTGAATCTGAGAAAATGGGCGCATAAATCACATATACAAAGTCATGGCAATGTTTCCACTCCCAATAGTTCAATTGGCTCCTCCAATTAAAAGTTGCGTATATCATCATGTGGGCATCTCCAGGTGGTGATGAGACCTCTGTCCATTGACCTTGACATATTTTGATAAAGGGTTGCAGCTGCGCATAGCATAGAAGCCTAAGCAAGAATCAACCCCCCCCCCCCCCAGCTTATACAGTTCTGGTTTGTAACACCTCCAGCTCACTTCCCATAACCATTCCCCCCCTCCCCCCGTTACTTATGACAGCTGAAAGATGCAAAGCAAAGGGAGAACATCTTGAAGGCTGACAGTAAATAGTGTTCAAGGTAATTAATTGCGTTCACGTTTTCTTTACGAGCATTGATTTTGCTACTATGACATGCCTGGGTATGCCCATGTAGTATTGCCATTGATCTGGTTGCTTCCAGGTGTGCTTCAAGGTGCTGTGGTTGTTACCTATGAAGCCCTTCATGATAAAGCCCTTCATGATAAAGCCCCACTCAACCATAGAAGCTTTATGGATTATACAGGTAACAACCACAGCACCTTGAAGAACCATCTATATCCCATGATATCTCTCTGGACAATTTGATCTGGCAAGGTTGGGAGTTTCAGAATTCCTGTTGCAGCATTTATGCAACAATAAAGCTCTCTCGAGAAGTCTATAAAACTGGGAAAGAAAGAAAAGGAGATGTTGATTAGCAACAAGACAATGACAGTGACTATGAGTGTGTTGTTGGAAAATCTTAGGGTTGGAGATAGATCATCCTGCAGAAGAGCTACCTATCTGGTCCTTAACAATTGGATGACATGTAATCAAATCTCTGGAGCCTCTAAGAGGTTTCCTAGGTTTTAACAGAGTTAAAAAGGAACCAGCAACAATGAAGCCCATGTAATGTAGAAGCTAAGGCATTAGACTGGTGGCCCATTCAACTATAGAAGCTTTGTGGATTATACAGATACAGATTAACAGAATTGGAAGGGACCTTGTAGGCCATCTAGTCCAACTTCCCCCACCCAAGCAGGAGACCCTATACCATTTGTTGGGTCAGTCCCTCTTTCTCAGGTCAAGAACCAATTTAGTGTAGCACTGAAGTGGAGACACCAAATTCAAGTCCAACCACAAGTAGAGAAACTCTCAGGATGAGTGCGGACCCGCCACCAATAAGTATGACTTCCAGCTTCTTTTTTCTTCCTTCTTCCAAAAATAACTATACCTGTCTAAGGACTTAGAGGCAAGAACTACTCTGACTTCCTTTGGATGCTTTCCTTCTAGTTTCATGAAAAGAAGGACTAGAGGGTGACATGATAGCAGTGTTTCAATATCTAAGGGGCTGCCACAAAGAAGAGGGAGTCAAGCTATGCTCCAAAGCACTTGAAGGCAGAGAAGGTCAAGAAGCAATGGGTGGAACCTTATCAAGGAGAGAAACAACCTTGAACTAACAAGAAACTTCCCGACAGTTAGAACAATTAATGAGTGGAAAGGCTTTACCTTGTGGGTTCTTCATCACTGGAGGCTTTTAAGAAGAGACTGGACAGCCACTTGTCTGGAATGGTATAGGTTTCCTCTTTGAGCAGGGGGTTGGACCAGAAGACCTCCGAGATCCCTTCCAATTCTGTTATTCCATTATTCTGTAAGTGAGTTGGCATTAGGGAAGAAGATATGTAAACATAAGCATAAATTTGGATTGTGCCGTTATTAAAGCCAGCAGCATGAAATATACCAAGGGGCCTCAGAATTCTTTAAGCTTGTCACTTTTGGGGACAGTTGCAATTTACTGATTTAATAAAGGAAACATGGTATCTTAATTGCTTGCTACACATGCACGTGGCATCCATTTCTGGTGGATTTTCCTGACACGTGGCCATAAATGCAGCTTAAAATATGGCAGTCATGGCCTGACCTTCGGTGGGTAAGCCTCGTCCAATAATACAATTTCTGGAGCATTTTTAGTGTCTTTCTCTTTGAACCAGCATCTTGGCAAAGATTGATTCTTCCCATAATCTCATCATAAAACATTCATAAACATTTGAGGATGGTGGGGAGAAGTTTATTCTGAGCAGTTTGTTTTTAAATTACTTGGAAAGTGTATGAAAGTAATTTATCTGAAATCAGTGTCAGGCCCTGTGGAGGAGAACAATTTAGCTTTCAGAGTTACTCGGAGATGGATGGTACTCCCAAGTTGTCCTTTTAATTAGAGATGCTGTCAAACTTCATTATCACCCATTTGGGCCCAGCTTTGATTGATTTATAGTTGGGAAATGCAATAAGGGTGTGTGTGTGTATGGCTAGGATTGTGGGGTTCTGCTGTTAAAGGCTTCCCCTCTGCTCTTAGCAAAGTGATGTCCTTATCCAGAACAATCAATTCATCTCCCTTCTTTCTCATTTCTTTCCACATTCTGGAATAGCAGGCAGAGCTTGAGGGTGGAGTCAAGCAACTCATCAGCCTAGAATCATTACGTTCCCACAAACTGTCTAAGTCCAACCCATGCAGAATTACATTGACTCTCATCTAGCACCAATTTAGGGCTGACGATTAGTTGACTAGACTCTTATGTACAGCATGATCAACAAATCATGTAACTGGAACTTAATATTCACTCCTGACAGGTTCACACAGATAAAGATCTGATTGATGTATTTACCCATCATGCTGATTAGGGTATTAAGTCTGCTTAAGACATGAAGTGCCAACCCAAACATCCATATCAAGTTAGCTGGATATGAAAGACCCAATCTCACAACTTAAAACTTCTTTGAATATTGTCTCTCTCCATCTGATCAGGGGCTATAAATTCTGTAGAACTTCAGTGTTCTTGGATAAGTTTGTCTCAGTGTGGATAAATAGATAGATAGAGAGAGAGAGAGAGAGAGAGAGAGAGAGAGAGAGATGAATTGAGAGAGAGAGAGAGAGAGAGAGAGAGAGAAATAAATAGATAGATAGATAGATAGATAGATAGATAGATAGATAGATAGATAGATGAATTGAGAGAGAGAGAGAGAGAAATAGATAGATAGATAGATAGATAGATAGATAGATAGATAGATAGATAGAGATAGAGATAGAGATAGAGATAGAGATAGAGATAGAGATAGAGATAGGTAGGTAGGTAGGTAGGTAGATAGATAGAGATAGAGATAGAGATAGAGATAGAGATAGAGATAGAGATAGAGATAGAGATAGATAGATAGATAGATAGATAGATAGATAGAGAGATAGAGAGAGAGATAGAGAGATAGATAGAGAGATAGAAATAGATAGGTAGAGAGATAGAAATAGATAGATAAGTAGATAGATAGATAGGTAGATAGAGATAGAGATAGATAGAAAGATAGGTAGGTAGGTAGGTAGGTAGGTAGGTAGGTAGATAGATAGATAGATAGATAGATAGATAGATAGATAGATAGATAGATAGATAGATAGATAGATAGATAGATAGATGGTATTCAGCCAGTTCTGACAGGTTCTGGAGAACCGATAGCAGAAATTTTGAGTAGTTCGGAGAACTGGTAAATACCACCTCTGGTTGGCCCCACCCCAATCTATTCACTGTCTCCTGAGTCCCAGCTGATCATCTGGGTCTTCTTTTGTTGCCCTGCACAGGACAGCGGAGCTGGAAAGCAGGTTAGTGGAGTGGGGAGGGAATGGGGATTTTACAGTATCCTTCCCCTGCCATGCCCACCAAGCCACACCACACAATGCCCACAGAACTGGTAGTAAAAATTTTTGAAAACCACTATTGGATAGATAGATAGATAGATAGATAGATAGATAGATAGATAGATAGATAGATATGGATGGATAGATAGATAGATAGATGGATGGATGGATGGATAGATAGATAGATAGATAGATAGATAGATAGATAGATAGATAGATAGATAGATAGAGATGTAGATGTAGACACATGGGCATAAAGATATAGAAGAGAGAGAGAGAGAACCTCTAATTCAGGATAACATTCCGAGGAGCTCAGACATTTCAGTATATAATGTAATGTAATATAGTTTAATATAATTTAATTTGATCGTTTGGGCTTCATATGTAGAATATAAAGATGATCTGCCTAACACATCTGCCACCCCATTGATCATCAGGGCTAATTCAGATAAACTGGCCAGCTTGGTGGGAATTCCCTTTCCTTCTTCTCCAGTAAAGTTCATCTACCCTGAATACTTTGTAGAAGAGGATAATTATTCCACGTAGGAATTTACTTTTTTTCCATCAAGGTAGATGCCTTCCCTCATTTCGTCCTTGACTGTCAGGTCCAGGGACAGAAATAGGAAATGAAACCTGTGAGAATTTGAAAAGTAATTATCATGGTGAAATGAAAATAGTTTGGCAGAAGGTATGGATAGCCAACTATCTCATGCATTTCGGTTTTCTTCTCATTTGCTGGCAAAAGGTGCCCTATCCTCAGAGCTCCAGGATCATTCCTAGGTGGATTTTAGGTTTGTGTTATTTTTCCTCTCCTCTTGCAACAGAACATGTTGATTTGATAAGCCAGCATTTATCCATATTCATTCATGCTAACCCATGCCTTGTCTTGTAAAACAGGAGAAGACTGAAATGTTTGTATTCACATCAGCCAAGCTTCTCAATGAAGCTTAAAAGCATGTCCATCAAACATGGGGCAGATCTTTCTGATTGTTGTTGTTAGTTGTAAAGTCATGACTGACCCATCATGACCCCATGGACAGCGTTTCTCCAGGCCTTCCTGTCCTCTATCATCTTCTGGAGTCCATTTAAACTCACACCAACTGTTTCAGGGACTCCATCCAGCCCCCTCCTTCTCTGCCGTCCCCTTCTTCATCTTTTGCCCTCCATCATTCCCAGCATTATGGCTCTTCTCCAGGGAGTCCTTCCTTCTCATGAGGAGGCCAAAGTCTTTGAGTTTCATCTTCAGGATCTGGCCTTCTAAAGAGCAGTCAGGGTTGATCTCCTCTAGGACTGACCTGTTGGATCGCCTTGCAGTCCAAGGGATTCACAGGATGGACCTCTTTCTGATGGATCTTGTCAAAAAAGCTTGATAGATCTTGATAGAAGATCTTGATTGAAGAATACTATCTTATAAGCTTAAGTGTGTGAGTGTGTGTGTTGGTTTAAGGGATTGTAACACCCCTAATTTGTACTGAATGTTAGCAATTAACTGCAATTTAAAACATAATGTGTTGTGGGAGCTATAAGTGGTTTCTCATGGTTGATTAGCTGTTCAAATGAAACAGAGCTATTGCCTGGTTTCAAACTGAGGCATTATCCACAGCACATCAGGTTTTCCCTTTGAGGTGAGAATGGTTTCCCAGACATGGAGGTCATTAGCATCAATGTGTTTCTGGCTGTCTTAATTGGTACCTACATTCTCCTTGGTGTACCTGTTCTTTACAAAATACATTGGAATATTTTCATAATTCTAAAAACATGTATTAAAAGGGTGAGCTGATCTCATATGTGGCCTAGGAATCAATTCAAACTTCTGAATCAATTATAAGGGAGGAGGAGGAGGAGGCAATAGAAGGATGAAAGGGAAAGAAGGATAGAAGAAAGAAGAGAACAATAATGAAATAAGAATGATGAAAGGAAAAGGAGATGGCAAAGGAGAATAATGGGACGAGGAGGAGGAGGTAAAGGAATGATGAAAGGGTGAGAAGGATAGAAGAAGAGAACAATAGTAAAAGAAGGAATGATGAAAAGAGAAGGAAAAGGAGAATAAGGGGGAAATGAAGGATGAAAGGGAAAAGAAAGATAGATGAAAAAAGAGAACAATAATGAAAGAAGAAGGAATGATGAAAGGAAAAGGAAAATAAAAAAAGAATAAAGAAGGAGGCAAAGGAAAATAATGGGGGGCAGGAGGAGGAGGAGGAGAAGATGATGATGATTGAGGAATTCATTTGCTTCTAGCTATTCATGACCTGTTGGACAGAGGTGGGATTCAGCAGGTTCTGACTAGTTCTGGAGAACCAGTAGCGGAAATATTGAGTAGTTCAGAGAACTGGCCAGTCCCCCCTCTGACTGGCCCTGCCAACCCCATCTATTCTCCGCCTCCTGAGTCCCAGCTGATTAGCTGGGTCTTCTTTGGTTGCCCTGCACAGGAGAACGGAGCTGCAAAGCAGGTTAGTGGGGTGGTGAGGGAATGGGGATTTTGCAAGAACCTTCCTCTGCCACCCCCACCAAGCCACGCCATGCCACCAGGGGTGGGTTTCTACCAGTTCTGTCCACCTCTATAGAACCAGTAGCTCTGAAGAGCAGCAGACATAGAACCAGTTCTATGTCTGCTGATGTTTTTACCCATCCACCCACCTGGGCTCTTACCTGACCTTTATTTCCTGATTTTTTCAACTTCAGCTGCCATGCGAGGCACAGCTGCAGTTTAAAAAGCAGGAAAAAAGGGCTTTTTGAAAGGCTGTTTCTCTGCACGCAGAATGCTGATGATGATTTACAGGCGCGCCACCAGCAGTGTGCAGGAAAGCACATTGTAAATGACCAGACCTCATTAGTGACTGAACTGGTAGTTAACCCTGTCGGATCCCATCCCTGCATGCCATGCCCACAAGCCATGCCCACAGAACCAGTAGTAAAAAAATTGAATCCCACCACTGCTGTTGGACATCATTTTACTGAGATTGTCATCAGTAGCTGCTTCTTTGGGTTCTTGTCCATATCATCAGGGATAGCTTCAAGCCATCCTATCTTCTGCTGAGCTCTTTTTGCATAATCTTCCATTTTTTTTGAAGCCTGGAGGTTTTCTCCAATGTTTCTTTCACACAATGGTCCAAAATACCTTTTCACGCTTCAGGGAGTGATCTGCTTTTCTTTCTTCTAGCACCGAGCAGTTGGAAGCAAATTATTAGAATAAAACAAATGAAAGACCATTTAAAAGTGACAACCTCCAGTATTAGGCAGGTGAATTTTATGCCTTCTTGTCACTTTAACAGTGACTGTATGCCAAATTACCCTTGACAGATTTTAAAAGCAAGGATGGCCAAGAATATTTAAGGTACTAATGAATAAAACCTCTTCACTCGCAACAGGAGTTGAACATATTCCTTTTATTCTGCGCCCTTCCTGGGAGCTAGACTTCAGTTGGGCATTTTGGATTTTTCTTTAATTGACCATTAAAGGCTATTTTAAAGGGGCCAAAGCTTGTGAAAAGGCATGAAAGCATTGCAGTGATATCAAATGTAGGTCACCTCTGATGGAGCCATCTGAAGGTCAACCGAATTTATAGTTCTTCCTGCATTCAGTTGTATCTCTGCTTCTGTTAGATCATCCCAGAAATCCCCAAAGAAATCAGAAATGGAGCTGAGAGTTTGGTTAGAGACATTGTACGGTTTTACTCTTGCTCTTGGGGAGGAAAGCTATGGCCAATCTAGGCTGCATTCCAAAAAGCAGAGACCTCACCCTGCCAACAAAAGTGTGTCTATCAAGGCTATGGTTTTCCCAGTTGCAATGTATGGCTGTGAAAGTTGGACCATAAGGAAGGCTGAAGCACGAAAGAATGGAGGCCTTTGAACTCTGGGGCTGGAGGAGAAGACTCCAGGAAGTCCCTTGGACTGCAAGGCGATCCAATCGGTCAGTCCTAGAGGAGATCAACCCTGACTGCTCTTTAAAAGGCCAGATCCTGAAGATGAAACTCAAAGACTTTGGCCAACTCATGAGAAGGAAGGACTCCCTGGAGAAAAACCTAATGCTGGGAACGATGGAGGGCAAAAGAAGAAGAGGAGGACGGCAGAGAAAGAGGTGGCCAGATTGAGTCACTGAAGCAGCAGGTGTGAGCTTCCATGGACTCCAGAAGATGGTAGAGGACAGGAAGGCCTGGAGGAACATTGTCGATGGGGTCGCAATGGGTCAGACACGACTTTGCAACTAACAACGATTGGTTTGAAGGAAGAACTCTGTGGCTGTTCAATATTCTTTTCCCTCCCTGAGTGCAATTAAATTTTGATCAGGGGGAATAACCAAGGGAGTCGGTCTGCTAAGTAATTCACAGAACATCTGTAGAGTGCTGTCAAATAGCTCCAGGCAATCAGAATACCCAACCAAATGGAATTCATTAGAATTACTAGCCTGAGTAGTTATAATAATTGGATAGATCCCATTGGTGAAGTGAAAAAGAGCTTGGATGCTCAGAAACTTGGATCTCATTTACATTCCAGGAACCAAATCCCCAAATATATAGAAGATAGATCCACTATGCAATTGCTAGGGGATGAGAAAGGAAGTTGTAAAAAAATTCCCATCCAGGGATAGTGCATACATGTCATGAGTGCTGAAATATCAGAGTGATTGAACTATGCCTACTGCTGCCTTCTTAGACAATGGGGACTCTCTCTAGCAAAGAGTTCATAGAATAATATTTCCGTGCCCCATACCAATAATATCCCATTTTTCCTGAAGAAGAAGTGGAATTCTATTCCTAGAAAGATGATTTCTGGTTAAAAATGTAGGCAGGAGATTTGACCAAATGAATGATTGACCCAACTAAACTGAGATAATTCAACTTTTATATAATTATTGAATCATAAAGTTGGAAGAGACTTAAATACTCTTACGTCTATTTCCTTGAACCCTGCAGAAAATGAAATAAACAAAATGTCAAAAAGTTATTTATGTGGTACTTACCAAGCCCATCTAAATTATATTAATGTAAGCAAAATATCTTTACAATCCCCAAGGCATGTCAAAAAACCTTTGAGCACTTCTAATGTTTGGAAATTAAAAATTGAAAAATTTGACATGCCTTACAACAAGATTATGCCATTCCCCAAAAGATGATTATCCAAACTCTGTTTGAAGCTTTCAGATAAGGGGATGAAACCCTTCCATGCCAGGACCCAGTCTGGTGATTGACAACTCTTACTGTCAAGAAGTTCTTCCTGAGGTCAAATCTTGAACCTTAAAGTTCAAGGTTCATGAAAACCTTGAAGTTTCATTCTATTCATTCTAGTCTTATGTTAGGGAATGTTGTCCAGGAGGAAGGGGTTTCGTTCCAGAGGAGAAAGAGACAGCACAATTTAGATAGCTTGTGTTGGAGAAAGAAGGTGAAAACAATTCTTCTCTAGTAGTTCCCAGAGTATACATTTAATGCTGCAAGTAGACTGCTTGAGTTTGGCAAGATTCTGTCTATAAGATAGAAAAATAAAGGAAACTGTTTAGAGAGACTTTTCTTGGTTTTTGGAGCCTGACATCTTACCCTCTAGCAAGAAGTCTGAACTCTCTGCAATGGGACAATCCTGTACATATTTGAAGACACTTATCATGTCCCCCTTTCAACCTTCTCTTCTGCAAGCTAAACATTCTTAGGTCTTGATTTCTGGTCCTTAATTGATCTTAATTGTCCTCTGGAGCAGGGGTCTTCAACCTTGGCAACTCGAAGCCTGGTGGACCTCAACTCCCAGAATTCCCCAGCCAGCTGGCTGGAGAATTCTGGGAGTTGAGGTCCACCAGGCTTCGAGTTGCCAAGGTTGGAGACCCCTGCTCTGGAGAGCTACCAGCCCTTGTCCCAGTGTGCAAGCAACAACAAAATCTAGAAGGTTTAGTGAAGTGTTTCTGACCTGCAAAAAAAAGAAAACCAATT
The DNA here is from genome assembly GCA_033807585.1 of Hydrophis major. Taxonomy (NCBI): domain Eukaryota; kingdom Metazoa; phylum Chordata; class Lepidosauria; order Squamata; family Elapidae; genus Hydrophis; species Hydrophis major. Next base: position 10,623,191 of record CM066339.1, read on the forward strand.
CTCCTTTCACTAAGAGCTTCTTCCTTTTGTTTTTCCTTCTTTTAAAATCTCTCCTGGTTTTACTGGAGCTAACAAGCAGGCTTTACCTACCACTTACTTATGTTCAAAAGCTGCACAATACAATCTCAGTTCCTACCCAGCTGTCTGTTAGTCTATATAAATATCTTCAGGGAGTTGTTGACAGACATTACAAAAGAAAAAAAGAAACGAAAAAAGAAATGGTGACCTCCAGAGACAGATAGACTGTGGGTCATTAATGGTCCTACGTTCCTTTTGACCATTAATTGTAAGATGTTCTCGGTTTCTGTGGGAAGGGGGGAAAAAATAGAAGAAAGGAGCTTTGGCACAAAGCAGGGGAAAATTTGAAGGTCAAACTCCAATGGGTAGGAATGAAAACATCTGGCATTTCGCTGCAGCTTATTGAACAGACTGGCAGGGATCTAATGCAAGATCAGCCAAGGAACAGCTGGCCATGTTCTTTAGGCAGTCCCTTAATGGCCCATTATAAGTTTATTGGTCCTTGGCATCATATCGTGGGTACAATATAAAGTAGAGCAAAGAACACAGCTGTGCTAATTTTAAATATTAAGATTCTCATCATTTGGATTCCTTGGAAACAGATATCAACTCTGTAGCCGCATGGTTAGTGCTAATTATGTGGGGTTTGCTCTCAGCGTCCATACCTCTGATGTTCTCCTGACATGAAACAAGCCATTTTGTAGAAGAAAAGGCAGAATCTAGGGCAGAGTACAAAAGGGGAATCAGTCTAGAATCCCTACGTAGCCACAAACTAAGTCCCCTTGAGTGCTGTTGATCCATATTGAACTCTTAGCAAGTGCTGACAGTTAGTTGAGAAGATTCCTGCACATAGGCTTTTAGCAATAAATCAGATTAATTGAACCTTCACATGTGGACTGGTCTTTCCTGCCTGACACATTTCTTTGAATTAATAAGATTTATTTACTTTCTTCCCTGTTTTTCGAATCAGATCACAGTTAGAAACAAGGTCCATCTTCAATCAAAATATCACCTATCCTGCGCATGGAAGGGGAAGGATACTGTCAAATCTCCATTCCCTCCCCAGCCCACTACTCTGCTTTCTAGGTCCATTCTCCTGTGCAGGGCAACCAAAGAAGACCCAGCCAATCAGTTGGGGCTCATTGGGAGGCGGAGAATAGATGGGGGCGGGGCCAGTCAGAGGTGGGATTTGCTAGTTCTCTGAACTGCTCAAAATTTCCATTACTGGCTCTCCTGAACTGGTCAGAACTTGCTGAATTGCCACCTTTGCACTGTGTGCACACTCGCTGAACCGGTTATTACACCAGTTGAATCCCACCACTGATCTAAATTAAGAACTCCACAATTTTTCTTTCCAAACCACAAATCTGCATTCATAGATTCATCGAGATGAATCTATAGATTCATCTGCTTTCACCTCTAATAGATAGAGCTTTAGTAGATGGATCGTTTTTCCCAAAGTGGTTTTGCCCTAGTAAAATGTATTTTTATCCATGTAATATATTAATACTGTGTCCAATAATCAGAAAGATAATTCACATTTGGGGTTTGTATTTTCTGACAATGTTTACAATATTGATGAATACGGTCATTCATTTCCAGCACGTAGTTAATCTCAGAAAGTGAGAATTAAGTAAATTGGCAACAAATGGGAAAATAAATGATTTTCTCCCATGACTCTGATAAAATTCATTTTATTTATGGAGGATAGCTTATTTAACTACATACAGAGGGCAAGTTTGTGTGTATGTATGAGTGTACACACATATATTGTATATCTTCTTAGACTATTATCATTTAGTCATAACTTTGCAGGATTACACTGTCCAGAAATGACAAATGAATTGGTATAACTATTGTCATTAATAGAGCCAGCCATTAGGCTTGGACAAGAAATAAATACAGGCTTTGTGATAATTAAATATTATTCTAGCTATCACAAGAGTTCTCAAGCTTTGCAGGAAAACAAATGCCTACTGCAGGGGTCTATAGGCAGAGACTGAAGTGAGCTTGAAGTGAACAATATAAAAAAGATGTTGAGACTCTGGAAAGAGTGCAGAAAAGAGCAACTAAGATTATTAAAGGTCTGGAGACTAAAATATATGAAGAACGGTTGCAGGAATTGGGTAGGTCTAGTCTAGAGAAAAGAAGGACTAGGAGTGACATGAGAGCAGTGTTCCAATATTTGAGGGGCTCCTACAAAGATGACGGAGTCAAACTATTTACCAAAGCACCACAACAAACAAAGGTTGGAGACTAACCAAGAGAGAAGCAATGTACAACTAAACAGAAGTTTTCTAAAAGTGAGAGCAATCAATCCATGGAATAGCTTGCTTTCAGAAGTTGTGGGTTCTCCATCACTAGAGGCTTTCAAAAAGAGACTGGACAACCATTTGTCTGAAATGACATGTGAACAGACTAGAAGACCTCCAAAGTCCCTTCCAAATCTATTATTCTATGTTCTGCATCAGCTTTGAGAGAACTCCTGAGCAGGTTTCTATTTTCTCAGTGGAGGAAACAAGCAAAGGCACACACAAGCACAAAAATCAGATATTGTCATCTATCTCAGTTTACAATCTCGCCCATTGTGGTATTTCTGAATTCATCTTTGCATTCCATCACGGAATTGGAAGAGAATCCAAGCTGAAATGCTACCCACCGATGGCGGTGGGAATTTGATTGGTTTTAATTATTGATTTTATTTACTGATTTTTAAAAGTTATTACTGGCCTATCTTATCACACTGCTGCAGAGGTGGTATTCAGCAGGCTCTGACCAGTTCTGGAGAACCAGTAGTAGAAATTTTGAGTAGTTTGGAGAACTGGCAAATACCACGTCTGACTGGAGATTTTACAGTATCCTTCCCCTGCCATGCCCACCAAGCCAGGCCCACAGAACCGGTAGTAAACAATTTTGAATCCCACCAGTGCACTGCTGAGCTTTATTTGAAGATACAAAATTCACCTCTGCCTTCTCCAATAAGTGACTCCCCAGCTGGACCAGGACTTAGCTTCCAGATCACCCAATCAAGCTAGTGTACTTAGTTGTGAATGAATTAAGGAATAAATCTGATTTACATGGCTGCCAATCTCAAAAACGGGAACTCTGGACTGTATACAATGATCAAGACGCAATCCACAACATAGAATCCACAGTGTGACGGTTAATGCAATAAGCCCAATCATAGAAAAGCACATCAACAGCAGTTGACAATCTGAAATCTCCATTTTACTGGCAGTGCCGTTTTATCTCAGTAACAGAATTGAGTTTTTTCATCCATAAATTGGATTTCCTTTGGATTTTTACCCCCTACAGAGTGTAGTCTGTCACCTGCCACTTGGTTTTGCTTCTGTTCCCAGCTATTCTCTCTCTCTCTGCCCCCTCTCTCTGAATTTTAATTACATTAGTCAAAGCTAATACAAACTAAACTTAGGGAAAGGCAAGAGAATGGATGGAAAGAAAAAAAGTGCAAGGAGAAAAAAGGAGAGAAAAGAGAGAGAGAATAAGAAAGAAAGGAAGGAAGGAAGGAAGGAAGGAAGGAAGGAAGGAAGGATAGATAGATAGATAGGAAGGAAGGAAGGAGGAAGGAAGGAAGGAAGGAAGGAAGGAAGGAAGGAAGGAAGGAAGAAAGAAAGAAAGAAAGAAAGAAAGAAAGAAAGAAAGAAAGAAAGAAAGAAAGAGGAGGAGGAGGAGGAGGAGGATAGAATGCAGGAAAGAAAGAAAGAAGAAAGAAAGGAGGGAGGGAGGGTGGGTGGAAGGAAAGAAAGAAAGAAAAATTCCAATTTCATTTTAAATTGTATTTTATCCCAATTTTATTTTAAATTGCTTTTATCAAATTTTAGCAATCATTTGTTTTAGGAACTTTGCACTTTGATATGGCCCAAGGGCTAACCAAGAAATAAAAAGAGATAAATAAAGAAAAAAGAAGGAAGGAAGGAAGGAAGGAAGGAAGGAAGGAAGGAAGGAAGGAAGGAAGGAAGGAAGGAAGGAAGGAAAGAAAGAAATATAATAAAGAAAAAGTAAAGAAATGTTGAAAGAATTGACTTTCAAATTTCACCCCAACAAATGTAAACACATTTAGCAACTCTTCACACCCTATGAGATTAAACTGATAATTCTTCATCCCGTATCCTACCTCCTATGTTGGGTGTCTAAACTTCAACTTCTTCCGTTCTTCCAACCTAATTCAATGGATGAATGGAGGGGGGTAGTTTGTCCAATTATCTGTGATTAAGTCATTACCGGGCTAAGCCTCACGCCATTTTTTTTAAAATCGTAACATTTGCAGGGTTAAAACGCTCAACAGCTTTGTCTGCCAAATTCTGTTCATTTCTTAAATGTTATAAACATTGCATGGTGACCTTATCAGCTTTTTTTTTTTTTAAAGGACTTAACATGTAGAATATATCTTAATGTTAGGTATGATCCTCTATCCTTTTTCTTTTAAAGCTGAATTTATCTTTGACTCCAGACAAGGAGGCAGGTGTTAAAATTGCTGTAACTTTTAAGTGACCATCATGAATAATAAGAGTGCAAACCTGTAAGACATTTAAAAGGCATTAATGACTTTTTTTGAAAAAAAGACCTGAAGTTGGCCAAAGGATAAAACTGAGACATTCTTCCTTCAAATATTTTTGAAACTGAAATAAGGAACAGAAGGGAACGGAAGCCTCCTAAATCACATTTTGAAATGGTTGCATTTCAGATTTGGGAATTCTATATTTTGCAAGAAATATTTATAAAATCCGGAGACAAGAGTTAGCAAAGGGGGGAGGGGAATAGATATATCAGTGATGCAATTCTGTCATTGGAATAAGCAACCTTTTAATGTGGGATTAAAAATTATATTTTAATCTTACTTAATTTATTTCATATATTAATATTTAATTTAATTTTGTTTCTATAAACTGGTAATCCAATAAGTGTGTTGGTATATTAACTAAAGCCCCATACAAGAAAAACTCAGTTTGAGACTCATTTTCATGTGAAGTGAATTTGCTTGGCAGTAACACTGATTTATCAGGTGATTTGGGATAATCAATCAATCTTTGGGAGAACCAATATAGCTGATATTGTACAGAGAAGAGCAATAAAGATGATTAGGAGACTGAAGGCTAAAATGTATGAAGAATCATTGCTGGAATTGGGTGTGTTTAGTCTAATGAAAAGAAGGAAAAAGGGTGATATGAGAACAGTCTTCCAATATTTGAGGGGCTGCCCCAAAGAAGAGGCAGTCAAGCTATTCTCCAAAGCACCTGAGGGCAGGGCAAGAAGCAAAGGTGGAAACTAATCAAGGAGAGAAGCAACCTGGAACTAAATAAAAATTTCCTAACAGTGAGGACAATGAACCAGTGGAACAGAAGTTGCCTTCAGAAGTTGTGGGTTCTTCATCACTGGAGGCTTTTAAGAAGAGACTGGACAGCCACTTGTCCAGAATGGTATAGGGTCTCCTGCTTGAGCAGGGGGTTGGACTAGAAGACCTCCAAGGTCCCTTCTAAATTAATTAAATGGGTTGATGGCTTTCAGCATATGAGTTGCATATCCGTGGTTGAATTTTCTTGGGTAATTTGGCCTGCTCCACAAAGTGAGTAAAGACCTGGAATTTAAAGTCTGCTACATCCTTATTGATTTTTTTTTTTTTTTACTTTTACTGTTCTGGGTGAATTGTTTTCTAATACAGCCTCGTAGTGTCATTTTAATACATTTAAGACACAAGCAATGCTATTGCTGTACATGGCATAGATGGTGTTTATCCTAAAAGTGAATTTCTTCTCATCCCATGGACAATTCACTACGACTTGAGTTGATGTAGCTTCGATATATTAAAAGATCGTCGATACAGATTAAAAATTAAAAGATTAAGATTGAAGGTCTGTTCTCTCTAGAATCCAGTGAGATTTAACTTCTCAGTGGTTGGACATGCACAACCTCATTTCCCATGGATTTTTTTACTGCCGCTTCTGAATTAATATTTCCCATAGAGGCTCAAATTAATATGTAAGGAAATCCATCTGATTTTTTGAAACGTTCAATTTTCTTATAATTCCTGGAGCAAGATGTTTGTTTGTTATTTCTCCAGCTAAACAAGTGCTGGGAATCGTGGCTAAATAAAGGTCTTCCCATCTGAAGTCTGGAGGAAAATTATGGAAGAAAATCCCTATTAAAGAATGAATTATTTATATAATGTACATAGCCACCCATCTTTCTTCCGTGATTCTGGGCACTTGCAAAATTGCTCTCCCAAAATACATCCCTAAAAAACCACCAACGTTAACAAAACAATAAAAAAAATATTTAAAACCTTTTTTAAAAATCTGCAAAACAGCACCATGGTTTCCTAAAAGTACAATCTTCAGGCTCTACACCAACATGAACAGCTCCTCAGACCCACTTATTCATTGGGATACAATTTTATTTAAAATACATGTAGAGATATTTTTTAACAAGAATTTGGAAAGGAACAAGGCAGAATAGACTTAATAGCCAACCTGTAGGAGAAGAAGTGGCTGAATCTGGGGATGGAGTTAAAAAAGGAATCAGCCTAGAATTCTTACATAGCCACAAACTAAGTTCAGTCTCCCTTGAATTCCATTGACCCTTCTCTAATTCCAGCCTCTAGTTGAGTAGATTTTGACATAAGAAAAATAATAGAAATAGAGACATAGTACCAATAGCAGAAAAGATTTGTAGCTTAGGGTTGAACTATTGGGTCAACGGTCTTCTCTAAGCTTGATGGTTTTCTTGCAGATGTTTCATAGAATAGAATAGATTTCTTTATTGTCCATTGACATTTCATTACCCAACTAGGTAACGTCGTCAGGTCATGGGCATGATTAGCAATACAGCAATTTAATTGGTCCTTCATGTGTAGACCTGATCTTCCTTGCCTAATGCAATGCAGACAAAATAATATTAAGACATCTTTTTCCATGCCAGAAAACCCCAGCCATCATTCAGATCCCAATTTAGAAGAAATTTTTCTCCCTGAATTCCAGCTCTTGATGGTGGAAAGAAAAGCTTGGCCATCAGAAGTCAACTTTTCAGGTCTTCTGAGGCAATGTTGATGTCAATCAGGTGAATGAAAAGTAGAAAATGATCTACTGGGCCAACATTTCATGGCAAACCTAGCTCTCCAAGAGATTTTCATCACCATCTGTTGAGATGACTTGAGCAGCCTGCCAACAACTGCTGTCAATTCTCAAGGCAATAAATATGAGAAATGAATTTCTAAATATGGTAGATCTTAGCCCTTTTCTTGAGATGTTCCACAAATATGCCAGCTGCCAGAAAGAAAATATGTTCTTGGTCATGATGGCTTCTTGTTATGAAATTGCTCAGGAATAGGGAAGCTACTAAACTGAATTTAAATATTTCCCCATCCCAGATCTCTGAATCTATGCCTTCTGAATATACTAATTGCAACCGATGAAACCACCAAGATCCCTTTTAAACAGGCTTAGACAATTATTCAGTCACCCATGTCTTTTAGTGCAGAGCTGCTAAATGTTTCTTCTGCATGTATTAAGTCCATCCAGTCGAATTAAAAATATTTAAAACAAACCTTTTGCTGAAAATGGCCCTTCATTTTTTGTTCTCCCTAAGTCACCATGTTCAGATGGGTAGTCATGTACATTTTTGTTTTATTTATTTATCTGCCAGGTGTGAAAGATCAGGTCTACACATAAAAGCTCAATTAAACTGATTTATTGCTAGACATATCTATCCAAAAGAATCTTCTCAACTGTTAGTATCTGCTAGGAGTTAGATCCACAGAATTCAAAGGGGCTGGTCTTAGTTCACTTGTGGCTATGTGGGGATTCTAGGCTGATATCTCTTTTGACTCTGCCCACCAGTCTGCCAGCTGTCAGGGTTCCAGCAATTGCCCTAATTAAATCATGAGCCTTGAAGCCAAACTTCAAAAGAATACAGAAGATTTATTAGGAGCAACATGTCGGCATTGACCCATATGAAGCCATCTCTACTACACATAATTTACAGTCACCTGTGACCCTGTTTCTCCCTACCCCCTGGGTGTGTCATAAATCAGATTCTCCAATGAAGCATGTTCATGGGCTTGGTGTCATCAATCACATTTTCCAACTAAGGATTTTCGCAGACAATAAATCCAGTGGCCTAGGCTACAATCTTTGTAAGAAAAGTGTGGAATGTACTTCTGGTTTTAATTGCCGTATTGCTCCTTCAGGTTTTCACACACATACACCTGCTTATGGCAACTCAAAAATAGGTATAGGAAAGCCTAAGGGGTTGACACCACCCCTTCTCTTATGTTTCCACATTTATTGAATTGAAATGAATTAATCTTCTAGTTTTGCAAGTGACTCTCTCTAGTACTACATCAACTAGAAGCACCCTGTCTTTGCAGGTCATTCCTACATACCTCCCTAGGCACCTCTAAAAGGTCAGGCAGCATCTTTAGCAGGGGAATAAAACTTTCTGGACACTAGATTTCAGCAAAGGATTAGTTAACAGACTTTGGCTTCCTGCCTTAGTTGACTGGGCTGGATTCCAGCAAAGCCAAATCATGTATCTTTCCTTGGATAACGGGATTGACGTGCATTGTGCTGTGTCCATGCCGAGTATAAAAGAGACAATTCTATGCAACATTATCTGATTAGGGGAGACCAAGCATCTGCAGTAATAGCCTGCCATATCTCACCATGAGATACAGAACAGAGACATCTCCTTACTTACGTTTCTTCTACAGGAGGCTATTTATTTGCTTCAGCCTGGGAGGAAAGGAAAGAGAGAGAAAATCCAGAAAAAATAAGCAAATGAGCTAAGTGTTAGCTATGAAGGGAACAAAAGATTCCCTACAGAAACCCCTGACCAAAAAAACAGTGTTTGTTCACACTATACTGTTGCAATATTTATATTTTCCCTGGGGTTTGATTGGAAGGAACAAAATCCAGTTCAGTGAACAAGAGGGAAATGTAACAACCTTAGCAGAAGAAGAAATCCTGCTGAGTCAAATCCAGGGTCTGGTGAAGGCAATGATTTATTTCTCACCAAAGCCAAGCAGAAATGAAAACTGACTGTAACATAGTGTGTAGGAAAGACCACGGGAGGTTGTTCCAAAAGATGGTGCCAAGAGAGATAAGAGACTGCTTAGTCCAGAACTGCATAATGGGTAGAGAAAGATGCTTAGAGGCAGAGGTGGGATTAAAAAATCCCAGCAACCAGTTTGCTGCCCAGTTGCTGGGCAGGTGTGGCCTACTAGAACTTCTGGTTTGACCATTTCTCACCTTCCCCAGGGTTCAGAGGCTTCCCTCTGGCCTCTGGGAGGATGAAAATGGCCTCCCCAGGTTCCAGAAGCCCTCTGGAAGTCAGAAACAGGCCTGGACTTCCAGAGCTTACAGTTTGGCTCATTTTTTGCCCTCCCAGAGTCTCTGCAAGGACCCTGCATCCGAAGTGGGCCATGTGAAAACTCCTGGGAGGGGAAGGGCAGGCAGGGCCAGCTGGTTGTTCAAACCGGTCGTTTAAATTTAAACCGGTCGTTTAAATTTAACATCCAGTTCGATCGAACCAGTCCAAACCAGTAGAATCCCACCCCTGCTCAGAAGGAAGCCTCCCTAGCTTCTCAGGTTGTAAAGGAGACAACTGTAATGGTATGAAGGAAAGACCTTGGGAGAGAGAGGCAAGTGCTGTCTAGGGAAACGGTCATGTAAGAGACAGTATAGCCCAGGCATAATGGATGGAGTAAGAGGCACAGGAGGGACTCTCCCAGTTTCTTAGGTTGTAACGGAGACAGCAAGAGAATTGTACTTTCAGATTAGCATGATTCTGTTAATGTAGTTTTACAATAAAATAGGATTAGCTCATTTGTTGCTGTGTCATATCTACCTGCTAAGACTAACACTGACCCACAAGAGCAATGGTTAAGAGGCGATACAGATAGATTGCATATTAGATTGGATAGATGATACAGATAGAAAGCAATAGCAACAGCACTTAGATTTATATACCACTTCACACAGCTTTACAGCCCTTTCTAAGCGGTTTACAAGTCAAAATATTGCCCCCAACAATCTGGGTCCTCATTTTACCAACCTCAGAAGGATTGAAGGCTGAGTCAACCTTGAGCCAGTAGAGGATCGAACGGCCTTGGTGCTGGCAATCGGCAATTAGCAAAATTAGCCTGCAGTGCTGCATTCTAACCATTGCACCGCCATGGCTCATATAGATAATAGATAGATAGATAGATAGATAGATAGATAGATAGATAGATAGATAGATAGATAGGGATGAGAGATAAGAGAGATGAGAGAGAGATGGATAATAGAGATAGATAGATAGATAGATAGATAGATAGATAGATAGATAGATAGATAGATAGATAGATAAGTAGGTAGGTAGGTAGGTAGGCAAGCAACAGATGGGTGGGTGGGCAGACGGATGGACAGACAGATATATAGATGATATAGATATATCATCAATAAATAACAGATGGGGGCATCTCTGCTCCTTGAAATAATATACAGAGACATCTTTGCTAGAAGTCCCTGATATCCTCCTTATGTGGGAAAGCATTTGCTAGCCTTCTGCCAAACTGTAAGTCCAAAGGTTAATGTTAATTTGTATTGTGGCATCTTTGATTGGTGTCTGGTCCAGCTGAACCTCCATGAACGTTACCTAAAGAGCAATGAATCTAGTTGGCTGCAATGCAATTACCTCCTCCCATTTCTGATTGTACCCAGAAGCCTTCAAGCATGTCTTAGTGTGGAAGGAGAGGAAAGAATTAAGCAGCCGGGAACTGGCAATGAACTCCCATCCACTGAGTTCATTTACATGGGAGAAGACAACTTTAAAAAGAAGAAACCCAAAATCAATATAATGACCAAGTTCACAGTGAGAAAAATCAATCTGATTTTCCCAGGCAGCATTCAGAAACAGCTTTGTTGGTGGTTTTTATTTTTTTCCAGTTTCTAAAAAAAATAAAATAGATTTTCAGAAGTTGAATTATAAATGCTCCTTTTAAAACTGCATTTATTTATTTATTCAATGTATGTAGTTGCCCACCACAACCAATGAGCCTATTTATGAATTTACGAAGCTTTCCATCACCATCATGACGATGATTGTAGCTTTGGTTCATTTTTGTAAGTCTTCCCGCCCAACGATCTAATTTGCTGGTTGAGGTTCCTAGCCTCAAGTTCTGCAGATTCTGTTCAGTGTAGTGGTTGAGATAGCAGGCTAGAATGCACAGATCAGAATCAGGATAGAGTTGGAAGGGACCTTGGAGGTCTTCTAGTCCAGCCTCCTGCTCAAACAGGGGATCCTGTACCATTTCAAAGAAGTGACTGTCCAAGAAACCAATGGTAGTCCAACATTTGCTGTTTTTAAATCATCCAAACCAAGATAGATAGATAGATAGATAGATAGATAGAAAGGAAGGAAGGAAGGAAGGAAGGAAGGAAGGAAGGAAGGAAGGAAGGAAGGAAGAAAGAAAGAAAGAAAGAAAGAAAGAAAGAAAGAAAGAAAGAAAGAAAGAAAGAAAGAAAGAAAGAAAGAAAGAAATTAATTCTTTATTGCCAACTGTGATTGGAAACACAAGGAATTTGTCTTTGGTGCATAATCTCTCTGTATACATCAAAGAAAAGATACATTCGTCAAGAGTCAAGAATCACCAGGTGTAACACTTAATAATAGTCATAGGGTACAAGAAGCAATCAAATCATAATAGGAAACAGTCAATAAAAATTGGTAGGATACAAGCCACAAAGTTACAGTCATGCTGTCACAAGTGTGAGAGGATGGCTGATAAGGAGTGATGAAAAGATTAACAGTAATAGTAGTGCAGACTCTATAAATAGTTGGACGGTGTTGAGGGAATTATTTGTTAAGCAGAGTGATGGCTTTTGGGGGGAAAACTATCCTTGTGTCTAGCTGTTTTGGTGTGCAGGGCTCTGTAGCATTGTTTTGAGAGTAGGGGTTGAAATAGTTTATGTCCGGGGTTTGAAGGTTCTGTAGATATTTTCACAGCCCTCTTTTTGACTCGTGCAGGATACTGGCCCTCGACTGAAGGTAGGTTGGTAGTAATTGTTTTTTCTGCAGTCCTCATTATCCTCTGAAGTCTGTGTCTGTCCTGTTGGGTTGCAGAGACAAAGGAAATAGTTTATCTCTATCAAACTGTCCAAGCCAATCAAGGTTTCCCCTGAAGATTTAGAAATTCTGATCCGACATCACTGAAGACAAATCCTTGCAAGCGAAATGGACAGAATATTTTAAAATCCCCCCCAAAAGGCATTGAAATAAGGAATAATTTTTAAATAAAATCTGTTTCAATAGGAGTCATTTTCTCTCTCTCTCTGTCTGGAAGCCTTGTCATTTCAATTGCGTTCTCTTCTTTGCAAAAGGGTGTAATGAAGGCTTTTCTTTCAAGTACTGAAGCGGAGAAGACCTTTGTTTGGCATGTTTGAAAATAGAGAAGTTGAATGGAAGAAAACATCTCAGGATCCTTATTATGATGAATCTTATTCTGCTTCTTTTGACAAGCCATCCTGTCAAAAAAGTTGACATTTCTTTGCTCAGTTTCAAGATAATTATGGCAATGAAATGTAATGTAACTTATCCTCGGATTATGACTCTAATGGAGTCTGTCCCTTAGGGTTGCAAGTGGTGATGGCCATTAAGCAAGACAACTTCATTAAATGAACTCCGCTTCTGGGTAAGGTAGAGAACATGCTATGCTCACCAAAGATGGAGAAATATCTCACAGGAGCTAAGAAATTACCCTAATTAATAGCATGGAGGCCATCTGTTGATTTTTGTCTTCCATTTGGTCGCCACATTGTAAAAAAGATGTTGAGACTCTAGGAAAGAGGGCAGAGAAGAGCAACAAAATTGATTTGGAGAGTGGAGACTAAAACACGAAGAATGGTTGTGTTGTGGTTAGCTGGCAGCAGGTGTGGACGGCTGAGGAGAGCGAGGACTCAGATGAGGGGCCAGGACTTTTAGGGAGAGTACTGCTGCCTTCAGAGATTGTGGGGGCTGGCAGCAGTGATGAAGAGGTTTCTGAGGAGCCTGTGCTAAGTGCACATGCGCGGAGGATTACTCAGAGGAAAGAGCAGTTACAACAACACAGGCAACTCGAGAGTAAGTCTGCAAGGTAATGGCCCCTCCTTCAAGAAGATAAAAGCCAGCTGTGAAACTATCCTTCATTGCAGAAGGCAAAGACGTTTTGAAACCCCAGCCTCGTGGACATTCGAGTATCCTGAGTTTGTATTTGAAGATTCTTATTTTGCAAATTATTTCTTGTTTGTTATCTTTTGGCAAGTCTTGCACAGTTTGGTAAGAGCTATATTTATCACAGCTAATTATTTTGTAAAAGCACTGCAAGGTTTCTGTTATTTTTGGATTGTGTTTGATTTGTTGGAAAAGGGCGTGGGTCAGAACAGGTTGCAGGAACTGGGTCTGTCTAGTTTAATGGAAAGAAGGACTAGGGGAGACATGATAGCAGGCTTCCAATATCTCAGGGGCTGCCCCAAAGAAGAGGGAGTCAAGCTATTCTCCAAAGCACCTGAATGCAGGACAAGAAACAATGGATGGAAACTTATCAAGGAGAGAAGCAATTTAGAACTAAGAAATTTCCTGACAGTGAGAACAAATTAATCAGTGGAACAACTTGCTTCCAGAAGTTGTAAATGCTCCAACTCTGGAAGTTTTGAAGAAGAGATTGGATAACTATCAACTAAAATGATTTTGAGTTTCCTGCCTAAGCAGGGGGTTGGACTAGAAGACCTCCAAGGTCCCTTTTAACTCTGTTATTCTATTTTTTTAAACATGCTTGACTGACATTATCAAGTAACTGAATGACATAAATGTGTCGTGAAAAAAAAATCATTAAAAAGAAAAAGCCAGAGAAACAGATAGAAATAGCCATACAGTGTAAGCATTGTATGGCCTTTTTTAAAAGTAGCCATACAGTGTAAGCATTGGTAATATTAGTTTTTTTACAATGTTGCAAGATCTATTATGAATTTATGAATTCATAAAGTCTGCCCAAATTTGGTAGAATTGTGTGTCTTTTCCTCTGATGTTTTACTATTCTGATTTTATTGGAAACCTTTTCTAATATGGTGATTGAAGTGGCTTTGTTAATCCACCTCTCGATTGTTAGATTCTGTAACATTTTTCTATACTGAGCAATTATTACTTGAGAATTTAAGTGAAAACTGTGATTGTGATTGTTCATCAGCTAGACGGAACTGTTCTGGAAAATATGAGATTCAGAAGGCTATTTGTTCAGATAAAGCTTTCTATTCCCCTTTTTCTTTTAATCTGAAAGATATATTTTAACTCTGTGAGTTTTATTGTTATGGAAATCAAAACTTAAAATAACCAAAGATTAACGAAGTCCAAAATCCATTCCAGGGTGCATGGGAAACCTTCTCATTTGCTGGGCAAATTGATCCTTGTTATCTTAATAGGGAAAAATATATAGCCTTTCACTTAACAATATCTCACATCCCTTAGAATTGTAAAAAGCTGTGCAATTATCTCCTTTGAACCTGACTGCTTTTACAGACTTCATTCTTTCTTGATTAAATGGGGCCTAATTATTTTTGTCTTCAAGGCAGAAAGAAAGGATCACTTCACATTTCAAGCTTCTGGGCTTGTTCAGACAAGCAATTATATCCAGAGGTGGGATGCAAATAGTTTTACTACCAGTTCTGTGGGTGTGGCTAGGTGGGGTGTGGCTAGGTGGGTGTGGCCATGTGACTGGATGGGTGGGGCTTCTTTTTTTTTGCAGCCCTTCCCCCACTCCATATTTTGGCCTCCTGGGCCTCAGGGAAACCTCCTGGGGGGCATTTTTGGTCCCAGGAAGCTTCCCTGAGGCCCAGGAGGCAAAAAATGGAGTGCAGGGGAAGGGGGTGCAGCTTTACCCTTCAGACACCCCTTTTTGCCTCCTGGGCCTCAGGGAAGCCTCTTGGGCCAAGCATTAAGACAGCGGGGGGGGGGGATCCCGGCACAGCTGATCAGAAGGGAAAAAAAGAAAAAAATGCCATAAGGAGTGACGGGTGGGCCGGGGAAGGCAGGGGAGAATTCAGTCAGCGATGCATACGATGTTGTGCCTACGTGAAAAAGGCTGACTGTGAGGAGAGGGGTGGGCAGAGAGGAATGGGGCCAATCAGGGCCATGATTTGCTGGTTCTCCGAACTGGGCAGAATCGTAACAACCGGTTCTATAAAACCGGTCTGAACCGTTAGAATCTCACCTCTGATTATATCAGATTTGGAAGAGTCCAAGAGAAGATTTTTTGCTTCCTACTTGGCATCAGCTCTTCAAATTTATCTGGACCACTTGGTTTCCTTCTACCTAGTCCACATCAGATGATGGGAGTTGAATTCTAGAAGTACTTCTTACTCTTTGTTGGTGTTGAGCTATGGTGGGATTTTGAAGATGGAATTTGAAGATCCTTGATCTCTTCCCCTCTCCCCTGCCCCGCCCTGGTGTAATCATCTATCCAGAAATTTTGATAAAATGTCCAATCTGTTCCTGCAAGTGAAAATATATCTAGAACAATAAATCAGAGCAAAGCCTCAAACCAGCTCAATTAACCAGGAGATGATTTTCTTTATGACAAAACCAAACCAGAACAATCAATAGCAACTTTTGCCTGTAAGTTTTCTTTCTTTGGCTTCCTAGTTTTGCTTTTCAAACATCTTTGGTGGGAAAATGACAGATCTATCTGCTTAAAGTTGTCTAATATCTCCAGACACATATAATTGATTTCCTGTTTTGGAATGTGGAAGAAATTGTTTTTTCTTTCAATGCCCATGGTGATAGTTTCTAAGCAAAGAGAAGAGACAGAAGTGGAATAAATAGCAGACTGGGAAAAAATGTTCTGTAAGTGTTCACCATTCAATATCTGTCTGGAGTTCCTTCTCATTTCCTCACTAAAAATGCTGTTCAGAAGAATGAATTTCTTTAGATCATGATGGGGTTCTTGTCCCTAACATTATTTCCAGGTGAAATATATTGCATATTGCTTCTTCGTTGACCTCTTCAATCAATGCCAATATTCAAAAATCTACAACTGTAGGAAACGCTGTAGGACAAAGAAAACTTCTTTGTCCTACTGAATTTTCTTCTTCTTCTTCTTCTTCTTCTTCTTCTTCTTCTTCTTCTTCTTCTTCTTCTTCTTCTTCTTCTTCTTCTTCTTCTTCCTCTTCCTCTTCCTCTTCCTCTTCCTCTTCCTCTTCCTCTTCCTCTTCCTCTTCCCCTCCTCCTCCTCCTCCTCCTCCTCCTCCTCCTCCTCCTTTCCAAAAACTTGTCTCCCTTATAAACCTGATGTTGTTACTTACTGTACCTAGTCAATGAAACATCTGCAGGAAACCCACCAAGTTCAGACAGCCCACAGTTTTTCTCCTCCTTCTCCTCCTTCTCCTCCTTCTTCCTCCTTCTTCTCCTCCTCCTTCCTCCTTCTTCTCCTCCTCCTCCTTCCTCCTTCTTCTCCTCCTCCTCCTTCCTCCTTCTTCTCCTCCTCCTCCCATTGTAAAAGAGTCAAAAGAAGATGAATCTCTGCTTTGCAACACTCACAAAGCCAAAATGGTACAAGAGATTTTCTTTTCTTGTACAAGACCAAAAAACATGTAATTAAATCAACACAGTGAATGAGAGAACAAGAACAGCCCATAGAAGTGATTATCAGGAACAAAGACAATGTGATTACCAGAAAGAAAGACGGCTGGCTGGTTTTACATGGCAGGCAAATACTCTTCAACCCATAATCGGTTTTTATGGTATGAAACGAGCCAGTTGAAGAGTTGCAGGAACTGGGCCTGGCTAGTCTAGGGAAAAGAAGGACCAGGGGAGACAGGAGAGTGGTCTTCCAGTATTTAAGGGGCTGCCCCAGAGAGGAGGAAGGGGTCAAGCTATTTTCTAAAGCACCTAAAGGCCAGATGAGGAATAATGGATGGAAACTGATCAAGGAGAGATTCAACCTGGAAATAAGGAGGAATTTTCTGACAGAGGGAACAATGGAATAGAAGTTGCCTTCAGAAGTTGTGGGAGCTTCATCATTGGAAGCTTTCAAGAAGAGACTGGACTGCCATCTCTCAGAAATGGTGTAGGGTCTCCTGCTTGGGTGGGAGGTTGGACTAGATGACCTATAAGGTCCCTTCCAACTCTGTTAATCTGTCTGTTAAATTGACACAGAAGCAAAACATCTTCAAGGAAAAAACAAAGCCCTGTTTCCTTTTGAAAAATCACTTTTGGGTCAAGCAAGGTCGTTGCGTTACTTAAGCCACATCCAATTAAGACCTCTTTGGCTACTATTGTTAAGCAAATCTTGGATGTATGATCATTAACCCCTTTTCCCATTGACTTGGCTTGTTGGAAGCCAGCTGGGAAGGTGATCACATGACCGCAGGACAGAACAATTGTCATAATTACATGCCAGTTGCCAAGCATCTGAATTTTGATCATGTGGCCATGGGGCTGCTGTGATGGTTGTAAGTGCGAGGACTCACAAATCATTTTTTTTTCATTTTTGCAGTT
Source organism: Hydrophis major (assembly GCA_033807585.1). Classification (NCBI taxonomy): domain Eukaryota; kingdom Metazoa; phylum Chordata; class Lepidosauria; order Squamata; family Elapidae; genus Hydrophis; species Hydrophis major. Next base: position 10,640,729 of record CM066339.1, read on the forward strand.
CTGATGTGACTTCACTTGCTCACTGAATGGTTGTTAGTGAAGGTGTTATGGATTAAGCCATCGCCGCGATACAACCGAAACAGCTTCATCTTACAACAGGCTTGTAATCCTGCAATTCTTATTGGCCCGTGAATAGCGAGTCGTGATTGGTCAAGCTTGGCCAGTCTGATTGGCTGTTAATGGAAGCCCCTGATCGGACGCTTGTGAAAGCGATAGACTCAGTTCATTGGTTGTTTAACGGCAGCAAGCTCTATAAAAGAGCTACTGCTGCCCAGGTTTTCCGCTCCAGTCTTTCTTGTTAAATAAAGAGTTGAAGTCACAGTCCGATGTCTCGTCTCCGTTCTTACGCCCATGCCCAGGACTGAACAGAAGGACTTCCTGTACAGCAAAAGAACTTTAGAGTTGAAGCAAGGCAGATAGCAACCGGGGGCCAGCTACATCATCCAGCACTCAGAACTACAAAACTACATAAATCCCAAATTCCCCAGTTCCCAGATTGATTTTTTTTTTTTGTCTTTTTATTGAGGCAGACATCTAGTTTCAAAGATGTAACATTAACATGGAAACAGGAAGGAGACTCCCTACTTGGAACTAGGTGTTGTGGTTCACCGGCAGCCTGTGTAGACAGCAGTGGAATTGGACAGTGGGGAAGAACGGAGACCAGCCTGGGAGTCTGGAGAGGACTTGGATGAGACAGAGATGGGGTCAGGACCATCTGGGAGTTGTGTGCTGACTTTGGAGCCTCTGGAGTCTGGCAGCAGCGAGGCAGAGGAACAAAGGGAGCCTGTTCCCAGTGCGTGTGTGCACAGCACTGCTAGAAGGCAAGAGCAACTGAAACAAAAAGGGCAACTTGGGAGTAAGGCTTGGAGGTGATTGCCCCTCCCCTAAGGTATAAAGGAGGTGCAAAGGTGGAGAAACCTTTGCAGGAAGCAAAGTCGTTTGCTCTGTTCAGATTAAACCTTGAAGCTCTGTGTGGACTTTGTATTTCGGTTGGTTTTTTATAATTCGTTTGGCACTTTTGTAGTTGGCAGCACTTCAAAGGAGAGAAAGGTGGGTGCTTATCTCGAGGGAGTGTTTGGGACTCATTACAGGCTGGGAATGAATATAATTCCCAGTGCTGAAATAAAACATGAAGCGTGTGCTTAATTACAGTCTCAGGAAGCCTTGGTCAGAACATTAGATGGACACCGTAAGTGACATTGTGGTGATCCTACAATTATACACACCAATTGGAGGACATTACTCAGCTGTCTGTTTCTGGGCATTTCTGTTTTGCACTGTCCCAAATCCAGAGGGAAAAAAAGAGTAAAACTAAACAGATTGTTTGTGCTTTTTTTTTTTTCATTCCAGGAAGCTTCCAGCTATTGGAGTCCAGCAAGAAGTTCAATGTTGTCTTGTTGAATGAACTACATAAATCCTCACAGTTAGTCAGATATTCTGAAGCACCAAGCAAGAAATAAAAGAGATCGATTCCCCCTTAAACTTGCCTCTTGTGACTAAAAGCCAGAGTTATATTGTCATCCTTCCCCCCCGCCCCGTGATCCAGTACAGGAACCATATTCTTGTAAGACCGATTGCTTTCTCTCTAGAGAAAACATCAAGTCACAAGTGGTGCAAAAAGTATTTATCAATTCAAAATTTAAAAAACCCCTCCCCTTTTATGAATGGTGAAAAAAGGAAGGTTCTACATTTAGGCAAGGAAAATCAAATGCATAGATACAGTACATGTGGTACCTTGCTCAATAGTAGTAACTGTGAGAGGGTCTCGGAGTCTTAGTGGACTCCTGTGGCAAGTTGTCCCATGGCAAATTGCCATGGTGAGTTGTCTTGCGGTGAGTTGGCAGTAGCAAGTTGGCTGTAGTGAGTTGGCCATAGTGAGTTGGCCATAGCGAGTTGGCTATAGCGAGTTGGCTGTAGTGAGTTGGCCATAGCAAGTTGGCTGTAGTGAGTTGGCCATAGCAAGTTGGCTGTAGTGAGTTGGCCATAGCAAGTTGGCTGTAGTGAGTTGGCCATAGCAAGTTGGCTGCAGTGAGTTGGCCATAGCAAGTTGGCCATAGTGAGTTGGCCATAGCGAGTTGGCTATAGCGAGTTGGCTGTAGTGAGTTGGCCATGGCAAGTTGGCTGTAGTGAGTTGGCCATGGAGAGTTGGCTGTGGCAAGTTGGCCTTGGCAAGTTGTCATAGACCAAGCCCTATTGTTAGACATCTAAAACAGCAGATGGGATGTGATCTGCTTTTGTATTCCCTGGATCATACTTTGCTTTTTTGTTTCTCTGTTCAATGATAGTTTAACTTGTCCAGGGTGCCATTTTGTGCCATGGTGATAATTGAACCAGCCTTACCAGACAAGCCTACTTCTAGACGCCAGGTACATCAGACCCTTAGTCAATTTACAAGATTTCAGTTAAAAGAATAAGAGAGCTGGAAGTGATCTTGAAGGTCTTCTAATCCAATGCCCTGCTCAAGCAGGAGACACTATACCAGGGGTGTCAAAATCAATTTCATTGAGGGCCGCATCAGGGCTACGGTTGACCTTGGAGGCTGGGTGGGTGTGGCCAACTGGGTGGGTGTGGCCAGCTTGATACCACTCACTGGGCATGGCCAACTGGTTGGGTGTAGCCAGCCCAAACTGCTGGCATGTTTCCTCTTCACATTGGGTAAACCGGGCCAAAGCCACAGTGGCTTGATGTTTCCTCTTCTCAATGGGTAGACCGGGCTGAAGCAATGTGGGCCAGCTCCTTACATTTTCCAGGATGGCCCCATGGGATAGATCCAACCACATTGGGAGCCGGATCCAGCCTTGTGTTTGAGACATCCCTGCTCTATAGCATTTGGAACAAATAGTTGTCTAATCCCTTCTTAAAAAACCACCAGTGTTGAAACACTTGCCATTTCTGGAGGCCTTTTCTTGGTGGGTGATTTCAATTCTACTTATTTTTATCTCAGGAGAATACTGGCCTTCCTTGGAGGTGACAGACAAGGTCGAGGACTGTGGGGGGGGGAACCACCTCTCATTAAACAAAGGAAGGATTTTTCCTGTGTCTTTCTGAACTCATCTGAGTAAATGAATCTTTGAACGTATTTTAAATAATTAATCTTGATTAGACACCGAAGGATATTTTCTTCTTTTGCAAAAACTGTCATCAACAGGGGAAGCAATGTTTGATTAGCAAAGTTGAACACTTATTCATGGCTGGGGGCTAAATACAGAGTGCCTGATTTGGTTCAAGAGTTCCAATTTGCCTTCTGAAATCTGAATTACTTAAAAAAAAATAGAGACAGAGATGAAGGGCAAAGAGATGAAGGATAACCTTCACTTCGTAGTGTACAGGTAATTCCTGATGTACGGCCACAAATTGAGCCCAAAATTTATGTTGTTAAGAGAAACATTTTGGTGAGTTTTGCCCCATTTTACGACCTCTCTTGCCACCATTGTTAAGGGAGTCACTGCAGTTGCTAAGTTAGTAACATGGTTGTTAAATGAATCTGGCTTCCCCAATGACTTGTCAGAAGGTTTCAAAAGGGGATTCTATAACCCCAGAACACTGCAACCGTCACAATTATGAACCGGTTTCCAAGAGTCCAAATAATTGATCATGTGACCATGGAATTGCTGCAATGGTTGTAAAAGTGTGGAAAACAGTCGTAGGTCACTTTTTGCAGTGCCGTTGTAACTTTGAATGGTCACTAAATGAATTGTTGTAACTTGAGGAAGACTCAAACATCAAAAGAGGATAGCTGTTGTGGCTGAGGAGAGCGAGGACTCAGATGAGGGGCCAGGACCATCAGGCAGTGGACTGCTGCCTTCAGAGATTGTGGGGGCTGGCAGCAGTGATGAGGAGGTTCCCGAGGAGCCTGGGCCAAGTGCACGTGCGTGCAGGATTGATCGCAGGAAAGAGCAGCTGCAGCAGCACGGGCGACTCGGGAGTAAGGCTGCAAGGTAATGGCCCCTCCTTCAAGAAGATAAAAGCCAGCTGTGAAACGAACCTTCTTTGCAGAAGACAAAGACGTTTTGAAACTCCAGCCTCGTGGACATTCCAGTATGCTGAGTTTATATTTGAAGATTCTTATTTTGCAAATTATTTCTTGTCTGTTTATCTTTTGGCAAGTCTTGCACAGTTTGGTAAGAACTGTATTTATCACAGCTAATTATTTTGTAAAAGCATTGCAAGGTTTCTGTTCTTTTTGGATTGTGTTTGATTTGTTGGGAAAGGGTGTGGGTCAGAACAATAGTCAAAGATCTTGGGACCACATACAGATAGTCCTCGACTTATGACCGAACACCTAGGGACTGTTCAGAGTTACGATGGACACCCCAAAAGGTGCCTACAACCCAGTTCTGAAGATGAAATCCCACCACTGACAGAGTTAATTCTAACCACGAAACATCTATGCATTCACATAAGACTGAACGAACAAGATTTATTTCAGTTCAACTCACTAAACTATGGATGACTCAGAAATTGAGAATTAGAAGATTTGGGGGGGGGAGGAAGCTGTGTTAATTTTGTACCCCATTTGTTACTCACTTGATTTTGTGCCTTACTCGATTAAATCAGAACCCAGATTACAGCTTAATTAATTTGGAATCTAGTTCCTTAGCCTCAGAGGTGGGATTCAGCAGGTTTTGACCAGTTCTGGAGAATCGGTAATGGAAAATGTTGAGTAGTTTTGAGAACGGCCAATCCCGCCTCTGACTGGCCCTGCCAACCCCTATCTCTTCTCTGCCTCCCATTGAGTCCCAGCTGATCGGCTGGGTCTCCTTTGGTTGCCCTGCCCAGGAGAACGGAGCTGGGAAGCAGGTTAGTGGGGTGGGGAGGGAATGGGGATTTTGCAGTATATCCTTCCCCTGCCACACCCACCAAGCCATGCCCACAGAACCAATAGTAAAAAAAATTTTTTGAATTCCACCACTGCTTATTTCAATCTGATGGGGGTGTCCATATCATTATGTCCAATGCATTGACGCTTCTTTGACTTTCTTTCTGTTTCCATCAATGCGTTTTGTTTTCTTTACCATCCTTCCCAGTCTGAAATGACACTACGAACGGGTAGCGGTTAAAATCAGCCTGCAAAAAGAATACAGAATAGCAGAGTTGGCAGGGATCTCCAAGGTCTTCCAGTCCAACCCCCCCGCTTAAGCAGGAGACCCTATACCATTCTGGACAAATGGCTGCCCGATATCTTTGAAAACTTCCAGCGCCCATAACTTCTGGAAGGAAGTTGTCCCACTGATTCATTGTTTTGACTATCAGGAAATTTTTCCCGAGTTCTAGGTTGCTTCTCTGCTTGATTAGTTTCCATCTGTTGTTTCTCGTCCTGCCCTTGAGTGGTTTGGAGAACAGCTTGACCCTCAATACTTCTGTGTCAGCCCCTTAAATATTAGAAGACTCCTATCGTATCTCCCCAATCCTTCTTTTGGTTAGACTAGACACAGCCCCTCCAATCATTCTGCCCAGACTGCCTTGCGTTTCACTTACCTTCTGCTTCGCTGGCAGCTCGACAACGAAAGGGAAGGGACTGAACACAAGGGTGGAAGGCGTGGCTTCCAAGCGTTTGTTGCTTCCCATGAGAACTAGTTTCCACTTCAAGGGCACGCCGAGCAGATGTTTCAGCACGGCTGGCAGATTCCCATAACAAAATGAGCCAAAGGGATTGGTGGATGTCATGGATGGTGGGTGGCCTTGAGGGAAAAGGAATTAACTATGCTTGTTTTTGCGTGGGAAGATCCAGGGCTGGTGTTGCCTCTTCTGTGCTGATGTGGTTCATTCTATAAAGTTTATACTCTTAGTAAAATAATACCCCGGGAGTTTCTTTTTCTGGATTTGCCAATGGATAGCTGACACATCCATCGTATACTTTAGCCTCCAGACCCCTGATCATCATTGAGGCTCTTCTCCACACTATTTCTAGAGTCTAGGTGGTTTTCATCGTCTGCATTGAAATAACTCAAATGTTTCTTTTCTGGTCTGATGCCAACTGACCATTTGCTTTGCGAACGAGCGTTGCACATTTTTATGATGGCATTATGATTGGGGAGTGGTGCGGTGGCCTAGAGGTGGAGCTCTCGCCTCAGAATCAGGAGGCTGTGGGTTCGATCCTAGGTAGAGGCAGATCTTTCTCTCTCTGGCCAGGATGAGAATATATATGCTGAACAAAACTCTGCATTGGTGACAGGAAAGGCATCTGGCCAGTACACACTCAGCTCCATTCAGTTGCCACAAGGGATTATTATGGGGTCATTAAAAGATGATTATGATTGGGATATGTTGTGCCACATTTTATGGGATGGCAAAGACACCAGGGTTTTAACTCAACCAAAGTAGCCGCTTCTATCCCATGAGGATCCTCTACACCAACAAATATGTGTGCATAATTATTAACCTTGCAGTCCAAATTCCATGTTCAAATGAGTTTGATGGAGAAGAAAATTGGTGGTGTAAGAATCTAATTATTCTGTAGGATTCTCCATGCATAAATAGCAGGTAGTCTTCCAGGCATGACTGGAAATACAATAAAAACACCTTCAAAGGAGAACATGGTTTCCAACAAGAGAGACAATAATTATTTTACTGTAACATCCAGAACAAGGAGAGAAAAGGGAAAAGAATCTCTCCCTTCCTCCACACAAAAAAAAAATTAATCTTCCTTAATTAGCATGACTCCAACATTGATATTTCAGTCCTTGCTGGGCCATTTCTGTCATTTAAATAATAAACTTTTCATTAAAACATCTTGAGGAAGTAATAATTCTCTGTTCATCTCTCCAGTGAGCACCGCAACGGGAGTTGAGTTGGTTAGGAAGTTACAGATACTTATGACTTGTGACTCAACTAATGACCACAAACGGAGAACAGGTTGAAGTTCACACCAGTACATGACCTGTGCCGGGTTTCCAGGTTCCCACCTTGGCTTTAGACCATATCATGGCACAATTTAATCTTAAAGTTTGCTTGCAGCTAAGATTGAATGAAGATCAGCGGTGGGATGCTGCCGGTTTAACAACCGATTCGGTGAGCGTGCACCAGTGGTGCATTTCAAAAGTTTATCACCAGTTCGGCGGGTGTAGTTTGGTGGAGGTGCTTTGTGCACATGCACACACTTTGTGCCCACGTGCACTAAACGTGCACTTTGCACATGTGCAGAGGTTTTCTGACTCACCTCCTGCACTCTCCCTGTTGCTTCAGCAGCTGACGCGTGGCAATCTGCTGTGCCACACAAAGCAGTCGTGCTTCAAAAGCAGGGAATAAAGGTCAGTATGGGAGCCCAGGTGGACAGGTGGGCCCAACAGCAGCTCCTCAGAGAGAATCAGTTCAGTCTCCGCTGATCTTTGGTGCCACCAGTATGCCAGCACTGGGCTGAACTGGTAGAATAGCATTATTGGCATGTATGCGCCTAAGGTGCTTGCACGCAGCCCTGAAAATGGAGCATTTAGCAACTCAGCTGCTTACCTTCCCAGCCAGCGAAGGTAAGTAGAACAGCAAGAGGGGTGGAATCAGCTGTGTTGCACGATTGAGATGAGCTACAAAGCAGGAAACAAAGGACAGGATAGGGTGGGGGCAGAACCAGCTGATTGTCCAAACTGGCAGCATCTCACCAGAAGCCTGATGATGGCAGATGAGATTTTGCTGAAACGTTGCTACAACTTTAAAAGCACCACTACTATGACGTGGGAAAATACCCGAACAAAGCTGAATGCCATACATGTAAGTACCCGCGAAAACTTAAGAATATATATATATATATCAGCGTTCGACAGAAGCACCTGAGAAATCCAACTATTATGACAATGAGAAGTCAGGAGGGCACCTGGGAGAAATGCCAAAAGGTCTGCCAGCTCACCATTTCTACTGCCTCTTCTCCCGCAGAAGGTGATAGTCCATCTTGATATGACACAGAGATAGCTAATGGCCGTTTGGCCACCTGGCTAATGGCCTGCTTTACAAGGAAGGGCTTCTTGGCAGCTGCCTTGACAAACAAGCTCTGTTACTTGGGGGGGGGAAGTGCATGAAACACATCACCCACCCCACCCCAAGAGCAATCTTGGGACTGTCGCGCTCAAAAGTGATGTCCTATAATTTCATCCCGATCTTAATGAACCATCTGCTCAAGTTCTTTCCATTGTGAGGACAATCTGTAATGAATCTGGAATCTTAAACTCTAGATATGGGAGAACGTGAGATACTCAACCCATAAAGTGGCACGTCCAGAAGAAGAGAGAGAGAAAAAAAATCCCTCCCCTCCCCCAGACAATTAATTAATCTTCTTTATATTAGCAGGACGCCGAGACTGATATTTCAGTCCCTGCTGAGCCATTTCAAATAATGAAGTTTTCATTAAAACATCCCGAGGAAGTAATAACTCTCTGCTCCATCCAGTGAACACAGCAATGGGAACTGAGTTAGTAGGACATTACAGGTAGTCTTCGATGTATGACTACAATTGGGACCAGCATTTGCTTTATTAAGCAAGGCAGTTGCTAAGTGAATTGCGTGTGATTTGAAGACTTCTTTACTATGATTGTTAAGTGAGCACCAGATTATCCGTTGATGGTGTTCCCTAGTTGGATAATGAAATGCCTGCAAGAAATCCATCAAGTTCAGAGAGCACTAAGGACCCCACAGTTGTCATCCTCCTCCTCCTTTTCCTCCTCCTCCTCCTCCACCTTTCCAAAAACTTGTCTCCTGTATAGACCTGATGAAGTTACCTAGCTGGGCAATGAATATCTGCAAGAAACCCACCAAGTTCAGAAAGCACCAAGGAGCCCCCAGTCTTCCTCTTTCCTCTTCCTCCTCCTTTCTACAAACTTGTCTCCCTTCTAGTCCTAATGATGTTACCTAATTGCACAATGAAATGTCTGCAAGAAACCCACCAAGTTCAGAGAGCACCAAGGGGCCCACAGTCCTTCTCCTCCTCCTTTCTAGTCCAAATGATGTTACTTAATTGCACAATGAAACATCTGCAAGAAAACCACCAAGCTCAGAGAAGACCATGGACCCAATAGTTCAACCCTGAGCTACAAATCTTCCCTGCTATGGGTACTACATTTCTACTTCTACAATATTTCTAATTTCAAAACAGTCTGAACAAGTTCATATCCACTTTGGATTGGAAGAGAAGATTTCCCCCCTTACTGTTGTTCCTGTCAAGAAAAGAAGAAGAGATAGGGGCGATCTATTTAACCATTTTATTCTATAGGGGCAAAGTCATCATTTTTGCTGCAGCTTAATCTGTTTTTAAGTCACATCTCATTCAATTAAGCTTTCATATTGTTGACATCCCCATACTGCTCCAAAGACGGATTGCAAAAAGCTGGAAAAAGAAGACCTATAAATAAATGCTAGGGTATTCAGATTTTAGAAAAAGGCTACAGGCAGGGATTTAAAAAAAGAAAGAAAATCCTTGAGCATATTTACTGCATTCAGCAACACAATGAAAAAACATATACCATCCGGGATGATGAACTATTGAAAATAAAAAATTTATGGCTTATTCACATTTAATGTACATGCATATAAAGGCATGCTTGTAACCCTGTATATCACAAATTCAAAATACAAACAAGGCCCAAGCAACGCACACATACACAAATAGAGGATTAAATATAGCTTTCTTTTAAAAAAAAAAAGTATTGCAAGAAGGATTCTTAGTACAGTGTCTTCTTACTCTAAACCCTATCTGGCGTTTGCAAGGTTTTTAAATTCTTTAAATGTTTGACAAAGGGGGTATTTAAATGCATGGAAGTTGATGGAAATTGAACTATTATAAGTAAACACATTTATCCTGATTTCGGAAATTAGCTTAACCTTCTGAATTTATACAACATACTGATGTCTAAGATAACCAATAGGATAAGCCACAAAATGTTCAACATAAATGGGGACTGCCCTACGTTTACCATGTTGTATGAATACATCTGCTAAGCCTTCAGTTGTAAGCAGGTTGTAAGAATAAAGTTTCATCTAAATCATCATGAATTTGAACCAACAATGAGTTCAATTTCACCTCGATTAGTTCAAGCTGGAATGTGCAACTCCCCCATTCTAAGGGTGGTCAAAAAACCTAGACTTTCCTACTATAACTAGCACTGGTGACAGTGTCAATGTACTCCTAAATTATGGTGAACTCATAGGGAAAAAGGACAGAGAAGGAGTTATTACGAAACTTCTGAGCATGGTTCATATCTGCAGGTGAATCAGACCACAAGCTGCCTCATTTGGTAGAAAGCTTGAAGGTGGCACCACATCAAAGGATAACTTCTGCATTCTGTGAAGATCAAGAAATCACAGGACCAAAAGTTGAAGCTATACGAGATGGAGACTACCACTCCATCAAATCAAGAAATCAAAGGAGGACAGGAAGTTATGGGTCTTGAGATAGAGACCACCATTCCATCAAATCAAGAAGTCAAAGGAAGAAGAAAGTTATGAGGTTCTGAAGTTACTTGAAATGGAGACCACTATTCTATCAAATCAAGAAGTCAAAAGAGGACAGGAAATTATAGGGCTATGAAATTACTTGAGATGGAGACTACCATTCCATCGAATCAAGAAGTCAAGAAGGACAAGGAAGTTTTGGGGTTATGAAGTTACTTGAAATGGAAACTACCATTCCATCAAATCAAGATGTCAAAGGAGGACAGACAGTCATGGGGCTACAAAGTTATATGCGATGGAGACTCCCATCCCATAAAATAAAGGGGAGACTTTCTGATTTGGTTCTCTCTCTCCCCCCCCTCTCCCTCTTCCTCTTCCTCTCTCTCTCCCCCCCCTCTCCCTCTTCCTCTCTCTCTCCCTCCCTCTCTCCTATCTTTCATGGCCAAGGTAACAAAGACCAACTATCCTAGGACAAATTAGATAGATAACCAAGTTGGGTCATTTTCTACAATGACTTAATTAATAATGCATCTTCAGGCCACCAGACAAGATCTTTTTAGCTTCATTTGGACGAGCTTAGATTTGAATTAGCATGAAAAGCCTGTGATCTTCTACACAGCAATAACACCCACCCCCTCTCTCTCTTTCTCTCTCATTTTCTTTCTCTCATTCTATCTCACTCTCTCTCTCATTCTCTCTCTCATTTTCTCTCTCTGTCTCATTCTCTCTCTCTCATTCTATCTCATTCCCTCTCCCTCTCATTCTCTCTTTCTCTCTCTCATTCTCTCTCTCTCTGTCTCATTCTTTCTCTCTCCCTCTTTCTCCCTCTTGTCCTGTTTGCTTCCACCTTTTTAAAAAAGCAAACTTCTACTGCTTAAGACTGTCAAGATACACTATATTCAAGAATTTCCTCGAACTTGATCAGTGAGGGAACTGTACTAGAAAATCCATAAAGGGAGGTGGAGAGACCTTGGCTGAATTAAATCAAATGTTGCTTTTCTTTTCAGAAGCTACAGCATTACTGCGTGGTTGGAAAAACTCAACCGTTTGCTCATCAGGAGAAAGGAAGAAAAAAAAATTAAAAGGACATTCATGGATAATCACACAATTCCAGCTGCAGCCTGGAATTGCCCAGAGTCATTTTTTTTTCTGTCTTGTTCATTTCTACGGAGGTGGGTTGGTCGTTTCTTTTTATTTCATTTTTGCTTTGCGGGGAGGAATGTGACTGTTTGGCATTCAAGTTTTGTTCTGACTGTCGAGATAGACAGTGAAGCAATTGTGATTTTCAACAAGGGAGAATTCCATTCGGTCTGCAAACAGGACTCATCGGAGACATGGAGCCTCATCTGGGAAGATGGGAGGGTTCTGTACAGGTGTTTTCCCCAGGTGAGGATAGAAGCTACTTCCAATGATATGAAGCTGCAGGTGTCCATCACAACCAGTGTTTGGATGATCTGGAGAACAACTAAGCAGATGTACTTGAGGCTCAAATATAACATCTGCTATTTCTGCTGGTTTCCAGGCCACGATCAGAAAACAGAGCTTGGTTCCATTGCCTTTGCTTCTGCAGGGTTTGCTTCAAATGCAGGGTTTGAAGTTGGGTATTTCCTGGTGTAGCTTCTCCATTGTATTCTTCAACTATCTAATCATGCATAGGTCTACGTCGAGTTGGTCAAGAGCTCTTCAATGTTAGTGTCATGACAAAATTTAGCTTTGCAGATCAGGAGATCCTACTGAAGTTCTCTTCCCCACAAATGTCCATGTAGATTGTCAGTCATCCAGGTCATGGTTGTCCCAAAGGTGCTTTACTCAAGAGGCAACTGGGCTTTCTAGCTTTTCTTTGAAGATGTTTTGCTTCTTATCCAAGAAGCTTCTTATCCAGCTCTGACTGGATGGTGGAGAAGGGAAGGATGTATACTCCTTGCAGACAGCTGGTCATTTGCATCCTTTGGGGGGGGTCATTGAAGCCACCTGGAGGTTTGTCTGCGTCCTCAGGGTCACCTGAGTGGTGCAAATGGGTGTGGAGTCTTCTAGAAACTGTTGAAAGGACTGTGATGTAGACTGGAGATAGATGATGTCATATCCTTCCCTCTCTGTTGAAAGAGGGCTGTTCAATTTTGACGTAAATGGCCTCTTTGACCCCTCTTTCAAACCAGTGGTCTTCCTGTCCAAAATGTGGACTTTGTCTTTTAAAGGCAGATGGATGGCTGAATCTTATCCTGATGGGTTTGTTCTCCTGTGTTGTACCATGTGTTCATGAAGTGGTTGTTTTGTTTCCCCAATATACATATCTGCTCATGGGTTATACTGCATATACCCTGTTGTTCAGTTGCGTCTGGGTGTTTCATCCACCATCATCTGAGTGCACCATCCAGTCAGAGCCGAAGAAGCTTCTTGGATGAGAAGCAAAATGCCTTTAAAGGAAAGTCCAATTGCCTCTTGGGAAAAAAAAAAAAAAAAAAGCACCTTTGAGGCTGCCTCACAAATCTTCCTCAGCTTCATCCCTGCCAGTGCTTAGATGACCATCCAGTGTAAAATGCCCATAGCCAATCCTCCCAGCCCAAAGGGGGCCCAGGAAAACTGGAAGTATGGATTCAGTCCAATGGGCAATTCTGCCCCTCCTCAATTTAGCAGGAAGGAAGTAAAGAGGTGCTTCCTGCAGGAACAAATTCTCAGAGAGTAATAGGTAGTCAGGCAATGAATGGAAGATCCCGAGAATGTGGTTTGCCTGGGTATCAGAAGGAAGGGCTGACAGGGGTAGATGTCAGACAGCAGAAAGGTCTATCTTGTCTCCAGAAAGACTGCTTTTGTTGTTAGTGTTGAGTTTGGTTGGCGTCGTTGCAGGCTTGGTTACCGTTATCTGGATTGAGAAACAAAAAGAGCTTGGATAATTGATGGATCAATAAAGGAGAATATTTGCCACTACCTAGGATCGAACCCACAGACTCCTGACTGTGAGGTGATAGCTCCACCGGTGGAGCTATCACCTCACAATCAGGAGTCTGTGGGTTCGATCCTAGGTAGTGGCAGATATTTCTCTCTCTGGGCATGATGAGAATATATGTGCTGAATATTGGCAACAGGAAGGGCATCCAGCCAGGAATCTCTCAGCTCCATTCAGTGGCCTACATTCCACCCCACAAGGGGTCATTAAAAGGTGATGATTATGATTTTGTAGCTCAGGGTTGAAATGAGGGGTCTTTGGTGCTCTCTGAGTGTGGATTGCTTTCTTGCAGGTGTTCATTACCCAACCTAGGCAACACCAACACTGCTAGTGATGTTACTTAGTTTGTAATCCAGTACGGATGGTGTTACATAGTTTTAGGTAATGAAACATCTGCAAAAAGCAACCAAGCTCAGAGAATACCATGGACCCCTCATTGATGGAGCATTGAGAAATTGCCAATATACTGTACCTACACACTTTCTCTCATACACCTCTTGGATTCAAGAGGAAACTCATGAGCCCAGCTTTGTGCATCATGTGATGCATGCACAGGTAAGAAAGTGACTGTTTTCTTCTTGGATTTGTCCCCAACAACTGGCCTTTCAGCGATGCTACCTATGAGCATCTCATCCCTGATACCACCCATTTAGAGTTAGCAGCACCTGATGGCCCATTTCTCCATGAATTTCACTAGGTCCTCTTCAGGTCCACCAAGTTAAGAGGACAGAGTTCATGCAACGTGTTTATTTAATTAATGATTTCACCCATTTGGAGAGTTGTCCCATTATGTTGAATCATAAAATCGGCTCGAAGTTCAAAGCACTGAGCTTGAAGAAACGTAATATTCAAGGTCCAACCTGCCCAATCTAAACAGGCTTCTAAGTCTATACTTGATTTAGGACACCATGTTGCATGGACATTCCCAATAAGTACTATGGAAGCAACCTTCTCCCAGGACAGAGTATGTGTGGAGTGGAAATCAACAAAGTATGTGTGGAGTGGAAATCAACAATGGCGTCATTGGAATAAACCTGGATGGTTCTCAACTGGATTCCAGTGTTGGGATGTATAGTGCCATGATGGTGAACCTATGGCATGCGTGCCACAGGTGGCATACCGAGCCATTTGAGCAGGCATGCAAGCCCCAGCCAAACATACCTGCACTGTGCATGCATGTACCTCCCAGCTGATTTTTGGCTCATTTAAGGCAGTTTTCACCCTCCCAGAGGCTCCAGGGAAGTCTCTGCAGCCTCGGGACACCGAAAAATTCAGCATTTCAAAAATACCGGAAGTGCCTGTTTTCAGCCTACTGAAGGCATCTGGAACCCAGGGGAGGCTGTGTTTGCCCTCCCTGGGGCTTGAGGGAAGCCTCTACAGCCTTGGGAGGCTGAAACATGGGCCTTCCAGAAATACCAGAAGTGCTGAAATAGGTCTGTTTTTTATCGTGTACATACACACACTTTTGGCACACCACTTTTGTGCAGGGGTTGGAGTAGAAGAATCATCAATAATGACGATTTGCAAACAGCACACAGGTCTAGAACAGAACGTGCTGGAGAAGACATGGTAGAAAAGAACCTTTTCAGATTTCGTTTTTTGGGAGAAGTGTTCCACTCTCCTTAGATCAGGGGTGTCCAACCTTGGCAACTTTAAGACTTGTAGCAAAGCTGGCTGAGGAATTCTGGGAGTTGAAGTCCACAAGTCTTAAAGTTGCCAAGGTTGGAGACCCCTGCCTTAGAGGAAGACAGAAAGCAATACTTACAATATCAGAATTGAAAGCTTTCACATTGATGTTGCGGATGGAGCTGCTGGTGAGAGACCACACCTTCGTTTTGTGCTTAAAGGCGGCTCTAACCTTGACAGGGAAGAGAAAGATGTCCCAAGTTAGGAAGAGATGAGCTCTTGAGGCTACCTCGAAAGTCCCGATTTGCTCCCTTTCCGTCAGGTTGATTTGTTTTCCCTTCCTCATGGACAATTTTTTTCCAGCACCATTGTAACTTCCAATGGTGCCTATCTAAAGGGTCCTAAGTCAAGGACTAGCTCTCCTCACTAAGGCAATGAAAAGAAGTGCCCTCCCCAAAAGTTTCCCCTCTTGGTTACAAAGACATGTCCTTTGTTCATTCTTCTTCACCTTTACCTTCCACAAAGAAGAGGGAGTCAAGCTGTTCTCCAAAGCACCTGAGAGCAGCACAAGAAGCAATGGGTGGAAACTAATCAAGGAGAGAAACAACCTTGGAGAAGGAGAAACTTCAAAGTGAGGACAATTAACCAGTGGAACAAGTTGCCACCAGAAATCGTGGGCACTCTATCACTGGATGTTTTAAAGAAGAGATTGGACAACCATTTGTCTGAAGTGGTGTAGGATTTCCTGCCAAAGCAGTGGGTTGGACTAGAAGACCTCCAAGGTCCCTTCCAACTCTGTTATCCTACCCTATCCTATTCCATCTCCCAGGAGAAATGGAATTCCACCACTTAGGTCTACATGCTTCTGCAGAACTCAAATGTCACAGATATCTCAAACAGATAACAGATCATCAGAGTTGGAAGGGACCTTGTAGATCATCTAGTCCAATTCCCTGCCCAAGCGGGACACCCTACACCATTTCTGACAAATGGCAGTCCAATCTCTTCTTGAAAGTCTCAAGTGGTGGCGGCACCCCTGCTTCCTTCAACCAACTTATCCCTCAACTCTTGGGATCAGATTGCTTCCAGTGAATTTGTCCTTAAAAAAACACACCTCCAGCTGAATGAAGATCCAGCTGTGATACCTCCAGTTGAACTCAGAAGGGAAATTGATATGAAATATTTCAAATTACAGTTCAGAAGAGCAATTGTGTAGGGGTAAGGTAGCTCTGTAACAATGTTTGGCTGGAATTGTGTTGGTCTCTGAGAGATGGCTAATGGGTTACAAATTTCTGGATGAAGGATCAAAAAGAAAACACTAAATAGATCCGATTCCATGTCTTAATTGGTGTATCAGCCAGGAACAACTATTGTGGCACTCAATGGTGCTATGCGGGCAGTTGTCTTAGAATAGCGATGTATAATTTTCCCCTATTGTCCAATTGGGATCGAAATGACTCTTTAATGAATACCTGAAATGGTCTCGATTATTTTGGTCTCTCTTCGGGGATGCTCACCAGGAGTGGAGAAGATGAAATGAGATCTAAGTGAGCAAAAGGATGGAGAAGAAGGACGGGCAGTATCCAGGAAGAGGAAGAATCAGAAGAGGACATTTCTCTCTCATTGCCTTTCTTTGGCATCAGTGAGGTAGCTCATGTTGGCAAGAAGAGTAATGTTGGGCTAAAAGCTGTTTAAAAGTCTAGTTTTGGTGTGATGGGGAAGGCATCAAGCTAAACAGTAGAATGACAGGGCTAGAGGAGCTCCCAGACTGGGAAAGCAGACCCCTCAAAGTTCTTCCCTGGGATATAGCTAACTTGGGGAGATAGTAAGGTCTTCCACATGTTTTCACTTCAACTCTCAAGAACAGCGGAGGATCTGGGCTGCACATTTGCTATCTCTGGAATTACCAAAACATAGTTATGGGTTTGTCTATGGAGATTCTCAGTCATCCAGGTCATGGTTGTCCCAAAGGTGCTTTTGCAAGAGGCAACTGGACTTTGTTTTTCATCGTAGATGTTTCGCTTCTCACCCAAGAAACCCCTTGAGTTCTTCAGTCAAAACTAAAGTAGCTTCTTGGCTGAGAAATAAAACATCTTCAAGGAAAAACAAAGTCCAGTTGCCTCTTGAAAAAGCAACTTTGGGACATAGTTATGGGTTCTTCCAATTTTTGCATCTATACTGGAAAGAGACATGCAGATAAGATAACAGATAATCAGAGTTGGAAGGGACCTTGTAGGTCATCTAGTCCAACCCCCTGCCCAAGCAGGAGACCCTACAACATTTCTGACAAATGGGAGTCCAATCTCTTCTAGAAAGTCTCAAGTGATGGTGCTCCCACAACTTCCAAGGACAACTTCTGTTCCATTGGTTGATTGTTCTCACTGTCAGAAAGTTTCTTCTTATTTCCAGGTTGAATCTCTCCTTGTTCAGTTTCCATCCATTATTCCTTGTCTGGCCTACTGGCACTTTGGAAAATAGCTTGGCTCCTTCTTCCCTGTGGCAACCCCTCAAATACTGGAAGGCTGCTCTCCTGTCTCCCCTGGTCCTTCTCTTCTCTAGACTAGCCAAGCCCAGTTCCTGCAACCGTTCATTGTATGTTTTAGCCTCCAGTCCCCTCAACATCCTGGTTGCTTTTCTCTGTACTTTTTCTAGAATCTCAACATCTTTTTTATAATGTGGTGAACAAAACTGGATACAGGACTCTAGGTGTGGTCTTATTAAGACTTTATAGAGTCATGTTAGTACCTCACTTGATCTTGATTGTATCCCTCTGTTAATACAACTTAGGATTGCATTAGCTTTTTTGGCTGCTGCTGCACACTGCTGGCTCATATTTAGCTGGTTGTCCACTAAGACTCCAAGATCCCTCTCACAGTTACTGCTGTTGAGCCTGGTTTCACCCAGTCTATATGTGTCCTTTTGGTTTTTCTTGCTTAAGTGTAAGACTTTACTTTTCTCTACATTGAATTTCATTTTATTAGATATGGCCCAGTGTTCTAGTCTGTCAAGATCTATCTGGATCTTGAGCCTATCTTCTAGGGTGTAGGCTATTCCTGCCAGCTTAGTATCATCTGCAAATTTGGTAAGTTCCCCTTCTATTCCCTCAACTAAGTCGTTAATGAAGATATTGAAGAGTACAGGGCCTAAGACGGAACCTTGTGGCACCCCACTGCTTACTTCCCTCCATGTAGACTTAGATCCATTAAGGACTACTCGTTGAGTACGGTTTGCCAGCCAGTTGCGAATCCATCTAGTGGTGGAGCTATCTATTCCACTTTTTTCTAGCTTACTAAGAAGTAGGTTGTGGTCTACTTTGTTGAATGTCCTGCTGAAATCTAAATATATGATGTCCACAGTATTTTGCTGGTCTACTAATTTAGTCACTGTGTTGAAGAATGAAATAAGATTGGTTTGGCATGATCTGTTCTTAACAAACCTGTGCTGACTGCTAGTTATTACTTTACTTATTTCTAGATGTTGGCAGATCTGTCTTTTTATTATCTTTTCCAGAATCTTCCTGGGTATTGATGTTAGGCTGATTGGTCTATAGTTTCCTGGGTCTGTTTCCCCCCCCCCTTTTCTGAAGATGGGAACCTCCTCAGCTCTTTTCCAGTCGTCTGGTAGTTCCCCAGTACTCCAGGATTTTTGAAAGATATGGTGCAGTGGTTCTGAGATGACCTCTGCCAGTTCCTTTAAAATGCTAGTGACCCTGTGATATATTCAGCTGCAGCACTCAAACTCCCTAATGTTTTCTTCAAAACCCTGGTAAGTTTTGGTTGGGAAACACCTAAAGGTCATTGAATTGCCAATCTTGGATTTACGCAACCTTGAGAACACGAGGTTGTCTTTGCCCGAGATGTGGCTATGATTGTGTTCTCAAAAGTTGACTCAGTCAGGAGAAAGAAGGCCTTAAGGCCTTAAAAAACTCTATTTGATTGAATTTGCTTATAAATGCAGTCCAAATTAAATTCCATTCAGTAATTCAGTAGAGTTGACATGGTTATTCCTGACATAATTAATGAAGTCCCTTCTGGCATTTTCAGATGATAATTGGGTGGTAATATTTCAAATGAACTAAGTAGCTACACCATGAGCTTTGATTTAACCAGATCTAGTAAAAAATAAATAAATAAATAAATCCGGGTATATGAGCAGCTTGTTTGAAGGCCTGGAGTCCTTGACTGACAAGTTTTGTAAAAACACCATAAATTGTGGGGATGACAGCTGAATATACCATTATATAAACTATACAAGTTCTGTTGCAAAAGAAAATATGTTTTCCCTAGAGCCTTGTAATTAAATGGCCCCATTCTCCTAATACAATGGCTATTTTTCAGTTTAAACTTTAAATCAATGTATTTTTTCCCACTAAAGGGATACATAATGATATTCTTATTCCGGCATCAACTGGGTTTTATTCCCTGAAATGGGGTGGAGATGGGAACATACCTCTGAGTTCAGGAGGCAATGGAACAGAAAGATGAAGAAACCCTGAAACGATAAAATCAAATTATTATTATTATTTTTTAAAAAAAAAAAAGCAAAGAAAGTCAGAAAGGACATTTGGAGCTACTGCAGTTAAGGAAGAAGATTTGTGATGTACGAAAGTTTTGGGGGGTCTGTGACCTTGCTCACAATTGTTGACTAAGAAAAGTGTACAAGTAGTCATCAACTTACGACCACAATTGAGCCAGCATATGCCAAAGGCGCATGGAGTGCTGTTACCTTCCCACAGAAGGGGTACCTATTTATCTACTCCCATTTGCATATTTTCAAACTGCTGGATGGGCAGGAGCTGGAGGGAGAAACGGGAGTTTACCTCCGTTGCACGGAGTTTGGGTCTTGAACCCGAGCTATCAGCTGACAAGCTCAGTGTCTTTAACTGCTGAGCCATTCCATCCCTGACTGTTGTTGTAGGTGACTCAGTGGTGGGATTCAAATAATTTAATAAATTATTGAGAAGAGGGAAACCGACCTTCTCCTTCCTTCGTACTGGCTACTCTGCTGCCCATTTCTCCATTGCACTGCAGTGCACAGGATCCGCTTAGACAGCGGGTGTGTGTGTGTGGTGGTAATGTCAGCTGGTGCTCCATTCGAAATCCAAGAAAGAAACACTTAGACTCTTTTAATTAGAGAAAAGATTTCTTTTACTGGAAGTCAAGTGGTAGCAACAAAAGAATTCTGCATCTGAGAAAATCGGCGCGTAAATCACATATACAAAGTAATGGCAATGTTCCCACCCCCAATAGTTCAAATGGTTCTTCCAATTAAAAGTTATGGATGTCATCATGTGGACATCATCAGGTGGTGATGAGGCTTCTGCCCGTTGACCTTAGCATATTTTGATAAAGGTTTGCAGCTGCACAGAGAAGAGAAACCTAAGCAAGAATGTACTCTCCCCGCTCCTCAATTTATACAGCAGTAGTTTGCAACACCTCCAGCTCACTTCCCATACTTTTTCCCCCTCCCCCCCCCATTACTTATGACAGCTGAAAGATGGAAAAAAATCTTGAAGGCTGACAGGTAATTTAACAACTGGTTCACTTGAATCAGTGTGAACCAGCTGAATCCCACTACTGAGGTGATTGCTAAAGATTTGGCAGTTGCTCCACCTGACTAAATAGAACATCTAAGCCATTTTTGCCCCTCAACAATGCCAATGGTTGCATTCAAATATAGCACACATGTGGATTTTATTAGAAGAAGCTTGGTGAGCTGCAGTAGCGCAGTGGTTAGAGGGCAGGACTGCAGGCTACTTCTGTTGCCTGCCGGCTGCCTGCAATTTGGCAGTTCGAATCTCACCAGGCTCAAGGTTGACTCAGCTTTCCATCCTTCTGGGGTGGGTAAAATGAGGACCCAGATTGTTGCGGGCAAGAGGCCAACTCTCTAAAGTCTGAGTACTATTAGGTTATCTTACTGCTTTAAATACAACAAACCTCATTATAGCATCTTGAGAGGTGTGTGGCCATACCTGCAATGAGTTAAAGATTGCAAACATGTACTGGAACACCAACGCTCGGTCATTCACTGCCAGGACTCCAAAGATCCACGAACTTCCCAAGATAGGTAGGAGAACAGCAACGGCTTTAGCTGTCAATCTGTAGATACAAAGAATAGATTTTGACCCTTGTTTTCACATGTGATATTCAGCCGGGGGTGGGTGGGTTGGGGTTGTTTTAAGCAGAAAAGAGATCACATCAGCATTCTCTACATGATGTGGGTTGCAATGAGCGTAATAAGGCATTGTGGCTAGAGGATGAATAATTTGATTGATTTATATGGTGCGTAAGAGAAAACCGGTTCCAGAAGGAGATTGCTAATAACATTCTGTGTAAAATCAGAAGGGAACAAAACATAGCATTATTTATACGGAGGTTCTTTGGCCTTAACAGGCATATAAATTAAATCCAGATCCTTTGAAGGGCAGTCACAATCGGACAAGCCTTGCTACATTTTGGAAGTTTCAGTGGAGATTGCATAACAGATCGGCGAGCAGAGAAAAGCTTCCAGAAAATAGTGATGAGGGATGTTGTTCATTGTGAAATCTCAAGACTCTCTTCCTTCTACTCCAAGGAAGGAGAGCTGGGAAGGGCCTTGGTTGATCCTGAAATGGCTCCAAGGTTTCCTGCTTGAGCAAGGAGGTTGGACTAGAACAGGAGTCCCCAATCCCCGGTCCATGGACCAACACCGACATGCAGAATGTCAGAAACTGGGCTGCGGAAACAAGCGAAGCCCCATCCACAAGATGCAGGCAGAACATAAAACCACACCCTCTCCAGTCTGTGGAGAAACATCTTTCCATGTAACCAGTCCCTGGTACCCAAAAGGTGGAGAGTAGGATAGGATAGGATGGGATGGGATAGGATGGGATGGGATGGGATGGGATGGGATGGGATGGGATGGGATGGGATGGGATAGGATAGGATAGGATAGGATAGAAAGGATAGGATAGGATAGGATAGGATAGGCTGGCTAGGATAGGATAGGATATAGCTCACAACATGACATGACATGACACAACAGGACACAACAGGGCAGAATAGGACAGAATAGGACAGAACAGAAAAATGAAGCAAAGCGAAGAGATAGAGTGGAGTGGAATGGAGTAGAATAGAGTAGAATTACAGAATATAGTATAATATAGAATAGAATAAGGAATAGAATAGAATAGAATTAAAATAAATAGAATAGAAAATCGAAAAGAAAAAATAGAATAGAATAGAGGAGAGGAGAGCAGAGCAGAGCAGAGCAGAGCAGAACAGAACAAAATAGAATAGAATAGAATAGAATAGAATAGAATAGAATAGAATAAAGAATAGAATAGAATAGAATAGAATAGAATAAAGAATAGAATAGAATAGAATAGAATTAAAATAAATAGAATAGAAAATAGAAAAGAAAGAATAGAATAGAGGAGAGCAGAGCAGAGCAGAACAGAACAGAACAGAACAGAACAGAACAGAACAGAACAGAACAGAATAGAATAGATGTGATAGGGAGCCATAATCATGCTGCAGCCAAGTAAACAACATGTTGTTTTGTTCCTTCTCTTTGAGCTTCTAATAGGAGAACAAGCTGAAATGATGTGCCAAGATGCACAGCTGTTTCTGGAACAGATGAAATCTGTTTCCTAATCTGTATCTAATCCAATAATGCCGATGCTCCTTTCGGCAAGGCATCTAATCTAATTCTCTTCAAGACATTCCACTGGGTCTGTTGAAAAGATTTTGAACAAAGTGTTCTAGGTGACCTTCTCATCCGCAGCCATGTTGTCCATAGAGGCTTCATCTCTAAGCCAAGAGCAACATTTGCTTTTGAACATTTTTGGAGAATACTTTTCAGAGGAATAGAACAGCCTCTGGAGTTCACAGCCAGAATGAGCACTGATCATGCCATTTGAGCATTGGAGGCTTTGTAAGATCCCTCAAGGACTGGGCTTGTATGTTTCACCATGAGAAAGTCAGTTTTGTGTAGAGGTTGAAGCAGAAGGCTGGGAGAGTGTAAGTTCTAGTCCTACTTTAGGAACAAAACCAACTGGCTGATGGATTTTGGCAATGACCCCCATTTAAATCATGAGTTTTGAGCCAAACTTCCAAAACTTCAAAAGGATTTATTGGGAGTTAACATGCTGGCACTGCCTGGGTGGAGCTGACTCTGAGACACATAATTCACTGTCACTTTTGACCCGGGTTTTTTTCCCCCACCTACTGGATGAATCATCAATCATGCTCTCCAGTTAGAATTTTTGCATGGCAGAAACTTCAGTCACCTAGTTACTATCTTTGAAAACATTTATGGAATGCAGTTTCGGTTTGCAAGCTGCTGCACTGTCCCCCCCCCCCCTCTTTCTGTTGGCCAGAGAAATATTTTATGAGTTTGACACTTGGGCCCATCAACCCAAGCAAGAAAAAGTCAAGTCAACCACTTCCCAAATCCTGCCAAGAATAATATAGGGACTTGTCCAGATAGTGACCAAGATACCAAAGATACCAAAATAAATTAATTTATCATGAGGCATAGGGTTCCAGAGACCATCCCATTGACCTTCTCAACTATTGGCCATCGATATTAAAAGATGTCTTCTGGAGCCCTTGCATCTGGATTACCACACATGGCCCACTCCTGTTTTTTTTTAAAAAGCTAGAGGTGTCCTCTTTGCATTTTAACTGAGATCTGAAGATTTTAAGAAGAATCCTCAACTGAGCGGCCAACTGGCCCACATCCTTGAAAGTTATTCCTCACCCAGAATCAGCAGACTTCAGAAAGCTTTCTAGATCACCCTGTGCTCTTATCCTGGTGAACTAGAAGATTTCAAATAACTGTCTAGATCATTGTTTGCTCATCCTGGATGCCAGACTCATTGGATTTTTGAAGGATTAGCCATGATGGTTTTTGATCAACAGTCTGACAACCAAGGAAGGCATATTGATATATTCAGTTCAAAGCAGGGGAGTAATCAGTACCACTTCTCTAATGGAGTCATTTCACAATGGGGACAGGGATATTAACTGGCTTTAAACCACCCATCCCTCTTTTTATACACAGGGTGCAATTACTCATCAGCTCCCTGAAAAGTCCCCTCTTTAACTGACTGACAAATGATTATGAAACTGGAACTTATCGCTCGGCTACAAGCTTCTGGATTAACTGGCTGGGTTCGATTTATGCATTTCTACCGCAGCAAATGTGTGTGTGTGTGTGTATGTGTGTGTGTGTATATATATATATGTTTTCTTAAGTTTTCGCAGGTACTTACATGTATGGCATTCAGCTTTGTTCGGGTATTTTCCCACGTCATTGTAGTTGTGCTTTTAAAGTTGTAGCAACGTTTCAGCAGAATCTCATCTGCCATCATCAGGCTTCTGTATTGTGTTTATCTGTATACTATACGCTATACAGAACACTATACACTATACAGCACTATACACTATACAGAACACTATACACTATAGAACACTATACAGAAGCCTGATGATGGCAGATGAGATTCTGCTGAAACGTTGCTATAACTTTAAAAGCACAACTATAATGACGTGCGAAAATATCAGAACAAAGTTGAATACCATACATGTAAGTACCCGTGAAAACTTAAGAAAACAAATATATGTATGTATGTATGTATGTGTGTGTGTGTGTACACACACACACATGCACACACACACATATGGTCACTCCTTGCTATAGGCAAGAAGAAAATTGTGTATGCTACTGACTCCAATATGTGCAACCTTGCATGCATATATATGGCAAAAAAATCAGTTGGAAGTGACCTTGAAAGCACAGGTAAACCTCCAAGCGGCCTCAACAACTCTCAGAAAGAGCGCTAACGACCAGACGACTGCAAGGAATATAAATCCTTCCATCCTCGACCATTCACTCAGAACCGATGAAGCTTCCTGGATGAGAAATGAAAGGTCTTCAAGGAAAAACAAAGTAAGTCCAGTTGCCCTTTGGAAAAAAGCACCTTTGGGACAACCGTGGATGACTGAGAATCTCCACTGATTTTTAGAAGAAATCTTGACAGATCTGGTCTTCCTGCTTACAGAAAATCAGCCAAAATCTTGCTGGACCACAAGGAACTGTTTTCAGCAGTAATAGAGATATTTTTTTTCCAAAATAGAACAAGAATTTGACTCTACTCCAGAGTTCGGGATGAATCGTCCGGATTCAGCCTCAGATAATTCTTTTTCTCCATCAACTTCTGGCAGGCCCTTATCTCCAGTCCAGATTTTACATGGCTAAATATAGTTTTGTGCCACATAAAAATTCTCCAGCAATTGAATTACCAAGGATGGTAGAGGTATGTATCTATTTTAGGGGATGTTTTTTCTCTCTCTCTTTCTCTCTCTCCTTTCAAAGCTTTCTGCTTCAGTTTTTTTTAATGTGAAAAATGCACCCATATGTATCCCCCCTTCCCCCCTGTGCTTTAATATTGTCCTAGTATTTTTGTACGCAATTTTCCCCAGATATTCTTTAAGGCTGCTTATTTTTAAACTACTGTAGGGATCTTTAGCGCATATTTCCCCTGAAGTGTGCATGGTAAAAAAAAATGCAAAAAACAGTGTTACAGTTCATGTTTAGGCTCCTAAGTAACAGATAAGAAACAGATAATCAGAGTTGGAAGGTACCTTGTAGGACATCTAGTCCAACCCCTGCTCAAGCAGGAGACCCTACACATGTCTGACAGATGGCAGTCCATGAAGCACCCACAACTTCTGAAGGCAACGTCTGTTCCATGGGTTGATTGTTCTCACTGTCAGAACATTTCTCCTTAGTTCCAGGATGAATCAATCTCTCCTGGATCAGTTTCCATCCATTATTCCTTGTCTGGCCTTCGGGTGCCTTGGAAAATAGCTTGACCCCCTTCCTCCTCTCTGGAGCAGCCCCCCAAATATTGGAAGATGCTCTCCTGTCTCCCCTGGTCCTTCTCTTCCCTAGACTAGCCATGTCCAGTTCCTGCAACCATTCATCGTATGTTTTAGCCTCCAATCTC
This sequence comes from Hydrophis major, assembly GCA_033807585.1. Taxonomy (NCBI): domain Eukaryota; kingdom Metazoa; phylum Chordata; class Lepidosauria; order Squamata; family Elapidae; genus Hydrophis; species Hydrophis major. Next base: position 10,666,666 of record CM066339.1, read on the forward strand.
CTAATCCTCCTGGTTGCTCTTCTCTGCACTCTTTCTGGAATCTCGACGTCTTTTTTATAGTGTGGTGACCAAAACTGGGTGCAGGACTCTAGGTGTGGCCTTACTAAGGCTTTATAGAGTGGGATTAGTATTTTTAATCTTATTTCTCTAGAATCACAATCAATAAAAGCAGGCCCAGAAAAGTATGGGCTCACCCACATCTATGATTGGTGACCACCACGATCAGGGAAAACACGATTAGAAGAATATGTGTGATTGTACGCCTGCTTCCCACCACTTCCATTGTAACTGCCTTTTACCCCCATCCCACTCCCCAAAAAGCATTTTGGTGTAGCCATCTGTACATATTTAGGTATTGAATTATTTCCATCCTGGGTTAAATAGGGAAAGAAAAAAAGATATGAAAGCAAATTCACTCACTCTTGTGCTTGGGAGAACATTTTGAAAGCGCACAAATTTTTAATTAATCACATCTTTCACCTCTATTAAAATTCCAAAGCAGCAAATCTCTCTCCTGAAAATTATTACCTGCAGGGCCCCCGCTCCCTCTTCAGTTTTTACACATCCTGAATATTAAAGACCGGGAGTCCATATGGGCTCTGTGTGTGTGTGTGTGTTGTTGTTGTTGTTGTTGTTTTCCCTCTGCTGCAAAGTTTGCTGGATGTGCAGTTCTGTTGGAGCAAACTTCTTTCTTAGCATGCAAGCTCGTTTATTATCCGATCCACAAATTTGATTTAATGAATAAGCGCCGGTTAAAATGTAAAAAGCCTCCCGAACTCAGAACGCCTGCCAGTCAGTTTCTGTGATTAATGTAACCCTTGCATATTACAATGGAGAGGGTTCCATTATTATTATTATTATTATTATTATTATTATTATTATTATTATTATTATTATTATTATTATTATTATTATTATTATTTCCCTTTCTCAACAGAATAACACAAATCTTTCTCCAAATGGGGCAAAGCTGTTCTGCTAAGCTTTTGATTCCTTCAAGCATGTTGTATGCCCTTTGCAAAGGCATTATTTCACCGAAGTTAAAGCTAAAAGATCCTGAACTCAATCTTTTGAACGTTAAGAAAGAATGAACACCATTATTTTTTGGGAGGGCTCGTACGCCGATTCAAAATGTTTGTCTTTAAAAAGAGGCAAAAGAAGGGGAAAAAAACGTTGTGCTATTAAATCGACCAACAACAACAGACACAAACCCTCACAAACCAACCAACCACAATTTTACTACAGTATATCCCCACTTCCACTCATTGGAACAAGTTGTGTGCTGGATGGAAGTGAAAATTTTGAAATCGTGGCTTTTATATAAGAGCAATTACACTGCAGGGATGACGTATGTTCTGTAAGCCATATTAAAATCTCTTGGCAAGCTCGACTCCACTCCCGGAGTTTCGTGTTCAGCTAGTCAGATAACAGACAATCAGAATTGGAAGAGACCTTGGAGGTCATCTAGTCCAGGGGTCACCAACCTTTTGGACCTCAGGGACCACCAAACTCATAACTTTAAATCCCATGGACCAGAGACCCTGGGAAAATCCCCTCAAAAATGTGTTGTGAATGAATAAATATCAAATAAAGTTATCTTGAGCTTGAAGTCAAGTGCAGGGTTCTGGCCCTGCACTTCTGATTGGCTGTTAAATGGCAAGATCGGATTGGTCCATTCAGGAGAATCTGATTGGCCATTAACAGGCCGTTCTCATTGGTTAATGGAGCTAGCGCTCCTAGGTTGCTATTGATTGAATAGTTAATAAGTTGCCTATATAAGGAAGGCTATAGCAGCCATCCAGTTTGAGCTGTCACACCATGTAAATAAAGAGTTTGAAGTTCACTGTTTCCACCAACTCGTCTCCATTATTCACACCCATGCTCCATACTTAACAAAATGTATGCAGGAAAATTTCCTACCCTGTTTTCCTACCGATTGATCATTCTTTATTTGGGATCACAGGATGCTGTCTGTTCTTGGAGGGGGGGGGGAGAGAGACTTTTGGCTTCGTGCAAGGAAAACAGCAGAAGCAGCAGAAGTCTTTCTTTCTCTCCCCCAAACTCCGCCAGAAATGAGTCTTTGCCAGCTCAGCCTCTTGGAGCAGGAGGCCTTGCAGGGTCCCAAAGACTCATTTCTGGCAGAGTTTGGGGGAGAGAAAGGAAGACTTTTGCTGTTTTCCTTGCGTTCAGCCAAAAGTAGAAGAAGAAAGAAGTGGAAAGAAGCAGCCTGGTGGCCAGGCCAGGCATGTGGGGTGAGTGAGGCAAGTTCCCCCCCTCTGCCCTTTCTCCCCTCCCCTCACTACCTCATGTTGTTCGCAATGCAAGCGACGCAAGCCTTGTGTTCCTGCGCAGCCTGGATTAATTGCTTGGGATGGGGGGATGACATTTCTCTGCAGACTACCTAAATTTTCTCACGGACCACCAGTGGTCCCAGGCCCACCGGTTGGCCACCATTGATCTAGTCCAACCCCCCGCCCAAGCGGGAGAGACCTACACCATTTCTGACAAATGGCAGTCCAATTTCTTCTCGAAGGTCTCAAGTGATGACTTATGACCATGGTGGATGACATCCTTGACTTATGACCATGCTTGAGCCCAACATTTATATTGCTAAACCAGATATTTGTGAGTTTTACCCCATTTTCATGAACTTTTGTGACCCAGTGATTAAGTGAATTGCTTGCAGGTCCTTAGGTCAGGAACATGGTCATTAAGTGAATCTGGCTTCCCTAGTGACTTTGCTCCATCAGGCGGTTGCCAAATAGGGAATCGCATGACCCCGGGATGCTGCGACCATCATAAATATGAACCGGTGGCCAAGCCTTCTGAATTTTTGATCACACAAGCACGTAGGATGCTGCAACAGTCGCATGCAAAAATCACTCATTTTTTTCCAGTGCTGTTGTAACAACGGTCACTAAATGAATTGTTCTAAGTCAAGGACTACCTATATACAGAGGTGGTATTCAGCCAGTTCTGACCAGTTCTGGAGAACCGGTAGCGGAAATTTTGAGTAGTTCGGAGAATCGGCAAATCCCACCTCTTCTCTGCTTCCCATTGAGTCCCAGCTGATCGGCTGGGTCTCCTTTGGTTGCCCTGCACAGGAGAACGGAGCTGGAAAGCAGGTTAGTTGGGTGGGGAATGAATGGGGATTTTACAGTAACCTTCCCCTGCCATGTCCACCAAGCCACACCCACGGAAGCGGTAGTAAAAAAAATTTGAATCCCACCACTGATGTGTAGAGTCTTCTGACATAATCTATACAAATAATCTATACACGCCCACCAAGCCATGCCACCGGACCGGTAGTAAAAAACAAATTGAATCCCACCACTGCCTGTATAATACCATGATGGGTTGTTTAGTTTTGTTTTGTAGCCACGGAAGCATGCCTTCATCAACAACTTCCCAGCCTAGCTGCCCTGAGATTTTATTTATTTTATTTTTGCTGGTTTCCCTCCCAAATATTTTGCAACGCTCCATGGGGGAAAACCTTCTGTGTTGGTTCTTCTGAGCCTTTCCACTCCAGAGTCTAATAAACTGTGACCCAAAATAGTGTTTGTCTTTTATCATGTCCAATGAGCCAAAGATGTAATTAGCTTTAAAACATTATTAACGCTGACTCACATTCTGGCTTGCTAATGATGACTGTTTAATCTCCCTGCTTAATGTCTTGACTGCAATTGGGAGGTGGCCCCCGCCCTCCTCTTTTTTTTGGGGGGGGGGAGGGGGGCTTGCTGAAATCTGTCTCACACTGCTCCAGCCTTGGGCGTTTGAAAATAAAACACCCCCATCAAGGACAGTCTGGTTTCTCTGACTGATAATGTTCCACCTGCAGACTCAGAGGAAATCAAAGCTGTGTTGAGAGAGGTAAGGGTAACATGTAGCCTGGGCTTTAGGCAACATTATCAACAGAGAGGTAGACAAGAGTCAAAGCGGCCCTTGCGCCTGTGGGAATACAAGGAGGAGGAGGAGGAGGAGGAGGGGTAGACAGGAATCAAGGTGAATGAATGAGCTTAGATGAATCAGTGCTTATTGTTCTTGGTTTGGGGCCTGATAGGCAGTTATATAAATAAGACTGATAGGTGGATGGATGGTTATAGAGACAGAAAGAATGATAGAGAGAGAGAGAGAGACAGACAGAAAGACAGATATATAGATAAGAGAGAGAGGAAGGAAGGAGGAAGAAAGGAAGGACTATATAGTGAGAGAAAGAGAAAGGGGGGGACAGAGATGGAGAGGGAGAGGGAGAGAGAGAGGAGAGGGAGAGAGAGAGAGGATACCGAGCTGGAATGTAGTCTGGATTCCCTGGAGGAGTAAGAGAGAACTCAGTCCAGATATTTTGTGTGAAAGAAAAAGGGTGAAGACAGTCCTCCCTAACAGTTCCCAGAGAGTTCTCAATCTGGCAAAGTTCTGTCTATGGGTAGGATAATTTAAAAAAAACAAAAACAAAAAAACTCAGTTTGATAGAATCAATACATGTTGTTCTTGGTTTGGGGCCTGACAGTCAACCTAGTTCATCCTTGGCATTGTTTTCAAGACTGCATGAATTTAAAAAGTGGTCTATGAACCCAAATCCAGAAAAAAAAAGATGTGATTTTCATTCTTGACATCTCAGGGAATTGAATCATCTTTTCAGCGATGCAATAATTGAGCCATATGGTAAAAAAAAAAGAGCTACACATTTCCCCTCCTAACAGCTCTCTCTTTCTCTCTCTCTCTCTCATACTCTCTCTTATTCTGTCTCTCTCTCTGTCATTCTTTCTGTGTGTGTCATTCTCTCTCATTCTCTCCCTCATTCTCTGTCATTCCCTCTCTTATTCTGTCTCTCTCTCTCATTCTCTCTCTGTGTCATTCTCTCTCTCATTCTCTGTCTGTCATTCTCTCCCTCTCATTTTTTCTCATTCTCTCTCTCATTCTCTCTCTTATTCTGTCTCTCTCTGTGTCATTGTCTCTCTCATTGTCTCTCTCATTAGCTCTCTGTCATTCTCGCTGTCATTCTCTCTCTCATTCTCTCTCATTCTCTGTCATTCTCTCCCTCTCATTCTCTCTCTCATTCTCTGTCTTTCTCTCCCTCTCATTTTTCTCATTCTCTCTCTCATTTTGTCTCTCTCTGTGTCATTGTCTCTCTCATTCTCTCTCTCATTCTCTCTCTGTCATTCTCTCTCTCATTCCCTCTCACATCTCATTCTCTGTCATTCTCTCCTTCTCCTTCTCTCTCTCTTTCTCTTATTCTCTCTCTCTCTCTCTCCACTTATTCATGAAAAATCTCATTGTGGATTCTTCAGCTAATATTCTGGAGACTGCACATACTGGAGAAATGATACTGACTTTTTCAGACCACTAGACCACATCGGAGGCAATGATGAACAAAATCTTCCTGTAAGGCTTGGCCCTGGCAGTTTATCGAGAAGCCGTTAATGAGCTTCTGCCAGGCAGGACAAATAATACGCACCAACTCAAAGTGCGAGACATATCCACCAAACCTCCCGTCCTTCCCGAAGGCACCAATTATCCCTTTTAAGAGCTGACAGGGAGGCTATGCATACCGGTAGTCCTCGCCTTACAACCACAATTAGGAGCAGAATTTCCATTGCTAAGCCCAGCAATTGTTAAGTGAGGGCACCCAATTTTATGACCACTTTGTTGCTAAGCGAATCACAGCAGTTGTTGAGTGAATCAGGCCGACCTTAAGTGAATCTGAACTTCTCCCATTGGTTTTACTTGGCGGAAGGCAGATGGGTAAATCGCAAGTGGGGTTCACGTGGCCCTGGGATGCTGCTCCTGTTAAGCATCTGAATTTTGATCATGGGACCATGTGGATCCCCTGATCGTGTGATTCAGAAGTGCGGAAAAACAGTCCTGAGTCACTTTTTTCAGTGTTGTTCAGAGGTGGTATTCGGTCGGTTCTGACCGGTTCTAAAGAACCGGTAGCGGAAATGTTGAATAGTTTGGAGAAGCGGCCAATACCGCCTCTAACTAGCTCCAACCCCATCTATTCCCTGACTCCCATTGAGTCCCAGTTGATTGGCTGGGTCTCCTTTGGAGAGGAGAACGGAGCTGAAATCAGGTTAATGGAGTGGGGAGGGAATGGAGATTTTACAGTATCCTTCCCTTACCGTGCCCACCAAGCCACGTCCACAGAACCGGCAGTAAAAAAAAAAAAAATGAATCCCAGCACTGGTGCTGTTGTAACTTCAAATGGCACAAAACGAACCCTTGTAAGTCGAGAACTCCCTATATATGCACGACATTTGATTGCAGCTTTAGAGTCTCCTAAGTAATGGTGGCAAACATACCAAGCTAAAAACCAGAGTGTGCAAATAACAGAACTGCAGAGCAATTTTGTCTCAAAGGAAGAGTCAGCAGAAATGCTTTGAACACATTTTGCAACCCAGGTGCTTCCTTTATTTTCCATTTGGAGACCTTGAGCTCTTTATACACAGAGGAATCTCTACCCCATATATTTACTACCATCTTTGAGAAGCAAATAGCAATCGCACTTAGACTTATATACCACTTCCCAAGTCTTTCCAGCCTTCCCTAAGTGGTTTACAGAGTCAGCCTCTTGTTCCCAACAATCATTTTACTGACTTCAGAAGGACGGAAGGCTGAGTCAACCTTGAGCCCATCAGTATTGAACTCCTGCCTGTGGGCAGAGATACCTTGCATTCTAACCATTGTGGACCATGGATGGATGGATGGATGGATGGAAGGATGGAAGGAAGGAAAGAAGGAAGGAAGGAAGGAAGGAAGGAAGGAAGGAAGGAAGGAAGGAAGGAAGGAAGGAAGGAAGGAAGGAAGGAAGGAAGGAAGGGGGAAAGGAAGAGGAATAGCAACAGCAATAGCACTTCGATGTATATACCGCTTCACAGGGCTTTCCAGCCTTCTCTAAGTGGTTTACAGAGCCAGCCTCTTGCCCCCAACAATCTGGGTCTTCAGTTTACTGACTTTGGAAGGATGGAAGGCTGAGTCAACCTTGAGCTGGCCAGGATTAAACTGCTGGCAGTCAGCAGAATTAGCCTGCAATACTGCATTCTAAGCATTGTGCACTGAGGGAGGGAGGGAGGGAGGGAGGGAGGAAGGAAGGAAGGAAAAGGAAGGAAGGAAGGAAGGAAGGAAAAGGAAGGAAGGAAGGAAGGAAGGAAGGAAGGAAGGAAGGAAGGAAGGAAGGAAGGAAGGAAGGAAGGAAGGAAGGAAAAAGAAGAAAGGAAGAGCAATAGTAATACTCTTATATACCAATTCACAGTGCTTTAAAGCCCTCTTTAAGAAGTTTACAGAGTAAGCCTGTTGCCCTCAACAATCTGGGTCCTCATTTTACCAACCTCAGAAGGATAGAAAATGGAGACAATCATGAGCCAGTGAGAATCAAACTGCTGGCAGTGGGCAGAGTTTGGATGCAATACTGTATTCTAACCACTGCATACCATGGATGGATGGGAGGTAGGGAGGGAGAGATGGAGAGATGGAAGGAAGGAAGGAAGGAAGGAAGGAAGGAAGGAAGGAAGGAAGGAAGGAAGGAAGGAAGGAAGGAAGGAAGGAAGGAAGGAAGGAAGGGGGAAAGAAAGAACAATAGCAAGAACACATATATAGCACTTCATGGTGCTTTACAACCATCTCTATGCAGTTACAAAATCAGCCTATTGCCGCCAACAATTTGGGTCCTCATTCTACCAACCTCAGAAGGATGGAAGACTGAGTTAACCGTGAGCCGGTCAAAATTGAACTGCTGAACTGCAGGCAGCTGGTAGTCAGTAGAAGCAGCCTACAGTACTGCTTCTAATCACGGCACCACCATGGCAAAGTGGTTTGAGTGCTTGGAGCGCTGGGGCAGGTGGTGAGCAAGCCCACGTTTGAGACCCAAGAGTTGTTGTGGGCAGGGTTGAGCTCCCGCCCGTCACTCTAGCTCCTGCCAGGCACATGAAAAGAGTCCCCAGTTGGGCATTCCCAAGGCAACTAACTAATCCTTTCAACCCAGAAGTGCCTCAGCGCGTTTTACACCAACCAACCTACTATCCTTGAATAGAGAACAGGTGTTGGTTCTACAACTTTCATCCACCAGGCACGACCCATCAACGGAAGCAAATGAAATAATCTCTGCTACTCGCTTATGAGTAAAGTCTTAGAATTAGAATTAGAATTAGAATTAGAATTAGAATTAGAATTAGAATTAGAATTAGAATTAGAATTAGAATTAGAATTAGAATTAGAATTAGAATTAGAATTAGAATTAGAATTAGAATTAGAATTAGAATTAGAATTAGAATTAGAATTAGAAGAACTTTATTGTCATTGTACAACTACAACGAAACTGTGGATGCACCCCAGCAACCGTTCGCAAGACAATAAATAAATTAAATAAATAAATGCGTAGTCTCCTATGGAAATCAGAAGTTGCTTAGTGGGCTCAGATGATCCAATCGGTAAGCAGTGATAAGGCCAGATTGATGCTCATTTTCAATATGCCATTAATCGAATGAGTTCAACACCCTGTGTGCCAGGGAAAACTATTGGCAACAATTGCACGAATTTGTTCTTGCCAGCTGCAACAAGGCAAAATTGCTCTCCAGCAAATAGTCTTACTGCCAACAAACTTTGTCTCCAAAGTCCTTCAGCACACATGGGCAAATTTGTGTACAACATACCGGTTTGGTGCTTGCCAACTGGAATCACAAGCTGCGTTATTAACCACTTTCTGCAAGGAGCTGTAAGTTACATAAATCCTTGTAGTCCCGATTGGCTCAACTGATAATGCACATTGAGTATCCATTTATAAACATGCATTATGTACTCCATTCCCTGTCCTCGGGTTTACTACAGCAAGCAAGCATTCTTCAGCAGAGATAAGAAATTATCTAGGACTGTCTCTTTTGCAAGAATGAAGGGAGAAAATATCAGTGCCTGGTTGTTGCTTATTTTTAGTTTCAAGTTCATTTTCTTGTGTCATCTGTCCTAAAGGTCTAAAAAATACCTCATGCTGTTCTAATCAAGAGCGAAGGTTATTGTTGCATTCCCGGTCTATAAATGCACCTGATGAATCTTGCAAAGTTCTGCTATGGCAAATACCAAATGAGAGAAGCAAGGCAGATGGAAGATTGACAGTTCCAAAGGCTGAATAGTTTTCTTAGGTAGGGAGGAAGAATGAAAGGGAAGGAAGGATAGAAGGAAGAAGAGAACAATAATGAAAGGAGGAGAAGGAGAAGGAAGGACGAAAGGAAGAGGCAAAAGAGAATAATGAGAAGAGGAGGAGGAGGAAGAGAAGAAAAGTTGAAAGGGAGAGAAGGATCAAAGAAAAAAAATGAAAGGAGGAGAAGGAAGGATGAAAGGGAGAGGCAAAAGAGAATAATGGGAAGAGGAGGAGGAAGAGGAGAAAGAAAATTATAGGAAACCTCCCTCCCCAAATTAAAATATTCTTTATTCTTAAAATTAAAAGGCTGGAATATTTCCCCAAAGGAGAAATTGATAAAAATCTTAACAAAGGCAGAAAGCAACCCCAGCCTTCCTGCCATAGGGAAAACAGCTTCAAATTGACCTTTAGGAATTTCAGATTTGGTATGCATTCAGAAAGACTAGTCCATCCTATTCATAAACAAAACACCTTCAGCCACAAGCTCCACCAGAAGGCTGGAGCTGATGGGATTAAGAATTTACATTCCTTTTCCCAAATTCTAAAGGACAGGACAGGACCTTTAGAACACAATAGGGTTAACCCACCATCATTAAAATAGCAAAAGACACAAGGCTTACAACATTGCACAACCCCCTGGAGCATCTCAGAACCCTGTAAAGATCCATCCACTCACTCAGCCATTTTGTCAGTCACCCCAGAAAACTGTTTCTGTCATTAAAGTTTCTGGAAACCAAATAAACTTTCTTTCCTTGAAGTCAGCTTCCATTTTTCTTTCCAGCACTTTCCCCTGGCTTGGAACAGGACTGGATTTTCCTTCCAACAGAAGAAAGGAGAAGAAAAGGGAAGGAAGGAAGGAAGGAAGGAAGGAAGGAAGGAAGGAAGGAAGGAAGGAAGGAAGGAAGGAAGGAAGGAAGGAAGGAAGGAAGGAAGGAAATACTTTCCTTCTGCTTAGCACTCAGCAAAGGAATTGCTTGTGAAATTCAAATACTGTTTACAAAATAATCCCAGGAGTATTATTTGGGTGAGATCCCAATTTTTAAGCCTCTGCCTAATGCCTGTTTTTCAAAAAGTGCCCAACAGCCAACTTTACTGGACATTCAGACGTATTTTTAATGCCTGTGATCTTCAGAAGACTGGATGTTATCTTCTCCTTTGGGATTAGATAAACAGCGATAATCCTTTGGGATTAGATAAACAGTGCTGCAGAATCCATCCAGTCTTGATTCAGAACACAATTCCTTTTTTTAAAAAAACAAACAAACAGATTTTATGACACTGGACTCAGCATTCAGTAGCAGTTCCAATGTTCTTGGGAGTTTAAATTCCTGCTAATAATAATAAAAAAAAATTTTAAAAAGGAAAGGAAAGCAAACTTACTTGAACGCATTAGCCTCTCCATGGACCTTGTAATTTTCAGCATTTATTCTTGAAATTACTCTGGTCACGGCAATAAGGATGCAAATATTAACCTATCAAAATGAAAAGAATAAAGGACTGCATGAGGAAAGCAAATGATGAGGTTGTGAGGGGTAGGGGGAAGTTTAGATACACGTGCATACATTTACACACACAAACACACAGCATGTAACTCACAACTATTACAAGTTATTTCCTGTGTGATTCTCTTTTCTCCCCCTTTAAATGGATATATATATTCAGGAGTGTTTTGCTAAAGACAGACTTTGAGTCTTTTGTATGCAAAGCATGCCCCCGACTCGAGAGCCTTTTATAGAGCCTCCCATAAAAATCACATTGAAGGCTCCATATAATGACTCTCCCAAAGCACTAATATCTCAGATATTATGAAGTATAACAAAGTAATCTTCCTCCCCCAAACACTCTTAAAAGGTGCTCTTCTAAGAAAAAAAAATAGTTCAAACTCAGGGGATTGAAGGGAAGCTAGCTAAACCCTGGAGAAAGGAATTGCAGGATGAAAAAGAGGACATTCACCCACCCTCTTCATCGACCTAATGCCTGTGGATACACTGGTTGAGGATAATGGGGACTGGAGTCCAACTCAGGGAACATCTCCTAAGAGGAAGCTAACCTCCTCAAATCAAAATCAAATCAAATCTTTATTGTTATGGTTCAAAACTGGGTTACATACAAAAATAAGTGAACAAAACTATGTGATAGAACAAATTATTGTGGAGCCTTCTTGGAACGGCTGACAGGACTGTGTTGTGGACTGAAGACAGATGATGTCATAGCCTTCCTCTTCTGTTGAGAGAGGACTATTCAGTTTTGATATTGATGGCCTCTTTGATCCTTCTTTCAAACTAGCAGTCCTCTCTGTCCAAAATGTGGACTTTGTTGTCTTCAAAAGAGCAGCCTTTGTGTTTTAACTGCAGGTGGACTAGTGAATCTTGTCCTGGTGGGTTTGTTCTCCTATGTATCTGATGGGTTTGTATCTCCTAACACATCAGAACTAAATGCACCTTTGGGGCAACCATGACCTGGATGACTGATAATCTCCATAGACACAAAAGCAACAATAAAACCAACAATATCCCTACACAATACTGATTGGATATGGTGGAATCTGGTGCTGAGTTGCATAATTCATTGGTAGGTTTTAAAGAGACCCCAAAGGGATCCCACCATAAATCTTCATAGTATTTATCTAATAGTTATTGTGATCACCCCGGGCGTGGCACAAAAGCAACACAGTCAGATAATCAGTAGGAGTCCCTTTATTAGCTCCACCTTTGCCTCCAATGTCATGGTTACGTTCTGGGCTAGAGAAAAACTCTCCCAGAAACAGAATCAAGTCCAAAACATGGTCAACAAAAACTGTAACTATAAGTCCAATCAAGGCAAAATGAGGTAATTAGTCCGGCAGGGTAGGAAAAGGAATTCCAGATGTGAAGGCATGACAATAACTCAACACAGTTGGGAGGACGCCAGGAACACAGATAACCAAAGTCAATACAAGATAAACTCACGTTTGCTCCCAGCAGATGCCACACTCAGCTTGCAACTCTTTTAAACTCTCATTCCCAGGTATGGCTAATGAAGGGAATCAAGGCCCTTTCCTCCCCCGTAAGCCATGCAACCACATTGCTCTCTTCTCCTTTCCTCCCTGCATGCCCTAGGATGAAGAGAGGGTGGGTCTTCCTCTGAACTCCTTTCTCCTTTGTTCTACCTCTTCCCTGCTCTGCCGAGCTGGACTTTGCCCTTCCGCAATTTCCTCCACAGCCAATGGAGCCACACTCCCACTCCCTGTCAGCTGTTCATCTTCCTTGGATTCAGACTCCGACAGGGCCATGACAATACCATTTCAGACAGATGGCTCTCCATCTGGTCTTGAAAGCCTGCAATAATGGAGCACTTCTGTTTATTCCACTGGTTAATTGTTTTCACTGTTAAGAAGTTTCTCCTTAGTTCCAGGTTGCTTCTCTCCTCACGTAGTTTCCACCCATTGTTTCTTGTCTTGCCTTCTGGGGCTTCAGAACATAACTTGACCCCCTCTTCTTTGTGTCACACAATTGGGAAGATGCCAGGAACACAGATGAGCCACGATGATACAAGATAAATTCACGTTTGCTCCCAACAGCTTGCTGCACGCAGCTTCCCTTTTTTATACACTGTGTTCCCAGCTGCAGCTAATGAAGGGAATCAGGGCCCTTTCCTCCCCCGTAAGCCATGCAACCCACATTGCTCCCTTCTCCATTCCTCCCTGCATGCCTTAGGATGAAGACGGGGTGGGCCTGGGTCTTCCTCTGAACTCCCTCAGACTTTGAACTCCCAGCCAGACTTTGCCCTTCCTTAGTTTCCTCCACAGCCAACGGAGTCACATTCCCACTCCCTGTCAACTCTTCGTCTTCCTCCTAGGATTCAGACTCTGACAGGGGCATGACAGTTATGCGAAGAGTACTTTAGTCTGGCAAGATTCCTATTTACAAGCAAACAGCAATAAAGGAACTACTTTGAGCTATTTATGGTGTCATTCCTGGTTCTCTGGATATGACATTGGACTGCAATATAACATTTAAACTTGGATGTTCAGCATTCATGTTTAAAATTCCAACTCTTAGTAGGCAACTGAGTCTATCGGCTTCCTAGGGTGAGAAAATAATGACAGCTTCCCCCCACCCCTATCGAATAACGTTCTGCAAATAAATGTCTTTATTAAGCAGCCATCCAAAGAAAGTTGGATAATAGATGGTGCCTTTCCTTTCACTGGGATTCTGGCATCTATTCTCCATCTCCATAATTAGTTGGAAATATAAGCTCCCCTCTCACCTTCCCATTATTTAGCCAATACTTAACAATTGTCCACAGCTGCCAATTGGACTCGGGTTATATGCGGTCTATAAAACTTGTGAACCAGTCAAATTATAATGAGAGAGAGAAAAAAAAAGGATGGTTCCAAGAGATTGTGGTTCTTGTTGCCCAGATTTCATTATGGGCTAATTTCTGTTATAAGAATGCTTTTCCCCTATAACAAATGTACAGCATAAAAATGTAACAACCACCTGTTTTTGGCAAAGATAACTAGAAACCCAATGTGTGGGCTTTGCTTGAGCTTCTGATTTGAAGATGGACAGTTAAAGGGGAAATCTTAACCAGTTATCCTTTATCCTTATTTCATTTGTTCTCTTTTCCTCTTCTTTGCTTTCACAACTGGGACTTATCCCAAGGACTCTCAGGTACGAATTTTATTTGGATATGTTGAAGGCTGTCATGTTTTGCCAGCTTTTTGAGATAGACCAAGTGAGGAAAGAGTTCCTATAACTCTGCTTCTCCTTCCTTCCTTCCTTCCTTCCTTCCTTCCTTCCTTCCTTCCTTCCTTCCTTCCTTCCTTCCTTCCTTCCTTTTCCCTCCTTCCCTTCCACCTTCTCTCCCTCCCTCCTTTATTCCTCCTTCCCATCTTTTTTCCTTCCTTCCTTCCTTCTTTTCCTTCTTTCTTTTTTCTTTCTTTTTTCTTTCTTTCTCTCTCTCTCCCTCCGTCCCTCCCTCTCTCCCTCCCTCCTTCCTTCCTTCTTTTTTGCTAAACTTTTATTTTATTTTAGCTTAGTTTAGTTTAGTTTACTTTTATTGTCATTGCACCTCATACAGCGAAATCAAACACCATCTTCAGTGCACCTCATGACCATGAAAATAGACACAAACACACATCGTTCACCCTCCACACATTGAACCGAAAAACCACAACACCACACCAACACTGCACAATACAGCAGAATTCAAAAGAGTGACTGCCCTGGGATGGAAGCTGTTTTTCGCCTATTTGCTCTTGTTTTTATTATTCTGTACTGACTGCCAGATGGTAATAGTTAAAAAAAAAGGGTGCCTAGGATGAGATGGATCTTTAAGGGTGTTTTGAACTTTCTTAAGGCAACAGGAGTTATAAAGCTCTTCCAAAGAGGGGAGAGGGCAACCCATGATCTTCTGGACAATGACATTAACCCTCTGGAGTGTTTTCCTATCTATCATGGTGCAATTGGCTAACCAGGCATAAATGCAGTCAGTTAAGATACTCTCTATGGTGCAGCAGTAGAAGGTCACCAGCAGTTTTTCATTCAGTCGTTGTTTCCTGAGAAGTCTCAGGTAGTATAATCTCTTCGGGGCCCTTTTGACCAGGGCTGCAATGTGGGGAACCCAGGTCAGGTCCTCTTTTAGGGTAACACCCAGAAACTTAAAACTGGCCACTTGCTCCACTCGGTCTCCATGGATAAGCAAGGGCTGGAGGTCTGATCTGTTCCTTCTATAATCCACTATAAGCTCCTTGGTCTTATTGGTGTTGAGGACCAAGTTATTGTCTCTACACCACGCAAGCAACCAGTCCACCTCAACTCGGTATTCCCCCTGGAGATGAATCACTGTTATACAATCACTGAATACAACAGTGTTGTATTATCTGAAAATTTAGCAATAGTATTACTAGCGTGAGTGGGAATGCAGTCATGCATATAAAGAGTATAGAGTAAGGGACTCAACACACAACCCTGTGGTGTACCAGTGTTAAGAATAAGGGCTGAAGAGGTATGATTACCTAATCTGACCCTCTGTGAGCGGCCAGACAGGAAATCTATAATTCAAAGGCATTTTTTCTTCTTTAATAATGGATTCCCGAGAGCCTGGGAGATATTGTCTCTCCTCTCCATCCATTTTGACAAGCCAGATTCAAGGCATTGCAAAGGTTTGATGTTGCAGATTGCAAAGGAATCACATTCAATTTCACCAAACTTCCCGGAAAAGAGCAAAGTGAACTACAGTTCATTGCTGCAAAGCACGATCTCACACGCTGCAACATCTAAAACTCGACCAAAAGCATACAAGGTTATGAGATTTCCTTCTTAATGTCAAAATGTTGCTCCAGCAAATAACCAAGTACTTTAAGGCACATAGGCAAACAATGGGCACCTTAACCCAGTTTGAGCAAACAAATTAGATCTGTATAGCTTTATTAATGTTCTAAATGGATGGAGCAAAAAATCCATTTGACTCCTGCTAACAAATAAATCTCTGAACAACTATCAGCTTGTTACATCAGGAAGCGCTCTGTTCTCACTTTCTCTTTCTAGATATATGTAATATCTGACCTTGGAAGGTAGGAAAATGCAACACAACCAAGGGAAAAGTCAAATAAAAGATAGCTGAACCCACAGCAGGGCTTTGGGTGTGCCAAATGTCTTAGAAAGGACATAACAGAATAGCAGAAAGAGAATAACAGAATAGCAGAATAACAGAATAACAGAGTTGAAAAGGACCTTGGAGGTCTTCTAGTTCAACCCCCTGCACAAGCAGGAAATCCTATACCCAGTGGTGGGATTCAGCCAGTTTGCACCAGTTCACAAGAACTGGTTGTTAACTTGCTGAGCAGTTTAGTGAACTGGTTGTTGGAAGAAATCATCAGGGCAGAGAACCAGTTGTTAAATTATTTTGAATCCCACCACTGCCTGTACCATTTCAGACAAATGGCTGTCCAATCTCTTCTTAAAAATCTCTAGTGTTGGAGTATCCACAACTTATAGAGGACAGTCATTTCACTGATTTATTGTTCTCACTATCAAGAAATTCTTCCTAGGTTGCCTCTCTCCTTGGTTAGTTTCCACCTGTTGCTTCTTGCCTTGCCTTCAGGTGCTTTGGATAATAGGTTGACCCTCTCTTCTTTGTTCAAGATTGACCCTCTCTCTTCTTGAAATGTTGAGCAGACAGGATTGTGGGAGGGAGACAACACAGTGCAACATATGTTATAGATCTAGGGAGTGGCCCTACCATAAGTATCATGCAACTAGCAGAAGGATCTAAATTAAGCTAAAAATTAAGAAAACCACATTGCGAATTAGGTACTCTATCACCTTGTTGTTTTCTTTAGAGATGCTAAAGATGGATCTTGCATCTCTTCTGGATGCAAAATTGAGACTCAGAATTGGTTCTTCTATCTAGGCCAAAAAAGTTGGGCAGTTTAACAGGCTTGGACACTATTTCTATTAATCATGGTTTATGGACTGGGCCAAAATAGGAGGGTTCACATCACATTATATATTAATGACATTAAGTCATAAACCATGCTTTTTCAAGCCACAGTTGCTGGTTACCAGGGAACGATATTATGTCTGAACTCGGTAATGGTGGAAATCTGAATTTCTTTGAAATGTCCAGTGGGACATCTCTCTTTGAAAAAAAAAAACAACTAACCAACTTCAGAACATGAAACCAGGGACTCTTTCTGCTTCCTTTATCTGGGTCAGGAGGGAGAGGAATAGATTTCCAATCGTCAAGACTTTTAAAAAGTCGGTTGAAGAGGTTCCTAGAAATGGAAGCTCTCAGTTTTCAACTGCTTTTTTATTATTTCTTTCCCCCCCGAGCACTTTAATGTCCTCCATTGGAATGAAGAGTTGACTAAGCTTCTGTCTGTCATCTTTAATAGGCACTTATGAGTTGTTGTGACTATGGGATCGTTTATAAGCTCAGACAAAAATTTGTTTTGCAGATGGTGCTCATTGCATCTGTGCATGTTGTTATCAGCTGAGTTGGAAGGACCTCTCCCACATATGAGATAGTCTCCAAGCAGCTTATATTTTGATAATAACTGCACTACCATGCCAAGGATAATATCCAAACACCTGTCGAGGCTGTGACTAAGAAATAAAGGAAGGGCAGGGCTGAAGAATAAGTTCTTTTGGCGATTAGCAATGATCCTTCTTAATGGGTATCTAATTCCTGTTCATTCTTTTGAAATCGCTGCGTAGGTCCAAGCCAGATTTCTTCAAAAGAAACACTAAGGGCAGCTCTTGAAAATACATGCTATTAAGAGATGAAAGGTAAAGCTAAGTCTTAAAAAATCCAGGTTCCCCTCTGTGGTTTCCAGGACTATCCAGCCCCTAATATTGTGTAGGTTGGAGGAGGAGTGGGGATAGTGTTGTATTTGTGGGGTCTTTGGTGCTCTCTGAGCTTGGTGGTTTTCCTGCAGTTATTTCATTACCCAACTAGGGAACATCATAAGTGCTAGAAGGGAGTGGAAGAGGAGGAGAAGGAGCAGGAACAGGAGCAGGAGGAGCAGGAGGAGGGGGGAGCAGGAGGAAGACCATGGGATCCTTAGTGCTCTCTGAGTTTAGTGGCTTTCTTGCAGATATTTCATGATCCAACTAGGTAACATCATTAGTGCTAGAAGGGAATGGTGTGGCTTGTCCCATCAGATCTTAGGGGTTCCTTGATCAGGCTTTTTATTGAGTTGGTAGTTCCTTAATTGGAAGAATTGTGTTGGGGCATAAACAGGGAGCAAACCCAACTCACTTCTAGCACTGATGATGTATTTATTTATTTATTTATTTATTTATTTATTTATTTATTTATTTTTGTCAATTGCTTACAAGATAACGGGTATAAGTAAAAACATAGTTATGAATACATGGATACATATCAGAAAAATAAAAGAAATAAAAGAAACAATAGGACAGGGACGGTAGGCACATTGGTGCGCTTATGCACGCCCCTTACAGGCCTCTTAGGAAAGGGGTGAGGTCAATAGTAGACAGTCTAAGGTTAAAGTTTTGAGGGTTTGGGGAAGA
Source organism: Hydrophis major (assembly GCA_033807585.1). Classification (NCBI taxonomy): domain Eukaryota; kingdom Metazoa; phylum Chordata; class Lepidosauria; order Squamata; family Elapidae; genus Hydrophis; species Hydrophis major. The sequence goes on from CM066339.1 coordinate 10,684,816, forward strand.
AACCACAGAGTCAGGGAGAGTATTCCAGACACTGACTACTCTATTGCTGAAATCGTATTTCCTGCAATCAAGTTTGGTGCGATTAACTTTGAGTTTGTATCTATTGCGTGATCTTGTATTGTTATGGTTGAAGCTGAAGTATTGATTGACATTGCAATGTATGATTTTATGTACTATACTTGTGTTACCTAATTTGGTGATAAAATGTCTACAAGAAAAGGAAGGTTTAAATAAAATCATGAAGATTTAAATAAAATCATGTTGAAGTTTATATGACAAGGTAAAAAAGTGAGAATAAAGCTAAAGCTTTTGCAAGACGCTAGAATTAGAGGAGGTTTTGGCCTGCCTAATTGGGAATTGTATTATCAAGCTGCAAATTTGATGTGGGTCAAAGAATGGATAACATTAAGAAAGCATAGATTGTTGACATTAGAAGGGCATGATTTGCTGTTGGGCTGGCATGCTTTTTTATGGTATAAGGGAACTAAAACACAGGGTTATTTTAGAAGACATTACATGCGGGAGTCTTTGTGGTTAAACTGGGAGAAGATAAAAAGACAATGTTATTTGAAAATTCCAGTTTGGTTATCGACTATTGAAGCATTTTCCTATCCTATAATTTATAAGAAGGAACAAACAGTTAGATATGAGGAACTCTTGGATGAAAAGGGTGAACTTAAAACGATCCAAAACTTAGAGGAACAAGGTATAAGGATGAATTGGTTTTCATATGCGCAAATACATTCAAGGTATGATGAAGATTCTAAAACGGAGGGATTCTATGATAAGCAGACTGATTTAGATAAGATCTTGATGGGTACTGATGAGAAGGTGATTAAAAAATTATATGGTTATTTACTGGGAATGAAATTAGAGGAAGAACAAGTCAAAGAAACTATGATTGTTTGGGGGAAGAATTTTGGATATGGGATTGATCTAGAGAAATGGCAGAAATTGTGGTCTCAAAATTATAAAATGACAATGTCAACAGCATATAAAGAAAACTTGTATAAGATGTTTTACAGGTGGCACTTTCCCCCGACAAGAATAGCAAGAATGTTTAAGAACAAATCTAAAAAATGCTGGAAATGTCATCAGATACCCGGCTCGTATTACCATATGTGGTGGACTTGTGAGGATGCTAGAAAATATTGGACTATAATTCGCATGTGGTTGGAAAAAATGACAAAGAAACACATAGACTTGAAACCAGAGATCTTCTTATTGGGAATTTTACCTGATATATATAGTAAAGATTTGAAGTACCTGATTGTAAATGTATTAACAGTGGCTAGGATTGTATTTGCTAAAAATTGAAAAAATGAGAAAATACCATTACAGGAAGAAATTATTAAGAAAATATTGGAATGTGCTGAGATGAGTAGATTGACATTTGAGATTAGAGAGCAAGAGGATAAACAATTTTATGAAATTTGGGATCTTTTTTATCAATGGCTAGATGATAAAATACGATAATAGAATATTTAGAATGCTAGACAGTAAGGAATATCTTTATTTTGCTATTATTTTGTTATTTGACATTATATTTATAAAGGGTTTTTTAGGATTGATTTGATATGATTATATGATTTGTTAGAGTAAACTGGTTTAAAGTATTGTTAGCTCATAAAGCATGAATGATTAAAAATATAGTCAAAAGCTTCTTTTTTAGTGATATTAGGATATATAAGTTTGGATTGACAATATGAGTTGTTATGTAACATAATTGTAATTGAGACTACAGAATGAATGCACAAAAATGATGAACCAACTGACACACTGGATGTACATGTGAGAGTTGATGTTTTTATGTTTTGTTTGTCTTGTTTGTTTGTAGAAAATTAATAAAATCTTTTTCAAAAAAAAAAGAAAAGAAAAGAAAAGAAAAGAAAAGGAAGGAAGGAAGGAAGGAAGGAAGGAAGGAAGGAAGGAAGGAAGGAAGGAAGGAAGGAAGGAAGGAAGGAAGGAAGGGCTGACAATAAAGAAAATTTAACAGGCAGGGAAGATTTGAGTTCCTCTCAAGTTGTTGTGTATGCTTTATTATTTCTTTTACACCTCTACCAGCAGGAAATATTTCTTAGTTGTCTACTTTGTCCGGTCTTGTTCAACCAGTTTATTATCCCAGCCACACACCTGAGCCACAGCAATGTCACAGCATACCAAGGAAATAATTTCACACAGCTGTGTCCCAAGGCACATGATGTCTTACAAAACCAGACCATGCCCCTTCTAGTTGTTGTTGTTGTTGTTGTTGTTGTTGTTATTATTATATAAAAATAATTCTACATGATTCTACAAAAAAGTACCCTATTTGGAACAGCTTATATCCTTCAACGCTACCTGAACAGTTCCTAGGTCCTTGGTTAGGACTCGAGCTGTTGAGCTACTAACCAGCCCCAAAGGCTGTGAATCTTACCAAAGATTTAATAATAGTAATCATCATCATCATCATCTCAACTCAGTTAAAGGGCAAGCAAAATGAATCTCCAATTGCCATTTCGGATCTGCCAAACACACAACCCACCAAGGCACATGGAGAACCTTTTGTAGATGATGACCGATGACAGCGTGAATGCTCAGTCAATGTGTTTACTCTTCCATTTGTCAGGAATGACCCATGGCTGGGTTTTCTTATCATCAGAGGAACATCTCAATCGATAAAAACATCTAAGAAGACAGGGCTAAGGATCGCCTAAAGAGAGGAACGCTTGCTTCCTTAATCTATCAGGGAAAAAGGAAAAGAAAAAAAAAACACCCAACCATCTCTTGCAACTTCTAAAGAGCCATTTGAGTGATTAAGCCACAGATCTGATTCAATTTAAGGCACGGATATCATTAAAGCATCCTTCGTACATTATGTATCAGGAAGGCCCATCATGAACTTACAACATCCCACTTAAGAAGATGACATTCGTTACAGCCAACAGATGTGCCCGGAGCAGGTTGTGGAGTTAACGAAGTTGCTTTAATTCTCCTCTTTCAATGGAGTGTTAAAGCTGGGAGGGGCAGCAGGCTATTAACTTGCACGGCTGAGTAGCAGTGGATCTATACTGCTTCTCATTGTGAAAGATGGGGGCAGGGAGATCAGATTGTTCGAAACTGCAATTGTAGAAGAGAAAACTGGAAGTGTCATTCAGTTGGCTAGGTTAGAACCAGAAGAAAGGGAGAACGCATAGCCGATACTATCTGTTTTTCACCCCTGTGAAACATGGGGTTACTAGGAGCCCCTCTTTTGATTCAGGTAACGATGGATTCTTTGTGTTTTCCAAACCTCAGGATGCTGCAGTGGCTCAGTGGCTAAGACGCTGAGCTTGTCGATCAGAAAAAGGCGGGCCGTTTGGTGGTTCGAATCCCTAGCACCATGTAATGGAGTGAGCTCCTGTTATTTGTCTCAGCCAACCTAGCAGTTCGAAAGCACTTAAAAAATGCAAGTAGAAAAATAGGGACCCCTTGGGTGGGAAGGTCACAGCGTTCTGTGCGCCTTCGGCATTTTAGTCCTGCTGGCCACATGACCATGGAGACGTCTTCGGACATCGCTGGCTCTTCAGCTTTGTAATAGAGATGAGCATCACCTCCTAGAGCCGGAAACAACTAGCACATATGTGCAAGGGAAACCTTTATCTTCACCTTTAAGGATGCTGCAGCCATAGCCTTTGTTTTTCCAAAGGTCCTTTTTCAAAAGGCAACTGGACTTCATTTCTTCTTGAAGACGTTTTACTCCTCATCCCAAAAGCTTCTTCGGTTCTGACTGAAGTCAGTTTTCAGTTTACTTTATTGATTAGCCCTTGGGCCATATCAAAGTGCAGAGTTCCAGACAGAAATTATTACTCGGGTCTGATAAAATACAATTTAAAATGAAACGGGAATAAAATACGGTTCATGTGCGGCCAGATTCTGAAAATAACATTTAACACCGCACAAGACTTAAGCAAAATGGTTTGATTGAGATTGGCGTAGGTGGGACTGATTGGGGGAGATTGTAGGGCTGATACCGAAATATAATTTTATCATGTTTTATTTATCTATACAATAATTATTGCATTTCATTCCTATTTCTTTTTAAACTGTATTTTATTCCAATTTCATTTTAAATGGTATTTTATTCCAATTTCATTTTAAATTGTATTTTCTTCCAATTTTATTTTAAATTGTATTTTATTCCAATTCCATTTTAAATTGTTTTCATCAGATTTTAGTAATAATTTGTGTCTGAAACTCTGTATTTTAATATGGCCCGAGGGCTAATCAATAAAGTAAACTAACTAACTAACTAACACCTGCAGTCATTCACTTAACAACTGGAATGGAACGGAATGGAACTGAGCATCTTGGATGAGAAGCAAAAGGTCTTCAAAGGAAAACAAAATTCCAGATGCCTCTTGAAAAAGCACTTTGGGGGCAACTGTGACCTGGATGACTGAGAACCTCCATAGACATTCTAATTTTTGTTCATTCCCATGATGTAGGAAATGGCCTCTGGCCATCTCAGATCCTTTATGGCAGTGGTCCCCAACCAATGGGCTAGGGACCACTGCTGGTCTGTGAGAAAATTTTGTTGGTCCGCAAAGAAATGTCACCCCCAAAGCAATCAATGCAGGCTGTGCGGGAACACAAGGCTGTGCCACCTATATGGCCCATGGGAATGCAAAGCTTGCGTCGCTTGCATTGTGAACAACACAAGGTAGTGAGGGGAGGGGAGAAAGGGCGGAGGGGGGGGGGAATTTGCCTCACTCACCCCACGTGCCTTGCCTGGCCACCAGGCTGCTTCTTTCCGCTTCTTTCTTCTTCTACTTTTGGCTGCACGCAAGGAAAACAGCAAAAGTCTTTCTTTCTCTCCCCAAAACTCCATCAGAAATGAGCCTTTGGGACCCTGCAAGGCCTCCTGCTCCAAGAGGCTGGGCCATTCTGGTGGAGTTTGGGGGAGAGAAAGAAAGACTTCTGCTGCTTCTGCTGCTTTCCTTGCATGAAGCCAAAAGTCTCTCTTTCTCTCTCTGCCCCTGAGAACGGAGCTGGGGATGGTTTCCTGCGATCCCAAATAAAGAATGATCGATCAGTAGGAAAACGCAGCGGGGAATTTCCCTGCAGAGTTTTTGGGGGATTTTCCCAGGGTCTCTGGTCCACGGGATTTAAAATTATGAGTTTGGTGGTCCCTGAGGTCCAAAAGGTTGTCGATCCGCTTTATGGGACACTGGAAGAGGAGATCTGGATGTTTCTCAACCATGGCTGCTTGGAGATAGGTGGACTTCATCTTCTTGCTCGCTTGGGAATTCTGGGAGCTGAAGTCCACCCATCTTTAAGTGGTCAAAGTTGAGAAACACTGATCTATAGAAGTAAAAAGACAGGAGACACCTGGTAGTTACTCCCCCCCCCCTCCCAATGAACAAGTTTTATTAAAGGCACCAGATTTTGTGAGCTGCAGCATCCTTCACAGATGTTACCTGAGGCCTCTGGTGAAGGGAAGTGCATCTGGTGAAACTGATGACTTTTCAGAAAATTTGTTGGCTGGAAAAAGGCACAACCAGCACTGAGCTCCATACGGTCAAATGTGGTTGGCCATGGTCATCCCACCAGCTCCACTGGGAGCTTCTAAGGGAGAAGAGAAGGAAGACAAACTTACCACAATGATGAACAGAGCTGGGGCCACAAAAGCCCAGATGGCACCGCTCTCCAATGAAAGCCAACAGCTGCAAAGAAAGAAGGAAAGACATTATGACATTGTATCATGGGGATGGTGGGTCTATGACTTCCAAACCACCATTGATTTTAAAAAATATGGAGCTGGGATGGGAAGGACAGCAGGAAAAAATTGGTTCTCCTGCTTGCTTGCTTCATTCCAGGTTTTTGTTCAAGGAACATAAGAGAGGGAGAGAATCCATGGTTTTATCTTCACTCCAGTTGTCTTGGGAAGGTAGTCACCTGAGAACTAACATTGCAAATGGAATGCAACCTTTGCTAATCTTAACATGATCTGGATGTGGAAAAAAGACAAAGCTATCTTCTGGACTTCTTTCCACCATTCTCAGATACACCTGAAGGATGCTGCATTAAGGACATTGGGCCAAGATATGGATTCATGGAGACTGCTCAATGCTGACCATTGGAGCAAATATGGATGCATGACACCATCCACAAACCCCACATTCTTCAAAGGAGCTACCACCACAACAACAAATTTATAGTATCTCATTTGCAGAACTTACTTGTTGACTTCTCCATAGCTTTCCACAGATGTTGTTGCAGAAATGACACAGATGAAGAACGGGCAGCCTGCAGGAATGAAGAGATGAGCATTAGCATCTTCCTTGGAAGAGGGTAAAGATAGAAGCGTGGTCCAGGAAGGCCACCGTGAAAACACTGCATGTGGTTTAAGCATTATAAAAGTGGTTTTTCTATGACTATGAAAATACCCACGTTCTTTTGGGGGATATTTGCTTCATCTTTTCAGAGCGTGCTTTGTCCATTTCAAGCACCTTCTTGGGCAGCCCAAGTAAGTCAAATAGCTGAGGCGCAGGAATCCACGCTGCTGCGTGAATCAGCTGAGCTGAAAAATGTGGAAATATAGGACAAAATAGGGTGGGGCAGATAGGCGGGGCCAGCTAATCATCGGAGATACTGGTTCAGGAGAACCGGTCTGAACCAGCAGCATCCCACCCAGGGGTCTCCAACCTTGGCTCCTGGAAGCCTGGCGGACTTCAACTCCCAGAGTTCCACAGCCAGCTGGCTGTGGAATTCTGGGAGTTGAAGTCCGCCAGGCTTCCAGGAGCCAAGGTTGGAGACCCCTGATCCCACCACTGGTCCTGAACACAAAAATTGTTGTAGTTCGCCAGCAGCAGGTGCAGACAACAGCGATCTCTGAGAGTGAGGACTCGGATGAGGGACCTGTGTGTGATGCAGGGGTGGGGCTAAGACTATCGGAGAGTGGGGTTCTGCCTGCGGAGGTTGTGGAGTCTGGCAGCAGTGATGAAGAGAGACCCAGGCAGCCTGTGCTCAGTGCATGTGCATGCAGGGCTGCTCGAAGGAAAGACCAGCTGAAGCAGCACAGGTGACTCGGGAGTAAGGCTAGAAGGTGATGGACCCTCCCATAAGGGATAAAAGCCAGCCTTTGGGGTTGGTTTCTTTGCAGGAAGCAAATAAGTTCTTTCTGCTCAGAGTCCTCGTTGAAGCTCTGCTTACTCCAGTTTTTTTTTTTTTTGAAACTTCTGGCTTGGGATATTTATTTGCAATTAGTCTTTTGTTCTTGGCAACCTTGCACAACCTTGAAAGGGCTTGCTCTTATCTGGGACAATTAGTTTTGAATGACTCTTGGCTGTGAATGAACAGAATTCACAGCGCCACATTAAAAGGGTTTACTTTCATGCATACTTTGGGTTTGTTTAATTTGGCTTGGGTCAGAACAAAAATGGTTGCCCATAACAGGTAGTCCTTGATTTACAACCACAATTGAGACTGGAATTTCCATGGCAGATTATTGCAACTATAAATTCAGTCAGGCCTGATTTGTATGACCATTTTTAACAGCAATTGTCAAAGAAAATCAAAGGTTGTCCAGAAAATTGAGCAAATCCAGCTTCCCCAAAGGGCACCTTTTACCAAAAACTGGCAAAAAAAAGGTAATAATCCCAAATTACAATCACACGATGTTGCAACCAGTTGTCAGTACAAGCTGGTTGCCAAGCAGCTGACTTATGCTCACATATCCATAGAGGTGATACAACGGTCTAAGTGAAAATACAGGTCGTGGGACCCTCTTTCCATACCTGGTCGTAAGTTTGAACCATCATGAAACAAATGGCCATAAACTGAGAACTATCTGTAAGTATGGCCCAAGTACAGATTTACAGGAAGACCGAAAGAGTAATTCAAATTTCTTCAGAAGTGTTAGCTATTATGGACTATTAGCATTGAAAATGTAAGGAGAAGAAGTGCCAGAACTGGAGGATGGAGTCAAAAGAGGAAGCAGCTTAGAATCCCTATGTAGCCACAAGCAAAATGATCCTAAGGGAAAGATTTTTGAATTTTACCAGTCCTCTCCCCAGATGGGCCTTGGGTGAGCCAGAATCCACATGAAAAAGCAACGTGACTGCCCTGTGATTTGATGTTTTAATAGCCACAATCTTTGATCACATTTGGCAAGGAAATTGTGGGGGCTGCCAACGGGTCTGCTTCACAGTTAGCTCCCTCTTCATTATCGGTGTTGCTAAAGAAAGATAGATTTCTGGCAAAGTGTTGCAAATTAAATTACAGAGGCAGATGGATGCATAATAGGAAACGAGCAGGCATTACTGGAAACGAAGCAAGTCTACGATCAATGTATGGTAGGGATGGAAGGAGCGAGCAAGAAACCAGGACTGTTTCATGAATTTATAAAGCGCGAAAAAGGGGTTTTGAAAATGAACCGGACAGCAGTGGGCAGGGTGGTAGTGGAGATCTTTGAGGGGGTGCTTTGCTTTGAGAATGACTGGAAAAAAACACCTCCTTGAAGAAAAGTCTTGAAGCATTCCAGCTGATGTGCATCTTACAGAGAAAACTTCTCCTTCTCCTCCTCCTCTTTATTTTTCTCCTCCTCCTCTTCCCTCCTCCTCCTACTCCTCCTTCTTCTCCTCCTTCTCCTTTCTCCTCTCCTCTTCCTTCTCCTTTTCTTTATTTTTCTCCTCCTCCTTCTCTTTCTCCCTTTCTCCTCCTTTTACTTCTCCTCCTTCTCCTCCTCCTCTCCTCCTCTTCCTCTTTGTCCTCCTGTTCCTCCTCTCCTCTTCCTCCTCCTCCTTCTCTTCTTCCTCCTCCTTCTCCTCCTCCTTTCTCGTCTCCTCTTCCTTCTCTTCTTTATTTTTCTCCTCCTCCTCCTTCTCTTTCTCCCTTTCTCCTCCTTTTACTTCTCCTCCTTCTCCTCCTCCTCTCCTCTTCCTCTTTGTCCTCCTGTTCCTCCTCTCCTCCTCCTCCTCCTCCTTCTCTTCTTCCTCCTCCTTCTCCTCCTCCTCCTCCTCCTTTCTCCTCTCCTCTTCCTTCTCCTCTTCTTTATTTTTCTCCTCCTCCTCCTTCTTTCTCCCTTTCTCCTCCTTTTACTTCTCCTCCTTCTCCTCCTCCTCTCCTCCTCTTCCTCTTTGTCCTCCTCTTCCTCCTCTCCTCCTCCTCCTCCACCTCTTCTTCCTCCTCCTCCTCCTTTTTCCTCTCCTCTTCCTTCTCCTTTTCTTTATTTTTCTCCTCCTCCTCCTTCTCTTTCTCCCTTTCTCCTCCTTTTACTTCTCCTCCTTCTCCTCCTCCTCTCCTCCTCTTCCTCTTTGTCCTCCTGTTCCTCCTCTCCTCCTCCTCCTCCTCCTTCTCTTCTTCCTCCTCCTCCTTCTCCTCCTCCTCCTCCTTTCTCCTCTCCTCTTCCTTCTCCTCTTCTTTATTTTTCTCCTCCTCCTCCTTCTTTCTCCCTTTCTCCTCCTTTTACTTCTCCTCCTTCTCCTCCTCCTCTCCTCCTCTTCCTCTTTGTCCTCCTGTTCCTCCTCTCCTCCTCCTCCTCCTCCTCCTCTTCCTCCTCCTCCTCCTTTCTCCTCTCCTCTTTCTTCTCCTTTTCTTTATTTTTCTCCTCCTCCTCCTTCTCTTTCTCCCTTTCTCCTCCTTTTACTTCTCCTCCTTCTCCTCCTCCTCTCCTCCTCTTCCTCTTTGTCCTCCTGTTCCTCCTCTCCTGTTCCTCCTCCTCCTTCTCTTCTTCCTCCTCCTTCTCCTCCTCCTTTCTCGTCTCCTCTTCCTTCTCCTCTTCTTTATTTTTCTCCTCCTCCTCCTTCTCTTTCTCCCTTTCTCCTCCTTTTACTTCTCCTCCTTCTCCTCCTCCTCTCCTCCTCTTCCTCTTTGCCCTCCTGTTCCTCCTCTCCTCCTCCTCCTTCTCTTCCTCCTCCTCCTCCTCCTCCTCCTTTCTCCTCTCCTCTTCCTTCTCCTCTTCTTTATTTTTCTCCTCCTCCTCCTTCTCTTTCTCCCTTTCTCCTCCTTTTACTTCTCCTCCTTATCCTTCTCCTCCTCCTCTCCTCCTCTTCCTCTTTGCCCTCCTGTTCCTCCTCTCCTCCTCCTTCTCTTCCTCCCCCTCCTCCTCCTCCTCCTCCCTCCCTCCTCAAACTCCAGACATCAGTGGAAGCAATCCATCCCCCACTTTGTAAAAGAATAGAAAACACTAGATCTGCCCAATTTACCCACTTAGGTGTGGTTGCTCCATGTATTGTAGACCTCACTACCATAAATGACTGCCACCAGCCAAACCACAATGCACCTTCTAAATTAGGGGAGGAGAAAGTTCCCACATTTTTCACCCTTTCTGCTTCATCAAGCAATTTCATCTACCTGGAGAGAATTCCCTTTGAGTTCCTTCTTTTTCTTCTTTGATAGATGTGAAAGATCCATTTCAATGAGAGCTTCTGAATTGGAGCAGAGCTTTAAGCATGGGGAAAATATATAATAAAAGAATAAATGCTCATAAATATTCCTATTACCCCCGAAAAGAGAGCTCACCCAAGGTGTTAAATAGCTGTAACCTGGCTGATTCCGCCCAAAGTGCATCTCAAATGTTCCCGGGGCTTAACTCAATTATTTATCAGCTCAGAGATGCATCGAAGAAGAAAATTAAGCAGAGAGTTTCTTGGTAAGATAATGAAAGTTATGGAGGTGAAATGCAGACTAGCCAACTGGATAACTGGAGAAATAATTTTGTGCACGTAACAGGATCTGCTGCTAAAGTTCCTGCTTGCTGTGAGATGATGTGGGCGTTGGGTGTTGCGTGTGTTGTAATGGAAAATGAGAAGGTATATTGGGTAAAATTACAGGCAAGATTTGGTGGATCGCCACGGCTAAATGCAAGTGGGATTTGACTAATCTGAAACAAACAGATTGCCTTGGAAGGCTCAAACCCCCACCCGCCCAAGACATGGCAAAGAATTAAATCCATTTAAGGTCATGAGATTGAAATTGTTTTAAGATGTCTCCCTCGGTGAGTGGGTGTTCTCATTTCAATGCTTGGCTGGAAGTTTAACAGCGATAGATTGGCTATAATAAGATAGGTTCAGAATTCTAAAACCAACCGTTGAGAGATTAGAAACAGATGCATTACGATCTTATTTCACTCACACAAAGTTGTAGCTCAGCTTAAAGTGGAATCTGCCTCCAATGTCTTGATTTTACTTGTGTAGAGCAGGGAGAGTAGCAGACAGTAAACGGAGGCAATGAAAATGCTTCTGGTGCTATTATTATTCATAATGTAATCTGCTTCCAAAAATTATTGGTAAAATAACCTGGTCCAGATAAAGTCCCTCTCCCCTTAATCTTTAGTTCCCTTTCCTTCCTTCCTTCCTTCCTTCCTTCCTTCCTTCCTTCCTTCCTTCCTTCCTTCCTTCCTTCCTTCCTTCCTTCCTTCCTTCCTATCTATCTATCTATCTATCTATCTATATCATATATATATATGTTTTCTTAAGTTTTCGCGGGTACTTACATGTCTGGCATTCAGCTTTGTTCGGGTATTTTCCCACGTCGTAGTAGTGGTGCTTTTAAAGTTGTAGCAACGTTTCAGCAGAATCTCATCTGCCATCATCAGGCTTCTGTATTGTGTTCATCTGTGAGTCAGACTTTTATGGTGGTTTCAGATTTAAATTTGGGGCAGCCTATTGCTGTGTCAGAATGGTTTTTTCTTCCTCCTGATTGGTTGAGAGTCTTGGTCATTGTTTATTGGTCTTGGAGTTTGCTGTGTTCTGCTTCTAATATCTTCTATCTGTTTTTTTGGGGGGGTGGGCTCTTTTTGTATCTTGATTGACTGGCAACATTGTGTTACTTTATTGGAGGCCTTTAGTGCAGCTTGGCTTCGGGTAAATGGACGGCTATCACCACTACTATGACGTGGGAAAATACCCGAACAAAGCTGAATGCCAGATATATATATATGTATGTATGTATGTATGTATGTATGTATGTATATGTATATGTATATGTATATGTATATGTATATGTATATGTATATGTATATGTATATGTATATGTATATGTATATGTATATGTGTATGTGTATGTGTATATATATATATATATAGGTTCTCGCGGGTATTTGTATGTGGATCTTTGGTTATTCAGGTTTTCTCCCACGTAAGATTGGAAGTATCTAGGCAACGTTTCGATGAATGAGACTTCATCGAAACGTTGCCTAGATACTTCCAATCTTACGCGGGAGAAAACCCGAATAACCAAAGATCGATCTATCTATCTATCTATCTATCTATCTATCTATCTATCTATCTATCTATCTATCTATCTATACCCAAACAAAGCTGAATACTATATATATGTTTTCTTAAGTTTTCGCAGGTACTTACATGTATGGCATTCAGCTTTGTTCGGGTATTTTCCCACGTCATTGTAGTTGTGCTTTTAAAGTTGTAGCAACATTTCAGCAGAATCTCATCTGCCATCATCAGGCTTCTGTATTGTGTTCATCTGTGAGTCAGACTTTTATGGTGGTTTCAGATTTAAATTTGGGGCAGCCTATTGCTGTGCCAGAATGGTTTTTTCTTCCTCCTGATTGGTTGGGAGTCTTGGTCTGTGTTTATTGGTCTTGGAGTTCGCTGCGTTCTGCTTGGTTGGTGTTTCTAATATCTTCTGTCTGTTTTTTGGCTCTTTTTGTATCTTGATTAGCTGGCAGCATTGTGTTACTTTATTGGAGGCCTTTAGTGCAGCTTGGCTTCGGGTAAATGGACGGCTATCATTAATTAGGAAGCTGGGTTTCATCTGGGTGCCTGGTTTTGGTGTGTTTGAGCTGGAGGTATCAGGGGGGATCTGTTTGTGCCCAGGTGTTTGCCTGGCTTGTGGTGTGGACATTTTTTTGTTTGTGAGTGCAGGCTTCCAAATGATTGACAGTCTGGTGGAATCATCTCTTCTATTCATGCTTTCAGGTCTTTTTTCAATCTCTATGGCTTCTCTGATAATTCTGTGGCTGGGATTTTCTATAGTGGCTAGGGTTTTGGTGCCATTGAAGTCAATGCCATGACCTGTGGCTTTCATGTGTTAGACTAGTGAGGAAGTGTGTTCCAGCTTTTTTACTGCATTTTTGTGTTCATCTAGGCGGGTACTTATTCTTCTATTGGTCTGTCCAATGTATGTGGCAGGGCATGATGCACAGGGGAGATAGATAGATATATAATCTCTATCATCTTATCTCTCTCTCTCTATTACCCCATCTCTCTCTATAATCTCTATCTCTTTATCTGTCTGTCTATCTATCTATCTATCTATCTATCTATCTATCTATCACCTTATCTCTTTCCCTCTGTCTATTCTATCATCTCTGTCTATTCCTATCTAATTTATTTATCATCTATTATTATTTATCTATATCTATCTATTTATCAATCCTATCCTACCATCCATCCATCCATCCATCTATCCTATCATCTCTCTTTATCTATCTCTGTCTCTCCTACTTATCTATTTTACTTATCTCATATATATATATATATATATATATATATATATATATATATATATATATATATATATATATATATATGTATCTATGTATGTATCTATGTTTGTATCTATGTATCTATGTATCTATGTATCTATGTATGTATATTTATATTTTCCCCATAACAAGCTCTTTTTTCTCAGAAGGTTGATTTCGGATGCCAAATTCATGGAATTCTGCACAGCTGGAGATCCAGCTGAGTCATAAGTATATTAAACATGAAATGAATCGTTAAAAGGCCATAAATATACACATTTCACATTGCATTTGGGGGCAAATAGGTTCCTTGAGCAATGGCTGCTGGTGCTGAGCCTCATAATTCTTTAACGCTCATTTCTTGTTCAAAATATCTGGAGTAATGGTTGGATTCAGTCATTCCTCTTTCCTCCATTAGTTCTGAATAGGTTTCGGGATACAGGCTCCTCTGTCTTACAATTATTATAGAACTTTTTTCCTCTTTCTGTTTTGCTAAATGCCTTTAGCGCAGACTGCTTTGAATGAACCCAGAAGATAAGGAAGGGAAGTATAATTTTTGGTATAAAAAGGACTCCATTTCAAGAGCAAAGGCAATTAAGAAAGACCCCCACAGAGATGTTCTACAAACAGTTGTTTAAACAGAAAAACAGTTTGCCAGATACTTGTGGATATTTAAAAAACACTTGTTTCTAATTTGTTGGAAGTGAATTCATTGCGATGAATATAAATTCTTCCTATTAGGGACAGCTAAGATCCCAGGAATAGACCCCAGAGATGAGGGGTCCTTGGTGCTCTCTGAGCTTGGTTATTTTCTTAGAGATGCTTTATTACCCAACTAGGTAACATTATCAGAACTGATGATGCCACCTAGGTTGGGTAATGAAATGTCTGCAAAGACTATCAAAGTGGAAAGCTTTAAAATGGCGGCGCGCATGGACGCAGCGGCTTATGGCTCTCCCGTTCGGTGTTCTTTTTTGTTGTCTGTATACGTCTTTCTCGTTTACCTGTGGACTATCGGTTCTACGAACCAACTCTACACACGATCGGACATCATAGGTATAGGAAACCAATACCAGACGTCTGTTTCGAGTGTCTTTCACCGCACACATAACATCCCCGACGAGATAGCGAGACCAGCGGGCTCTCCGTGGATTGTTGTCGGGACTAGGAGGCGGCGCAGACGGAGGAGGGAGAGAAAGCAGAGGCGAGGTTGCAGGTCTGGTGTTATACTAAGGCTGAGGAAACATCCATACAAGCCACCTCTTCCGAGCCTGTATCTCGCCAACGCCAGATCCCTGGTACATAAAACGGACTATTTAAATCTACAACTCGCTGGCAACCGCTATGTTCGAGACTGCTGCGTTATGGTAATCACCGAAACCTGGCTACATCCCGGGATACCTGACGCTAGCATGCAGCTAGCAGGCCGCACTTTTTTACGCTGGGATAGAACGAAGGACTCTGGTAAGAGCAGAGGAGGGGGGCTCTGTATCTATGTACATGAGAACTGGTGCAACAACGGGACAATTATAGACAATCACTGTTCCCCTGATCTCGAGTACATGTCTGTAAGATGCCGGCCTTTTTTTCTACCGAGAGAGCTAACTGTTGTGATTGTTACGGCGGTGTATATCCCACCCGATGCAAACACAGACAAGGCACTCTCTCTCCTGCTGAACACCATAAACGAACAGCAGCAGGCCCACCCTGATGGTGTTCACGTCATTGCAGGAGATTTCAATAAGGCCAATCTGAAAACTGTACTCCCGAAATTTTACCAGCATGTCAAGTGTGCCACGAGGGGAGAAAACACTCTGGATCATGTTTATACCAACATCAAACATGCATACAGAGCTATACCCCTCCCCCACCTCGGGCATTCAGACCATCTCTCCCTCCTGTTACCCCCAGCCTACACCCCCCTCAGACGCAGTGGCAGGCCCATTACAAAGACTGTAACGACCTGGCCTGAGGATGCACTCAGCAGATTACAAGACTGCTTTGAGCAGACAGACTGGAATATGTTTCAACACCAGGAGCTGGAAACGCACACGAGTACGGTGCTGGACTACATCAAGTTCTGTATCGGAAATGTGACTGTAGACAAAAACATCCGGGTTTTCCCAAATCAGAAACCCTGGATGACCACCCAAGTCCGCAGACTCCTTAAAGCCCGCGATGCAGCCTTCAGGTCAGGTGACAGAGTTTTGTACACAGCCGCCCGAGCCGACCTGAGGAGGGGGATCATAAAAGCCAAGATGGACCACAGGAGGAGCATAGAGTCCCATCTGTCCAGCCACAACACACGGGAGGTGTGGAAGGGCATACATGACATCACTAACCACAGGGGCTGTCATGTGACAACAGAACACCTGAGTGCAGCGCTAGCAGAGGAGCTGAACAACTTCTTTGCTCGTTTTGAAGTTCCACAACAGCATACAGCCGCACCAGCCCTACTCCCACCTCCAACCACATCCAGCTCTACCACTCCACCCAGTACATTCTCTGTGACGGAGGACGACGTCAGACGGGTGCTCCGTGCAGTGAACCCCAGGAAGGCAGCTGGTCCAGATGGAGTTCCTGGTAAGGTGCTCAGGGCATGTGCCCCCCAGCTCGCCTCCATCTTCAAAGACATCTTCAACCTCTCCCTGGCCCAGGCAGTTATACCATCCTGTCTGAAATCTGCCACAATCATCCCTGTGCCGAAGAAATCTTCCATCTCCAGCCTCAATGATTACCGTCCAGTGACGCTCACTCCTGTAATCATGAAGTGCTTTGAGAGGCTGGTGCTCCGGCACATCATCAATCATCTCCCTCCGGATTTCGACCCCCACCAGTTCGCCTACCGCACAAACCGGTCTACAGAGGATGCCATAGCCATAGCTCTGCATGCTGCGCTGAACCACCTGGAGCAGCAGCAGAGCTATGTCCGGATGCTCTTTGTGGACTACAGCTCTGCCTTTAACACAATCATCCCAGGAATACTGACCAAAAAACTGGACACATTAGGTTTGCCCCCCCTCATATGTGCCTGGATAAAGGACTTCCTAAGTGACCGGCCTCAGACTGTAAGGCTTGGCCCCCACCTCTCCTCCACACGCACACTGAGCACTGGCTCCCCACAGGGCTGTGTGCTGAGCCCACTCCTGTACTGCCTCTACACCCACAACTGCAGTCCACAGCATGACAGCAACCTCATTGTGAAGTTCGCTGATGACACCACAGTGGTCGGACTCATCTCGAAGGGAGACGAGGCAGCCTACAGGAAGGAGGTCCTGATGTTGACAGCTTGGTGTTCAGACAACAACTTAGCTCTGAACACCAAGAAAACTAAGGAACTCATTGTGGACTTCAGGAGGCACAACACCGACCTGGCTCCCCTCTACATCAATGGAGAGCAGGTGGAGAGGATCCACACCTTCCGGTTTCTGGGTGTCATCATTGCCGACAAAATCTCCTGGACGGAAAACATCACGGCAGTCATCAAGAAGGCCCAGCAGAGACTCCATTTCCTGCGGGTGCTCAGGAAGCACAACCTGGACTCCAGCCTGCTGATTACCTTCTACCGTGCGTCCATTGAAAGCCTGCTGACATACTGCATCACAGTGTGGTATGGCAATTGCACCATGGCAGACAGGGAGAGACTACAGAGGGTAGTCAAAGCAGCTCAGAAGATCATCGGCTGCCCTCTCCCCTCCCTGTCGGACATCTACTCCTCCCGCTGTCTTAGCAGAGCTGTGAACATCATAAAAGACAGCTCCCATCCTGGTTATGGACTGTTTGACCTGTTGCCCTCAGGGAGGCGCTACAGGAGCATCAGGTCAAGGACAAACCGCCTCAAGAATAGTTTTTTCCCCAAAGCCATAACCACCCTGAACTCACACATGCACTGATTCCAAGTCCTGCCAAATATACTGTAAATACACTCAGGGACAAACTGTGAACAATCTCGTGCAATATCACTTTTTTTATTTTTTTTATTACTGGGTTAGCTGACATGTGCAATATGTGATTATATTTTAGATGTATATTTTCTTGACAAGCATGTCTGCACTGAACGATGAGTTGCTCTAATCTCACTGTGTATGCGTATAATGCAAATTGTACATGTGGATAGTGACAATAAAAGGCATTCTATTCTATTCTATTCTATCAAGCTCAGAGAGCACCAAGAACTGATGATGTTACCTAGGTTAGGTAATGAAACGTCTGCAAGAAAACATCCATGCTCACAGAGCACCAAGCAGTCCTCATTTCACCCCGAGCTACAAATATTCTCCATTACTGAACCTCCAGAGAATAAAGCATGGCATGGTAGCCAAGAAGCTGGCAAAGATATGAAGAAGTTCTACCTTTCTTTAATTGGTTTTGTAGCTCTGATCTAATTCCCCTAAACTGCAATCCAACCTGGAAGCAAGCAAGCAGATAAGCAAGCAAATTAAATAACAAATAAGTCCATGCGTCAGTAAGGGAGCTAGAAGGTTTGATGCAAAAAAAAAAAAATATCAATATTGGCCCTTCCCTTCTGATATTTTAAGATGCTAAGCATAGGTTAATTACTAGCAAAAGGGTAATTAAGAAGATTCATAAGGAAGCAGAAGAATTGAGAGACATTGTTTCCAAGGGGGATGATCTGGCTGTCTTGCAACAGAACTCTGAATCCCAATGGTAATCACACAATTTTCTGATTAGAATCTGAAAAGAGGGAGGGCCTTTTCATCAGTTCATTTATTTATTTGTCCAACTTATATACAGCCAACACTTTCTCCCTGGGATGGGAAAAGCATTCCTTTGGTTCTTTGCATTTCCAGATTGTTTAAGATTTAAGAAGGCTACTCTGCCATTCTGATGGATTTTTTCTTCTCCTGTGCCATCAAGGGGATGTTGAGATCTCAGTGGAACTTGGGAATGGAAGAAGTTCCTCCGCAGAACTCAAGGACCCTCCCTAGCCATGTTTCTACACAAAATGATCCATTACAATGTCCTACCCGTTAATGACTACTTCAGCTACAGCCACAACAATACATGAGCACACAATAGATACAAACTCAAGGTAAACCGCACCAAACTTGATTGCAGGAAATACGACTTCAGCAACAGAGTGGTCAATGCCTGGAACGCCCTACCTGACTCCGTGGTTTCTTCCTCAAACCCCCAAAACTTTAACCTCAGACTGTCTACTGTTGACCTCCCCTCATTCCTAAGAGGTCTGTAAGGGGGCGTGCATAAGTGCACCAATCTGCCTACCGTCCCTGTCCTAATGCTCCTTTTTAATACATTTCATGTATTAATAATCATGTTTATACTTGTATCCGTTATCTAATACATGCTTGATAAATGAATGAATGAATGAATGAATAAATAAATAGAAAAATAAATCATCTGATTCCCCCAACTCAGGGGTGTCAAACTTGATTTCCTTAAGGGCCACATCAGGGTTGTGTTTGACCTCCAGGGAGCCCAGAGGGGTGTCCAGGGTGGGCTTGGCTAGCTTGACATCACTTGTGTTGGGGGTGCCTGTGCCAGCCTGGGTTCCTGAGCTCTGTTTTCATCTGCAACAGCTTCCTGCAGCCCTCTGCTACTGAAAACTCCATGGGCCAGTCCTTCACTGTTTCCAGGGTGGCCGTGTGGGCCAGATCTGTCCTTGAGTTTGACATCCCTGCCCCAACTGTTTTCCAAATCCTATTTATTGGGGATTCTCAGCAAACCCAGCTAAATTTCCTCCATGGCACCTCCTTGCCAGGGGTGGGCTTCAACTGGTGTAATAACTGGTTTGGTGAGCACGCGCTTGGCACATGCGTGTGTGCAGCATTTGAAAATCATCTTCTCCTGCAAGCCCCATGTATCACATAGGGTGCACACAGCAATCAGGTGTGCTGCACAAAGTAGCTGAAGTTGAAAAAGCAGGAAATAAAGGACAGGTTAGAGCCTGGGCGGGCAGGTGGGCAAGCCAAACCGAAGAACAGATCGTCCGAGCGAAGTGGTTCCCTCTTGGCTGATTTTCGAAGCTACCGGTTCAGTTGAACCGGTCCGAACCGGTAGAATCCCACATCTGCTTCTCATAGAAGATGAAGGTCAGAAGAAGAGGAATCAGAAAGAAGAAGAGAAGGAATCACAAGACATTTTGTGGGAGACCACAACCCAGGACACTGCGATATTCAGCTGTCAATGGTGGGTTGCTGCTAAAAAGACATGATGGTTGGCTTGCAGGAAACTTCTACACCTGTGAAGTTATCTATTGTCTTTTTTATTTCCTTTTAAGGGTAAAACAAGACCTGACTTACCCCATCCAATGCCATAGTAGTATAAGAGCTTGATCTGTTCCGATCCAAAGACTTTGATCACCATACTGTAGAGGTGGATCCCTTCCACCAGCATCCAAGCAAAGGTGTTCAGGAAGAAGAAGTGAAGGAGAATGGCCAGGGTTTTGCAAGGCACCTGCAAAGAAGACAAATCAGCGAAATGAAGAGGAAAGGTGAGGAGGAAAAGTCATCTGACCCTTGCTCCAGATGGCCAAAATGGGCTGCACCTACTGAACTCAATTTGGTGGTGCCTAAGATGATACAGACACCTTATTTTTACTATCACAGTCTCTTGCCAAGATCTGAGGATTTGTAAGAAACCAGCTCATTTCATCAGCTGTTACTAGAGCAATAATTTTTATCAATAGGTCTCTCTTTCTTTTTCTCTTTTCCTTTTTGTTGTCTCCTGTTCTCTCCTTTTCTCTTTTCTTCTCGCTCTCTTTCTTTCTTTTTTCTTTCTTTCTCTTTCCCTCTTTCTCTTTCTGTCTCTTTGTCTGTCTGTCTGTCTCTCTCTCTCTCTCTCACACACACACCATCATCATCATCATCAGAACGGCCACCCCAAAGTTGCTTTTTCAAAAGGCAACTGGACTTTGTTTTTTGTTTTTCTTGAAGATGTTTCACTTCTCATCCAAGAAGCTTCTTCAGTTCTGACTTATGATTTCAGGCTTCTGACTTTGACTTCAGTCAGAACTAAAAAAGCTTCTTGGATGAGAAGTGAAACATTTTCAAAGAAAAAAAAAAACAAAGCCCAGTTGCCTTTTGAAAAAGTACCCATGACCTGGACAGTTGAGAATTTACATTAGATTAGCCCCAATCCTGCTGGCCTTTCTCAGGATATTAAACATCCTGGCTTTGTCATCAAGCCTGGGGCCCTACAATTATGAGTGTAGCCCATTTCATGCTGGCTTTGAATGTTCTCAGCTGCTATTTTATGCTATTCACATTGGGATTTTTTTTTAAGTATTGGTTGTTCTTAACCTGTTTATATTTCATCTTTAAGAGTTAGTCGCCTAGAGTCATATCGACCCGACAGAGGGCCATGTGAATGGATTAAATTCATAAATATGTAAATTCCCTGGAAAGTAAGTTTCATGGTTATGAAACTTCAAGATATGGATTCCTTCCACGGAAAGTCAGATTCAAATTGTATTAAGAGGAGGGAGACTTTAAGAGCTCGCCAAACATCTTGTCCAACAAGGTTTGCATCAATAAGACATAGTGGACTTCTAAAGCACTCCGTCCCTTCTTGTTGGTTGATGCTTTTTGGGAAGTGTTGTGGCCTGTCAACCACCCCACCCACAGCAGCTGAATCAGAGAAGGAGGAGGAGAGGTAGGAGTTGGGGGCCAGCATCAGAGCAACCTGGGAGCTCTGAGGGGGAAGAGGGAATGGAGCTGGCAGAGAGAGGGGAGGAGGGAGGGGGAGAGAGAGAGGGAGGGAGCCTGGGCCGTCTGTCAGCCCTCCGATGGAGAGTCAACAGCTCCCAGGTCTGGAGGTGGCTGATGAGGAAGAGGAGGAACAGCTGGTTCCAGTGCCTGACGCACGGATGTACAGAAGGCAGAGGAGAGGAGAACAGTGGAAATCTATGGGCCGGTCCTTGGGACAGAAGAGCCACTGCTGCTAGCTCTGGGGATAAAAGGCAGGAGGCGGAGAGGAATAGCTGTGGCAGACAACTATTCATCTCCCTCCTGGACAGACTTGTTAGCCTGCTGTGTGTGTAAGAGAGAGAAACATTTTGCCAGGCTGCTACTGCTCCTAATAAAGGAATCATTGATTTAAATACAGGGAGTTTGTCGTGTTTGGGAGCTGGGTCAGAACACTACAAGGTTGTGTTAAAAATCACCCACTAGACCAGTGTTTCTCAATCTTGGCAACTTTAAGATAATCAGGGCTGGCTGGTGAATTCTACAAACTGAAACCCACAGATCTTAAAAGGTTGCCAAGGTTGAAAAACACCATACTAGGCAATGAGAAGAAGACATATAGGGAATATGAGGAGTCTGTTTTTCCCTCCTACGTTGCAACCTTGCAACATGAATCCTGCTTCTGCTCTCTCAAGGAGAATAGTAGAGTAACAGAGTTGGAAGGTACCGTGGAGGTCTTCTAGTCCAACCCCCTGCTCAAGCAGGGAGACCCTATATCATTTCAGATGAACGCTTGTCCAATCTCTTCTTGAAAACCTCCGAGGTTGCAGCACCCACAACACGTCATTCCACTGATTAATCATTCTAGCTGTCAGGAGTTGCCCCTGAAGGAGTGATCAGACGAAAACTGAGACCATCAAAAGGAGAAGGAGAGGTTGACAGAAAATTAGATTTATGGACCATGAGAGTAATCCAGAGAAGTTGCATAATCGGCCACATTTAATGCCATTTCCCTCTATCTGACTTTTTTGCCCTAACCCTACTGTCATCCTGGCCTTAACATGTCGTCTCCTTCTTTTCCATTGACTGGAATCCAGATATGGAGAGATTTCACACAATCTGTGTTTTTTTTTTTTTTGTGATCATTTCCCCCTCCAACCTTTTGTAGGTCAGCATCTCTACTGCCACCTGTCACAACATGTGCTTCTTCTCTTCTTTGAAAGAGCTGAGCTAAGCTTTTGACACGATGCTGCGAGGTAGACAAACATTGTCAGGTTGCTTAGCAACCGTGTGACTCAGCTTACCTAGGCAACATTCGCTGAAGTGCCACCTTGTTGCCTTGCCAAGATGAGAATGCCTCTTCCCTTCTCCATAACTGGATCCTTGGTGCCTTAGAGAGAAGTTTCAATGGAGTTCCACTCCCACACCTTCCTCCCTATTGTCTAGATATTTTTTAAATTTTCTCTTAAGGAATAATGCCTCCAGACTCCATGGACATATCCAGATGGATGTTTTTTTGACATTCTCTCATCCTAAGGATATTTTTTTACTTCTTTGTCTAGCCTACGCCACTGGGATTTTTTGATGACATTTTGGGAGATCAACCAAGGTTAACTAAATCATACCATCTGATCCAGGCTTTCTGGAGCTATAGTCTCTCTGTAATTGTGAAGATGTTATTTGATCAACCAACTTCCAGACAGGGACAATGAGATGGTCCTTCTGAGGTCTATTCACATCAGTCCTAAATCAAGAGATAACTGATCTAAACTTTAGAAGATGCCCATCTATCTATAGGAATAAGATTCCAGCGGTATGGATTTCTCATGTAGGCTTGGGTACTCATCTCTCATGTAGACTTGGGTGTTTCCTTGTATTCACTTGGGCTGAGAAAGGCTGGTCTAGATCAAGAGTTTGGAAATTAAAATCCCCCTGATGTTGCTGAACCTCAAGCTATCCATGGCAACATGATTAGTAGGAGATTTGGTAGCCAAACAATGTCTACAGGTTCATATATTTCTCCTCTCCTTATCTAAACCATTTACAGGAAGGTCCAGGGCTAAGTTAAAGTAGCCACTATCTCAATCCACACATTTAACTTGTTAGAACTGAAGGAAGATATCCAGAAACTAGATAGGACAATGGAAGTAATTGAGTTGAGGGTGAGGTTCAATTTGGTTGGCAGATCATAGGGTAAATCACAGATCATGGGTAATTCTCCAGAACCATTAAAAAAAAGGAAGGAAGGATGCATACAATTGCAATAAAATTGCACAATCTAAACAAAAGACAACTACGATCAACCTCACAGAGATTTTTCTTTTTATGCAAAACACTTCCAAACTATATATCGAAATGGAACAACACAAATGTAAGGCTGGGGGAAAGAGCAACTAAGATGATTAAGGGCCTGGAGACAAAAACATATGAAGAACATTTGCAGGAATTGAGTATTGTCAGTCAAGAGAAAAGAAGGAATATAGAAGACATGGTGGCAATATTCCAGTATTTGAGGGGCTGCCACAAAGAAGGGGGGATCAATTTATTTTCCAAATCACTAGAAGGCAAGACAAGAAGCAACGGATGGAAACTAATCAAGGAGAGAAGCAACCTGGAATTCAGGAGAAATTTCCTAAATGTGAGGACAATTAACCAGTGGAACAGCTTGCCTCCAGAAGTTGTGGATGCTCCAAGAGTGGAAGTTTTTAAGAAAAAAGTGGACAGCTATTTGTCTGAAATGCTATAGGCAGGGGTGGGATACGACGGTTAACTTCCAGTTCGGGATTTACGACAGTGGCCCCCAAACTTTTTTGTGCCACGGCCCGGTACCGGCATCACAAAATGATCCGTGGCCCGGTACCGGCATCAGCACGCATGACAAGGCAAGGTGAGCCGAGCCGAGCAACCGGCTAGCCAGCCATCCCCCGCTTTTCCCCGCCACCTTCAACTCCTCCTTTGTACCTTTTTTGTGCTTTTTTTATCTCCTCTGCCATCGGGACAGCTCTTCGTTCGAAGCCACACACACACCCCTTCGATGAAACTAAAGCGCGAGGATTCCTACAGGATCCAAATGCCGCTTTCCAACCAGAAAAGCTCACCCGGAAGCACTTTCTGTTGAAACAAGATGGCAGCGCCCAGCAAACCGGTGGCCCAGTAGAAAATGATCCACGCACCGGTACCAGTCCGGGGCCCGGTGGTTGGGGACCCCTGATTTACAAGCTTCCCTGCACGCTGGGAGCTGCATGCCTGTAAATCGTCATCAGCAGGCTGCATGCAGAGAAGCAGCCTTTGAAACAGCCCTCTTTTCCTGCTTTTTTAACTGCAGCTGTGCCTCGTTCGGCAGCTGAAGTTGAAAAATCAGGAAATAAAGATCAGGTAAGAGCCTGGGTAGGCAAAAACATCAGCAGACATAGAACCAGTTCTATGCCTGCTGCTCTTCAGAACTACTGGGTTCTACACAGGTGGACAGAACCGGTAGAAACCCACCCCTGGCTATCACGTTTCCTGCTCAAGCAGAAGTTTTGACCTCAAGACTTCCAAGATCCCTTCCAACTCTGTTATTTATTCTATTCACATCTGGGATCCCCATTGTGAAAGAAACATGGATTACTCATTCGCTGAATACAAGCCATTTATTTCTAACTTGCTTTCTCCCCCCCCCCCTTAACTGGCAAAATGCACAACAGCACCCCATAATAATAATAACAATTTCAGAGCACCGCAGGGGGAAAAAATGGCAACCTCTCTACGCCCTCCTCTCAAAGTGACGGATAGAGAAAATTTTGCTGCTATTATTACTTTATCTATTTTTTTCCCCCTAGGACCAGGGGGAAAAAAGAAGAACATTCCAAACTGTCGGCTCCATTCCAATAAACTGGAACCAGATAGAATGTTAGGTTGAAGGAACGAAGTCGGTTTTGTGTTTTGTAAGTGGGAGTTTGAGCCTGTTTTGTCAACGTTCACACATATGCAAGGGAAAACCCCAGGAAATGCTAAAAAAAATAATATCCCAAATACAATTTCTTCTTCATGTTTTATTGTCTCTTTGCTGTGCTGGGTTTTTTTTTCCTTCCCTCCCCGGGAAGTAAAAGGAGTCCACATTTGACCAAATACCAGAACAATTTCTGATGAAAACACACAATTATCATTATGGTTATTAATCGTATTAATTATCGAGTTAAACAACGACCGCTGTGCCATGATTAATCCCTGCCTTTATTTTTCAATGGAAATCAAAGGGAAAACACAAACATTTGTCACATTTACCATGTGCTAATGACTGTCGAACAAATGTGAAATGAATAACCTCCTTATTTAAATGCCACCAGGATTATATGCCTGTCAGCACAGTGGCTGCCATTTAATAACGCGGTGACAAATTGTCTAAAAATAAAGGAGAGTTTGCTTCGAAAGGCCGGGGGCCTATATTTCAAAAGAGTAAGGAGTGCAGAATTGGGTGGCAATGCAGGAATGCTCAGTTTAGGCAAAATTGGGTGGAAGAGATAAATATTTGTCTAGGCCCTGAGACATTTCTCAGCTGAGCTGTGTGCTCTTCTCCTGTGAAAAGAAGGACTAGGGGTGACAGGATAGCAGTCTGCCCATATTTGAGGGGCTGCCATAAAAATAGAGGGAATCAAGCTATTCTCCAAACAGCAGAAGGCCAGACAAGGAACAATGAATGGCAACTAATCAAAGAGAAAAACAACCTGGAATTAAGGAGAAATTTCCTAACAGTGAGAACAATCAACCAGTGGAACAACTTGCCTCCAGAAGTTGCAAATACTGCACACTGGAAGTTTTTAAGAAGAGATTGGACAACCATTTGGCTGGGATGGTATAAGATGTCCTGCCTAAGCAGATAGTTGGATTAGAAGACCTTCAAGATCCTTTCCAACTCATCTATTCTATTCTATTCTATTCTATTCTATTCTATTCTGTTCTGTTCTGTTCTGTTCTGTTCTGTTCTGTTCTGTTCTGTTCTATTCTTCTGTTTTCTCTTCTCTTCTCTTCTCTTATCTCCTCTCCTCTCCTCTCCTATTCTATTCTAAAAACATCATTGCTACATTCACAAAACACTCATGCTCTGCACATCAGTGGGGCGTAGTGCCATCGACCTATTTTCTAAAACACCTGAAGGGAGAACTAGAAGCAACAGATGGAAACTAATCAAGGGGAGAAGCAACTTAGAACTAAGAAGGGATTTCCTGACAGTGAGAATAATTAATCGGTTGAACAAATTCCCTCCAGAACTTGTGAATGCTCCAACACTGGAGGTTTTTAAGAAGAGATTGGAAAACCATTTGTCTGAAGTGGTGTAGGATTTTCTGCCTATGCAGGGGGTTGGACTAGAAGACCTCCAAGTCTCTTCCAACTCTATACAATTATTCTATGCAATTAGCTGGATAAATTAACATAAATTATGATAACTTGTGAATGCTCCATCACTGGATGTTTTTAAGAAGAGACTGGACAGCCACTTGTCTGGAATGGTAGAAAAATCTCCTGCTCCAGCAGGGGGTTAGACTAGAAGACCTCCAAGGTCCTTCCAATATTCTGTTCTTTTCTTCCATTGAAAGCCAAATCAGAAGAATATCTGTTTCACTCACCGTCCCAGGGTCAAACTGGAAGCTGATAAGGAGCAAGATCTGAGCCACCAAGACAGCAAAGGAAAGATTGGCATGGATGTGATAACGCTGATTGCGGATGGTACTGACAGAGCTGGTGGGGGGAAAGAGGCACATTATTAGTATTCTGAAAATTAAAATATTGGGTTGCGGAGTTCAGGGAGTGCTTTGAAAATGAAAATATTTCAGTAGAGTACTGGGAGTTGAAGTCCACCCATCTTAAAGTTGAAGAGGTGGAGAAACACTTGTCTACAGAAACAACGGAGTATCTGCTGTCATTCACCTGAGAGAATCACCAAGATGAGTTCCATTCTACATATCCAAGTGCCCATCACTTTCTACATCAGAAGCTATGACAACTCTCTATCTCTGTCTCTCTCTCTGTCTCTGTTTCTCTCTGTGTCTCTTTGTCTCTCTGTGTCTCTCTGTCTCTGTCTCTCTCTCTCTGTGTGTCTCTCTGTCTCTGTCTCTCTCTGTCTCTCTCTCTGTCTCTGTTTCTCTCTCTGTCTCTTTGTCTCTCTCTGACTCTCTCTGTCTCTGTCTCTCTCTGTCTCTATTTCTCTCTCTGTGTGTGTCTCTTTCTGTGTGTGTCTCTCTCTGTCTCTGTTTTTCTCTGTGTGTGTGTGTCTCTGTCTGTCTGTCTGTCTGTCTCTGTTTCTGTTTCTGTCTCTGTCTCTTTGTCTCTCTCTGTCTCTCTCTGTCTCTGTTTCTCTCTCTGTGTGTGTGTCTCTCTGTCTCTGTCTCTGTCTCTCTCTCTCTGTGTGTGTGTGTGTATGTCTGTCTGTCTCTGTTTTTCTCTCTCTGTCTCTGTCTCTCTCTGATTCTCTGTCTCTGTCTGTCTCTGTCTCTGTTTCTCTCTGTGTGTCTCTCTCTCTGACTTTCTGTCTCTCTCTCTGTTTCTGTCTCTTTGTCTCTCTCTAACTCTGTCTCCATCTGTCTCTCTCTGTCTCCCTCTCTGTGTGTGTGTGTGTGTGTCTCTCTCTCTGTCTCTGTTTCTCTCTCTCTGTCTTTCTCTCTCTCTCTCTCTGTCTCTCTGTCTCTGTTTCTCTCCCTGTTTCTCTCTCTGTGTGTCTCTCTGTCTCTGTTTCTCTCTCTGTCTCTGTCTCTGTCTCTGTCTCTCTCTCTCTCTCTGTCTCTCTCTCTCTGTGTTTCTCTCCCTGTTTCTCTCTCTCTCTGTCTCTCTGTCTCTGTTTCTCTCTCTGTCTCTCTCTCTCTCTCTCTGTCTCTCTCTCTGTCTCTCTGTCTCTGTTTCTCTCCCTGTTTCTCTCTCTCTGTGTGTGTGTGTGTTTTTCTCCCCCTCTCTCTGTCTCTCTCTGTGTCTCTCTCTGTCTATCTGTCTCTGTTTCTCTCTCTTTTTGTCTCTCTCTGACTCTCTGTCTCTCTCTGTCTTTCTCTACCTCTGTCTTTGTCTCTCTGTTTCTCTCTCTATCCATCTCTTCTTAATTGTCTTAGCCCTCCAGTTTGGAAGGCAAGGTTACCAAATTAGGTTTTAATTAGGGTGGTAATTTCCTGAGGCCAACTCTACTTGGCACCCATGCAATGAACTTTTGCAATATTAACTGGATTCCGCTACTTTTTAAAGCCTTTTGATAGACACAGCCTCCCTGCAGGCTCACACAACATTCCTGACGTTCAGCAAAGTTGGAAAAAAAAAAACCTGGGCCCATCTCCCCTCCTTTCCCAAAATGCTTCTGGGTTTAATAAAACTAATTAAAACCGAATGACAATGCTGAAAGGTTGTTGTGTTCCACATAAGGAAGCAGAATAGATTCCAAAAATTGGCACTTGCTTCCAACAAGGGAAGAAAGGAAAGGAAATATGAATATTTCCCCATTTGTTTTGGGGGTCTTTTTTTTACCCTAATCTGAGGGTTCCTGATGTTTTCCGAGCTCAGAGAGCACCAAGGACCCCTTGTTTTAACCCTGCACTGCAAATAATTCTCCTCTATTGATATCCACCCCCCCTAACCTTTTGGGCTTTCAATCAGCGTGCATCTCTTATGGAGAATCAGCCCAAGTGGTTTTCATGTTAATACGTTTGGGTCTAATCCCCTTCAGATGCATAAGTGTGAGTAACTTGCTGGACAAGGCAAAATTAAATTAAACATTAAACAAGTTAAAAATTAAACAAGGCTCAAATTAAACAAGCATGATTGATGGAGAAGGCCATTTGCATACTCAGTCGAAATCTGGCACTTCGTAAATACCTCATTGTCACATTCTCTACCTTGAAGTGATTTCGATATATATATATATGGAAATAAGAAAAATATATTACTAGCCTCCCCAAAGCAGTTAAATTGACATTCCGGAAGACCAAGCAAATATTTCTCAGAGAACCATCCAAGCTGAGGATAACCATAAGCCTTGTTATTTGCTACGTTTGGGAGAATTAAACCAAGCCTCCTTAGAAGGGCCCAGGTCATTTGAATAAAGGATCTGGTCTGATCCATGGATCCAACACCACTGA
Source organism: Hydrophis major (assembly GCA_033807585.1). Classification (NCBI taxonomy): domain Eukaryota; kingdom Metazoa; phylum Chordata; class Lepidosauria; order Squamata; family Elapidae; genus Hydrophis; species Hydrophis major. The sequence continues at coordinate 10,714,026 of CM066339.1, forward strand.
CGAGATCGATGGCATTGGGTTTGGAGAAAATGTTCAACGGTGTGGGTTTCCATTCAGATTTCTGAATCGAAGCGTGAGGAGATGTTTCTGCACCCCTGAAGCAGTGGTGGGAGTCAAAAAATTTTTTACTACTGGTTCTGTGGGTGTGGCTTGGTGGGAGGTGTAGGAGAAGGAGTGGCAAAACCTGAGGGTGGAGTCAAGAGAGAGATTAACTTAGAATCCCTACATAGCCACAAGTGAACTAAATGCAACCTCCCTTGAATTCTATTGACCTTTATCTAACTCCAAGCATGTTCTAATCCTTAGTTGAAAAGATTCATGTGCCGAGGCTTTTAGCAATGAATCAATTTAACTATTCCTTTATGTGTGAACCTGGCTTTTGGGGCATGACAAGATGGGTTTCTCTAAAGCACTGCGCACAGGTGCTTAATTTGTCTCTCCCAACAGTCAAATCCAAAGCATGGCACAACAATCTACAATAATATTCTTAATCTTACTTCTGACAATCATAGATCCTCCTATTCATCTCACCACTGGTCCCTTCCTCATTTCAACATCTTGGTTGGGTAAATAAATTTCTGCTATCTTCTCCAACAGGTTCACTCAAGATGCTTTAGGACTACAAACAGAGGTGGTATTCAGCAGGTTCTGACCAGTTCTGGAGAACCGGTAATGGAAATTTTGAGTAGTTCAGAGAACTGCCAAATGCCACTTCTGATCGGCCTTGCCCCCGCCACTCCATCTATTCTCTGCCTTCCGAGTCCCAGCTGATCATCTGGGTCTTCTTTGGTTGCCCTGCACAGGAGAACAGAGCTGGAAAGCAGGTTAGTGGGGTGGGGAGGGAATGGGGATTTAGCAGTATCCTTCCCCTGTCAAGCCCACCAAGCCACACCATGCCCATCAAGCCATGTCCACAGAACTGGTAGTAAAAATTTTTAAATCCCACCACTGACTACAAATCCTGAGTTTTGCTGCAAGTTTTGGACCTGTTGGTCTCAGGATTTCATGGGAACCCACTATGGGGAATGTCACGCTTCTGTAAATACCCTGAGAATAAAAGACAAGGAAATAACCTGCTATGTTTAAAAGCTTCCCTCTTCCAAGAAATTACAGTAATTTACACCAAACTCAACTGTGTGTTACTAATATATGGGTGGCATCTAATTTAAGGAGGTTTAAGGAACTAATAATCTTCTTATGAAACGCTCAGCACCTAAAAGCATTCAGTCCAGTGGCCTGAAAATGAAGTTGTGGAGTTTTTGAGGGAGTTTTTTCTTCTTCTTCCAACTGACTATCTATATTTCCAGACTGATATTGGTTCAACGGGAAGGAAACTTAAAATTACTCACGATAGAATTGCAAACGTGACCAGTGTGATAGTCAAGCAGAAAATGGATATGGAACATCCAACATAACTGATAGAAGACAATGCCACCTTGTGTCCGTTAGTTAGCTGTACAAAGAAAGAAAGAAAAATGAGAAATTATATTTAATGATCCCTTACTGTCGTCTCCTAACCGGGTTATTTTTAAAAAAATACATCCAGCTCACACGTGAAATGTTTTTAAAATTAGAATATTTTTTAAAAAAAGAAAACCCCAAGACCTAGTCCAAGGAACTAAGCAGAGCCAATCCATTTGACAGGCGAACATCTCAACCATCTGTTAGCTATCAAAAGTTATGACAACAGGAAAATAAACTTTTGCTTTTTAATGAGATGAAGACACTTTCTAGAATCCATACAGGTTTTGTTTGGGCTTTTTGTAAAAAAAAAAAAAAAAAAAAGTTTAACTGTCCCCTATTTGTAAATTAAACCATGGATTGTTCTTACAAGAGGCCTCTGAATGGATGGGTTCAGGGTCATCAAGTCAACCTTGACTCCCAGAAACCACATGGATAGATTTTATTCCTGGAGGACCTGTTCCCAGTTGGTCCTTCAGATCTTCCAGTTGTGTGTGAATGTCTGGCTCTCATTTATTTAACGAGAATTTAAAAGGTTGTGCTTTTGTTTTTATCTTGGTTGGAAACTTTTTGGAAGAAAAGAACAAGTGGAAGAGTGATATGTTTCATGCCTCAGGTAGGACTAGAATTCATAGGCTCCTGGTGATTGGCCCATGTCACCCAGCTTGTTTTTATGCCTAAAGTGGGACTAGAACTCACCATCTCCTGATGATTGGTACAGTCACCCAGCTAGCTTTCATACCTCAGGCAGGACTAGAACTCACTGTCTTCTGGTGATTGTCCCAAAGTTACCCAGCTGTCTTTCATGCCTCAGGCAGGACTAGAACTCACTGTCTCCAGGTCTCTCGGCCAGCACCTTAACCGCTACACCAAACTGGCTGTACATTTGTACTTCCACACACTTCAAAACACCATTTTAGGATCAAATTCCAAGCCTTGCACTACCATAGCACTAATCTTTCAGATGAATGCAGTTCTATCGAATCAAAAACCTACAAAGCTGCCATATTTTGTTTAAAAGCTGCCTTTTATGGCCCAATTTACATGGTCCCATTGTAGGGGAACTGAGTCTGAAAGCAAAGCAAATTTGCTTGAAGTCATTTTTAATTAATGATGAAATAGAAGAGCATTTATGCCACATATTATTTCTATAGGGGAGGAAAGCTCAGTTATTATTCTCCATAATTAGCTCTGGAACAGTTTCTCAAAAATGCAGGTGACCCCAACATTCCCAGGAATATCGACTAGCTAGTTGCATATCAATCTATATACATATATATATAAAAGCGAAATACCACTCACGCATCATCACAAAATCTCCAGAACCATAAAGCCTAAAGACTTGAAATTTGGCACGTATGTTCCTCTTGGCTTCTTGGTGCTCACTAAGAAAGGATTTTTTGAAACGACCATCGGAGCTATTAGTATTTTGTATATTATTATTATTAACACGCTCTGATGCAAAGGAGTTCTACTCCCCCTCCCCACCTGAAAAGAAATCTCTTCCAAATGCAAAACCCAAGCAGAGGAGAGGAGTCTCAGTTTCAGTTTTAGTTTCACAGCACCAAGTAGTTTTAGTACAGAACAGTTGAGCTAAGCTGCACCCAGGCTCTTTGCTGTCTCCTTGCTCACACAGGAAATACTCTTTCAGTTTACAAACAGCCCTCAACTCTCTCACACACTGACAGGACTCTAGCCAGATGTATATCGATGGATGCTGTTAGGCAGCGGCAGAATTTTTCCCCCTTTATTTTCCTCCCCAAAAACTAAGCCCAGTCACATAGTTTCGTAGCAAAGCATATCCAGCTAGTACATAAATATGCATTTGCCTGCTCTCTGCTGCTCAATAGAAATTCATTGTGTAGCCTTCAGAATTCATAGCATCACACAATCAAGGTCTTTGTCTGCGCTTTGTTTAACCTTCCCTGACGCTTTCCTGATTGACTGTTCATTCAACGTTTTTACTCTTGGGGAGAAAAAAAATCTAATTTCCCCTTCAGATGGAAAATAGCTTTGCCTAGCAAACACGTCTGCAAATCAAGGGTTGTATCAAAAGGCAGATGAGATGAAATATCAGGCAGCAAAGATGGAGGAAATTCAACATTTGTTTAATTGCCCCACTGCTTTGAGTTACCAGGATGGCATTTGGAAAAGGGTTCCCCCAGAATTGATGATTCTGTGTGAAAGACTGGGTGGCAGGAGAAACAAGAAGGAAATATGCAGGGGATCCTCGACGTAATGACTGCAACTGAGCCCAACATTTGGGTTGCCAAGCGAGACATTTGTGACGTGGGTTTTGCCCCATTTTGCAACCTTTCTCGCCACCTTATCCTTCAGTGAATTGCCGCAGGAGTGAAGTTAGGAGCACGGCCGTTCAATGAATCAGGCTTTGTTTGTCAGAAGAACGCAAAAGGGAATCACGTGACCTCCGGATTCTACAAACCATCATAAATATGAATGAGTGGCCAAGCGTATGAATTTTGATTCACTTGACTCCGGGGGATTCCTCAAGGGTGAAAACTGGTTGTAAGTTCCTTTTTTTTCAGTGCCGTTGTAGCTTTGAATGGTCGCTAAACAAATTGATGCAAGGAAAGGAATACCTGCAAACCCACTGGAGAAAAAATAGCATCCCATGGAATTTAAATGTATTCTCTTGTTCATTTTCGGTGCCATGCAGAGAGTTCTGCACTTTTTCAAATACTTTGAGCAAACATGATGAATCCCTTTGTAAGGGACTCAACCTATTTCCCAAAGCAGCAGAGGGCAGGACGAGAAATAATGGGTGGAAACTAAGAGAAGCAACCTGGAATTAAGGAGAAACTTCCTACTAGTGAGAATAATTAACCAGTGGAACGACTCGCCACCCGGTTGTGGGTGCTGAATCACTGGAGATTTTTTAAGAAGAGACTGGATAACCATTTGTTTGAAATGGTATAAGATTTCCTGCCTAAGCAGTGGGTTAGACTAGAAGACCTCCAAGGTCCCTTCCAGCTCTATTCTGATTGAAAGCATTTTTTGAAAGACAGGTGTTTTGTGATAGGGGCACCGTCACCAAACAAACAAGATAGGATCTGTTCAAACCTCACCCCATGCTGATTTATCACGAGGCTAATAGGGCCAATTCTGGTATTGAATCTAACTGCCATATGGCCACAAAATGTTCCAACATCGGTATATTTAGTCTTCCAAAATAAGAACTGCCATTCCATGGGATCTGCTCTGTGGCCAAGGCAAAGACGAGATGCTAAAATCTTCCATATGCTTCGTTTTTGACTCCCTGTTGAAATCTCTCCCTTGAAATATGGCCATTGGCTGCCTCTGTAAATAAGTCAATACCCACTAAAGGTGCGATTAGGATTATTTATTTATTACGTCTGCTCTTTATGAAGAAAGTTTATGTCCAAATTAATTTATGTATCACATAAACGAGTAATTAAATTATATTAGTGGTGATGTGCAAAGCTTGCAAACTCAGCATCCCTACAAGTTATTTTATCAAGGACTTAATATGCAGAATAATTCAGATCTGGGTGAAAATGCCTGCATTTGCTTAGCCGGAATATTTGTCATCTTAGAACTGAACTGGGTGTCCTTGATAACTTGGTTGTTTTCTTGCAGATGTTGTGTTACCCAAGTAGATATCACCATCGTTGTATAATGAATGGCTAAGGGAAGCAGGCATGTTCAGCCTAATGAAGAGAAGGTTTAGGATTGATATGATAGCTGTCTTCCAAAACTTGAAGGGCCATCACCAGTAAGAGGGAGTGAATTTATTCTCCAAATCACCTGAGGGCAGGACAAGAAGCAATGGGTGGAAGCTACTCAGAGGAAGATCCTACCTGGAACTAAAGAGACATTTCCTGATAGTAAGAACAATGAAACAATGGAACAGCTTGGCTCCTGGAGTTGTTAGGTGTTCTATCACTGGAAGTTTTTTGAGAAAAGACTGGACAACCATTTGTCTGGGATGGTATAAAGCTCCTACCTTGGGCAGAGGGTTGGATTAGAAGACCTCCAAGGTTCCTTCCAGCCCTATCGTTCTATGATCAGCACCAGAAAGAAGCTGGGCTTGCTTGAAGCCCTGAAGATGTTCCCTAGTTGGGTGATGAAATGTCTACAAGAAAGGGACCAAGCTCAGAGAGCACCAAGGACCCCACAAGTGAAGTATGTTGGGTGAATGTAACTGAGTTTTGGCCACAAAACCTAGCATCATTTAACATGTGATGCAGCTTGGTAGGAGGTGGTCTTTTTACTCCTTCAGCTTCATCTAATATTCCTGTTGCAGAAGACTTTAAAGCCATTGCGACTATAAAGCATAAGTTGGAAACCTTCCAGTTCTGAAATCATTGAATTTCCTTTCCCCTCACTTTTTTCAGTTCTCAACTCTCCTATTAATTAATATGAATTCCACTAGTTTATAAATGTCGATGTTTGCTGGCATTGTTGTGTGCCTGCTTTTTTCTTTTTTTTCTTTTTATCCCAGCAAACTACAAGATAAAACGATTGGGTAAACCCTAGAATAAACTTCATCCATTAAACAAGAAACAAACGAAAGCCAGATTAATTCTGCCAAGAAATTAGGGGAAAAAAAAAATAAACTGCAGTTCCTAACCCAAAATTTATTGCAACTCGGGCCAAATAGAACTTTTGCCAGAGTGGGAAGTTCATTTCATGTTTTTCCTACATAAAGTTTATAGCTTTATTACTTCTAAGCCACCAGTCCTTAGAAAACCTAATACCTGCCTCTCCGGGATAGAATTCATGGTGAACCATGTTTTTTGACGTGGAATTTGTCTTTGAAATATTTTTTAAAATGGAAATCACTTAAAGCAACAGGAATTGGTTTCATTTTTTAATTTCTTTTTGGAAAATGAGAGAGGGAGCAGAGAGCTAAAATGTTCTGAATAACGGCACCGAGTCATCAAGCTTTCCTAGCCTTTGTGATTGGCACACTCCAAGTTTACCAGCTTGGTGTGTGCAGAACTCCAGGCATGCAGTGCAGAATCTGCTTTCCTGGCACAAATATATTTTCCCCCTTTGATGGTGAAAAACTCCCAAAAGCGGAAGATAAATTTATCTTGCCTGAAAAGTAAATAAATGACGATAAAATGAACTTGTTAAGAAGAGAAAGAAAGTAGGTGATAGTTGGGTTTATGGGGGGGAAAAGGGGAGAAAAAGCAGGAAAAAAAAAGCAATCTTTGTGAATAAAACAAATTTGAGGAACTATGCAAATATTGGCAAGGGGTCTGATTGGATTAGAACAATCTGTGTGGAGAAAACACACACTCAAGGCAAATATTTGAATGCAAAACTGTTTGTGGAGAACGCTACCTCTTATAAACGCTTGCAGCTTTTCCCAGTTAATCGTAATTGTAAATTGTCTTCTTAGCATCGCCAATCGGCACCAGGATCCTTGGCAAGCAAGATGTGGAGATGAATTCCCATTTGCTTAGATGATACAAGGTGGATTATATGATCATGCCAAGGTTTATGTCATCGGTCTAATGGTTGTTGAGTGGGAACAGCCAAGGCTGCCATGTGGGTTGAGGGTTGAGATCTTAGCAGGAGTCTCTGAGATCCCATGGAACTTCTTCGTCCAATCTTTTTTCATTGCCAGAAAGGCTTTAAAAATTGTTAACCTTATTTTGTGAAGCTTCTTCTCTGGCAACATTGATCTGTTAACTAGGGCATACAAGACCTTTGCCAGACCAATTCTCAAATACAGCTTGGCCGCCTGGAACCCACACTGTATATTGGACATTAACACAATTGAACGGGTTCAGAGGTATTTCTTGAGAAAAATACTCCACTCCTCCACTCGCCATAAAATTCCCTATGTCTCCAGCTTGAAATTTTGGGCCTGGACAATCTGGAACTGCACTGCCTACAGTCCAATCTAAGTATAGTACACAGAATTGTCTGCTATAGCATCTTGCCTGTCAACGACTTCTTCACCCTCAATCACAATCATACACGGGCAAACAACCGATGCAAACTCAAGGTAAACCGCTCCAAACTCGATTGCAGAAAATACGACTTCAGCAACAGATTGGTCAACGCCGGGAACGCCCTACCCGACTTCACTGTCACAACCTTGAACCCTCTCAGCTTCAACCTCAAATTGTCTACTATGGATCTTACCCCATTCCTAAGAGGTCTTTAAAGGGGGTGTGCATAAGCGCACCCAGCATGCCTGCCGTCCCTGTCTCCCTGTCCCCATTGATCTGTATTTACTCCCTTTGCTCTTGTTTATGTTCATAGTTACACTTGTTATTTTGTACATGTTTGACAAACAAATAAATAAAATGTAATTTAAAAAAAAAAAATCCCACTGAGCAGCGGTACTCCTGCTGTTCGGCCAAGTTGCGGCTGGAAACTATGGCCTATTCTTGTGAAAAATAAATTTGTGTATTTATTCATGTCTTTACTTTACTTTATTGTCATTGCATCTCGTACAACAAAATCAAACACCATCTTCAATGCACATCATGACCATGATGAAAATAAACACAAACATCCTTCACCCTCCACACATTGAATCTAAAACTCCTGACACCTCACCAAAACGGCACGATGCTAAATCTCAATTTTGTAAAGGACTTTGAAGAGACCAACTGAATTTCAGCCATACATAAGGATGTTAAAATGCCACAGTCATGAAAATGATATGCAAAATAACAAAACAGAGGAATTACATTATTATTTTTTCTTTGAGGTGGTTTAAGATGGACAGTCCAGAGGGACAGACAGATGGAAGGAAGTTCCATCATAACTAATTTCAACATGCACCATGACATCCCATGCACAGATAAAAGAGGTGGCCCTTGTGTTATGATGGTGGGGCCAGGAATTTCTGCAGATATTCCTTAGGAAACAATCTGTCTGGGACTCCTATTGGCTGGGATGTGTTGGCTTGAATTTCAAGACCAAGGAGTTCTAGTTTGGGGGCTCCACAATCAATTTTGCTGGTAGAAGGTTATCCAGAAGTTCCACCTGTCAGGGATTTGGTGATTGCCCTAATTAAATCATGAGCCTGGAGCCAAGCTTCAAAAAGATTCAAAAGATTTATTAGGATTAACCTAAATTAAGCCAACATAAAACATTCCTATGCCTGTTTTCGAGTTGCCACCACCTCAAAGAAACACCACACAACTAGCCACCATTGTTTAGGAAAAGCCCAACTTCTAAGTCTTGATATTAAACGAAGCCTGTTGATAACCTACCAAGATTTTTTTCAAAAAGAAAGTCTAGATCAGGGGTGTCAAACTTGATTTCATTGAGGGCTTCATCAGGGTCGTGTTTGACCTCAGGGGACTGGGGTGAGTGTGGCCAGGGTGGCATGGTCAGCTCAACATGACTCATGTCGGGGACACCTGTGGTGGCCAAAGCAGTCTGCCAGCAAAAATGGGCTCCCGAGCTCTGTTTATGGCTGCGACGGCTCCCTGCAACCAGGGGTGGGATTCTACCAGTTTGCACCTATTCGCTAGAACCGGTTGTTAACATTCTAAGCAGTTCGGAGAACCGGTTGTTCGAAGAAATGACTGGCCTAATCCTGTAAGGAAGGCAGGAAGGAAACATTCTGGTGTTGCTTACAGAAACTGCCTCTCCGTTAACCCTTATTACATTCTTGGCAGGACTAGACTTCCTGTCTCAGGAACTTCTCTGGAGATTTTTTCCTGCTCCTTTGTTGGTACTTTGCTTGTGTGGAGTGACCCTTCAAAGTTACAATGGCCCTGAAAAAAGGGACTTAGGACCATTTTTCACACTTACGCATGTTGCAGCATCCCCAGAGTCATGAGAGGCCAGGAGAGGAGATGCGTGCCTCAATGTGAGTGATGTTGAGTTGGCCACGCCCAGCCAGTCACATGACTACCAAGCCACGCCCACCAATTTAGCCAAACTGGTTGTTAAAAAATTTGAATCCCACCCCTGCCTGCAACCCTCTGCCGGTGAAAACAGAGCTCGGGAGAGCCGAATCTAAGCACCCTGTGGGCCAAATCTGGCCCACGGGCCTTGGGTTTGACACCCCTGGTCTAGATGATCCAGGACTAATGTCAGGTTTCCAAGTGATGAAATCCATTTCAAAAGAAAAAAAGCAAAGTCCATCTTCTGCAATGATTTCTTTTATTTAGGAAAGCATCAAATTGGCAAAGTCTGTTGTAATTCCGGATCTGACACAACCCGGAATTACACCACATCATATTGAAAGTTAGAAACAACCCCTAAATGTCACATTCTCCAATAAAAGTAAATAAATGTTGCCTGGTGTCATCAATCTCCACCTCCAGGTCTCAGCTTTTGTTCCCACGGGGAGAAACACCTCCTAGCCTAAACAACTCTCCCTATCTCCACTCCTCCCTCCTTAGGAATGCGGCAAGCCCAAAACCCTTCCCTCATACCCAGCAAAGAGAAAGTAGGAAAAAAGAATATATATTAAGCCTAAATAAAATGACTACACATATGTCAATTCCGGGCTTGAAACTATTATTTTGCCTACACACCAGAGTTATGAATATGTTGATTTGGCTTACCGTTAGTGGCACCACTTGCATCAAAATAGCAAAGTTGGTGAGATGGTTGCACAGACAAGTGGAATAATTGAGGTCGCCCCCATCACGCACACAGCCTTGGTTGGACCAAACACCGCTTCCGTTGCTGCAAAAGAAGGACATACAACGGTACCTTGGTACTCAACTGTTTGAAACTTTATCCAATTTGATACTCAACAAATTTTTGATGTGAAACTGTTGCTCCAGTATTCATCATTTGATTGGCACTCAAAACATAAGTTAGAACTTGTAGGGTGTTGGGTACCTTTGTGTGACTCACTACATTATTATGAGCCGCAATGGTGCAGTTAGAGGGCAGTCCTTCAGGCTACTTTTGCTGACTGCCAGCTACCTGCAATTTGGCAGTTCGAATCTCCACAGGCTCAAGGATGACTCAGCCTTCTGCCCTTCCAAGGTGGGTAAAATGAGGACCCAGACTGTTGGAGGCAAGAGGCTGACTCTGCAAACTGCTTAAAAAGGGCTATAAAGCACTGGGAAGTGGTATATAAGTCTAAGAGCTATTGCTATTGCCCTTCCTTCCTTCCTCTGTCCCTTCCTCTTTTCATCCATCCATCCATCCATCCATGGAGGAAGAGGAAGAGGAGGAGGAAGAGCAGGAAGAAGAAGAAGAAGAAGAAGAAGAAGAAGAAGAAGAAGAAGAAGAAGAAGAAGAAGAAGAAGAAGAAGAAGAAGAAGAAGAAGAAGAAGAAATATAAAGATCCACAAATGGAAATAGAACGACTATGGCAAAGGCAAGCAAGGGTAGTACCAATAGTCATAGGCACCTTGGGTGCAGTCTCAAAATAACTGGAGCATCACTTGAACACCATTGATGGCATTGACAAATTTGCCATCAGTCAACTGCAGAAGGCAGCTTGACTTGGAACAGCTTCCATCCTGCAGCAATATCTGGAACACCATCCAACATCCAGATTTGCCTATGCCAGGTCGTTGGTAAGGACTCAAAAGGTAGACAAAAATGCCAAACCCAGTCTGAACATCTGGCTGACTATGCGATGAATAATAACAATACAGTTCCCACCAGACTTGAGTTAATAATGACCTAGTCCCCTGTTTTAGCTTTGCTGCTGACAAGAGTCATGATTTCATTCTTCTGGGTTTTATTCCTGTGAATCCAGCAGGCAGGGGTGAGCAAGGTGACACGGTTGGATGCCCCTTGCAACCAATAAAGTCTGATACCAGGATGAAAACTCACCTGTAATCCAGAAAGGCACAATACAGTCTCACTTGATTACTTTGGTTTGTGGCTTGACTGTACTGAAGGAGTGTCTAGAAAAGAAGAGAAATCAATCAATGCCTTGGCGAGCGGGCAGAGAAATGTTCTTTTGTGTTTGCACAGTTACAGTCCCAAAAGAAGTCCACGTTTTTGCAAAAGGGGATGAAATAAAACTTCAGGTCGGGAGAAAATGGAGGGGGGAGGCAGGAAATAGACCAAGAGCTCGGCTATTCTAGGCAGAGGTCATTCCAAGTTTGGGTCTTTTAAATCTGGATTAGAAGTCTTTGGCTATTCAGCTGATATTCCATTTGCTGAATTATCATGAATATTCTTCCTTCCTCCCTTGCTCCCTCCTTCCCTCTCACTCTCTCAACTCCTTCCTTCCTTCCTCCCTTTCTTTTTCCTTCCCTCCTTCCTTTCTTCTCTCCCTCCCTCCCTTCTTATTCCTATCCCTCCTTCCTTTTTCCCTTCTTCCTTCCTTCCCTCCCTTCCTCCTTCCCTTTCTTTCTTCTTTCTTCTCATTCCCATTCCTCCCTTCCCCTCCCTTATTTCCCTTTCCTTCATTTCTTCTTCCTCCCTCCCTCCCTTTCTCCTCCCCTTTCTTTCTTCTTTCTTCTCATTCCCATTTCTTCTCATTCCCGTTCCCCTCCCTTATTTCCCTTTCCTTCATTTCTTCTTCCTTCCTCCCTCCCTTCCTCCCTCCCTCCCTTCCTTTCTTCTTATTCCCATCTCTCCATCTTTTCCTTTTACCCTCCTTCCTTCCCTTCCTTCCTTCCTTCTTTTCATTCCCCTCCCTCCCTTCCCCTCCCCTTCCTTCCTTCCTTCCTTCCCTCCTTCCCTCCTTCCTCTCTTCTTATTCCCATCTCTCCCTCTTTTCCTTTTACGCTCCTTCCTTCCCTTTCGCCCTCCCTCCTTACCTTTCTTCCTTCCTTCTTTTCATTCCCCTCCTTCCCTTCCCTCCCCTTCCTTCCTTCCTTCCTTCCTTCCTCCCTCCCTCCCTCCCTCCCTTCCTTCATCTTGAACATCTCCAAATGATAACATCTGCCTATCCCAGGTCCTTGGTGATGGACAAAAATGCCAAATCCAGGCTGAACATCTGGCTGAAGGTGTGTCCAACCATAATACATGCTTCTATAACCCTCCTACAACCTTCCTGTGAGCTTAGATGGCAGACTCGACAGAGCACCTCATCTCTGTGAAAACTCAGTCTGAAGAAGATTATGCCAGAAGATTAGCAATTAAAAAAAACAATCAGGTATCATATTGTCGTGGCAGCGATCCAAACCGTGTTAAATATCTACCAGGGATGGAAACAATTAGAAGAATTCCTGGAATTAAGAAATCACACAGTAATTCTAACCACCAGGGTGGATGTCTCTATGTTTTAAGCCATTTGGGAAAGAAGAAACTCACAATAATTACAGGCTTGCATAACGTTTGCCTGCTACATCACTCTTTTTTTTAAAAAAAAAAAAAAAGGCCTGGGAAGAGAAAAACAAAACACAACACAACAGGCCAGGATCAGGTGGCGTGGCCTGTTCTTCATTCCACATCGGAGTAAAATGTTTTTGCAAAGTTACGAGAGAGAGCTGCATTTTTTTGTAACCCCTCCAAATCAAAGTTTTTGGCAGGCAGTGCAGGAGCCCAATCTTTCCACGTGAAAATTACAAGCACTCCGGTCCAAATTTGAAAGCATCTCCAAGCAATTTAACCCATGTCATATTGCAGCGGTGAGATTCATAAATTTTTACTACAGGATGGCTTGATGGGCATGGCAGGGGAAGGATCCTGTAAAATCCCCTTTCCTTCTCCACTTCTGGGGGAAGGTTACCGCCGGTTCAAAATTTCTGCTACTGGTTCTCCAGAACTGGTCAGAACCTGCTGAATACCACCTCTGTCATGCTGGAAGGGAAGGCAGGGAATGGATCAGGTGGAAAGAGGGCACATAGGTACATTAGTAGGACAAATTGCTGCCTTCAAAGTTGCTGGGAGAAAGTCTATAGCCGTTCTGAAATTTAAGGGCATATTCTACAGACTCCCATTTCAGTTCAAGCAATATGGTTGAAATCTCCCAGTTGTCAACACTGAAGTTGGCCAAACTATGCCCATTTTCCTTTTGGTAGTTTTCTATAAGGAGGTTTCTCTTCTCACTGCTTCAAGGCTGACACAGCCTGGAGCAAGGGGGCCAGGGAGGGAGGTGTAGTAGAGGTAGCTGGGGTTGTAGTTGTAGCCTAAATAAAATTCTTTCCCTTTGGAATCAAGGATGGTGGTGCAGGTGTTCAAAGGGTGGACACTGAGATCACCTAGCAACTGGCTATATGCTGATTGGACCATGTGACTAGAGACTCTGGGGAGAAGGGACAAAGTTTGATTTTTAATTGGGTGAAAAACTGGCAGCAACTTAGAGCCAGTTTTCCACCAGGAATGTGCCAATTTGATATGTCCTAATCTTCTTTTATGTGACAGATTAAGCTAGACAATAGCAGATAGATAAGATTTCTGAATGAATCTGTGATTCTGTGAGCAACTCAATTTGTCTGCCTGCTTTGCCTGATTTTGGGTAAAAGTCAGGGGTGGGATTCTACAGGTTTGCACCTGTTTGCTAGAACCGGTTGTTAACATTCTGAGCAGTTTGGAGAACCGGTTGTTAGAAGAAATTACAGGGCTAATCCTGTAAGGAAGGCAGGAAGGAAACATTCTGGTGTTGCTTACAGAAACTGCCTCTCCATTAACCCTTATTACATTCTTGGCAGGACTAGACTTCCTGTCTCTGGAACTTCTCTGGAGTTTCCCCCCCCCCTCCTTTGCTGGTACTTTGCTTGTGTGGAGTGACCATTCAAAGTTACAATGGCACTGAAAAAAGTGACTTATGACCCTTTTTCACACTTACAACTGTTGCAGTATCCCCACAGTCACGAGAGACCAGGCAAGGAGAAATGTGCCTCAATGTGAGTGATATTGAGTTGGCCATGCCCAGCCAGTCACATGACCACTAAACCACGCCCACCAACTAAGCCATGCCCACAGAACCAGTTGTTAAAAAATTTGAATCCCATCCCTGGTAAAAGTTGCTCTTTTTTCAAAATAAAAAATTCAATATTTACATGCATGGCGTGTTGTGAGTTAATTTTGTGAGTTTGTTTGCAAGCAAATTTTATGTGACAGACTGAGCTAGCCGATGGCAGATAGGTAGATCTCTGAATGAATCTGTGATTCTGTGAGCAACTCCATCTGCTGCTTTGCCTGATTTTGGGTAAAAGTTGCTCTTTTTTTATAAAAGAATAATCAATATTTATATCAATATTTATAATATTTACACACAAGTCATGCCCAGCCAGTCACATGACCACCAAGCCACACTCACAAATTAGGCCACGCCCATAGAACCGGTTAGTGGTCCCTGGGATCTAAAATTATAAGTTTTGTGGTCCCTGAGGTCCAAAAAGTTGGCAACCCCTGTAATGTAGTCCAACCTCCTGCTCAAGGAAGAGACCCTACACCATTTCAGACAGGTGGCTGTCCAGTCTTTTCTTGAAAACCTCCAGGGATGGAAGCACCCACAATTTCTGAAGGCAAGTCCTTCCACTGGTTAATTGTTCTCAGTGTTAGGAAGTTTCTCCCTTAATTCCAGGTTGCTTCTCTGCTTGATTAGTTTCCATCCATTGTTTCTTGTCCTGTCTTCAGGTGCTTTGGAGAATAGCTTGACTCCCTCTTCTTTGTGGCAGCCCCTCAAATACCAGAAGACTGCTATCATGTCACCCCCTAGTCCTTCTTTTCTCTAGACTGGCCATACACAATTCCCGCAACCGTTCTACATAACAATCTATGCTGTATCACAGTTTGGCCCAAGCGTTTGCAAACTTGGCTCGTGATTTCACGGTTTCACCCAAACTTGAAAACACTATGATTTCCTAGCAACCCTGTGCCCCCCCCCCCATCTTTTCCTGCATTGCATCATGAGAATCTAAGACTCAAGTTATGAGCCAGGCAACAGATGGACTCAAAACGCTTTGTTTTAAGGTGGAGAGATCATGGCTATTTTTTTTTTAAAGTTTGTCTTAAAAGAAGCCACCAAATTCTTTTTAATCTTGAGTTATTCTAGGCCAGTGTTTCTCAAACTTGGCAGTATTGAAGTGTGTAGACTTCGATTCCCAGAATTCCCCAGTGAGGCTATATCCACACATCTTAAAATTGGCAAGTTTGAGAAACATCGATCTAAGGCAGGGGTTCCCAACCTGGGGTGCGAGATGATATTCCAGGGGGTGCGAGAAAAGTCCAGGTAAAGAATAGGATATTGGTTATATGTTGGCATTTTTATTTATTATGCAATGGATTGACTTTGTTTTCATTTTAGAGTTAAGTATTGTTATTTAGTGGCCGTCACATACATAGGTGAAAAGATTCAATCCTACCATATATTTAACGTGTTCAGTAGTTCCTAAAGTCTAAATTTCAGGGAGTGCGAGGTTCGAGTGAAATTTCTTTCGGGGTGCGGGGCGAAAAAAAGATTGGGAACCACTGATCTAGGGTACAAGGCTCTCTCTACTCCACTCGATATAGCTTTATAAACACATCCTCTCCAGCAGCCTATGCTCAGATAAGCAGGGATGAACACCCGACAAACAATCAGGCAGAAAACAGTCCTAATCAAGGAACCACCAAGGAGAAAAATCACATCGGTGGATCTGGAGAATTCTGGAAATCAACCCATTTTAAAGTCACCAAGATTGAGAAGTGCTAGGCTAGGGACTAGGTTTAAATAAAGAGATAAAAGATATAGCATGTGATAGCAGTATCCCAATATTTGAGGGGCTGACACAAAGAAGAGGACGTCAACCTATGTTCTGAAGCACTAGAAGGCAAGACAAGAAACAATGAATAAAAACTAAACCAGGAGAGAACCAACCTCGTACTCAGGAGAAACTTCCTAACCGTGAAAACAATTAATCAGTGGAACAACCAGAGGTGCTCCATCGTTGGAGGCTTTCAAGAAGAGATGGAGAGACATCTGTTTTAAAATGGTATAGGTCTCCTGCTTGTGCAGGGGACTGGACTAGAACATGGGTCTCCGACCTTGGCAACTTTAAGACTTGTGGACTTCAACTCCCAGAGCTTTGCTGGCTGAGGAATTCTGGGAGTTGAAGTCCACAAGTCTTAAAGTTGCCAAGGTTGGAGACCCCTGGACTAGAAGACTTCCAAGGTCCCTTCCAATGATGATGATGATGATGATTGATGATGACAATGATGACAGCAGAGGTGACTTAGCACACTATAAGACCATATAAGTTCCAGGTCTAAAGCAATGTAAATTCTGTTTCAATTAGCTAGAAAAATAGGCAGTTCTACCAAGGAGGCATTGCCGTCAAAATTAATGGGTTGCTTATGAGTAGACTCACATTACATCGTGCCCCACAGATATGGAACTGGGACAAGAAAAGGTTTATCCTTACAGATTTCTGGCATTAAAAGATTATAGAAATGTGGTGAAACAATCTGTCAAGGGTCACAGAGCGATATGCAGCCGCTCCAAATTAAAAACATGCTGAGCTTTGAAGGGGAACCTTTTTTCCAGCTTTTTGAATCTTGGTCCTTCTCGACAATGCCTACAAGACCGCAACATCTTGCATATTTCTGGGATGAAGTATTGCCCTATTTAGTCTCTCGACCTTTCAACACTCAAGCGCCTCTTCTCTGTTTGCTCAGCCTGTCCCTGGGGAATGGGTGGGAGAGGCAATTGGGAGAAGACTTGGTGAGATGAAAATTGTGATGGAGGCCAGGAAGCCTTCCAGATGTTGCTTACGGTCTGTACATACTATACTGGGATGTCTCTGTGCCAAGAAACATACAGCCACATAGAGGCAAAAAACGAATGAAGAATGATAATGGAAAAGGGGGACAACACTGGGATTTTAACACCAACCCAGGGAGAAGGTATATTGTAACCATGCTGTCAACTGCTACCTTATGCTTGCTTGTGCTATATGGTAGCAGACTGCCATGAACAGAAAAAACAATTATGACCAACCTGCCTTCAGTCGAGGACCTGTATCCTGCACAAATCAAAAAGAGGGCTGTGAAAATATCTACATACCCCTCACATCCCAGACACAAACTCTTTCAACTTCTATCCTCAAAACGACACTATAGAGCACTGCACTCCAGAACAACTAAACACAAGGACAGTTTTTTCCCGAATGCCATCACTCTGCTAAACAAATAATTCCCTCAACGCTGTCCAACTATTTACAAAGTCTGCACTACTATTACTGTTAATCTTCTCATCACTCCTTATCACCCATCCCCTCCCATTTGTGACTGTATGACTGTAACTTTGTCGCTTGTATCCTTACGATTTATATTGACTGTTTCCTAGTATGATTTGATTGTTGATTGTACCCTATGACTATCATTAAGTGTTGTACCTTATGATTCTTGACTCTTGACACATGTATCTTTTCTTTTTTGTACATGGAGAGTTTTTGCACCAAGACAAATTCCTTGTGTGTCCAATCACACTTGGCCAATAAAGAATTCTATATCTATATCTAACTGGGGAGAGGGAATGAAAATAGAATAGAATAGAATAGAATAGAATAGAATAGAATAGAATAGAATAGAATAGAATAGAATAGAATAGAATTCTTTATTGGCCAAGTATGGTTGGACACACAAGGAATTTTCCTGGTGCAAAAGCTCTCCATGTACATAAAAGAAAAGATACATTCATCAAGGATCATTAGGTACAACACTTAATGATAGTCATAGGGTACAATAAGCTCTTAGCAGATGATCTCGTGAGTATGAAATTCAGTGAATTGCAGATAAGAATAAAGAATAAAGAAACTATTAGAGAGCATTTGACCAAGAAGCCATTGTCGTCGCCATGTGGGATCACGATGAATGCTTGGGAAAACGAAAGTAAATGCTGAACCTCCTCAAGACGCTACTTCAAGGTCAGCCAACTGGAAGAAGGAGGAAGCCACATACCAACCTGCGCTTGGACTGACCGTTATGAAAACATCTTTCCTGACCCTGATTGGTTACACTCTGGTGAGCAATGAAAGATAGTTAAGGGGAAAGTAGAACTTAAGAGATTTTGGTGCACAATTCTCAGTTCTGGCTTTGCAATACTGCAACACAGTTGACCTCTAATGAGTTCTACCTTTCTCAACAAATGGAGCGAAGGTTCATTTGTACTTACAGGCTTCTATAATGGCAGGTCCGACACATGGAACACACAGATGGCTTCTCTGTAAATGTTTCTACAAACCTGGGCAGCCAGAGAGGGTAACTAAAATGGGACCAGAGGTGTAAGCAATGTAATAAAGCTGAATCACAGGAAAGGCAGAACTTTGTGGCAGAAGATCAGCCTTCCTGAATGCTAATGTTGAGTGGTGGATTCAGCAATCGAGGAAAATGTTGGAGTTCTCTTCAATGAGAGATGTCCAAAGATTGGTGGATTAGTCAATGGTTGGCCATGTGACCGGATGGATGCCTGTGTTAACAGAAGTGTGGGTTGACTTCAAAAGCTCTTTCCAATTCTGTGAATTCAGAAAATGGCCTTTTGGAATGCTTTATTCCAGAATCAGAATTATAAGGTAAGACCTTACAATTAAAACCAGCAATGAAAAGAAACAGGCGAACAACAAATGATCCCACTCTATAAAGCCTTAGTAAGACCACACCTAGAGTACTGCATCCAGTTTTGGTCACCATGCTGTAAAAAAGATGTTGAGACTCTAGAAAGAGTGCAGAGAAAAGCAACCAGGATGATTAGGGGACTAGAGACTAAAACAAACCATGAATGGCTGCAGGAACTGGGCCTGGCTAGTCTAGGGAAGAGAAGGACCAGGAGAGGCAGGATAGCAGTCTTCCAATATTTGAGGGGCTGCCACAGAGAGAATGAGGGGGTCTAGCTATTTTCCAAGGCACCAGAAGGCCAGGCAAGGAATAATGGATGGAAACTGAACAAGGAGAGATTCAACCTGGAAATAAGGAGGAATTTTCTGACAGTGAGAACAATCAACCAATGGAACAGAAGTTGCTTTCATAAGTAGTGGGAACTTTATCACTGGAAGCTTTCAAGAAGAAACTGGACTGCCATCTGTCAGAAATGGTTGTAGTGTCTCCTGCTTGGGCGGGGGTTGGACTAGGTCCATTCCAACTCTGTTAATGTGTACCTGTAACTCCAAAGCACCACGAAGGAAGCACGAACTGGGATTATTCAATCACAATGGTGTAAACAGGTAAAATTGCCAACCTGTCTTGAACCCATAAAATACAGAGGCTAAATCTGACCTCCTGACCTCCTGGAAGAGTTTAAGGTGGAAGCAAGCCCCTTATAAAATTGTGTGACCTGATAGTAGTTTTGTAAATGGGTGGAGAAGAGGCAGATCCATTTCTCTGCTCTTGCCAGCTTCATAAATCAGAAAGGAAGTCAGCTAAACCAAAGGGTGCAGGGCCATTTCCGAAGTCAACACAACTTGAAGTCATTTAAAGCCCATCTATCAATGTAGTTCCTGAAAGTTTTTATGCTCCTTATTGATCTCAACCACCCTGACCTCTCACGCAAGTGAGAAAATAGAAAGTGGAGCTAAAATTTAGAGAGAAAATTATTTTCGCTGGCCTCTCATGGGTGTGCGTGCATCTCAACAATCTCCAGGAGAAAGCAGAGGCATCCATTAGAAGCAAAGGGGATGTCCCATGCGTCATTGTCTCATACAGTTTTGCATGATGACATTGTGGCACACATAACATCACTTTTTCCACCCCACGTTCATCATCTACTTTTAATGACCCCATAATCCCTCATGGGAAGGAGTCTGGGCAACTGAATGGAGCTAGCCGAGTGTTCTAATGGCTGGATGACGTTCCTGTTGCCAATGCAGAGTTTTGTTCAGCCGATATATTCTCAGTGTACCCAGAGAGAGAAATATCAGTCTCTACCTAGGATCGAACCCACAAGATGAGAGCTCCACCTCTAGGCCACCTCACCACTCAATGGGAGATGCTCATGACATGAAGAATTTAGATTCATCCATATATTAAGAGATACGCATACTATTATCCAGTGGTGGGATTCAATTTTTTTTTTTTTTACTACCAGTTCTGCGGGCGTGGCTTGGTGGACGTGGCAGGGGAAGGATACTGTAAAATCTCCAGCCAGAGGTGGGATTTGCTCAAAATGTCTGCTACTGGTTCTCCAGAACTGGTCAGAATCTGCTGAATACCACCTCTGACTATTATCGACATAGCATGTTCAATCCAGTTCCTGAATGGACAGAATTTACAACATGTCCTAATTGCTGTCAGTGCAAAGAACCAAGAGTATCCATTGAGTTGAAAGCGCAGAAGGGATCATTATTGCTATCTCTACACAACACTCCAGTCAACTAATGGTCAAAACTAAACTGGCACTAGATTAGGGTCAGTGGAATTCACGGGGAGCTGGGCTTGGGTCTTTTGTGGCAACACGATTCCAAACTGATGACACGTTTAACTCTGCCTTCTAGTCTGCTCTTCTCCTACATCTGCTTTGCCATGATAATTTAACACAATTTCTGAATGAATTCATTTTCTTTTCATTACCCAGAATCCCAAATTAATCCAATACTCTGGGTTCTGAATTCATGAAGACACACAGAGAAATAAAAAAGGACCATGCATGGTCAGCAGGATGTTCACAGAAGATCCGGGTCCCTGCCTTTTGAAACAGCTTTCCCCGCAAGATTTAGTTGTCCCCCAACCCTACATGTCTTTTGAAAAACATTTTTTTAAAACTGGCTCTTTGCCCAGACACAAATCAGAAAGGGGAAAATGCATTGTTCCCAGCACTTCATTATGTTTTTTATTATTGGTTGCTTAGGTTCTGGTTATATGACTTTTGTTGTTGTTTATTGAGAATACACCTCACCCTGGGTTCATGTGCCAAGCAGGCAGCTCGACAAATCAGAGGAATAAATAAACTAAATTCAATTAGGCTTCACCCCGGGTGAACGCATGGCTCAGTAGAGCTATGAGGTTGGCGTTGTGCCTACGTTGGCTGGCAGAGGCCTCAGTTGAAAAGTCATTAGAATGGCCTATGATTCTCTTTGCACACCCTGTACACACACACAGCAATGTTGTCGTGGTAAAGGCGGTAAATGCAGCTGTAGCAAAGAGCTTTTGAATCCGGTCTGCCTTTAATACAGATTAACAGAGTTGGACCTTATAGGTCATCTAGTGCAACCCCCACCCCCACCCAAGCAGGAGACCCTACACCATTTCTGGCAGTCTCTTCTTGAAATCCTCCAGTGATGAAGCTCCCACAACTTCCAAAGGCAACTTCTGTTCCATCGGTTGACTGTTCTCACTGTCAGAAAGTTTCTCCTTATTTCCTGGTTGAATCTCTCCTTGTTCAGTTTCCATCCATTATTCCTTGTCTGGCCTTTGGGTGCTTTGGAGAATAGCTTGACTCCCTCCTCCTCTCTGTGGCAGCCCCTCAAATATTTGGAAGACTGCTCTCCTGTCTCCCCTGGTCCTTCTCTTCCCTAGACTAGCCAGGCCCAGTTCCGGCAACCAGTTCATCGTATGTTTTAGCCTCCAATCCCCTAATCCTCCTGTTTGCTCTTCTCTGCACTCTTTCTAGAGTCTCAACATCTTTTTTTATAATGTGGTGAGCAAAACTGGATGCAGTATGATCCACTCTTCCTTTTTTTAAAAAGTCTTTCTACCTCTCATTCTCCGTAATGCTAGTTTCTTCAAGCTCTCTTAAATACAGGGTGTGGTTGACCCGTGGCACCAAGATTTTAATGCAGCTTCCATAAATTTCTGGTTTCCACCACCAGCTGCTAACATATGATCCACGCTTGTTTTTTTGATGTGGTTTCTTCGAATGGAAGCTAAGACAACTTTGTGATCTGCGGCCAAGTTTAAAATATCCAGAAAGGGCTGGTTGGTGAGAGGAACTTCAACAATCAAAGCTGCTGTTACTTCGGAAAAGCAGCACATTTCTCCCTCTCTTCTCCTCGTTTTCATTGTGATTTAGTTAGTCTGGATTTCAGGAACAACCCCTTTTGCTACAAGCTGTTTTCCACAAACCATCTACCCTTCCTCATTCTCGTCAACCTTGTCGAAAATTTCCAGTGTCTTTTAGAACATAGAATAACAGGGTTAAAAGGGACCTTGGAGGCCTTCTAGTCCAACCCTCATTCTCAAGCAGGAAACCTTAAACCATTTCAGGCAAATGATTGTCCAATCTCTTCTTGAAAACCTCTAGTGATGGAGCTCCCACAACTTCTGGAGGCTAGCTGTTCCGCTGGTTGATTGTTCTCACTGTCAGAAAATTTCTCCTTATTTCTATGTTGAATCTCTCCTTGATTAGTTTCCAACTATTGCTTCTTATCCTGCCTTCAGGTGCTTTGGAGAATAGCTTGACTCCCTCCTCTCTGTGGCTGCCCCTCAAATATTGGAAGACCCCTAGTCTTTCTTTTCACTAGACCAGACAAACCCAATTCCTGCAACCGTTCTTTACATGTTTTAGCCTCCAGTTCCCTAATCCTCCTGGTTGCTCTTCTCTGCATTCTTTCTAGAATCTCAACATCTTTTTTTTTTTTCATGGTGACCAAAATTGGACGCAATATTCTGCTTGTATGACTTGGGGGTTGGAAGGGATTGTTTGTTTGCTTATCTGTTTTGGTAATTCCTCCAAAGATTAGAGAGGAAGCCGGGACAGATGGCATCTCCTGCCACCAATCTTCTTCTGGACCTCTCTTGGCCTCCACAAACTTCCAGGCTCACCTCTATTGATTTGTTGGAGATCATTTTCATTACAAAAATTAGATGAAAAGCCGAGCTGAAAAACACCGGCCCACACCTATTTCCAAGGAGATCTCATGCATAAAGATATTATTAGAGAATGAAAATAAGATGTAGCTGAAGGTCAATGTTTTCCCTGGAAATATGCCCATCTGCTGGTCGGAAGGTTTGCTAAGGTGAGCTGTTTAATTATAGTTTGTTGAATGAAATGTAATGAGCTCTTTGAAGAAGAAACTACATTAACATATAAGTTGCCATCTTTGAACCAGGGGTCGCACAAGAGGTTAAAATTTAGAATGGGGATTTAGGAACTCAGTTTGTGCAAAAAAAAAAAAAAAGGAAAAAGGAAAAAGTCAAGAGGAAAACACAGAAGAGGGAGCAAAAACAAGAAAACAATTTGCATAGTAGAAAGAAATATTTTTAGGAAGGACTTTTGCTCCAAACTCACAAATGAGTCAATACGTAAATATATAAATAGTCAATATATAAATATTATATGTATAAATATCAGAAACAGTGAACAGATCTGGGCTGCAAAGATTCAGACAGCAATAGCACTTAGACTTATATACTGCTTTATAGTGCTTCTGGGTCCTCATTTTACCCACCTAGGAAGGATGGAAGGCTGAGCTGACCTTGAGCCAGTCAGGACCAAACAGTGAGCAGTGGGCAGAGTTAGCCTGCAATACTGCATTGTAACACTGCACCACCATGGATGGATGGATGGATGGATGGATGGATGGATGGAAGGAAGGAAGGAAGGAAGGAAGGAAGGAAGGAAGGGCATTAGCAATAGCACTTAAACTTATATGTCACTTCACAGTGCTTGACGGCCCTCTCTAAGTGGTTTACAGAGTCAGCATATTGCCCCCAATGATCTGGAATTGCATTTTACTGACCTCAGAAGAATTAGAAGGCTGAGTCAACCTTGAGTCAGTCAACTAAATCCTGCAGGTCAAAAATAAATTTTTAAAAGACCCCCATTATGCAAAGGGTTAAATAACTCCAAGGAGGTCCTAGTTGGGTCCTGATGCATTTCTCTAAATTGTACTTCGTTGTCCTGCTAACCTGCCTGTGTTTTCAATCTCTGGAGGTGGGCAGAATATCTGGGTGAAAAAGGGACTCCGTGTTCCCCAAAGTGGTGCTCTTGTTTTTTTAATGCAGTTAGTCCGCTGTGATCTACCTAACTGAGTAACCAAGAGACTTTGGAAAGAGTAGAGAAAAGAGCAACTTAGATGATTAAAGGCCTGTAAACTAAAAGATATGAAGAAGAGTTGCAGGATTGGGGCTTGGCTCAGGGGTGGATTCAAACATCCCAGCAACCGATTCACTGCCCAAATGCTGGATGAGCATGGCCATGGTGGCCTGTTTTCCCCCCTCCCAGAGCCTCTATGCAGACCCTGCATCACACGGAGACTCCTGGGAGGGGAGGGGCAAGTGGGTGGGGCCAGCCAGTCAGTTGAAATACCGGTTCGGTGAACCAGATGAAAACGTAACATCTGGATTGCCCGAACTGGTCCAAAGCGGTAGAATCCCACCCCTGGTTTGGCTAGTCTAGAGAAAAGAAGGTTTGGGGAGGACATGATAGCAGTCTTCTAGTATTTGAGGGGCCGCCCCAAAGAGGAGAGGGTCAACCTATTTTCCAAAGCCCCAGAAGGCAGGGCAAGAAAGGATGGGTGGAAACTTAATCAAGGAGAGAAACAAGCTCAATTAAGGAGGAACTTCCTAACAATGAAAGCTATTAACCTGTGGAATAGCTTGCTTTCAGAAGTTGCAGGTGCTCCATCACTGGAAGGACTTTAAGAAGAGTCTAGACAGTCATTTATCTGAAATAGTATAAGTTCTCCTGCTTGAACAGGGGGTTGGACTAGAAGACCTCCAAGATCCCTTCCAGATGTATTCTGAATTTGAATTTAGGAAAAGGGAACTTACTGATTGAGCAGCTGCCTAGGTTAAATCCGGGATGCTTGACTCATTCAGCTTTTCTAATTCAGGAGGACCTGAACTTTGCATCCACACTTATCCCAGAGAAGATCGGTAATAAATGAGATTCAGGTTTGCAAACTACCCCGGAGTCTGTAAAGGTCACAGCAGACTTTGGAACGATTGCAATGCACATCATGGAAAAAGAAGAAGTCATAAATTCTCCCTCCGTGAAAGTGTCGGCTCTCTCTTTGTCAGAAGAAAACATTGACCAATCAGTGCAAGTTCAGGGAAAAGCAGAGGAAAGGAAGATGATGGAGGGCTCGGCAGTTGCATCAAGTTCAATAAACTTGGCCTGGAGACAAGATGACCCAGTGAGGAATGGAGAAGAAGGAGGGACATATTTCAACAGAGGGTCATGAAAGGGAAAATGTAAAAGACAGGGTGAAAAACAGCTCAGAGGGACAGCAGAAGCATGAAGAAAAACTAGTCTTCTCTCTGGTTTGGGTAGTTTGGAAGGGAAGGGAAGGAAAGGATGTTACTTGACATTTGAAATGCTCCCCCACCCTAGGAAAATCTCTCCATAGAAGGAAGGATCCCTTGTTTCAAGGTTGAGGGTCACATTGGGGCCCTGGAGGCTACATGCCAAAAATATAACACCTCCTAGGATGATGGCAAAACATATGGCTGATTTGATTTCTTCCTGTAGCTAATAGAAATTAAATATACTGTAGTCCACAACGTTTTTCTCTAGCCATGCAGTGACTTACTTTCCCTGCTCCCTATCTCTGCTGATGTTATCTAGTTAGGTCATTAAACATTTGCAAGAAAACCACCAAGTTCAAGAGGACACCAAGGACCACTCCTCCGCCTCCTCTCAAATCCCACCCTCTTCAAGCACTGATGTTATTACCTACTTAGGTAATGAAATATCTGCAAAAAAACTACCAGGCTCATAGATAACTAAGGACCGCATGGCCCTCCCTCTCCTTCTCCTCCTCCTCCTTCCAATCCCCATTCCCTTCTAGCACTGATGATGTTACCTAGTTGGGTAATGAAATATCTGCAAGGAAACCACCAAGCTCAGAAAGTACCAAGGACCCAACAATAATCCGCTCTTCCTCCTCCCCCTCCCTCTCCTCTTCCTCCTCCTCCCCCCAATCCCCACTCCCTTCTAGCACTGATGATGTTACCTAGTTAGGTAATGAAATATCTGCAAGGAAACCACCAAGCTCAGTGAACACCAAGGCCCCCACAGTTCAACCCTGAAATGCAAATTGGTACTTATTTCCCTTTCAGACACATTAAAAATAATTTGTAATTTGTGAGTGCTCTTTGAGGGCCACAGTCAAGGTTTCTAGGGGCCCTATCCAGCCCTAAGCCCTGTGGTTTTATATCTATTTACAAAGCTGCGGCCTCTTAAACAAATCACAATTGCCTGAGTTTGTACAACCATTACATTGCAATGATGGAACTTAAACTAGATGCTTAGAGCAATAAGCCAGGGGAACGGCTTAGCTTTTGAACCGTGTCCCAGAAACCCAGCGTTTCATGACTCATAATCTTAATCTGATTTTATGCAAAAGGTGAGCCTATAAAAACGTCCAGGAGAAGATCTTTGGTGGCCTAACTACAGTTGCGTTCACACCAGAGGTGGTGCCCAGCCAGTTCTGACCAGTTCTGGAGAAACGGTAGCGGAAATTTTGAGTAGTTTGGAGAACTGGCCAATCCCACCTCTGACTGGCCCCACCTCTTCTCTGCCTCCCATTGAGTCCCAGTTGATCATCTGGGTCTTCTTTGGTTGCCCTGCACAGGAGAAGGGAGCTGGAAAGCAGGTTAGTGTGGTGGGGAGGGAAGGGAAGGGGGGTTTTGCAGTATCCTTCCCCTGCCACACCCACCAAGCCAAGCCACCAAGCCATGCCACACCCACCAAGACACCAAGACACACCCACAGAACCGGGAGTGAAAAAACTTTGAATCCCACCACTGGTTCACACAGTACAATAAACCAAGTCAATGGAAAAACGTGAAGTTGCATTTTGCTCCCCATTTCAAAGCTTGCTGACTGTTATCTTTTCCTTCTATCTCTGGTGACCGAGCCCAGCAATCTGTTCTTCTTCCCCTCTTATCTCCTAAAATATTCCTGCAGCAGGTCAATCTGTATCGTGCAGAGTTTCTTTCTTTCTCCTTTTCTTTTCTTTTTCCCTCCTCCCCGCAGCCACATCATGTGTCTGATCAACAATTGAGGTTCTGGCAATCTGATCCAAGGAATAATTTATTTGCTTTTAGACCACATCGGCACAACATGCACTGATCCCTGGAGTGCACTGATCCACAACATGCACTGATCCCTGGAGCATCAGAAAGGCCATTCCAGTCTAAAATTATGGTGGTCTGCAGTAACTCCAAACCCCTAAATCCGCCTCACTGGGGTTTCTGGAAACCTTTCTGAGATAAACATATTTTTTCTTCTCCCTCTCCTTCTCCAATGAGCTCATGGCAAAGGCTTGTGAGTGGAGGCAGTGTGGGGGTGATTTGAAAAACAGGTTGGAGATTGTATTCCAATCCTTCCCTTGGCTTTTGGACCCACCAAATTTTCAAAAGGGTGTGCAACTCAACGTGTGCAAGTCAACGTGCTTTGCTAGACCTTCGCTTGGTAGGACCGGAAAGGTTTTTTTTATAATGCTAAAGAGTCGGGGGGGGGGAAAAATCAAGGTTAGGCCATCGAAGTCCAACCCTTCCTACAAATGATGCCACATTGTTGTGATTGAAGTGGTGGCTCAGTGGCTAAAAACATTGAGATTATCGATCAAAGGTCGGCAGTTCGGCTGTTTGAATCCCTAGCGCCGTGTCCTTTTGATCCAGACAGGATCTCCAGAACAAGGAGGGGACCCTTAAGGCAATCTGCAACTGCTTAAATCCTTTGTGCCATTTTGCTTCTCTCAAGAAAGTTGATTTGACTGACATCTGGTCTGAAAGCAAAGAAGTTTTCAATGAACCACAAGTGAGAGTTCTAAAAAAATAATAATCCAGTGAGCCTTCAGTCCCTCCATTTTGGAAGGAGTGCCGAAGAAAGAAAGAAAGAAAGAAAGAAAGAAAGAAAGAAAGAAAGAAAGAAAGAAAGAAAGAAAGAAAGAAAGAAAGAAAGAAAGAAAGAAAGAAAGAAAGAAAGATAAAAATATTGACAGCATAACGAAGGATCCCTTAGGTTGAGCTTCTCAATGCTTCTAAAATTAGCTTTTTTGCTTTTACGTTCATTTGCAAAGGATAATAGCCAAATCAAGGCCATTTTAGGCTCATGTGGCTAGGCCACAATCCAGATCCTTGTCCTCCTTTTACAGTGAAGTCACAGAGTTTGTAAAGCAGGTACTTTTGGCTGGATGAACCTCAAGAAAAATAACTAATAAAGTTATTCACTCCCTGAGGGTGCTGGTTTTTGTTTGTTTGTTTGTTTGTTTTGGATCGCTGTTGTTATTTAGTGCAGAAATCAAGATTTCCCCTGCAAGAACTGCTCCAGTTCTCAAAACGGTTGAAAAGCTGGAGAGGAAAGCAAAGCGAAGTTTAAAGAAAATAACCACCTCGATTTGAATTAAATATGTACTCCTGGGGTTTCTCCACCCTACCTCACTCCCATGTTCTAAAAACAGCTTCCCTCAAAACTCAAAATGATGGGTGTAGAAATCTGGAATGAAGCCACATTCACAGAAAAGTTGCAAAGCTCACCACAGACGTTTTAAATAATTCCTGTCGGAATGGAGGATTTCTGATGTGGTTGCTTCTTCCTCGCTCCTTTTGCAAACCTCACGCATCCTACGGTGTGGCTGGAAGAAGCAAAAGTTCTTCTGAGTCTAACTTAGAGCAACGTTTCATCACAAGTCATCGCTTGCATCGAGCAGGCATCTAAAAACATCGCCGTTTGATTTCAGGGAAAGAAATGCAAATAAATTCTCCTTTTGTTGTTCAGCCAGCTAAGGCTTCTTTTCAGACCAATCACAAAACAAAACAGACCCGAAAAAGAATCTCAGTTTCCCTCCCAGGAAAACAAAACAAAAAAATCGCAATTTCCCACTGGAGATAATTCCCTACAAAAAATATTTTTTGCAAAAGTTAACTTTGCCTACTGTTACTGGTGTGACTTCTAGCAGCGTAAAAGAGCTGGAGGGGGCCTTAGCGGCCTTCTAGCCCAACCCGCTATTCAAGCAGGAGACAATCATTATAATAAACTATCCTGCTTGGAACTGTCTATATTCTTCGATGATGCCTCGATAATTTTTGGCTAATTCCCCATCAGTTCACTCTGTGATTTGCAATGGAACATAGAACATAGAATAACAGGATTGGAAGGGACCTTGGAGGTCTTCTAGTCCATGCCCTTACTCTTCTTCAGTCATGGAGCACCTACAACTTTCGGAGGCAAGCCATTCCACTGATTGACTGTCCTCACTGTCAGAAATTTTCTCCTTAGTTCCAGGTTGCTTCTCTCCTTGAGACGTTTCCATCCTTTGCTTCTTGTCTTGCCTTCAGATGCTTCGGAGAATGGCTTGACTCCCTCTTCTTTGGGGCAGCCCCTCAAATATTGGAACACTAGCTCTACACTGGTGCTTCGCCTATGAAACAATGCGATCGGGCTAAGTTTTCGGGAAGGAAAAATAAGGGGGGAAAATTCTGCCTCTGCCTACCAGCATCCATGGGTATTCATCTGGCTAGCGTCCTGTCAGTGTGTGAGAGACTGGAGGGCTGTTTGGAAACTGAAACAGTATTTGTGATGTGAGCAAGGAGACAGCAAGGAGCCTGGGCGGGGCTTAGCTCAACTGTTCTGTACTAAAGCTGGTTGCTGCTTTGAAACTCAAACTAGGACTCCTGCATTTGGAAGAGATTTCTTTTCAGGTGGGGAGGGGGAGTAGAACTCCTAAGCATCAGAGCATGTTAATAATAATAATAATACAGGAAATACTCTAAATGCTCTGATGGTCATTTCAAAAAAAAAATCCTTTCTTAGTGAGCACTTAGAAGCCAAGAGGAACATACGTACCAAATTTCAAGTGTGTAGGCTTTATAGTTCTGGAGATGTTGTGATGATGCATGAGTGATATTTTGCTTTTACATATATAGATTGCTACCACCATCCCCCCAGTCCTTCTTTTCATCAGACTAAACACACACACACACACACACACATGCAAAGTAGGGTCTCCAATTTGATGGGCTGCAGAAATGAGCTCTTACGAAGTTCTTGAGAAAATGACTCACAGAGAGCAACCTTTGGAACACAAGACACAACCCTTGGAGAAGTTGTGCTATCTGGGAGGCCCTACAATGCTACAGATGTGTTCCATGTTATAAACAAAGGAGCACATTGCCTGGGGGAGCCTATCTCCTAATGCCAGAATCTGGTGGCCTCCACGCCGCTACTCTCCAAGACGTATCTGGCATAATGCATAGCTAATTTCTTGGACCACATGCTTCCTTGGCCCGCTTCTCCCTCTCTAATCCCTGATCCCTTAAACATTTTAGTGAGATCCCAGCTCCTTTCCATTTGGGGTTGGAAGGGGAAAAGCAAATATTCCTCCTTTTTGCCCCCACCTCGAAACACATGCATACAACAACCTGAACAATTTACAGATGGGTTTTCCTCATTGCTGCCCATGGGGAAAATAACCGTTGTTGTTTTGCAAAGAAGTTCCAGCTGCAGCTGTTTCAATTTAAGGTCAGGAAACGGACCAACAGATGATGGACACCCTGGTGCATCTGGGGGGAAGGGTTGAGGAGGAGGGGAGGAGGGTTTCAAATATTGGATGCCTGCAAAGTCTCCCTCAAAGAGGGGAGAGCAGGCCCAAGGCCACCCATTCCCTCTTCCTTTGTTGACCCTTTGGGAAAGACTTTGCTTAGAGAGTTCATAGATCTAATTGAAGTGGCAACTTCAAATCTCAACCAACAAATGCTCTTGTCTTGCATATTGGCAAAAAATAATAATAATCAGAAAATAAAGTACAAGCTGAATAGTCACGACCTTGCAGACCAGGGGTCTCCAACCTTGGCAACTTGAAGACTTGTAGACTTCAAGTCCCAGAATTCCTCAGCCAGCAAAGCTGGGAGTTGAAGTCCACATGTCTTAAAGTTGCCAAGGTTGGAGAGCCCTGTTGTAAATGACCCCACTATGTCAAGGACCTTGGAGTACTCATCTCTAATGATCTAAGTGCTAGAGCCCACTGTAACTAAATAGCCAAAAAGGCATTAAGAGTTGTAAACCTAATTCTACATAGCTTTTTCTCTGGTAATATCACACTACTAACTAGAACATACAAAACATTTGCTAGACCAATACTCGAATACAGCTCATCAGTCTGGAACCTACATTATGCATCTGATATTAGCACAGTTGAGAAAGTCCAGAAATATTTCACAAGAAGAGTGCTCCACTCCTCTACTTGCAACAGAATACCTGATGCCACCAGACTTGAAATTTTAGGCTTAGATAATTTAGAACTACGCCTCCTTTGGTCTGACCTAAGCATAGTACATAAAATTATCTATCCGTCAATGTATTAGGTAACAAATATAAGTATAAACAGGATTATGAATACATGAAGTGGATATGAATAAAAAGGGAACATTAGGACAGGGACAGGAGGCAGGTTGGTGCACTTATGCACACCCCCTTAAAGACCTCTTAGGAATGGGGTGAGGTCAACAGTAGAAAGTCTGAGGTTAAAGTTTTGGGGGTTTGGGGAAGAAACCACAGAGTCAGGTAGAGCATTCCAGGCATTGAGCACTCTGTGGCTGGAGTTGTATTTCCTGCAATCGAGTTTGGAGCAGTTCATCTTGTATCTATTGTGTACTTGTGTATTGTTGTGGTTGAAGCTGAAGTAATCACTGATGGGTAGGATAATTTTATTGTATACTTCAACCACCCTGTGGTCATATGGACTCTTTTAAAGACACCCCTGGAAAGTGTCTGTGGAGATTTTCGGTCCTGCTGGTCATGGTTGTCCCAAAGGTGCTTTTTCAGGAGGCAAGTGGACTTCCTTGTTTTTTTCTTTGAAGACATCTCACTTCTGCTGAAGAAGCTTCTTGGATGAGAAGCGAAACGTCTTAAAAAAAAAACCAGGAAGTCCAGCTGCCTCTTGAAAAAGCACCTTTGGGACATGCCTGGAAAGGTGAGGATACTGTGATGGGGGAACCAGACATCCCTTTGGTCCCAAGCATCTCCATTGAAGGTCACCGGGCTGAAGTTGATCATGGTGGATTTCCACAATCATCAATTGAATCCTCTTGAAGCAAAGAATGGAAAGAAGGACTAAGGGAGACAGGATAGCAGTCTTCCAGTATCTCAGGGGCTACCACAAAGAAGAGGGAGTCAAACTATTCTCCAAAGCACCAGAGGGCAGGACAAGAAGCAATGGGTAGAAACCAATCAAGGAGAGAAGCAACTTAGAACTGAGGAGAAATGTTCTGACAATGAGAACAATTAGCCAGTGGAACGACTTCCCTCCAGAAGTTGTAAATGCTCCAACACTGGCGGTTTTTAGGAAGAGATTGGAGAACCATTTGCCTGGAGTGGTGTAGGGTTTTCTGTCTAAGCAGGGCGTTGGACTAGAAGACTTGCAAGGTCCCTTCCAACTCTGTTATTATTCTATTCTAAAAGTAGATCCAACAATGGTAGGGAGGGGGAAGCAGTCTTGAATGGTGGGGGGGGGTGTAATTTGAAGAGGAAGGAAAAATGGTCAGAAAGAGCACTCGTCACCTCCTGCAATTTGCTTCTGATCTATGCAATTCTGAGCAAAAATCAATGGCCCAGATTTGATTGAGGTGACACTGCCCTCTGCCCTGGATCTGCTCATCTTCCTCTGTTACAGAGGAAGACAGCTCCCATCCTGGTTATGGACTGTTTGACCTGTTGCCCTCAGGGAGGCGCTACAGGAGCATCAGGTCAAGGACAAACCGCCTCAAGAACAGTTTTTTCCCCAAAGCCATAACCACCCTGAACTCACACATGCACTGACTCCAAGTCCTGCCAAATACACTGTAAATATACTCAGGGACAACTGTGAACAATTTTGTGCAATATCATTATTATTATTACTGTGTTAGCTGACATGTGCAATAACTTCTACTGTGATAGGTACAAATTATGTGCAGTACATTTTTCTAGTTTTTTTCTGTCTTTTTCAGTGTCCTAAGCTGGTACTTATTTTGTTAACTTTATTTATTTTATTCTTCCTTTATTATATTTTAGATATTTCCTTATGTATATTTTCTTGACATGCATGTCTGCACTGAACGACGAGTTGCTCTAATCTCACTGTGTATGCGTATAATGCAAATTGTACATGTGGATAGTGACAATAAAAGGCATTCTATTCTATTCTATCTATTCTATTCTATTCTATTACAGGCACGTCTTCACAGCTGGAAAGTCTTGCAAGTTGCCTTCACACAATGCACTTCATTGAGCTCCTAAATCACCCTGGCGTGGCCTGCTGGATCTAATTCTCGGCTAACCGAATGAACTGAGTTCACGCCAGAGATTAAATGGTTTAGAGAAGAAAACGTAGCCTGTTTGGGAGACACACAAATCGTTTCCCTAGGCAGGTTGCGGGAATACGGAGACTGCTGAATACCATTACAGAGAAAAAGGGGAACTCCTACATTCCAAATCCAATCTACACAAAATGGATAAAACCCTGGCTTGTTTTACGGGTTGTGGATGGTCTTCAACTTATAACCATCCGTTTAGTGACTGCACTGAAAAAGAGTGGCTTATCACCAATCCTTGCATTTATGACCGACGCAGCAACCCCATGGTCACCTCATCCAAATTTGGACATTTGGAAACTGGCATGTGCTTATGACGGTTGAAGCATCCTGGGGTCATGTGATTTAAGAACCATGGTGGCACAGTGGTTAGAATGCAGTACGGCAGGATTAATTCAATGCTCACTCACAGAAATTCGATCCTGACTGCTGAAGGTTGACTTGGCCTTCCTTCCTTCCTCCCCCCTTCCCTTCCTTCCTTTCTTCCTTCCTTCCTCCCTTCTTTCTTTCCTTTTTCCTCCTCCCTTCCTTCATTATTTTCCTTCTTCCCTTCCTTCCTTCCTTCCTTCCTTCCTTCCTTCCTTCCTTCCTTCCTTCCTTCCTTCCTGGTGCACAAGTGGTTAGAATGCAGTACTGCAGGCTAACTCTACCCACGCCAGCAGTTTGATTCACAGGGTCTCAAGGTTGACTCAGCCTTCCATCCTTCCGAGGTCGGTAAAATGAGGACCCAGATTGTTGGGGGCTATAGGCTGACTCTATAAACTGCTTAGAGAGGGCTGTAAAGAACTATAAATAGTATATAAGTCTAAGGGCTATTGCTCATGTTCTTCCTTTTCCCCCTCCTTCCCTCTCTCCCTCCTTTCCTTCCTTCTTTCCTTCCGTGGTGCACAGTGGTTAGAATGCAGACCCAGATTATTGGGGCCAAGAGGCTGACTCTGTAAGCCATTTGGAGAGGGCTGTAAAGAACTATAAAGTAGTATATAAGTCTAAGGGCTATTGCTAGTGCTATCATCATTTGCAACTTTCCTGGCAGGCCTTCTGACAAGTCGAGTTCAATTAATGACCTTATAATTTACATTACAATTGCAGTGATTTGCTTAACTGTAACAAAAAAAGGACATAAAATTGGGCACGATTCACTAACAACTGCCTTGCTGAACAACAGAAATTCTGACCCCGACTGCAATTGTAAGTCGAGGACTATTTTGCTTCCTGGTACCACTGCTAAAAATCTTGTTTTATTCACCAAAACTCTCTGGAGATCTTGACCCCCAAAAAGTCTTGATCACCTTGGTCTATATCAGACAAGGCTTCAGAGTGAGAATTTAAAATCCACATTGTCCTCTAGAAAGTATCATTTAACTGCCCACGTGTTCTGAAGGCACTGAGAGCTTTAAGAGAGTTATAAAAAGTTCCTGGAAGGAACAGGCCAGCCAGGAATCTGGCAAACAAAAGACAGGGGAGAAAGCTTGGATGGTTTTAACAACTTCTTCTGCATCTTACTGATGTTTCCGCCACCGGTGGCCTTGATTTCATACTAAGAATTTCTGTGGTTTTTTTGTCAGGGCAACCTGGTCTACCAATTAAGGAACGGAGTGTACTCCCATAATTGTGTGGACAGGTTGCCCTGACAAAAAACACTGAATCTCTCCCCTGGTATAGCCAACAAAACGAGAAGAGCCCGTGGCTTAGAGGCTAATAAAGGTAAACATGCGAGTCATTTCTGGCTCTAGGGCCCAGTGCTCACCTCCATTACAAAGCCGAAGAGCCAGCACTGCCCAAAGACGACTCCGTGGTCATGTGGCCGGCAGGACTAAACATGGAAGGCCCACGGCAGAATGCTGTTACCTTCCCACCAAAGGGGTCCCTATTTTTCTACTCGCATTTTTACATGCTTTCAAATTGTTAAGTTGGCAGAAGCTGGGACAAGGAACGGGAGCTCACGTGGCACTAGGGATTCGAACCGCCGATTTGTCAGCCTTTCTGATCAACAAGCTCAGCGTCTTAGCCACTGAGCCACCACACCCTAATACATCTACATCTATACATCTACCTAATATGTCGGTAGCTGGGGTTTGAATCCCAGAAGGATATGGCTAGCTGATGAGAGCTAAATAGATCTATGCTAGTCTCCTTTTATTTATTTGTTGGTAAAACATAAATTCAACTTACGAAGGACTTATTTTTCAGGATTTGAGACAGAGACAGGTTGCTTTGATTTGACCTGAAGATGCTTGGTGAATTTGTTCATTTCCACCAATGTATATGAACTTTTGGAAAATTAACCGAATCATTGAATCCCGCTGCCTTGTTT
Source organism: Hydrophis major (assembly GCA_033807585.1). NCBI lineage: Eukaryota > Metazoa > Chordata > Lepidosauria > Squamata > Elapidae > Hydrophis > Hydrophis major. Next base: position 10,749,841 of record CM066339.1, read on the forward strand.
AAAACTTGAACCTTCACCCTCAAGAGAGAAGATCCTTATGGTTTAGAACAGCTGGGGTGACATGATAGCAGTGTTCCAATATTTGAGGGGCTACCACAAAGAAGAGGGAGTCAAGCTATTCTCCAAAGCATCCAAAGGCAGGACAAGAAGCAACAGATGGAAACTCATCAAGGAGAGAAGCAACCTGGAACTAAGGAAGAATTTCCTGATAATGAAAACAATTAACCAGTGGAAAGTTTACCTCCAGAATTTAAGAGTGCTCCATCATTGGAGATTTTTAAGAAGAGACTGGACAACCATTTGTCTGAAATGTTGTAGGGTTTCTTGGATTAGAAGACCTCCAAGGTCTGTTTTTCAACCTCAACAAATTTAAGGATTCTGGAAGTCCACCCATCGAAAACATGTTGAGGTTGAGAAACACAGGGCATCTCAAAAAAAAAACACAATTTCACCCATTAGTAAACAGTAGAGAACCGGTAGCGGAAATTTGGAGTAGTTTGGAGAACCAGCCAATCCCACCTCGGACTGGCCCTGCCAACCCCATCTCTTCTCTGCCTCCCATTGAGTCCCAGCTGATCGGCTGGGTCTTCTTTTCAATTTCATTGTACACAGGTTGTGCATTGGCCATAAACATTTGATGGATTTATTGTTGTCCTGCACAGGAGAACGGGGCTGGGAAGCATGTTAGTGGGATGGGGAGGGAATTTATTTATTTATTTTATTTATTTTTGTCAATTGCTTACAAGATAATAGGTATAAGGAAAAATATAGTTTTGAATACGTGGATACAGAGAATACATGGATACAGAGAAAATAAAAATAAAAAATAAAAGAAACAATAGGACAGGGACGGTAGGCACGTTGGTGCACTTATGCACACCCCCTACAGACCTCTTAGGAAAGGGGTGAGGTCAATGGTAGATAGTCTAAGGTTAAAGTGTTTGGGGTTTGGGGAAGAAATCACAGAGTCAGGTAGAGTATTCCAGATATTGACCACTCTCTTGCTGAAGTCGTATTTCCTGCAATCAAGTTTGATGCGATTAACCTTGAGTTTGTATCTATTGTTTGCTCTTGTGTTGTTATGGTTGAAGCTGAAGTATTCATTGACAGGTAGGACATGGCAATGTATGCTTTTATATACTAAGATCAGACTGAAGGCGGCATAGTTGTAGATTTTCTAGGTCTAGAATTTCAAGTCTGGTGGCATAAGGTATTCTGCAACGAGTAGAGGAGTGGAGAACTCTTCTTGTGAAATATTTCTGGACTTTTTCAACTGTGTTAATATCAGATACGTAATGTGGGTTCCAGACTGATGAGCTGTATTCGAGTATTGGTCTAGCAAATGTTTTGTATGCTCTAGTTAGTAGTGTAATATTACCAGAGAAAAAGCTATGTAAGATTAGGTTAACAACTCTTAATGCCTTTTGGCTATGTAATTATAGTGGGCTCTAGCACTTAGATCATTTGAGATGAGTACTCCAAGATCCTTGACAGAGTTTTTCAAATTTCAAATCTCCCCAGGGACCCACCAAGGCTGCAAACCCCAACCATCTTGAATGCACTTACACTAAAACAGCTCTTCTAGTGAGAACGTTGATCCTGTCATATATATACAAACCCCAACCATCTTGAATGCACTTACACTAATCCATACAAAAGATAGATTATATGAAGATAGACGCTTTTTAGATAAAATGCCCCAAGCCTACTATGCCATCCTGATAACATCCTTAATGAAATATCTCCCTCTTCAGATCGTCCGACGCAGAATGAAGCTGAACCGGACTACAGTTAGGATCTTTATAGCAAAGTTCTACATTTACTATGAAAGCCTTGATAAGGAAACCCCATCGATTAAATTGAGTTGAAAGAGCATCTGTGATGGGAATGTCATTCATCTAAAGGTCACCGGTGGGGTTTGGCACGTTATTTCGCATAGGGCTGGAGTGGTCTGGCCGTTGTCAGAGGTTCTGGGTCATTTTTAAGGTGTTGAGAAAAAACTTCAAATTCACAGTCACACCTGAATCAGGATAGAACAACAGAATAATAGAAATGGACGGGATCTTGGAGGTCTTCTAGTCCAACCCTTTGTTCAAGCAGGAGAGCCTCTACCATTTCAGACAGATGGCTGTCCAGTCTCTTTTTAAAAACCTCCAGCAATGGAGCACCCACAATTTCTAGTGTCAAGCTGTTCCGAGGGGTGAATTGTTCTCACTGTTAGGAAGTTTCTCTTTAATTCCAGGTTGTTTCTGTCCTTGATTGCTTTCCATCTGTTGCTTCTGCAGTTGATAAGTTAGTACTCCCGGTCGTTAAGTGAATTTGGCTTCCTCCAATGGCTTTGCTTGTCAGAAGGTCGCAAAAGGGGATCCCATGTCCTTGGGATGGTCGAGGCAAACCTTTTTTGACTCCCATGCTGATAACTGCGCTTGCGTGCACCTGCCAGCACCTAGAAGGCAATTTGCTGGCTCCTCACACCCCCTGTGCGTGCATACGTGATTCCCCCACCGCATGCCGTGCATCTCTGCGCATGGACATGTGACCTCCTGCACACCCTGCACGTGCACACCAGGTACCTGACAATCAACTGTTGGGCGGTGGCGTGAGCATACACAGTGGGGCTCTTCCAGGTGAACTCACGTGCTATCGGTTCGCCAACACGGCCTTAGGACATAGCAACAGTCATAAAAATGAATCAGTGTCCAAGCACCTGAATTTTGATCACTATGGAGAGGTTGCAGAGGTTGTAACGGTGAAAAATGGTCATAAGTCACTTTTTTCCGTGCTGCTGTAACTTAGGATGCTCATTAAATGAACTGTTTTAAGTCAAGGACTACCTGTATTGGAAGACTGTTATCATGTCAGCCTTAGTGCGTTTCACTGGACTAGACATTATCCAATTCCTGCAGTCATTCTTCGTATTTTTTAGCCTTCAGTCCCCTAATCATTTTTGTTGCTCTTCTCTGCACTCTTTCTAGAGTCTCAAACTCTTTTTTTTTTTACTGTCTTGACCAAAATTGGATGCAGTAGTCCGAGTGTGGTCTTGCCATAGGAAGGAGAAAACTATGCAAGTTTGGACGTAAGAAAACAATGCAAATAATGTTATGAGCCACAGTGGCGCAGTGGTTAGAGTGCAGTACTGCAGGCTACTTCTGCTGACTATCGGCTGCATGTAATTTGGCAGCTCAAATCTCACCAGGCTCAATGTTGACCCAGCCTTCCATCCTTCCAAGGTAGGCAAAATGAGGACCCAGATTGTTGGAGGCAAGAGGCTGACTCTGTAAACCGCTTAGAGAGGGCTGGAAAGCAATGTGAAGTGGTATATAAGTCTAAGGGCTATTGCTATTTCCTCAAATTCTTGCTTGGCTATTGGTTGGCTTTGTCTTTGGTGTATTTAAGAAGCTTGCTATGTTGGAAGCTGGTCTGATGGCTGAAATCATCTCAAGAACAAACCATAAACCAAACACCAGGCCCAAAGTCTCAATAGTTATCCGTTCCTGGTTGGACAAAGGAAAGTGCTTTTTTTTTTTTTTTTTTTTTGCACAACTAGCAACTGTGTCTAAGGGAGGGGGGAAACATCAATGCCTATTCAAACATGATCTAATCCATTTGCGATTCTGCAATTTTCCCGTAACCTTTTCAAGGGAACATAGACATATTTGAAGTGCAGGCTGTGGAAAAACAAAAAAAATTCTGAAGGACACTTCAGTTTCACAGAAGGGACGCTGGAAGTGCACTTTCCAAATGGTTCTGCAAAGGATTGAACAGGTTTCTGCTCGCATGGTCCAAAAAGCCATCTAAAATTAGATGAGGCTCTTAGCACCCCCTGCGACCCACCCAAAATTGCTTCTAACTCTTTTAGATGGAATGAAATCAGGGGCAGAAGAGATGCAATCCTTGATTATTCAAAACCCAAGTTGCATTTGGTACTCTGCAGTGCCTGGAATTCGTCCATCATAACTTCTTGGCTTTTTCTGCAATAAATTATTGATCAGGAGTGGTTAAACTGTGGGGTGCCATTTTACCTAGTTTCAGGTCAGTCTGCAATTGAAGAAATTTGCCAAGCGCAGCAAGACTGAAGTAGAGCAACTGCCCTAATTTGGCTGTAGAGTGATTTTCTATCCATGCATTTTCTTTTCTTCTTCTTTGCTGCTCTGTGGTTCACACAACTGGGCTTGCTATCCTCATACAGTTTACAGATGAAGTTTTTTACAGATTAACAGAGTTGGAAGCAGTGGTGGGATTCAAAATTTTTTACTACCGGTTCTGTGGATGTGGCTTGGTGGGTGTGGCATGGTTTGGTGGGCGGAAGAAGGATACTGCAAAATCACCTTCCCTCCCCACCCCACTAACCTGTTTTCCAGCTCCATTCTCCTGTGCAGGGCAACCAAAGAAGACCCAGCTTATCAGCTGGGACTTGGGAGGCAAAGAATAAATGGGGACGGGGTCAGTCAGAGATGGTATTTGCCCGTTCTCTGAAAATACTCAAAATTTCTTCTACCAGTTCTCAAGAACTGGTCAGAACCTCTGGTTGGAAGGGACCTTGTAGGTCATCTAGTCCAACCCCCATCCAAGCAAAAGACCTTACACCATTTTTGACAAATGGCATTCCAACCTCTTCTTGAAAGCCTCCAGGGATGAAGCTCCCACAACTTCTGGAGGCAACTTCTGTTCCATCGGTTGATTGTTCTCACTGTCAGAAAATTCCTCCTTATTTCCAGGTTGAATCTCTCCTTGATCAGGTTCCATCCATTATTCCTTGTCTGGCCTTCAGGTGCTTTGGAAAACAGCTTGACCCCTTCTTCCTCTTTTAGGAAAACATTAGAATGTACAGAAATGAACAGATTAACACTTGCAATTAAAGAGAAGGAACAAACTAAATATTATATGATGTGGGAATCATTTTATCGTTGGTTAGAAAATAAATATGAAAATGAGAGGCTAGTGAATAGAAAATATGTTTATAAAAATAAATAAGTTAAGATGAAGATTGTTATAAAAAGGAAATATAGATAGTAATGAGCTAAGAGTAGAAAACTAATACTAATGTAATGATTATGGCTGGAATTTTAATTGTTATTGCACAAAATATTTATACCCAGATGACACACTGTTTAATGGATGATGGATTGTTTGTATTAAAAAATAAAATAAAAAAAATTATCAAAAAATATATTGGAAGATTGCTATCATGTCTCCCGTGGCCCTTCTCTTCACTAGACTAGCCATGCCCAGATCCAGCTGATATCTACCTATCCTTTAACGCAATTTCTTCATGCTATAGTCCTAATTTTCTGCAACCCAGGAAGCTTATTGTTCAAAACTGGCAGGCTATAGACCAGCAATAAATCACCACCACTTTATCCTTAATTCAACAATTGGCTTGACTTAAAAGAAGAATAACAGACACCATTAGACAAGTTTAGACTTCAAGAACAATCCATGACCTAATCTTGGACAAAGGAAACACATTAAGAAGACAGCCTATCTCCTTAAAAAGAGGGGGGGGGGGGATGGAGAAAGAGAGAGAGAAAGAGAGAGAGAAAGAGAGAGAGAGAGAGAGATTTAGATGTTGAAGAACAGGCCACTGTTTGGGTCACTTTAGGTTGCAATTATTTCATTGTTCCTCATTTTTAATTAATACTAATGGCATATTCTGGCATTCAGTCTGGCTGTTTTCTTGCAGATGTTTCATGACCAAACTAGGTAACATCATCAGTGCTTGCTTTCTCCAAAGATGAATGAGCCTTCAACTCCAAAAGAACCTGGAGAAATCTCTGTCACACATACAAAAAGCTCTTCCTTACAGGTTGAATTTGGCCAGCGAACCGATGAATATCTCTCCCCCCCCCCCCCCGCAAGCGGCATAAACCACCCTCGTCCATCTTGCAAATGAGACAATACGTGTGCTTTTCCTCCTTCTCTCATTCACAGATGTCGTTCAAGCTCTTGCACTAGTTGGCTGATATATTACAGGCTTTGGTTAGGTCATTTGTTTTTCACTTGGATTCACGTTGCTGGAGGAACAGCTTTTGACAATCTTTCACGTCCATTAATTTCAGGAAATAACTTCCATCCTCTGTCAAAGCTCTTTTTTGTTGTTTTGTTTTTTCTGCCAAGTTTATCAAAGCACACTCTACAGGTAGTCCTTGGCTTACAAACATAGTTGAGCCCCAATTTTCGGTTGCTAAGCAGGACGGTTGATTTTAAGTGAGGTGTGCCCCATTTTACTGCCCATCTTGGCATAATTGTTACGTAAATCACTGCAGTTATTAAGTTATGATATGGTTGTGTCAGTGAATATGGCTTCCCTGTTGACTTTGCTTGTCAGAAGGTCATAAAAGGGGGATCACAACAGGGGAGGGAAGGAGGAAGGGGAAGGAAAAAGAGGAGGAGATGGTAGAAGAAGGGGAAGGGCAAGAAGAAGAGAAAGAAAAAAAGGAGGAGGAGGAAGGGGAAGAGAGGAAGAAATTGAGAAGGAGATGGAGATGGAAAGGGAGAGGGAGAAGAGGGAGAAGGAGAAGGAGAAGGAGAAGGAGGAGAAGGAGAAGGAGAAGGAGAAGGAGAAGGAGAAGGAGAAGGAGAAGGAGAAGAAGAAGAAGAAGAAGAAGAAGAAGAAGAAGAAGAAGAAGAAGAAGAAGAAGAAGAAGAAGAAGAAGAAGAAGAAGAACAACAACAACAACAACAACAACAACAACAACAACAACTTGGCTATCAACGTTATTTTCAATAATTGCCGTTCAAGACAACATAAACTCCACTGGGATTTTGTTTAGAAAAAATAACCGTGCTATGCTAAGAGAAAAAAGCCAACTTAACTTAGGCTGATCAGGATCAGACCAGGAGGCTAAAAATCATAATTGGCAGCAGGTGTCTGATAAATGGGTCTTTTGCGAGTTGGGACACCTACAACAACAGCTATTTAACAGATCCCTTCAGCCCCCCTGGCAGCCATTTTGTGGGGGGACCACCACTCCCAGTGTGTTTTGGGAATTTCAAATCATTTCCTCTGGGCCACAATCTTTTCCTCTCCTTCCTCAGAGAAAGAGCAAACTACGGTTGCAACCTGTGAAACAACGCTGGGAGATGCCTTCCCATCATTTACAATCCACATTCATCTCTCTCTCTCTGGCATGCCTGGCATGCTCTCCTCTGAAATATATGACTCATAAATTATATGTTTCAAGATAAAAGTTGGATTAGGAAGCTTCCCCTGCAAAAACGAGAAGTTATTGATTACAAGGGCTCCTTTTTATTACACAAGGAGAACAATTTTACAAGAGGCTGCCTTGTGGAGGGAAAAAAAACAGATGACTGATTTATAAGCACGTCTGGCTTCATTTGTAATTTACGTAAACCAGTGTTGACTCTGGAAAGCTAGACACTCAACACAGGGCAGGAACTTTTATTTTTAATTAATTTTTAGTTGAAGATATTTTTTTTTTACAGAAGTACAAACAAGGCAAATTTAAAGAAGGGGGAAGATTAAATAAAATAAATAAATAAATAAATAAAGGAAGGAAGAAAGGAAGGAAGGGGAGGAGAGAAAGAAGAGAGAGAGAGAGAGAGAGAGAGATGAAGGAAGGAAGGGGGAGACAGAGAGACAAAAAAAAAAGAAAGATGAAGGAGGGAACGAAGGGAGAGAGAAAGAAAGAAAGGAAAGATAAAAAAGAAGCATTTTTACAACAGTAACACATGCATTTCTTTTATCCTCTCATTCTAAAGTTGTATTATGGCTTCCTTCATTCAATATTCTACCCTTTCTAATCTTTAAAGCCATAAATCACAAGTTCATTTCCCTCCCACCCACCCACCCCCATTTTCAGGGCAAAAAAATCCATTCGGGGTTTCCAATTACTAACACAAAATGCAGCAGCTTTTTAAAATTACACACTCGTCACCATAGCCCTGCCGGTTTCATTCCAACTTTCCTTCCTTGAGAGTTGCATTCTTTGCAGAGAGCATGTAACATTAACACAGGGGGGTAGTTTTGAGGGGGGTAGAGGAAGAAAGAAAGAAAGAAAGAAAGAAAGAAAGAAAGAAAGAAAGAAAGAAAGAAAGAAAGAAAGAAAGAAAGAAAGAAAGAAAGAAAGAAAGAAAGAAAGAAAGAAAGAAAGGACAATGAGAGGGAGGGAGGAAAGGGATGATGGAAGGAAGGAAGGAAGGAAGGAAGGAAGGAAGGAAGGAAGGAAGGAAGGAAGGAAGGAAGGAAAGAAAGAAAGAAAGAAAGAAAGAAAGAAAGGGAGGGAGGGAGGGAGGGAGGGAGGGAGGGAGGGAGAGGGAGAGAGAGAAAGTATAATTGGCAAAGAATCAACTGTACAACTAACAGAAGTAGACGGGGCCTTCTAGTTCAACCCCCTGTTCAGGCAGGAAACCCATTCCATTTTAGATAAATCATTGTCCAATCTCTTCTTAAAAACTTCCAGAGTTGGAGCATTTACAACTTCTGGAGGCAAGGAGTTCCACTGATTAATTGTTCTGACTGTCAGGAAATTCCTCCTTAGTTCTAAGTTGCTTCTCTCCTTGGTTAGTTTCCACCCATTGCTTCTTGTCCTGCCTTCAGGTGCTTTGTCGGAACACGGCTGTCATGTCTCCCCTAGTCCTTCATCGCTGGAGTTTTTTTAAGTAGAGACTGGACTGGTCACTTGTGTGAAATTCTACAGGTTCTCCTGCTTGAGCAGGGGGCTGGACTAGAAGACCTCCAAGGTCCCTTCCTGCTCTATTCTGATTCTTTTCATTAGGCCAGACATACCCAATCCCTCAGCCGTTTTTCATATGTTTTACCCTCCTGTCCACCTATCATCTTTATTGCTCTTTCCTACTGCATCACCAACATCAACGCAATATAGAAATCTTTGGGAGACAGGAAAAATAAGAATCGCCAGCGAAGGTGATGGACAGATAAGAGGCATCTCAGCCCACAGAAGGAAAAGAGAGGTGGGAATATTTCAGAAGGGACTCTACCTAGTATGCTAGGAAGCAAATAAGGCAAGGGAGGAGAGAGTTGGCCTTAGATTTGCAACTTTTTGCTAATGTTACCTTACAATAAAGATGGTATTCATATTTCTGGATGTGTTTCTTTTCTGGATGACCTCAAAGGGCTAGCAACCCCCCCCCCCCCTCTAAAAAAAAACACCTTTATACAACCTCTCTGAAGAAAGATAAGACAGATGATCTTCAACCTACAACTACAATCACACCCAAAATTTCTCTTGATGATACTAAGCTGGCAGGAATAGCTAACACCCCTAGAAGACAGGCTCAAGATCCAGATGGATCTTGACAGACTTGAACCTGTCTCACAAAATGAAATTCAATGTAGAGAAAAGTAAAGTCCCTACACTCAGGCAAGAAAAACCAAAAGGACATATATAGACTGGGTGAAACCAGGCTTAATAGCAGTAACTGTGAGGGGGATCTTGGAGTCTTAGTGGACAACCAGATAAATAGGAGCCAGCAGTGTGCAGTGGCAGTCAAAGAAGCCAATGCAATCCTAAATTGTATTAACAGAGGGATACAATCGAGATCAAGGGAGGTACTAATACCACTCTATAAAGTCTTAGTAAGACCGCACCTAGAGTACTGCATCCAGTTTTGCTCATCACACTATAAAAAAGATATTGAGACTCTAGAAAGAGTGCAGAGAAGAGCAACCAGGAGGATTCGGGAACTGGTGGCTAAAACATACAATGAATGGGTGCAGGAACTGGGCCTGGCTAGTCCAGGGAAGAGAAGGACCAGGGGAGACAGGAGAGCAGTCTTCCAGTATTTGAGGGGCTGCCACAGAGAGGAGGAAGGAGTCAAGCTGGTAACCATGGCAGAATGCGGCAATGTAAGTGGGAAAAACAGTTATCGGTCCCTTTTGTCAGTGCTGTTGTAACTTTGGATGGCCTCTAAATGAACCATTGTAAATCGAGGGCTATCCACATTTGCAGCTCCCTGTGTTGAGCATATTCAGAAAAAAAAAAAAGTATGATTTTTGCTGGCTGTCCAGGAAAGCAGTAGGTTTACTTCCTCACCAGGAGGCTTGTAAGTAATCAGAGTCCAAGAGAAAAATCCTATTTCAAAATGTGAAGAACTGTCATTCTCTCTCCCCCACCTCACCACACTTCCTTAAAAATATACTTCCCCACTCATTGCAGGGGACACTTAAAGATGCTGCCTGACTGGCAATTTTGAAAAGAGAAATTGTTTGTGAATTTGCAACAAGATCTCAATACGCAGCCAACCTTGTCTGGTCTCAAAACAAGCTCGGTGGAGCGAGATGAAGATGGAGATGGTTCCCTCAGGCCTAGAGAGCAGAACAGATTGGAGCCGCTGACTTTCCCCTCGCAAAGAGATATATCCATATTACAGGTCATCTTGGGAATGGAGAGAGAGAGAGAGAGGGAGGGAGAGAGAGAGGGAAGGAGGGAGAATCTATCTCTGAGATAGAGAAAGAGAGAGAGAGGGAGGGAGAGAGAGAGAGAAGGAGGGAGGGAGGGAGAGAGGGAGGGAGGGAGAGAGAATCTATCTCTGAGATAGAGAAAGAGAGAGAGAAGGAGGGAGGGAGAATCTATCTCTGAGATAGGGAAAGAGAGAGAGAGGGAGGGAGAGAGAGAAGGAGGGAGGGAGAGAGGGAGGGAGGGAGAGAGGGAGGGAGGGAGAGAGAATCTATCTCTGAGATAGAGAAAGAGAGAGAGAAGGAGGGAGGGAGAATCTATCTCTGAGATAGGGAAAGAGAGAGAGAGGGAGGGAGAGAGAGAAGGAGGGAGGGAGAGAGGGAGGGAGGGAGAGAGGGAGGGAGGGATGGAAAGAAAGAAAGAAAGAAAGAAAGAAAGAAAGAAAGAAAGAAAGAAAGAAAGAAAGAAAGAAAGAAAGAAAGAAAGAAAGAAAGAACTGGAATTGAGGAGGTGTTGATGCAACAGAAATATCTCCCTCAGTTTCATGTGGCTGCAGGCAGCGGAGAGATTATTTTTATAAGGTTCGTCAATATTCCTTATGCTTAACTCCATCCTGATGGCCCTTTTTTTTCCCTGTCAAATTTCTCTTTACAAGTGGGGAGACCTGTGACGCCCCATTTTCTTCCATGAGAAAATAGGCAGGATTTATTATTTATTCATCAAAAGAAGGCCTTGTAGCGAGCCGCTTTAGAGTGGATTCATATATCACCATAAGCCAGGAGATACAAGCTAGTTTGCTTTTGATGTAGCCCTCCTAGTCAGATCCAGATTTCTCCTGGCCCTGCCTATGAATTTGGGGTGGGTGGGTGGGTAAAGAGCTTCTAGTTACAAAAGTTAGGGGCACCCTTTGGGTGAGAGAAATGTTGCACATGGTGTCACAAAGAGTGATTGGCCAGGGTCTTCAAACTCGGCAAGTTTAAGACTTGTGGACTTCAACTCCCAGAATTCCCGAGCTAACATGACTGGAGAAGGAATTCTGGGAGTTGAAGTCCACAAGTCTTAAAGCTGTTGAGTTTGAAGACCCCTGGTTTAAGGTGTCCTCCATACTGAGTTCCAGAACAAATCATGAATCCTACTCCAATCAGGCTATATGTGATAAAATGCAACAATTGTGGAAGGTAATGGATTATGACTGGGTGGGGCAAGCGGCGGGCGGACGAGCTGTGCGAGCGAGTATCAGGTGGTTGGGGCAACTGAGCGACCGGGAACTGGTTCAGGGGTGTGGCCAGCCAGAAGTTGCTACCAGTTCTGCAACTCACACCAAATTCTTGCTACCGGGTCACCAGAACCGCTGTGAACTGGCTGAATACTACCTCTGATGGTGATGGATTATACCAGGGGAGACAGGATAGGAGTCTTCCAATATCTGAGGGGCTGTCACAAAGAAGTGGGGGTCAAGCTATTTTCCAAGGCATTCAAAGGCCAAACAAGGAATAATGGATGGAAACTGACCAAGGAGAGATTCAACCTAGAAATAAGGAGACAGAGCAATCAACCGCTGGAACAGAAGTTGCCTTCAGAAGTTGTGGGAGCTTCATCCCTGGATGCTTTCAAGAAGAGACCGGGCTGCCATCTGTCAGAAGTGGTGTTGGGGTTGGACTAGAACAGGGGTTGCCAACCTTTTGGACCTCAGGGACCATTATTCTCATAATTTTAGATCCCAGGGACCACTAACTGGTTCTGTGAGTGTGGCCTAATTTGTGGATGTGGCTTAGTGGTCATGTGACTGGCTGGGCATGGCTTGTATGTAAATATTATAAATATTGATATAAATATTGATATTTTTTTTTATAAAAAAAGAGCAACTTTTACCCAAAATCAGGAAAAACAGGCAGGCAGATTGAGTTACTCACAGAATCACAGATTCATTCAGAAATCTACCTATCTGCCATCAGCTAGCTCAGTCTGTCACATATAAAACTAGCCCCGTTTCATCACTTTTGGTATTTTCGGAAAAACAGGAAGTGACAAAATGAGGCTAGTTTTTGGGCTGCAAAGCCTGCAGAAGCCTGCAGAAGCCTTCCTCAAGCCTTTGGGAGACCGAGAAAGGCCTCAAACCCGCCCAAAATCAACTGTGAGGCACACACATGCGCAGTAAGGTAAGTTTGCCTGCAGCTTGCGTGCTGGCACAAATGGCTCAGCTTGCCACCTGTGCCATAGGTTCGCCATCACAGCTCTAGTTCAACCTTCTGTGATTCCCCATTCTTGCAGGAAGGTTCAACCGTGTGACTTCTGCATGCAGTGCCAACAAGGGCCCCCCCTTCGGAATAACAGAATAACGGACTTGGAAGGAAGAAGACTTTGGAGGTCGTCTACTGGAAACCAACCGCCTGCTCCAGCAGGAGACTCTGTACAATTCCAGACAAATGGTTGTCTAATCTCTTCTTGAAAACCTCCAGTGATGGAACACCCACAACTTCTGAAGGCAACACTGTCAGAATTTGTCTGTATAATTGGCAAAGAATCCATTGTATATCAGAATCACAGAGGTGGAAGGGATGTTGGAAGTCTTCTGGTCCAATCCACTCTCTGGCAGGAGACCCTAGGCCAGGGGTCTCCAACCTTGGCCCCTGGAAGCCTGGTGGACTTCAACTCCCAGAATTCCACAGCCAGCTTTGCTGGCTGTGGAATTCTGGGAGTTGAAGTCCACCAGGCTTCCAGGGGCCAAGGTTGGAGACCCCTGCCCTAGGCCATTTCAGACAAATGGCTGTCAAATCTCTTTTAAAAGCCTCCAGTGTTAGAGCATCCACAACTTCTGAAGGCAATTCGTTCCACTGGTTAATTGTTCTCACTGTCAGGAAATTTCTGCTAAGTTCCAAGTTGCTTCTCTCCTTGATTAACTTCCATCCGTTGCTTCTTGCACTTCCCTGAAGTCCTTTGGAAAATTAAACTGACCGCTCTTCTTTGTGGCAGCCCCTTGGCTATTGGGACATCATTATCATGTCACCCGTAGTCCTTCTTTTCATTAAAGAGGAAACAAGCAGAAACTTTCCCAGTCATCAACTGAAGTGCTACTTCTTTTTAAAAATGGCAAAACGTAGAATTAGAAAGAAGATGAAGAGGCCAGGACCGCCAGTTCGGCAGAAACAGCCTATACTTAGATGAGGCAGGAACGGGGTCAGACAAAGGACAATGGTTTGGAATCCATCTGGACAATTATTTCTACTGTTTTTCAGAGGGTCAACAAAAGTGGTGTTCAAGGAATTCATAGCACCCAACCCATGCCAAACTAAAACCTCCTTTCCTTCCAGACCTGCCATGAAGAAATCTATCTAGGCTACTGGACTGATCTTTAATCAAGAGGAAGAGAGATAGGGAGAGAAGGAGAGGGAGGGAGGGAGGGAGGGAGGGAGGGAGGGAGGGAGGAAGGAAGGAAAGAAAGAAAAAGAAAGATAGGAAGGAAAGAAGGAAGGAAGGAGGAAAGAAAGAAAGAAAGAAAGAAAGAAAGAAAGAAAGAAAGAAAGAAAGAAAGAAAGAAAGAAAGAAAGAAAGAAAGAAAAAAAAGAGAAAGGGAGGGAGGGAGGGAGGAAGGAAGGAAGGAAGGAAGGAAGGAAAGAAAGAAAAAGAAAGATAGGAAGGCAGGAACGAAGGAAGGAAGAAAGAAAGAAAGAAAGAAAGAAAGAAAGAAAGGGAGGGAGGGAGGGAGGAAGGAAGGAAGGAAGGAAGGAAGGAAGGAAGGAAGGAAGGAAGGAAAAAGAAAGATAGGAAGGAAGGAAGGAAGGAAGGAAAAAGAAAGATAGGAAGGAAGGAAGGAAGGAAGGAAGGAAGGAAGAAAGAAAGAAAGAAGAGAAAGAAAGAAAGAAAGAAAGAAAGAAAGAAAGAAAGAAAGAAAGAAAGAAAGAAAGAAAGAAAGAAAGAAAAGAGAAAGGAAGGGAGGAAGGAAGGAAGGAAAGAAAGAAAAAGAAAGATAGGAAGGAAGGAAGGAAGGAAGGAAGGAAGGAAGGAAGAAAGAAAGAAAGAAAGAAAGAAAGAAAGAAAGAAAGAAAGAAAGAAAGAAAGAAAGAAAGAAAGAAAGAAAGAAAGAAAAGAGAAAGGAAGGGAGGAAGGAAGGAAGGGAAGAAGGAAGAATATAAAGTATAAGCCAGAAATATTTTTGTTAGGTATAGTACCAGAAAAGTATGATAAAGGGTTACAAGTTTTGATAGCAGCAAGAATTGTATTTGCACAGCCCTGGAAAAATGAAGGAAATGAAATTAAAAATATACTAGACTGTGCAGAAATGGACAGATTGACATTAAAGGTAAAAGAAAAAGAAGATACAGTATATTTTCAAACATGGGGCTTGTTTTACCAATGGTTGGATTATAGAAGTAGAATTTAGGAACTGGAAAAGTACTATTATATAAGCAAATTGATCCAGACAATACGCTGTTCATAAACACCTAGGTATGTAAAGAGAAAAGGTATAAATAAACTGTTAAAAAAAGGAAGCAAAGAAAGAAGGAAGGAAGGAAGGAAGGAAGGAAGGAAGGAAGGAAGGAAGGAAGGAAGGAAGGAAGGAAGGAAGGAAGGAAGGAAAGGATACAGATACAGATACAGATTAACAGAATTGGAAGGGACCTTATAGGTCATCTAGTCCAACCCCCTGCCCAAGCAGACCCTACATCCTTTCTGACAGATGGCAGTCCAATGAAAGCTTCCAGTGATGAAGCCCCCACAACTTCCAAAGGCAAGGGAGGAGCCTCTCTCACCCCTAATGAAAGCAGGCTGGTTTGGTTTTCTGGATTTCAAGCATCATCTGAAAGCCGTGATATTTTTTTTTCAGCAATGGGTTCTGAGAAAGAAAGCAATCCATCCCTTGGATGCCTTCAGATGTTCTTTTCTGCATGCTACCAAAATCTCTAATTTCTCCCTTTTTAAGATGGGGTGGTGAGAAGAAACGCTTAGAGTTTTGTATGGAGGTGAGATGGATCCATCAAAGCAAGAGTTGGAGCCCCAAGGTCTGGAGGTAAAAGAAAAAGAGGTCAATATATATTGGCCTTAGGATGGCAACTTTAAGACTTGTGGATTTTCAACTCTCAGAATTCCCCAGTGGCAGGCTGAGGAATTCCAGGAGTTGAAGTCCACAAATTTTTAAGTTGCCAAGGTTGGACAACCTTACCTTAGATGTAGGATTCAATTTGAATAAATGAGCTGGAAGGGACCTTGGAGGTCTTCTAGTCCAGCCCCCTGCTCAAGCAGGAAAGAACCTATAATATTTCAGACAAGTGACTGTCCAGACTCCTCTTAAAAACCTCCAGTGATGAAGTCCCTACAACTTCTGGCGGCAAGCTGATTTCTAGAGAAGGCAAATACACAGCATCAGCCACTATGGTTCAATTTCCCAATGTTACAAGCTTCTCAGAATTCCAGAAATGGATAAGAGTTTGAAAAACTTTACTAGCTCAGAATATCATCACATTCTTCCATTATCAGAAAAATAGCCGGCCACCTCCCTTGTTTATCAAATATTTTCTCCAAGGGAATTCAGAAATCCTACCTTCAATGGAGAGAGAAAGTGCAGAAGCATCAAAGAGCTGAGATATCTGTAACTCAATCCCCATTTTTCCTCGTTGATAAATCCAACAATCAAAAACTTTGGGCAGTATAGTTTTGGATATTTGGGGTATTGAAAGCATGGTGGAAAAACGAGTAATTTTCAAAATATTAAATAACAGGCAGGGGATAATAATTCAGGGTGAAAAGAAATGTTATTTATGTTTAAATGAACTAAAGGGGAAAATAAGAAAAAATAGAAATAGAAATAAGAGGGGAACAACAATATACATATTTTAATAGAACAAGATATTATGTAATAAAAAGAGGGAGGCTGAGAAATTGAATGGTGGTAGTATTAGATATGTTTAAACAACATGAAATAATGAAATGAAATGTAATAACTATGAGTAACAGCATTATGTGTATCTGTACCAGGGGTGGTATTCAGCTGGTTCTGACCGGTTCTGGAGAACTGGTAGCAGAAATTTTGAGTAATTCGGAGAACTGGAAAATCCCACCTCTGACTGGCCCCGCCCCCATCTATTCTCCGCCTCCCAAGTCCCAGCTGATTGGCCGGGTCTTCTTTTGTTGCCCTGCACAGGAGAACGGAGCTGGAAAGCAGGTTAGTGGGGTGGGGAGGGAAGGGGGATTTTGCAGTATCCTTCCCATGCCATGTCCACCAAGCCAAGCCACGGCCACAGAACCATACCACACCCACCGAGCCACATTATGCTCATCAAGCCACGCCCACAGAACCGATAGTAAAAAAAATTGAATCCCACCACTGATCTGTACTAAAATGTATGATATCCAGGTATCACACTGTTCACGCATTGATATGTATAAATAGTATAAAATAAAGAACTTGACAAAAAGAAAAAAGAAAGCCTTTGTGATAATCTGTCGTCGTTTCCCCAGCCACAACTGGAACCAACCAGCAAAGAGATGGAAGAAATGGTTGGTCGTCTTTTGCTGCCCATAAATTTCTATCTCGATGACCTGCCTCGAAATATGAGAAAGTATTTCGAATCTCAACCCATGGAAACCACCTCACCAAATATAACTTGGATAAGTTAGTTGATTTATCCAAGACAAGAAATTGTGCAGATGTTGCAACCTTTCGGCTGACTAGAAAGGCATGCTGGGAAAGGCATTCATTAAAAAAAAAAAACTTTCCATACAATCACAAGCCAAGGAAGGGAGAAGAAAAAAATAATTAAAATCAATATCTGTGTTCTTCATTTACCCCACCCTTGCGCCTGACAGTCAGCATCTGCAGCAAATCAATTAGTAATCCTATTACATTGCAGATGACAGAAAATATGTCTATTGAACCAGATGCCAACAATTTCTCTTTCCATAACAGAGTAGGGCAGATACAGAGGCCTTGTTTTTACTATCACAGTCTCTTGCCAAGATCTGAGGATTTGTAAAAACAAAAAACA
The DNA here is from genome assembly GCA_033807585.1 of Hydrophis major. Classification (NCBI taxonomy): domain Eukaryota; kingdom Metazoa; phylum Chordata; class Lepidosauria; order Squamata; family Elapidae; genus Hydrophis; species Hydrophis major. Next base: position 10,767,203 of record CM066339.1, read on the forward strand.
AAAACCCAGCTCATTTAATAACTGTTACTAGAGCAATATTTTTATCAATAATTCTCTCTCTCTTTTGCTTTCTCTCTCTCCTTTACTCTCTCTCTCTCCTTTTCTCTCATCTTTTCTCTCTCTTTCTCTCTCTTTTCTTTTTGCTCTTTCTTTCATTTTTTCTTTTTCTTTCCCTCTGTCTTTCTCTTTCTCTTTGTATTTGTCTCTCTTTTCCACTGTCTTTTTTCTCTCTTTTTTTTCTCTCTCTCTCTCTCTCCCTCTCTCTGTGTTTTAGTTTAATATTTCCAGAATCCCATGTCCTTTTTCAGACAAATATTCAAAAACCAAAAAGGAGAACAATTAAACTTTGATCAGAGAAAAAAATGGCACTGTCTGACTTCATTCAACATCCTAAATTGACTTTGAGAGATTTTGGAAATTGGCTTCTACAGAAATCCAATCCAAGTTCTTTTCTTTTTTTAACATACCCAACTCTTTTTATGCTGCATTAAATTAAACATATATTGAAACATTTAATTCTTGAGTCCAGGTTTGCCTTTGATATTTCTATAGTTGTCAAGCACTTGATCTCTGCCTAAAACCCAAAGCAACTGATTTTCCAAAAATGATTCTCATTTAGCAAGACTGATTAAGGTAGGGTGACAAAAATTGTACCAACTCAACTAACTATTTTCCCTCTGCAACTAACAACTACAGACATGAAGGTAGAGTTTGACTTTTCCACAGCTTCCCTGAGAACCAGTGAGAATTAAGAAGTTTATAAATGACGGTTTGTAGAATAATCTCCTGAATTTTTTTGGGGGGGGGGAGGGGTTGTTGTTGTTGGTTGGAGAATCACGCTTCATGGAAATGTAGCGTAATCCCCCCCCCCTGAGTTTTTTGTCACCCAGAAGTGGGGGAAATACTGAAAGATTAATCATCACTTACCAGTTGATGCTTCATATGGATGGTGATGAGGGGAGAGCTTGACAGATTGTGAGACAAAGTTGGTGGCGGCTCCATTGTCAAGGAGATAAGGTAGCTGGTGGCAAAAATCATGCACTCCTTGCAGGCAGCAGCTTCAGGAATTCTGATAAATTAATGCAACAAGTTAATAGTGACTTGTTACTTGGCTTATTTCATCAGACACCCATCATTATTTGGGGAGGGAGGGGGAAAGGGAGGAAGGGAGGAAGGAAGGAAGGAAGGAGATGGGAATGAGAGGGAGGGAGGGAGGAGGCAGTGCAGTGCAGGAAAGCGCAGGGAAGGGAAGGGAAGGACAAGGATGGGATGGGAAGGGAAGGGAAGGGAAGGGAAGGGAAGGGAAGGGAAGGGAAGGGAAGGGAAGGGAAGGGAAGGGAAGGGAAGGGAAGGGAAGGGAAGGGAAGGGAAGGAAACATCTCCAAAACATGGCACACAGTAGGTGTGACAGCACATGCAAAAAAATATTAAAAACACCAATCTTGTGATGGAAATGAGAATTATGAGGCCCAAGTCCATATTTATTTTGAAAATCCCAGCAGCTTAGAGGGACAGAGTGATGGAAGATTCAGGCCCCATCAACCCACTCTTTCAATGCTTCATGACTGTCCATAACAACCAAGAGGCAAAGGTTGCGTAGAGAAACACAAAATCCATCCCTCATGGATAGAAAATGTCACGCTTGCTCAGATTAGCCCAACTATTGCTCTCAAAGAGACCAACAAGGCAGCAGTTGTCCTTGAGTGAGGTCCAAGACCTTCCAGTCTAGAAGACGTTTTTCCAGTTCTATTCAGATTCCAGAAGACTATTTGTGATACCCTGCTTATGAATAGGCTAACCATTCTCAGCAGTCTGGATACTTTGACTTAATGGGTACTCCATCACTGGACAGCCACTTGTCTGAAATGATATAGGGTCTCTTGCTTGAGTAAGGGGTTGGACTAGGAGACCTGCAAGGTCACTTCCAGCTCTATTCTGATTGATTGACTGATGGACTGACTTTTACAGGTCCTCTAAGAGAGTCTTTATTTATATTTTTATTTTGTCATGCATGCATTTGATTGTATGTATGTATGTATGTATGTATGTATGTATATTTTCTGAGGTTCTCACGGGTATTTGTATGTGGATCTTTGGTTATTCGGGTTTTCTCCCGCGTAAGATTGGAAGTATCTAGGCAACTTTTCGATGAAGTCTCATTCATCATCTTCAGGTTTGGTCTTCAGCTCTGAGCTTCTCAGAGTGATGTGAGCTTGCAGCTGCAGCTGCAGCACAGACCTGAAGACCAAGCCTGAAGATGATGAATGAGACTTCATCGAAACGTTGTCTAGATACTTCCAATCTTACGTGGGAGAAAACCCGAATAATCAAAGATATATATATATATATATATACATATGTCTGGCATTCAGCTTTGTTCGGGTATTTTCCCACGTCATAATAGTGGTGCTTTTAAAACCACTATTATGACGTGGGAAAACACCCGAACAAAGCTGAATGCCAGACATGTAAGTACCCGTGAAAACTTAAGAATATATATATATATATATATATATATATACGCACACGCACACACACACACATATATATATATATGTGTGTGTGTGTGTGTGTATGTGTGTGTGTGTGTATAAACATGATTATGAATTATGAATACATGAAGTGGATATGAATAAAAAGGGAACATTAGGACAGGGACGGTAGGCACATTGATGCGCTTATGCACACCCCCTTACGGACCTCTTAGGAATGGGGTGAGGTCAACAATAGACAGTCTGAGATTAAAGTTTTGGGGTTTGGGGAAGAAACCACAGAGTCAGGTCGAGTATTCCAGACATTGACCCCTCTGTTGCTGAAGTCGTATTTCCTGCAGTCGAGTTTGGAGCGGTTTATCCTGAATTTGTATCTATTAAGTGCTCTTGTGTTGTTATGGTTGAAGCTGAAGTAGACATTGGTGGGAAGGACATTGTAATGGATAATTTTATGTACTATGCTTAAGTCAGACTGAAGGCAGCATAGTTCTAGATTATCTAAGCCTAAAATTTCAAGTCTGGTGGCATAAGGTATTCTGTTGCAAGTAGAGGAGCAGAGAATTCTTCTCATGAAATATTTCTGGACTCTCTCAATTGTATTCATGTCCGATATGCAGTGCAGATTTCAGAGAGATGAGCTGTATTCGAGAATCGGTCTAACAGGTGTATTTTTGTATGATATGTATATTTTGTATATATTGTTATTAAATGTTTTGTATTATATGCAAATATTTTGCTTGCTCTGAACTATTTTACAGACCCTGAAAACAGGTTGCCTTGATCTTCCAATTGGATCTGGAGCAACTTTTTGCCTACAGACTTGGATGGAGGCATCTGAGCTGCTTTTACGACCTTGGTTGGTTCAACTGTATCTCTTGCCTTCTTATATGGAAACTGGAGAGGGCACAGAAGTTCTCCCCTTCCTCATATTAAAAGAAGTAACCCCCTTCATTGTATTCCTTAAACTTCCTGAGAAGGTCTTATGACAGGGGTGTCAAACTCAAGGCCCGGGGGCCAGATCTGGTCTATGGGGTACTTAGATCTGGCCCATGGCACCGTCCTGCAAACAGCAAAAGACCAGCCCACGTCGCCTCTGCCAGTGAAAATGGAGCTCAGGATGCGGCCCTCCCGAGCTCCGTTTTTGCTGACAGATGACTGCAGGAGGCCGTCATAGCTGAAAACGGAGCTCGGGAGCCTGCTTTTGCTGGCAGACCACTCGGGCCACCACAGGCATCCCCCAACATGAGTGAAGTTATGTGGATCACGCCCTCCCAGCCCCCCAGAGGTCAAACACAACCCTGATGCGGCCCTCAATGAAATTGAGCTTGACACCGCAGCCTTATGAAGAGGAACCCAAGCTGACCGCCACACACACTTTCAGCACCTAGAAATGAATCAATGCAAAGACTCCAAAGAAAAAAAAATCTCATGAAGAGCTGAGGCTTTGTGGAGTCGTGGGATTCAAAAAAAATTTTTACTAGCAGTTCGGTGGGCGTGACTTGGTGGGTGTGGCAGGGGAAAGATACTGCAAAATCCCCTCTTCCCTCCCCCACCCCACTAACCTGCTTCCCAGCTCTGTTCTCCTGTGCAGGGCAACCAAAGAAGACCCAGCCGATCAGCTGGGACTCAACGGGAGGCAGAGAAGAGATGGAGTTGGCGGGGCCAGTCAGGGGTGGGATTTGACGGTTCTCCAAACTACTCAAAAATTTCCACGACCAGTTCTCCAGAACTGGTCAGAACCTGCCGAATACCACCTCTGGCTTAGCTGCTCGGAGATAGTTTTCCTTTCTTTCTCTTTCCCCCCTCAAATTATTCTTTCGGTCTGTTATTTATACTCCTGTTATGAAAGAGACCCTTCATGTCCCAGGGGGAAAAAAATGTTTCCTTCTCGGAGGTGCCATAATTTAAACCAGGATGCCGAGTGAAACTGAAAGGCGGACAAGCTGTGATTAGGAAGCCAGCCAGCCAAGATATTTTCTTAGCTGGAAGGAGCGTTTGACAAACAAAGTTTAAATAATCGGATTGCCATCTGCCTCCTTCTATTTCCATCCCAGGGGAGGTTGAGACTTTGCTCTCTGCTGGCTCCGCTCCCAGGTGATGCTTGTGAAACACATCTGGGTATTTTATTTTTTTGGGTCCTGACATTTCACATCCAGCTTTTTCTGGACTTTCAAGAAGGCATATCTGGCCGCTTGCAAAGGAGCTGGAAAGTGAGGGTTTTCTATCAACTGTCATTGAGGGAAAAGGCTGAAAAGATTTTGGTGAGGAAGGAAAAACCTCTAAGGGAAAACTTAGAGAAATTGGAGTCTGGTCAGGAAAAGGGGCATTTAAAAAAAAAAAAAAAGAGTTGTTCGTTAGTCTGCCTTGTAGATGCTGTTTATCTCAGGGCAGGAGGAAGATTTTCCATTGTGGCATCTGCTTGAGTCAAAAACAGGATTAGCATCACCAAGTCTTCTTTAAATGACACTTACAGAATCCTTGGAGGGCTTTAGTCCAAACAAAAGTCCTGATAAGATCCTAGGCAATGGTTGTCCAATTTTTTAATGGGAAACTCTAGCAACTACAGTTCCAGGAAGCAAGTTGGTCCATTAATTAAGTGCTACAAATTGATATCCTGTTGAAAGATATTATCATTTCTCCGCTAAGTCTTCTCTTCATTAATTTAGACATACTTAGTCAGCGTATGGTTTAGCCTCCAGTCCCCTAATCACCTTTCTTGCTCTTCTCTGCACTCTTTCTAGAGTCTCCACATCTTTTTTTTTTTTTTTTTATCACAGTGACCAGAAGTGGATACAGTCTTCCAAATGTGGCCTCTCTCGTGCAAAATAGAGTGGCACTGTATCCCTGTAAAGGCATGCGATCAGAAAGGTAGGCAATTTGGCAGTTCAAATCCCTAGCGCCGTGTGATGGAGGGAGCTCCCGTTCCTTGTCCCTGCTTCTGCCAACCTAGCAGTTCGAAAGCATGCAAAAAAAAAAATGCAAGTCGAAAAATAGGGACCCCTTTGGTGAGAAGGGAACAGCACTACATGCGCCTTCAGCATTTAGTCATGCCAGCCACATGACCACGGAGACGTCTTCGGACAGCACTGCCTCTTCAGCTTTGCAACGGAGATGGGCAGCGCCCCCTAGAGCCAGAAATGACTAGCATGTATGTGCAAGGGGAACCTTTACCTCTACCTATCACTATAAAATGGCACTTGACTCTAAATGACTTCAAGACCTATCCGCAAAGTTTTCTTGGTGACCATGTGGAAATGGTTGCCTTCTCGCAGGGATGTGTTTCAACATCTCTGTCTATCTTAATCAGTCATCTCTAGATGGCTTCCTAACCATAAACCAACTCTGCTTGGCAAATCACTTTCTGCCAAGAAAGCTACATGAACATGATTCAATGGAGATTTTATTATTAGTTTTATTTAACACATTGCTCCAATGCATTTTTTTTTTTTTTTGATGAACCATCCTGGCTCTCTTCACTTCCTTTGACTAACTAGCATTCCTTAGATAGTTGGATGGAGCGTTTGTGTGTGTGTGTGTGTGTGTGTGTGTGTGTGCCTATGCATGCATGGTAAAAAGCCAAACATTTTTTTATTTTTAAGTTTTGGAATTAGGAGGGTTGGTTTCTGCCCCTCCCCCCCCAAGAACTGAATTTAACAGCTGGCATTTGGGAATCTAAGGGGAGGCTTAAATGATTGTTAACAGGAAGAGTTTTTACTAAACCTTTTTTTTTTATCATACAGGCGTTCATTTCTGGGTTTTGCTGCACAAAACAAAACAAGATTTCCCTATGGAAAAGTGGGTTGTGGGAGCAATTAAAGTTTACCAGTTTCAGCGTTGCTATTTGCAACAGGATTTTTGAAGGAAGCCAGATGTTTTCATTAAAAAAAGGGAGAGAAGAACAAACTCAGAGTTTGATTGCTTTCTTACAGATGTTTCATTATCCTCACTAAGTAACACCATCAGGGTCAGTATTGTATACTATAGCATATAGCATGATATACTTGCAATACTCATAATTGTACTTATAACGTATAAAGAAAAGATTGGAAGTGACTTTTTATATATTTTTTCCTTTGGCTTTTTTCTTTCCTTTCTTGCACTTTTAGCTTTCTCTTTACTTCCTGTTTTCTTTTCCTATTCTCACTTTGTATTAGTATGCATTAGTTTTTAATCTTCCTTTTTTTCTTAAAAAAACAACAATCCTTAATGAAAAAAATATATTTAAAATAAAGAATTTTCAGCAAAGGCAATGCTGGTGAGGAAATTCTGAGAGTGGAAGTCTAGAAATCTAAAATGTAGTCCAGATTGTGAAAGAAACATATCCCAAGTTATAAAGCTACTTTTCCAAAAGGCAACTGGATTTTTCTTTGTTTGTTTTTTTCCTTGAAGAGGTTTCACTTCTCATTCAAGAAGCTTCTTCAGTTTGGTTCTTTGGTACTTCAGTTCTCCAGAACTGAAGAAGCTTCTTGGATGAATAGTGAAATGTCTTCAAGGGAAAAACAAAGGAAGTCCGGTTGCCTTTTGAAAAAGCCTCTTTGGGACAACCAGGACCTGGGTGACGGAGAATCTATACAGACAATCCAAGTTACCTTTACCCTATATTCAATACACAAACAGGTCTACCCTCTTTAAATAAACTTCTAGAACTTGTAGGTGAGGCCACAGCAGTGCAGAGAAAAATTAGCCACTCCCTAGGTCTGTTTCATTCAATAGTGATATTGCTTTCATAAACAAATCAGTTTTGACAAGCAACGTGGGTGGAAAATGCCATGAATCAGCTTGGAAATTTCCCAGGTCAGGAAAGAATTTGAGCGATATAAAACTCAAAGTTTCCATAATTTAAATCCAGGGTCAGTGCAAAAAGATACAAACAGATTCTAAGGCCATTATCTGCTTTGGATGAAGTGTAAATTAGACCTTGGCTTCTGGAGAAAGTGGAAGGATAGTCTATCTCAGAGTTAAATTACCTTGAGTCCATCCTGTGATTTAAAGTTCAATGAGATAAGGCCTTTAAAAGGGAAGTACAAAGCGTTTGAGAGAGGGTATCTGAGCATTTTTCAGTGAGAATCTCAGATTTCTTTTCTTGTTTGAGTGCCATGCTGTCAGTCCACAAGATAATCAGCTTGGGAAAAACCGGCCCTTGCCTTAAAAGGAGGTTTCCATCAGGAACGGCTGTTTGAGAAATGCAACTTTTGGGGTCCTGAGGTGGAGAGTTGAGGAGGATCAAACAAAGTGGGTTGTTTTAAAATTCCTTCCTTCCTTCCTTTCTCCCTCCCTCTCCTTTCCCTTCTCTTCTTTCTCTCCTCTCTTTTCCTCCTCTATCCCCTTCTTTTCTCTACTTCACCCTTTCCTTTCCTCCCTTCCTCTCCTCCCTTCTCTTCCTTTACTCTTTCTTTTCCCTCCTTCCCTCCCTCTCTCCCTCCTGCCCTCTCTTCCTCCATCCATCCATCGATCCATCCATCTGGCTGGGGAATTCCACGAGTTCATACAACTTAAAATTGTTGAAGCTGAGAAACCGTGTGTGAAGCCAAGCAAACACATCCAGTCTCATATTCAGGAATAATCACTAAGCGTGTTGTTGTGCTTTTAAAGGAACTTACTTGGTGTCCAACGGTTTGATGCTATGGAAGTACTGATGTATGGAATGGTAGAACAGGCCCACAATTGTAATCCAGGCTGTAAAGAAGGCAAAATTGTCAACATCAGGATTTCAGTATGCAAGAGGTGAAATCCACTATTTAAAGCCACTTTGGATGCCAATAACTTTATTTCTTGATCATCCTTGATCACTTCTGCTCTATCTGCTCTACCCAGAGCCTCTTGAACAGTCAGATGATATATAAATTGAATAAGTTAAATAAATTAATAAATAATACCAAGTTCTGACTCTGAGGAGCCCCTCTACAGCCCTTAGATCATTGTGGAAAAAAGGTTGAAAAATAGGAAGGATTGGTGTGAATTTGTCATCCGTTGGAACAATCGAGACTCATTAAAATGCTCAATAATTCATTCCCCTGTTGGAAAATCTAGACTGGAGCTGCCAAAATCACGAGGACCACTAGATGGCAAAGCGGTATGGGGGGACTAAAATCATGAGGACCTGCTGCTTTCTAGTGGCCATACCAATTTTTGCAATGCAAGGAACAACTCGGTTTCCCATTTAGAATGGAATGGAATGGAGAATGGGAATAGAGCAGAATAGAGTCGGGTAGAGTAGAGTACAGTAGAGTAGGGTAGGGTAGGGTAGGGTAGGGTAGGGTAGGGTAGGGTAGGGTAGGGTAGGGTAGGGTAAGGTAGAATAGAATAGAATAGAATAGAATAGAATAGAATAGAATAGAATAGAATAGAATTCTTTATTGGGCAAGTGTGATTGGGCACACAAGGTATTTGTCTTTGGTGCATGTGATTTCAGTGTACATAAAGGGGGGGAAATACATTCATCAAGAATTATAAGACACAACATTTAGTGATAGTCATAGGTTACTAATAAGCAATCAAATCATACTAGGAAACAAATAAAACAATATAAATTGTAAAGATGCAAGCAACAGGGTTATTTCCCCTCGATTAACAGATTTCTCAGCAATCCAAACAAGGAAACATGAGATTTGACCTGATGATCAGAAGAAGGACAATTCAGGAAACAAAACAAAAAAAACAACTGGTTTCTCCTGGCATCTTCTTCAGCCTACCAGATGGGCTGGATGTTAATTCCCATAATCCCCCAGCCATATGGTGAAAAACCTTGCCTGGCGGGAGAGAGACGAAAGCAGCAAATTTGACCTTTTTTTTTTTTTGTACTAAAGTATTCCCCCACCTGAATATTGGAAAGCTTCTCCAGGTAGAGTAATGTAACTTTGTCCTTGTAATGGGAAGCGATATTGAGGCACACCCGGGAGCTGCGGAGGCATTTTAACCAGGGAATAATCTGTATAATAATGCAAAACACTCAATCAGAACCCGAAGGAAAGAGAAAGCAAAATTATCAGCTCGTCACTTTTCCTGCTTAAATGAAAGGGGGCTGTTCAATTCCTGCTTATTGTTTAGCCCCCAGGTCTGTCCTTTTAACATTTTTAGCAATCAGAGTCTTTCGAAGCAAACCAGCAGGGGGGAAAATATTCTAGAGCTTTAATCAGAAAAAAAGAAGGAACTATACCATTTTGCAACGGGCAAAATATTTTTAAAAAGGGATCCAAAGAGGGAGAAATGTGGCTTTTGTTACTTGGTATTCTCTAAGGTTTTGTGGCAACCGGCAGAGATGCTCAGTCCAGCAGTGTTAGCTCGGCAGCTTACATTTTGATCTATGCTGCTGAGTGCAGAATTTTAATCTGCTTCCAAAACAAGGCAAACAGACCTGGAAGAACCATGGCTGATGCTTGATAGATGCATCCACCAGAGAGGTCATGAGGCGACAACACAATGCCTGTGTGAAGGCCAAGATCTTCTCAATGTACTCAACGAGTAGTCTTTAATGGGTCTATGTCTACAGGGAGGGAAGTAAGCTGTGGGGTACCACAAGGTTCTGTCTTAGGTCCAGGACTCTTCAATATCTTCATACATGACTAAATTTACCAAATATACAGATAATAAGCTGGCAGGAATAGCTAACACCCTAGCAGATTGGCTCAAAATCCAGATGGATCTTGATAGACTTGAACATTGGGCTGTATCTAACAAAATGAAATTCAATGTTGAGAAAAGTAAAGTCCTACACTTAGGCAAGAAAAACCAAAAATACACATATAGACTAGGTGAAACCAAGCTTAATAGCAGTAACTGTGAGAGGGATCTTGGAGTCTTGATGGACAACCAGCTAAATAGGAGCCAGCAGTGTGTGGCTACGATCAAGTGAGGTACTAATACCAGTCTACAAAGCCTTAGTAAGACCACACCTAGAGTATTGCATCCAGTTTTGGTCACCACACTACAAAAAAGATTCTAGAAAGAGTGTGGATTAAGGGCCTGGAGGCTAAAAGGTATGATGAACACTTGCAGGAACTGGGCATGGCTAGTCTAGTGAAAAGAAGGACCAGGGGAGACAGGATAGCAGTCTTCCAATATTTGACGGACTGCCACAGAGGGGAGGAAGGGGATCAAGCTATTTTCCAAAGCAACTGAAGGCCAGACAAGGAATAATGGATGGAAACTGACCAAGGAGAGATTCAACCTGGAAATAAGGAGAAATTTTCTGACAGTGAGAACAATCAACCAATGGAACAGAAGTTGCCTTCAGAAGTCATCGAGACCTTCAAGAAGAGATTGGAGTGCCATTTGTCAGAAATGGTGTAGGGTCTCCTGGGTGGGTGGGTGGACTAGATGACCTATAAGGTCCCTTGCAACTTTGTTAATCTGTTAAAGGTTTTAAGAAAACTCACTTTGGAACACCTGAACTAAGTCAACCAAAGCTGGTGTTTCTTTTCTATTTTTTGTTTTCCCTTCCTTTCCTGTACTCCTTCTAGATGTTCCTCAAGGAGGGATGAACTTTCCATCCCAGTGAAAACAGGAAAGGAAAAGTTCATGTCAGTAAGCAAAAAGCCACAGAAGTGGATTATGCTCAATTATTCATCTCCTGTGTTGGAAAACAAATCCGGACAGAGGCCTAATAAATCTCACCTGCCACGGGTGAAGTGCCTTGGATTGTTATGGTTGAAGGACTTCCTCCCAGATTGTGTGCAACGTGTAATGTCACGCTGTCAATGGTGGATACCAGACCTCCGGCAAGGGACGCTGTCTGAAAGCAGCAATGACAAAACTGAAGTGATAAGCAAGTGATGGAGGCCTTGACTCCAAGAAAACCCAGATAAGGTCTTGGGAAAGTATTATTCTTACATGGTTCATGCTGATCCAAACAGGTATCTTAAGAATTCCTTCCACCACTTTAAAGAAAACCTAGAAATAAACAGAGACAGTTTATTAGCTGTGATGTTATCAGTGCCACCATCCCTTACTTAGTGTGATTCTCCTGAAAATTATGCATTCCCAGCAGAAACCAAGGACAATTCTCTTCACATATGGTTGAGGGAGATTTGATTGGGAGCCACCAAGAGTTTATTATAATATGGGTGGCTACATAAACATTTAAATAAATAAATTGGTAAATGGAAGATAGATGGACACAAAGAGAGAGAGACAGAAGGAGAGAGAGATAATAATAATAGAGGAGAGAGAAAAAGAGAGAGATGATTGATAGATAGATAGATGGATGGATGGATGGATAGATAGATAGATAGATAGATAGATAGATAGATAGATAGATAGATAGACAGACAGACAGATAATGAGAGAAAATTAGAGACAATGACAGATGGATGGATGGTTGGATGGATGGATAGATATTTAGATAGATAATAGAAAGAGAATGAGAGAGAGGGAAATGTGAGGGAATGATAGATAGACAGAGAATAGAGAGAGAGAGAGAATGAGATATAAGAAAATGTGAAAGAGAGACATATAAGAATGATAGAGAGAATGAGATGTGAGAGAATGAGAGAGAAATATGATATATTGATAGATAGATAGATAGATAGATAGATAGACAGACAGACAGACAGACAGACAGACAGACAGACAGACAGATAGATAGATAGATGGATGGATGATAGGTAGGTAGGTAGATAAGAGAGATACAGAATGAGATATGAGAATGAGAAAGAAATATCAGAGAATGATTGATAGATGATAAAAGATAGATAGATAGATAATAGAGAATGAGAGAGAAAGAAAGAGATATGAGAGAATGATAGATTAGTAGGTAGGTAGATGATAGAGGATTCCAATGCCTGTTTTCTGCAACCAAATGAGTTTCCATAAGGACTTCAGGCCTACTTATACCAAAGTCTTCTTAGAAAATTCAGTACGGCAAGTGGGGAATTGAGTTTCACGTTTTCTTCATTAATGCAAAACTGTTTCATACTTTCTCTTTCTGCATGGCTGTGCCCACAAGACATGTCTGCCACATTTCCATAAAGTCAGTTTGTATCATCTCCAAGAAATACTGAAACTCTTTTAAAAGCTTTGAAGCATCAAAAATAGAATTATGCTTTATATTTCTCAACATCAAAATATTTTTAAAGCCCTAAATCCATTGACACTGCTTGCTGATACATATTCATATGTTCCTTTGAGGTTTTGCAATCTTCAGAAACTGTTTGGGATCTGTGGAGTCCCTAACACTCCAAATTAAATGAGTGAAGCAACCTAGAATTAAGGAGAAATTTCCTAACAGTGAGAACAATTAATCAGTGAGAACTAATTAATCAGCTTTCTTCAAAAGCTGTTGGTGCTCCATGACTGGAGTTCTTCAAGAAGAGATTGGACAACCTTTTGTCTGAAATTGCATACGGTCTTCTGTTATTATCTTCAATGACATGCATTTCACTAATAATTAAAGGATGTTTCCCTCTATAAATGGATCGATTACCCTAGTAAGCTGATTAACAGATGAAATTAACTTACCTTCGTAGGGCTGATTTTTTAAAAAAAAACGGGGGGAAATTGCCTCTGTAAATTTGGAAATGGCCTCAATAAACGGATTAAGAGATGAAGAAAAATTACCTCAGTAAGATTGTAGGCAGTATTTGCCGTGAGGGATTCATTAGGCAAGATGTTTGAAATGTTTTTCAGGTAGTCCAACATGACATATGGGTCCTGGACACTACGTTTTTCCTCTGTGAGATTAATGATGATGGATTGGTAGGCATTTATGGAAAGCTGTAAGCATAAAATAACAAGGCACTGAATGGTTCTTCTCTTCATGAGTTGAAATAAAATGTCCTTTTCTTCAACAATGGCACTGACTTAACATTGACCAAGGAAACGAGCCTCTTCTTTGTCCTAAAGGTACATTTACTAGATAATTATTTTTATTTTGTTCATCTTTATTTTCAGGATCTGGGCTGACCAGGAAATCTGTTCTGTCCTCCCTCCAAAATTCAACTTCCTGGATAATTCATTGTATTCAGTTTATTTTACAAATATTCCTTCAGGCCTTCCAAGCCATCAATAAAACTTGACAGGTGGCTTCCACTTTAAATGGAATAAAATGCCATTCAGATGCTGGGGGAACCCAGTTTCTAAACTTTTATTACAACTTTTCCTTTGAGAAAATTCCACTGTCAAATTAATTCATTTCTCTGACTGACGCAGCTTGGAAGAAAGTATTAATCTGACAATGTCCCATAGTTGCCTCCATTTTCTTTTCAGCTCCCTTCTATAATTCTGAACCTGGGCGTCTCTGGAGCAAGTCCATCACCTTAACTACCACACTACAATATGTACAAATTATGCATTTTAGAGAAAGTAGCATGCAAATATAGAAAGGTTAAGTCAAACCGAACACAGTATGCTCAGATTTTGAGGCATTTTCTCCCTGCAATTCATAGATAGATCCAGAAATGGAGCAAAATCAACGGGAAACATAATTTGGCACAGATTTTGACCTCAAAATTAATCTTTATATGAACATCAAAACTCGTAGGTTATTTTTCTCCTTCTTATTTCAGCTGGCTGGAATCGTGGAATGATAAATTTTTTTTCCACCTCTAACATAAGCAACCTGGCAATGTCACAGAAAGAATTTAAGTTATGCACCTACCACGGGAAGTGTGGCCGTTGTTTGCCATCCCCAGGGAGATGTTAAAGAAAGCAGAGATTGGTCACCTAGAAACCACAAGGAGAAACTTTAACCATGACTTTCCCCTTAGGTACAGAGAACTGGGAAAGTGGGGGGGGGGTATAATCCAGGGTAAAATTTGGTGTTATCCAGAAGAAAAGTTGCACGGCTAAATGTGAGACTAGCTAACATTCTCCCCTAATGTTGAACAAACAGATGGCTGACACCACCAGCCTATCTATGATATAAAAAAAAAAAATATTTTCAGGAGTAGCACCTCCCTGAAGTACTTTCCTGTAAATTAAATTCTTCTCAATTTTGGCTTTTAGGAATTAACCTCAATATGGTCACATTTCTCTTCCTCAGCATTCGTTTTAATTTGAAATCTTGCTAAGTTACATTCTCATTTTGTTGTCTAGATTTAGTGGAAGAGAAGATGGGCGTACAAGAGATAAATTGGAAGGGACAAGACATAAAAATGGAGCGACTAGACTAGACTAGACTAGACTGGAATAGAATAGAATTCTTTATTGGCCAAGTGTGATTGGACACAAGGAATTTGTCTTGGTGCAAATGCTCTCAGTGTACATCAAAGAAAAGATACATTCGTCAAGAGTCAAGAATCACAAGATACAACACTTAATAATAGTCATAGGGTACAATAATCAATCAAATCATACTAGGAAACAGTCAGTATAAATTGTTAGGGTACAAGCAACAAGGTTACAGTCATTTAAAAAATTCACTTCGGTATCCAGAGAATGCCACTGAAAATGCACAGCCTTGTGTAAATAACTGCCATAAAATTATGCTGTTAGATACATCAGGAAGGAAGGATAAATAACCTGATTTTGTATAGAGTATGTCAGAAGACTCTACACATCATGGTGGGATTCAAAAAAATTTACTACCGGTTCCATGGGCGTGGCTTGGTGGACATGGCAGGGGAAGGATAATGTAAAATCTCCATTCCCTCCCCACCCCACGAACCTGCTTTCCAGCTCCTGGGCAGGGCAACCAAAGAAGACCCAGCCGATCAGCTGGGACTCAATGGGAGACAGAGAAGAGATGGGGTTGGCAGGGCCAGTCAGAGAGGGGATTGGCTGGTTCTCCAAACTATTCAACATTTCCACTGCCGGTTCTTCAGAACTGGTCAGAACCTGCTGGATACCACCTCTGCTACACATCTCTACTAACCTCTAGATACTAAATGAGGTTATTTTCTCTCACAAAATGAAGATTAATTAAATGATCTGGTGTTTTAGGCCATCTCTGCCACAACATCTTATCCAGCGGTTGCACAATCTTGTTAAGGTTTCCTGACTCAGTGGAAATCCTCCCGTCATATCACCAAGGACTTTGAGCATTCCCTTCAAGGTTCAAACGAGACAAGATAGTCAACTCCAGCCTTGCTGGAGAGAAACTTACTGATCGCAGCTGTGAAATACTGTTTGATCTCGTTGGCGGTGAGCACTCTTTCCCAGATGATGAATTCATCAAAGGAGCCATGGAGATGGCGCTTCCTTTGACGGCCTTCAGAACTCATCAGCAAGTTGGAATTGGAGTCCCCATAGTTGTAGAAATCCTCCCCATGGGGATCAGCGTTGTTCAAAGTCCCGTTGATGTAGACTTTCAGGCCCTCTTTGGATTTCCAGGTAAACAGGACGTGAGTCCAATGGGGACCTGAAAAACAATGGATATTGAGGTGATGTTCAGCCCTCTCTCCCCTCGTACCCTTCAGTAATAAGCGATCCTTGGCTCCATTTCTCAAGAAAGGTATAGTTTACGAAAGGTCAAGTGGATAACAGTAAAGCAAAGCCAGGACTGAGGTTTTGTGTGTACCAAAACTTTAAGTTTAACTTGCCCTTTCTCTGTGTTGTGGTCCACTGGCAGCCTGAGGAGCTGGCAGCGAAGTTGGACAGTGAGGAGGAATATGGGCCAGTCCTGGAGTCTGGGGAGGGCTCAGATGAGGGATCTGACAGAGATGGGGCCAGGGCCATCTGAGAGTTATGGGCTGACTCTGGAGCCCCCAGTGTGACAGAAGCAAGGCAGAGGAACAAGGGGAGCCTGTTCCCAGTGCGTGCTTGCACAGAGCTGCCAGAAGGCAAGAACGGTTAAGATAAAAGGGGCAACTCAAGAGTAAGGCTTGGAGATGATTGGCCCCTCCCATAAGACATAAAGGAGGAGTAAAGGAACATGAGCCTTTGCAGGAAGCAACTTTGTTCATTCTGGTTGGTTTAAAATCTAGAGCTCCGTGTTGGCTTCATACTCCACTTGGCCTTGTACAGCTAATTGGCAATCTAGTCACTGGCAGCATTTCAAGGGAGATAAAGGTGGGTGCTTATCAGCCTTATCCTGAAAGACTGTGGCAGATTTCTGTTGGACTGTTCACAAACTGTTTGGGACTCATGACGGACTGTGAATGCATATAATTCACAGCCGTTGAAATAAAAACAAGATTTTGGGGAACAGCGTGTGGTTGTTACGGCCTCAGGAAGCCTTGGCCAGAACACTGAGGCACATCTGCCCATCGTCCAATCAGTCTCAAAGAAGATGTTTTGGAAACAGCCTTCCGGAATGCAGGTTGTCTTGCAAGAAATGGCCTTAAGAGCAGTGGTGAAATTAAAAATATTTTACTCGTGTTCTAAAACAGGCAATTTGAAGCATGAAAACTTACCTTACTGGTAAGTAAAACAGCTGTGACACAGCAATTAGCTGAGCCACAAACAAAGGAAATATAGGACAGGAAGGGGCAGGTGGACAGGACCAACGACTGACTGGCGCTATCCGATCGCTAGAACCAGTGCGAACCGGCAGCATACCACCACTGCTTAAGGGGCTTTCTCCAATCGATACGGTCCCACCTGACACTTTCACTTTCCTCCCAAGTCTTCCCACTCTCTGTTGCCACCCCACCCACCCACCCCTAGGTTTTATGGCAAACTGGCACCGAATTCAGGAAAGCGCAAGGTTGAGGAGAGCGTTATGATGGGCGATGTCATTGTAACAGTATGTGAGAATGACCTTGGCAGAGAGGAAGAAGACCTGAAGACTGGGCAATGGCCAGACCAGTGACAGCTGAATCTGCAGAGGAAATAATGGGGTGGGAAATGTCCCAGACAGGACCCTCCCTACTTACTTGGGCTGCGAAGGTGAGAGGGGAGAGACATCTTTTCAGACTTGCAAGATCCTCTTAATCTAACCCTCACAATAAGCAGCAGAAACCAACAGTGGATTTCTTGTCTTCTACCATTAACGTTTCTGGTGACCTGAGTAGTTTTGACAGCTCAATTCCTTTTTGTTGTTTTTAAGAATATTGCTAATGCCTCCTGAATCAGGCTGCTCAGTTCTCCATGGATATATAACGATAATTACGTATAAATAATTATGAATGTGGCAGTTTTCCAAACGGGTCAGTGCATTTATTTCCGCCCACTTTCAATTAAGCTATTTAATTTTCCAGCTCTGTTGTTATTTTTTTCTCTCTGCCAGGGCCTTACTTCACCAGAGCCATAGTGGCACAGTGGTTAGAATGCAGTATTGCAGAATGACTCTGCCCATTGTCAGGAGTTTGATCCTGACCAGCTCAAGGTTGACTTCCTAGGTTGGTAAAATGAGGACCCAGATTGTTGGGGACAGTATGTTGATTCTGTAAACTGCTCAGAGAGGGTTGTAAAGCACTGTGAAGTGGTATATAAATCTAAGTGCTATTGTTAGTTAAAGACTTTCTAGCCTATAAATGCATTTGCTTTTGATCACCTATCATAGCTCAGGTCAGAATTCCACCACTGATCTTACGACCATTCCTTGGGTGAGACACTGTGGTTGCAACAACCTGCATTCTGGGAGGCATCTCGGCAACTTTAAGATGTGCGGACTTACTTCCCAGAATTCCCTAACCAGCATGGTGAGCTGGGGGATTTGGGAGTTGCATTAATTAATAGCTACTAATTATTAGCTATTAATTAAACTATTTTTAAGCAAAGATGGTTAGGGGAACTAGAGACTAAAATATATAAGGATTAGTTGCTGGAATTGGGTATGTCTAGTTTAATGAAAAGAAGGATTAGGAGTGACAGGACAGCAGTCTTCCAATATTTCAGGGGCTGCCACAAAAGAAGAGGGAGGAGTTTAAACTCTTCTCCAACTCACCCAAAACTAGGACAAGAAGCAACAGATGGCAACTAACCAAGGAGAGAAAGCAACCTAGAACTAAGGAAGAATTTCCCCGACAGGGAGAACAATTAACCAACAATTAGCCTTCAGAAATTGGGGTGCTCCATCAGTGGAGGCTTTTAAGAAGAGAATGGACAACCATTTGTCTGAAATGGTATAGGGCCATGGGGGCAAACCTACAGCACACGTGCCAGAGGTGGCATGCAGAGCCCTCCCTGTGGCCATGCACACCATCGCCAGCTGCTCTTCTGGTTTCTGGTGCTCCAGCACATGCATACGTGTTCATGTTCTGGTTCCAGCACTCAGTGCCAAAAAGGTTCACCATCACTGGTATAGGGTTTCTTGCCTGAATAGGGGAATGGACTAGAAGACCTCCAAGGTTATTCTGTTATTCTGTTCTATTGCATTGCATTGCATTGCACTGCATTGCATTGCATTGCATTGCATTGCATTGCATTGCATTGCATTGCATTGCATTGCATTGCATTGCATTGCATTGCATTCTATTCTATTCTATTCTATTCTATTCTATTCTATTCTATTCTTATTCATTTTTATTCCATTCTAATTCTAATTCTAATCTTAATCTATTCTATTCTAATGAATGCATGCATTTTAGGAGGAAAAATACCTGGTGAAATGAAACTTGCTGCCCACTTCTTGGACGTGTGATGATTGAAGAGTTCCACGGAGCCTTTGTGTTCACCGAAGAAGACTTTAAATCTATTAGAAAGCACTTGATCCCCGTATGCCGGGATAGGCTTCAGCTGATACCCTTGAGTCTTCCAGAAAAAGGAAAAAGTCATGCCTAATAGAAACAAAAGACACAGAACAAGAGTTGTAAGATGCATTTTTTAGACCTGGAGAAATAGATGGAGAGAGAGAGAGAGAGAGAGGGAGGGAGGGAGGGAGGAAGGAAGGAGAGAAAGGAAGGAAGGAAAAAGAAAGATAGGAAGGAAGGAAGGAAGGAAGGAAGGAAGGAAGGAAGGAAGGAAGGAAGAAAGAAAGAAAGAAAGAAAGAAAGAAAGAAAGAAAGAAAGAAAGAAAGAAAGAAAGAAAGAAAGAAAGAAAGAAAGAATAAATACATACAGGTAGTTATTGACTTACAACCACAACTGAACTCAACATTTCTCTTGCTAAATGAGACATTTGTTAAGTGAGCTTGGCACAATTTTATGATCTTTCTTGCCACCGTTGTTAAGTGAATTGCAGTTGCTAAGTTCTGTAAGTTCTGGCTTCCCTATTGACTTTGCTTTTCAGAAGATATTCCCTGACCCCAGGGACATGTCATAAATATTGAGTCAGTTGTCAAGCGCTTGAATTTCAATCATGTGACCATGGGATGCTGCAAATATTAAATAGTAAATATGAAAAATGGTCATAATAAATCACTTTTTAAAGAGGCAACTGGACTTTTTTGGTTTTTCGTTGAAGACATTTCGCTCAGTGGTGGGATTCAAAAAAAATTTTTTACTACCAGTTCTGTGGGTGTGGTTTGGTGGGCATAGCATTGCTTGGTGGGCATGGCTTGGTGGGCATGGCAGGGGAAGTTACTGCAAAATCCACATTCCCTGCCCACCCCACTGACCCGCTTTCCAGCTCTGTTCTCCTGTGCAGGGCAACAAAACAAGACCCAGCTGATCAGCTGGGACTCAATGGGAGGCGGAGAAGAGATGGGGTTGGCAGGGCCAGTCAGAGGTGGGATTTGCCGGTTCTCCGAACTACTCAAAATTTCTGCTACTGGTTCTCCAGAACTGGTCAGAACCGGCTGAATACCACCTTTGGTTTCGCTTCTCATCCAACAAGTTTCTTCAGCTTTGCTGGATGAGAAGCGAAACGTCTTCGAAGAAAAAATGGAAAGTCCAGTTGCCTATAGAAAAAAACAACAACAACAGCACCTTTGGGACATCCATGACCTGGTTGACTGAGAATATCCACAGACCTCTAGAAGGAGGATTAGCACTCAGGACTATCATCGCCATCCATCATATTTCTGGATAGAAATTCTGGATGACAGGAAGGGCATCCAGCCATTAAAACCCTCTGCTAGCTCCATTCCGTGGCCCAGACTCCATGTCGCAAGAGATTATGGGGTTGTGAAATGATGATGGTGATGATCATATTTCTGGATATCAAAATTCTAAGACCATAAGTGTTGGTGTGGTGGTTAGAAGGCTAATTCTGCTGACTGCCAGGGGCTCAAGGTTGACCCCACCTTCCATCCTTCCGAGGTTGGTAAAATGAGAAGCCAGATTTCGGGGGGCAAGAGGCTGACTCTATAAACTGCTTGGAGACGGCTGTAAAACACTGTGAAGCAGTAAATAAGTCTAAGTGCTGTTGCTATTGTTCTTCTTTTTTCCTTCCTTCCTTCCTTCCTTCCTTCCTCCCTCCCTCCCTTCCTCCCTCCCTCAGTGCACAATGCTTAGAATGCAGTATTGCAGGCTAATTCTGCTGACTGCCAGCAGTTCAATCCTGACTGGCTCAAGGTTGACTCTGTATTCCATTCTTCTGAGGTCAGTCAAATGAGCACCCAGATTGTTGGGGGCAAGAGGCTGACTTTCTAAACTGCTTAGAGGGGGCTGTAAAAGTGCTGTGAAGTGATGCATAAGTCTATTGCCCTTCTTTCCTTCCCTCCTTTCTTCCATGGTGTGCACGGATTAAACGGCAGTATTGCAGGCTAACTCTGCCGACTGCCAGCACCTAGATTCTGACCATCTCAAGGTTGACTCTGTATTCCATCCTTCCGAGGTCTGTAAAATGAGAACCCAGATTGTTGGGGGCAAAAGGTTGACTCTGCAAACTACTTAGAGAGGGCTATAAAAGCACTTTAAAGTGGTATATAAGTTTAAGTGTTATTGCTGTTGCCCTTCCTTCCTTCCTTCCTTCCTTCCTTCCTCCCTCCCGCCCACTGCCAGCAGTTCGAATCTCACCAGGCTCATGGGTGACTCAGCCTTCCCTCCTTCCGAGATGAGTAAAATGAAGACCTAGATCGTTGGGGGCAATATGCTGACTCTGTAAACCGCTTAGAGAGCGCTGGAAAGCACTGTGAAGTGGTATATAAGTCTAAGGGCTAAGTTCTATTATAAGGTTTGATTGGAGAGAAACTCCCTCCCTTGTCAACTTGGGAAGAACACCCTGGATTAACAGAGCCATTCTAACTTTAAAAGCAAATTTACGGGATGTTAGCCTGGATCTTGACAGAAGCAAATAGATGCAGATCCTTAGAGATATCTCATGCTCAGAGCCAGCCCTGTTCTTATCCAGCAAAGTTAATAACTTGGCCCATAAACAAGCTAAGATAGTCCTAAGGGGAAACGCCTTGATGATACATACATTAAGACAGATCCAAGGGGAAGAGATTACAATCCACAGAGGAAACTGCTAAACCAAACCATTAGCTGTAAAACTCTTGATGGACTCTGTCTAAGGAATTCCCAATCCTAGGGCCATTATTTTAAGCCCGTGGTTAGTTACAGTCATAAACAATTATGCATAATTTATTCAGCAGGCTGCTTTGCCATTTCCTAAGCAAATAATTTGGATGTAAACCCGTACCAACAATTTGCATAAGCACTAATGCCTGAAAGAGATTTTACGGTTCCCTTAAAATGCAGCTCAGAGAAATGTCCTCCTGCCCCTTCCACCTCCCTCCCCCTTTCCAGTCACGTTGCTAGAATAAAATGAATAAAATAAAATACGAATGTATATCAAAACCATGGCGGTAGGGATAAAGTCTGACTAACCTTCAGGCTCACAGAATTCTTGGTTAATAACGCAAGAATTCTGATAATTTCCAAAGAGGAGAAAGGTTGCTCCCTTGCTATTTGGGATATAGACACCTTTGTTTACAATCCCTTCTACGATATCTAAGGAAGAAAAGGAGAAGAAAAACATTGAGAGATACAGCTTTTAACATATTCTGGTTGGCCCTGCCACTTAGAAGGATGACCAGAAAAAAATTGTAATTTTTTTTTTCTCACCCAATACCAGGAATTCTGTCAAAGGTGTTTTTTGTTTTTTTTTTCAAAAGGCAACTGGACTGTTTTTTTTTTTGAGGAGGAGAGGGGAGGAGGAGCAGGGAGGGGGAGGGGGAGGAGGAGAAGGAAGAGGAGGAGAGGTGGTGGAGGAGGAAGAGAGTGGAGAGTGCTTGAAATAGTATGAGGTCTTCTGCTTGACTAGCAGACCTCCAAGGTCCCTTCCAGCTCTATTCTGAAGAAGATGTTTCACTTCTCATCCAAGAAGCTCCTCCAGTTCTGAATGAAAGTGAAGAAGAATTGATGAAGCTTCTTGGATGAGTATCAAAACTTCTTCCTCAAGGAAAAAGCAGTCCAGTTGCCTTTTGAGGGGGGGGAAAAGCACCTTTGAGACAACTATGACCTGGATGACTAAGAATCTTCAAAGGCACCAGGAATCGTCCTTCTTCTTCCAGCCATTCATGAGAAGCCATTCCCAAATTGAGGGGGCAGGGTTTCCCCTAAATTTGGCAGAAAGATACAAGGAAACATGGTCTCTAACAAGAAACAGGCTGGCTGAAAGGAGAATGAAAGACTGTGGACTTCTGGTGTTGAGTTAATATAGGTCTATTTCCAATCAAATCAAAGTTGGCTCTTTTTTTTTTTTTGAGGCTGAGGTTCTTGAAGGACCCACGCCGGCTTGACTTGTGCATCACTTTAAAGCATAAATCAGGAACATGAAACAAATAAGGGTTGTGTTTTTTCATTTTACAGGATTTTGACAAGCCAGAACTGCATCAGCTATGACAATACCAGATCATCAAACAGGTTGATGGGTTCAAGGGATCTTCTGTAGCTTTCCCTTGGATTGTTTAGTTTCTGTTTTCTTAGTTTCTTGGTTTCTTAGAGAACAAACCAAACTGGATTTTAAGATCAAGAGCCTCTTCACAATGACGTGGAGAACACCGAAGTCATCCTTAAGCCGAATGGCCAAGCTTGACATATAGAAAAGGGTCGTCTAGAATTCTCACCTACGGTCGCAGAGAAGTTAGAGTAGGCAGAATCATTGGTATAAACAAAAGTAGAATTATGGTAGTGAAGCACAGGGAAGCTGTGGGATCTTAGCACTGCATGAGAGAAGAAAGAAAACAAACAAACATGGAATGGAAAAGCAACACCATGAATATAAATGCAAGACGAATATTAATCAACCAGATCTTGTCTCTCAACCAACATCATTGCAAAACGTGCCCAAAATTCCACCTTCCTGGGTTATAGCTAGAAAAGAGCTAGCTCAAATGGAAAATTAAAGTGGCCTATTTGAGAAACAATGGTTCATTCTTAAAAAAAAAAAACCCAAATAGAATCTCACACATAGGCAAGGAGAACATAGGCTTAAGACAACTGAATCCTTGGTGTCTGATTCTGGTTTAACTAGCTCCTCATGTGGGGTGGGAGAGATGGTTGTTCTCCAACTCCTAAAGACTTGATTCTACCAAGCAAAGATTTCAAGATTACCCATGCTCGTATCATCTAAGCCTATTTTTGGTAGAAGGACTTTAAGTTAACAATTGAATATTTTTGGGGCATTAAAATCCCCCATATGACACCACATTGCTCCAGCAAGAACTGCGAAACATCTAGAGACCAGGATCTGGGATCCAATAGTCTTCTGGGTGTTGTTGGACTAAAAAAAATCTAGGAGCCCATACCGTAGAAGATGCTATTCGACAACATACTGAGATTTCTTCATCTCCAATGTAGACAACAATTTTTCATCTCCAATGTAAGCAATACTGATCTAAAACCCACTGGGAATTGGATACATCCTAAAACTTCTTAAACTTTCTTCAACCCCCTCCACAATCTTCAGTAATAATATTACAGGAAAGACACTTCCTGAAACATCTGTCTTACAAAAAGGTTTCTGAAGCTGAAGATTGACTTGGAAAGAAGGTCCACTGGACCTTGATAAATGAAAACCAGGTGTAGTAAGTATGTGTGAATGTTTGCATGTAGAAAAATAAACACGATGGCCACATAACCATCAGTACCCATCACTTAAACCATCTGAAATAGAAGGAATCGTTGCTAATAGATTCAGAATCTCCCATTTATGTTTCATGGTCTGTCACTGTTAAAGCCTTTATGCAAACAAAAAACTTGTCAGTACATAATAAATTATGAGCTGGGATAGCCATAACAAGAAGTAAGCCAATGGGAACTGTTTGGTGACTAAGAAGCAGCTCCTTAATAAATATAGCTTCTGTGATTTCTGGATTTTGAGTTCTGGTTCTGACTTTTGCTTCATGGGTATTGTATACATGCATCATACTGTATATTACTGTGTATAAAAAAATTTCTTCTATAAATGAATCCTGCTGAATTATTTACTTGTGTGCTGTTTGGATTGCTGCATACTCTGACAAAATTCTGTTCTGCAATTGTTCTGTTGTAGCAAAAGGATCACATGAGTATCATACGGGGATCTTGTCTGGAAGCCAAGCTAAAAATGCAAAAAAGGCATGCCACTGAGAGAGACAGAACTGGAATTGGCTTCATGGAAGGTGCCAAATACAACCACACAAAACGGATAAACATGGCAGCAAAGTTGATGATGGTTCAAAGATCAATGAGTGACAAAGGCAGTGTGAATGGCATGAATGCTTGATGGAAAGACATGACAAGGATGTGTAGAAATATCAATGGATGGTCTCTCCCCCAAAGATTGAGAAATGCACAATTTGGAGTGCAAGATCACAACCAGGGATGAGTAATCTCTGGTAACAATGGACCAAATCTGCTTTATCTTTGGGGTCCAGCTTTACTGCCAAAACAAGGCATACAGTCCAATTTCAAGATTGCTCAGAAATAACCCAAGTGGCTTGCATGGAGCAACAGTCTTGGGACCATCTGACTTAAAGATACATCTACAGGAAAATGGTTACATGCAATACAACATATAGGTCTATTAGAATGTATAAATTGGAAACTAAATGGTCCTTGCTGTTTTTTCCTCTCCACCAGCCAACTTCAACAGCATTTTCTATCATGAAGCAAACTAAAACATTTCTTTTAGCCTGAGAGAAAGTTTTCACATCTGGAAAAGGGGGAAAGGAACAGTGGTTGAATCCCAATTCTCATTTTTCCACTGGATCAACAGCTCAAGGCAAAATGGTATTCCCACAGCCTCTGCTTTTCCATCTTCTGATGCTATGGCTTTCATAAAAATCCTAACTTGTGAAATCCTTGGTGCTCTTTGAGCGCAGTTGTTTTTCTTGCAGTTTCATTGCCCAACTAGGCAACATCACCAATGCTTGAAAGGAAGTGGGAATTGGGGGGGGGAGGGAGAGGAGGAGGAAGAGGAGGAGGAGGAAGGGGAAGAAGATTATGTAATTCTTGGTGCTCTTTGAGCTTGGTGGGTTTTTTTGTTTCCCAGCTGAGTCATGAAACATCTGCAGGAAAACTTCCAAGCTCTGATAGCACCAAGGACCCCAAAGCTCAACCTTGAGTTACAAATATTCTTTTCTATTGTTATCATATCTTATTCTTGGAGACCATCCTTCTTCAGGCTACCTCCGTCTGTGTCCTTTAATTCGCGAATTCCTTCTACAGTCTCCAGAGGCCAATAATGCGATGCTTGAGTGAGAACACGGAAACCTATCAAGAAAATACAGCAGGACCAAGGTCATTCCCTTTGTGGGAACTCAAACAATATTTCTCTGTTTGTCTTCCCCTCCCCTCTGCTTTGATCTATTTTTGGTTTTCTTGAATTTTAAATTGAAAAATGCTTGGGTCGTGGACCTGAAAATGGGAGAAAGTATCCTCCCTTTCTCCGTTTTTTACTCTGATACGATGTACAGTATCTTTTGAGAAGATTCTAAGCATATCCTATCCCACACAGAAAATTATTGAAAGTCATTGGCCTTCAAAGAACCATTTAATAAAGCAAGGTGACAATTAAGGTTGGAGACTCTGGAAAAAGTGCAAAAAAAAGCAAAAAGATGATTAGGGGCCTAGAGGCTAATTGGATATATCTAGTATGAGCCATGGTGGCACAGTGGTTAGAAGGCAGTACTGCAGGCTACTTCTGCTGACTGCCTGTTGCCAGCAGTTCGGCAGTTCAAATCTCACCGGCTCAAGGTTGACTCAGCCTTCCATCCTTCTGAGGTCAGTAAAATGAGGATCCAGATCATTGGGGGTAAGAGGCTGACTCTGTTAACCGCTCAGAGAGGGCTGTAAAAGCACTGTGAACGAGTATATAAGTCTAAGTACTAGTGCTAGTGCTCTAATGAAAAGGATTGGGGGTGACATGATAGCAGTGTTCCAATATCTAAGTCCTCCCTCCATGACCAGCCCATCTTTTGTCAAGCAACATCACTGAGATGTTTTGGGAAATGCTGAGGTATTTAGGCTGGTGAAATTCCACACTCAGGGCAAAGAGCCTTGAAGAAGCTTGGCACAAACCGGATTCCACACCGCTATGCTTTTCTTCAACTAGTCATCCCCCCCTCTAATTCCTACCTTTGAAGCACACAGATTTATTGCCCCTGTGTTCCCCCATTTCCCTTTCCTTTCCCCATTGCATTGATGGCAGAATGGCAGCAAGGCGCCAAGCCAAAGATGCTGGTTTTGAAATCAAGGCTAGATGTGATTTCACTCACCCTAAATGAGGCTTCTCCTGAGCTGTGTATGCAGAATTTCCAGCCAACATGGAAGTGTCCAATACATTTGGAGACCATCAGGTTGGACAAAGACACATGTGTGAATACAGTAAGGATTGAACATGGGGACTTTGACACGGGAGGCAAAAACGGATGAAGTTCAGAACTCCCCTGTCTCCTCCTGCTCTACTACCAAGTTACAGTCCTTCTACTCAACACTGAAAGAACTCAACCCTAAGAAGCAGAGATTATACAAGCAGTAGCTATGAAAGCTGACTAAATACTTCCATGTGCAGTATAAACACGCAAGAACACAAGTGTTAAATCAACAACAAGCGAGGTAGAAATCTTGAGCTGGTAAAGAGAAGCAGAAAATAGTAAATCTTTGCTCTCAGGTGTTCAGTGAGGAACCCTGCATGGTTAGAATAATGGAATGCACTGCTATCAGAAACAAGGGCAGTAGCACCCATCATCCCCCACCCTTGAGCATCCTGGCTGGGGCTAATAGGAGTCAGAGTCCAGCAATATCCAGTTTGCTACAGGTTTCTCAACTTTGCCTAAAAACAGTCGGCTTCCTGCCATGAATATTTTTAGCATGCTCCTGAAACAATTGGCGTATATAATAGATTCTCCTTAAATTTTGGCTTTATGGCTTGCTCATTTCCTGGCAACTCAGAAAGGAACGTGGACAGGGATAGAAAGCTTGCTTAAAAAAAATATGGTTGTGGATTAAAAGGGGGAAAGGAAAAAAAAAAAGACCTTGTAAGCAAGTAGCAACAGCAATGGAGCAATGAAAGTGTGCTGCCAAAGCATTCCAGAAATCTTGTAAAAATGTAAGTCTCCAAGCTCTTATAAACCATAATTTTATTTTCTCTGATGATTGGGCCCCTCCCTGTGATTTATGGAGGCTGGTGCCTATGAGGTAGGAAGTGAAATGGTGAGACAGATCCTCTTTCAATTAAAATAGGTGTAGGGACCATTAGTTTCTCCATTTTAGAATTAAACACCAAGGTAGCTTTATGCTTAGGAAGGGAGTAAAACAACAGAATAGCAGAGTTGGAAGGGATCTTGGAGGTCTTCTAGTCCAACCCCCTGCTTAAGCAGGAAACCCCGCCTAGACCATTTCAAACAAATGGCTGTCCAATCTCTTCTTAAAAACTCCCAGTGTTGGAGCATTTACAACTTCTGGAGGCAAGCTGTTCCACTGGTTAATTGTTCTAACTGTCAGGAAATTTCTCCTTAGTTCTAAGTTGCTTCTCTCCTTGGTTAGTTTCCATCCGTTAATTTAGGCCAGCCTTCAGGTGCTTTGGAGAATAGGCTAACCCCCCTCTTTTTTGTGGCAGTCCCTCAAATATTGAAACATTGCTATCATGTCCCCATTAGTCCTTCTTTTCATTAAACTAGACATACCCAATTCCTGTAACCATTCTTTTTATGTTTTAGCCTCCGCTCCCATAAAAGCTACTTCAACATCTTGTAAGTGCTTATCATGAACAAAAATAATCATTCTTGGTTTAGAGAAATTAGGACAGGGAGAAAAGGCTAGTAATTTTCATGAGAAAATTCAGCATTACTGGATTTTAACATCATCCAATCTCAAAATTAGAAGCTCACATTACCTAATGGTTGAATTGGCCCCAAAGTAAATCATTTTAATAAACCCGCATTCCCTTTTATTTATTGCAAAAATCAAACCGAGATAACAAGAGGAAGCAGACTTTCAGACAAGTCAGTTTAAAGCTGAATTTGAAAGAAAAATCTTTAAAAAATATTAATACTTGGTAATTTAGCATTGGGATCCAGAATAGAAAATTTAAAAATAACTCCATGGTGCCAAAATTGTTTGGCCAGGCACCAAAGATGGATCTCATTGTGAGACAGAAAAGGCAGGTACAGTTCAGCCACACCTGAAAAGGTACCAGTTCACAATTCCTGCTTTAAAGTATATTCTGGGATTTGTTTGCTAGCATTAATAGTTCCTTCATTTTTCTTGTGTTAGGACAGTTGCTTACTGTCCAATCTTTGCAGAGTTGCCTAACTTACACTGTGGTTTTGTGGAGAGTTGAACTCACAGCGCCCAGTAGATTAGCATTGCCAGCACATCCCTGTTTTTGGAGACCTTCTTGAGAACTTCCAAATTCCTCCTACACTGTCTTTCAAGCCCTAAAAACAAAGCCCCTGTCTTGCTGAGACCCAACAACCTTCTCAATGCTATTTCTTGTTGCATTTGATGTTCCTCAACAATATATCTAAGCATGCTTTTGTGAGAGATGGGGAAATCAAAGGAGAAGGAAGCAGCAATCGTAAAGGTTTTCAAAGTTTCGAGATAGCAAAGATTCCTTACCAGGATTTTTTTGTGGCCAAGTACGAGTCCTGTAAACCTGCATGTTAAAAAATATAAAACAGATACGTGAATAGGATTCAGAGCAGTAAACATTTCCAAAAGAGGAGGGGGAGAATAATAAATGCCACAGGTTTTTGAGATCATTACCTGAAATAAAATCCATAAAAAGAGATAGCAAAGCTTCACCAGCCAATTTGCCATGATCCTGCTGCAAACCAAAAAAAGCAATGCTGGGATGAAATCTCAGGTGACGGTATTCATAATATCAATAATAATAAAACTTCCAGTTTTCCATCATCATCTGGTCTTTTCTTTTCTTTTCTTTTTTTTCAAAAGGGTGTCTTCTAATCATCCATACAACAAGACCATTCTGCCGATTGATTTGTGGGAAGGGGGGAAAAAAAGGAAATGAAATCCAACTCTTCCCTGAGGTCTAAGAATTAAGGTTTCAAAACGTGGAGTTCTTCTGTGTCAGATAAATCCGTTCCAGAAAGAAAAGGGGGAAAAAAGGGAAACGAATAATGAATACGGGGGGGGGGGGGAGTGAATAAACTGGGGATGATTGTAGATGCAAGCTTCTCTTCTCCAACTTTCACTAACAGTTTTGCCTTTTTAGATTTGCTTTCAGATGTCACTGGGTGGAAATAGAATTTGGCTTGCTTTCACACACACCCAAAAAAAGAGAGAAAGAGAAAAGAAGGTGCCTTGGAGAGTAAAGGTTTTAAATATTTCTTCTCTGGGGCAAACAGGAGGAGGGATTTCGTGGTGAGAGGTTGTTCATTCTTAGGAAAACCTGACAGTCTCGGGGATACACACCTCCACCCTTGTCCCCACAGAGTGTAGAGCAAAATCAAAGTGATGTCAGACTTTCTCCTCAAACTTTGTCCCATTTGGGTATTCTATTTATATCACATTACCAACAAGTGGCTTCCTCTTCTGGGTCCTAGAACGAGTCAGTTCAAAAGAATGAGATTCAGAATGAAGAATGAAATTCAGTGGTGAAAAAAGGAAGGTTCTACACTGAGGTAAGAAAAACGAAAATGCACAGGTTCAGTATATGTGGTGACTGTGAGTCCAAGTGGACAACCATTTAAATATGAGCCAGCCATGTGCAGCAGCTGCCAAAAAAAAGTCAATACAGTTCTAGGCTGCATTACCACAGGGATACTTTATAAGGCCTTGGTAAAGCCAGACCTAGAATGCTGCATCCAGTTTGGGTCACCACGGTATAAAAAAGATGTTGAGACTCTAGGAAAGAGTGCAGAAAAGAACAACAAAGATAATTAGGGGACTGGGGGCTAAAACATACGAAGAACGGTTGCAGAATTGGGTATGTCTAGTTGGATAAAAAGGAGGACTAGGGGAGACATGAGAGCAGGGTTCCAATATTTGAGGGGCTGCCCCAAAGAAGAGGAGGCCAACCTATCCTCCAAAGCTCCAGGAGGCAGGATAAGAAGCAATGACTGAAAACTAGTCAAGGAGAGAAGCAACCTACAACTGTAGAACTAAGGAGAAATTTCCCAATGGTGAGAACAACCGACCAGCGGAACGGCTTGCCTTGGGAGGTTATGGGTGCCCCATCACTGGAGGCTTCCAAGAAGAGACTGGACAGCCATTTGCCTGAAATGGGATAGATTCTTCTGCTTGATGAGGGGGTTGGACTATATGACCTCCAAGGTCCCTTCCAACTCTGTTATTCTATTCTATTCTATTCTATCCCTTATTCTATTCTATCCCCTATTCTATTCTATTCTATTCTATCCCTTATTTTATTCTATCCCCTATTCTATTCTATCCCCTATTCTATTCTATTCCTTATTCTATTCTATCCCCTATTCTATTCTATCCCTTATTCTATTCTATTCTATTCTATCCCTTATTCTATTCTATCCCCTATTCTATTCTATTCCTTATTCTATTCTATTCCTTATTCTATTCTATCCCCTATTCTATTCTATTCTATTCTATCCCTTATTCTATTCTATTCCCTATTTTATTCTATCCCTTATTCTATTCTATCCCCTATTCTATTATATCCCTTATTCTATTCTATTCTATTCTATCCCTTATTCTATTCTATCCCCTATTCTATTCTATCCCCTATTCTATTCTATTCCTTATTCTATTCTATCCCCTATTCTATTCTATCCCTTATTCTATTCTATTCTATTCTATTCTATCCCTTATTCTATTCTATCCCCTATTCTATTCTATCCCCTATTCTATTCTATTCCTTATTCTATTCTATCCCCTATTCTATTATATCCCTTATTCTATTCTATTCTATCCCTTATTCTATTCTATCCCCTATTCTATTCTATTCTATCCCTTATTCTATTCTATTCCCTATTCTATTCTATCCCTTATTCTATTCTATCCCCTATTCTATTATATCCCTTATTCTATTCTATTCTATTCTATCCCTTATTCTATTCTATCCCCTATTCTATTCTATCCCTTATTCTATTCTATCCCCTATTCTATTCTATCCCTTATTCTATTCTATCCCCTATTCTATTCTATTCCTTATTCTATTCTATCCCCTATTCTATTCTATTCTATTCTATCCCTTATTCTATTCTATCCCTTATTCTATTCTATTCTATTCTATTCTAAAGTTGTGAAGCTAACCAGGGAAGCAAAAAAACACAGGCAGAGGACAAAAGAACTAAGAGGAAACCTTCAGGTTTTATACAATGATGACTTAGAAGTGAGTTAATATCATGTCTTTGATATGTAAAAAAGATGCTGCACTCTAGAAAGAGTGCAGAGAAGAGCAACAAAGATTATTTGGGGGGGTCTGGAGTCTAAAACATAACAATGAATAGTTTTGGAAACTGGGGGTGTCTTGTCTAATGAAGAGAAGGACTAGGGGTGACACCATCATCATCTTCCAATACTTGAGGGGGGCTGTCCCCGAGAAGAGAGGGTCCATTTCTTTTCCAAAGCACTAGAGGGCATGACCAGAAACAATGGGTGGAAATTCTTCAGAGGTAAGTCCAACCTTGAACTTAGGAGAAACTTCCCGACAGCGAGAACAATGAATCAGTGGAATTCCAGAAGTATTGGGTGCTCCATCACTGGAGGTTTTTAAGAAAAGATTGGACAGCTATTGGCCTGGAATGGATTAGGGTCCCTTGCTTCTGTAGGGAGTTAGACTAGAAGACCTCCAATGTCCCTCTCTGTTTTTGTTTCAGGAATTTTATTTATTTTCTATTGTTTAGTGCTTAACAAACATCGTGTTGTCTGGGTTATTCAATTTGCTTAAGAATACAGATCTGCTTAATCACCATCTCTTTTTTACCAAACGCTGGTAAAATAAAGTCCACGTTTGATAATATTTGTGTCTTCTGTTTAATCTTCAGCAACAGCCTGCACCATCTAATCTTTTCCTAATCATCTCTTTGTCTTGTCGTGTTTCTTCATTTTTCCAATACTGTGCAAATATAATCCTCGCTGCTGTTAAGTATTAAATATAGAGTCTGCTTATCATGTTTTTCTGATATTATACCTAATAAAAACAATTCAAGGTTTAAAATCTACATGTTTTCCTATCATCTTTTCTAACCACTTATGTATTTTTGCCCAATTTTTTTTTTTTTTTTGGTTTTGTTTTTACCCAAATCCACTACATAGGATAATAAATGCCATCCAATGTCTCTTCTAACTCTGTTAGTCTAACCAAAAGAAGGACTGGGGTGACATGATAGCAGTCTTCCAATATTTGATGGCTTATGACACAAAAGAGAGGCTCACTCCACTCTTCAAAGCACCCGAGGGCAGGACAAGAAATAACAGGTGAAGATCATTTAAAGAGAGATCCAGCAAAGAGCTAAGGAGAAATTTCCTGACAGTGAATACCAATAATGACTGGGAAAACTTGCCTCCAAATGTTGTGGTTGTTTCATCACTGGACATTTTCAAGAAGTATAACTTTTAGCTATCCAATTTGGGATGGACATCCTTTGAATGGTGTGGGAGTAGCAATGGATTCCCAGGGGGGAAAAAATTCAGACTACAAGAACCATTTGTACCACTCAGGTGACTCTGAGGACACAGATAAATCTCCAAGTGCAGATACTTGGTGTGGCCAGTCTAGTGAAGAGAAGGACCAGGGTAGACAGGAGAGAAGTCTTCCAATATTTGAGGGGCTGCCAGTGAGAGAAGGAAATCAAGCTATTTTCCAAAGCACCTGAAGGCCGGACAAGGAACAACAGATGGAAACTGAACAAGGAGAGATTCAACCTGGAAATAAGGAGGAATTTTCTGACTGGGAGAACCATCAACCTGTGGAACAGAAGTTGCCTTTGGAAGTTGTGGGAGCTTCATCCCCAGAGGCTTTCAAGAAGAGACTGGATTGCCACTTGTCAGAAATGGGGCAGGGTCTCCTTGGGCCGGAAGTTGGATTAGATGACCTACAAGATCTCTTCCAACTCTGTTAGTCTGTATCTGTATGACCTGGATAACTGAGAATCTCTGTAAACATTTAGCTATCCAATTTGGGATGAACACCCTTCGAATGGTGTTGGAGTAGGAATGGATTTCCAGAAGAAAATTTGCAGACTACATGAGCCATTTGTACTGCTCAGGTGACCCTGAGGATACAGATAAACCTCCAAAGTGCTTCAAGGACCCTCTGAAAGGATGCAAATGACCAGCTGTCTGAAAGGAATATAAATCCTTCCATTCCCCACCATCCAGCCAGAGCTGAAGAAACTTCTTGGAGGAGAAGCAAAACATCTTCAAAAGGAAAAAACAAGAAAGCCCCATTGTCTCCTGAAAAAAAAAAAAAAAGCACCTTTGGGTGACTCTAAGAGATTAAACCTGCAGGTTTTTCTGCTGTAAATGACCCCCAAATCCCAACTACCTGAAAAGCAGCATGGCCCCTGGTTTCTTGATTTGCATTAGGAGCAACATCCTTGAAGTTTCGCTGCGTGCATATCATGCATAAAGCTTGTTTAGCATCTAAACGTTTGCCAGCTGGGGCCAATGATCCAAATTGTGTCTGCTTCATTAGTTGCTCAAGTGCACCACCTTCAGGCAGAATCGTGTAGGTACAGATTAAGGAAAGATGGGGGCGAACAGAACCCAAATAGAAGTTTATTTTGCTTTCATTATCCGGACAGGAAACCTAAGGAGTTAGTAAATAACAGAATAACGGAATTGGAAGGGACCTCGGAGGTCTTCTAGTCCAACCCCTTGCTCAAGCAGCAAATCCTACATCATATTTCAGATAGTTGTGTCCAATTTCTTCTATGTTTGTCTCAAGGCAAGGAAGACCTACAGGGGCACAAGGTGTTTCTTGCTTCCAATATGCACCAGTCAGCTCTCAAAGGAGTATTCAAGAGCAAGCAGAAACAGGAAGCTGCTAAACTAATGGACAGTGCAGCGACGATTCATGGTGAATAGAACTCGCCACTGAGTTAGTTATAGTACCAGAAAATTTCTGTTGAATATTGCATGTTTTGATGGCAGCAAGAATTGTTATTTGCACAGTATTGGAAAAATGAGGAAATGCCCAGAGATGATGATGTAATTTAAAAAAAATATTAGATTGCACAGAAATAAATAGATTGACATTAAAGGTAAAAGAGAAGGAAGATGAGAATACTTTCAAATAAGGGATTTGTTTTATAAACAGTTGGATAATAGAAGTAGAAATGAGGAGCTGGGAAAGCATTAATATGTAAGCAATTGACCAGACAATGCACTATTCACAAAGCACTTAGTATGTATGTTAAATGAAAATGTACAAATAAACTATTTTTTAAAAAAAGAACTGATCATTAATACTTGGAAACTTCCAAAAGAAATTTTTATTTTTCCACCAGTGCATCATACCATATTTTAAATACGGAATATTTACAACGAAGCTCAGAAACGTGGATATTTTTTTTTAAAAAAAAAGGGGGGGGTAGCTTGCTTCCAGATCCTAGGTACATGGGCTACAGATGTGCATTACAGAACCTGAGAGGTTTTATAAATTGATGACTTGGAGATGAGGTAATATCATTTCTTTGATACGAAAAAGATGCTGAGACTCTAGATAGAGTACAGGGAAGAGCAACCAGGATGATGAGGGGACTGGAGGCTAAAACATATGAAGAACGGTTGTAGGAATTGGGCCTGGCTAGTCTAGGGAAGAGAAGGACCAGGGGAGACAGGAGAGCAGCCTTTCAATATTTGAGGGGCTGCCCCAGAGAGAAAGGGGTCAGGCTATTCTCCAAAGCACTGAAGGCCAGACGAGGAATAATGGATGGAAACTGACCAAGGAGAGATTCAACCTGGAAATAAGGAGGAATTTTCTGACAGTGGAAGCAATCCACCCATGGAACAGAAGTTGCCTCCCGAAGTTGTGGGAGCTTCATCAATGGAGGCTTTCAAGAAGAGACTGGACTGCAATCGGTCAGAAATGGTGTTGTAGGGTCTCCTGCTTGGGGGGGGGGGTTGGACTAGATGACCTACAAAGTCCCTTCCAACTCTGTTAATCTGTAAAGGTTCCCTGAAGATGGGCTCCAGCACGAGACTGAAACCTTGAAAGACAAAACCACTGGTTCCAGCGACCGACCCAGATTGGATCCTGCATTAAAGAGCCCGTTTGGTGTGGTGATTAAAAGCAGCAAGCTAGAAACTTGGGAGGCTGTGAATTCTAGTCCCGTTTTGGGCACAGAGTGAAGGGAGTGACCTTGGGCCAGTCCTCCTCTCTCAGTTTTTGGAAGAAGGAAGCCAGGGCAAGCCATTTCCAAAAATAAACTTTGCCAAGGAAACAGCTGGGACTTGTGGAAGTGATCAGTAGGAGTCCACAGAACTGGTAATAATTCTTTTTTGAATCCCACCGCTGCATCCATCTTCAAGTTGTTTGAAAAGCACTCTGTTCGAAGATTGTCAAGACCCTGTGAAACTTTATAGTCTATGATTTCCAAAGTCTTTTTGGAATAATCCAGCTGAGATGTTCTTGCGTCCTGAGAAAATCTGAGCTTCCCACCCTCTAAAGAACCATCGAGCAGAATTGGGCAATCAGGGAATCCATGAGATTTGTGCAACTAAGAAGTTAGTAACTTCTGGAGGCTTTGGCAACACAGCCTGTTGGGTTTCGGAGAGAAGTTGACAGTCACGGTGAGTGGTGTTTCCTGTTTATTTCTAAGAAAAGAAATGCAGGAAGCAAACCTTGGTTGTTGTGTTAAGGTTCTCTAGAAAGCACCCCTGCCATGAGTCTTTTTCCTCCACGGCACATTATATCATCACCCTTGGAAGGAACATGAAGACACTGAGAACTAGACCAAAATTGGGTTCTTTTTTAGGATATGTATTCTGTCACTGAAATCCAGCCCTTCCTTCTGCAAACATATGAAGAATGGTTGCAGGAATTGGGTATGTCTAGTCCAGTGAAAAGAATTATAATTAGAGTAGAGTAGAGCTGGAAGGGACCTTGGAGGTCTTCTAGTCTATGATACTGCTGTCCAGTCTTTTCTTAAAAACCTCCATTTTAGAGTATTCACAACTTCTTGGAGAGAAATTATTCCACTGATTAATCGTCATCACTGTTAGGAAATTTCTCCTTAATTCCAGATTGCTTCTCTTGATTAGTTTTTCCTTCTCTTCTTTTCTCATTTCCAGGTGGAATCTCTCCGTGATCAGTTTCCATCCATTATTCCTTGTCTGGCCTTTGGGAGCTTTGGAGAATAGCCTGACCCCTTCCTCCTCTCTAGGGCAGCCCCTCAAATATTGGAAGACAGACCTTGAAGGACTGTCTCCCCTGGTCCTTTTCTTCCCTAGACTAGCCAGGCTCAGTTCCTGCAACCGTTCTTCATGTGTTTTAGTTTTCAGTCCCCTCATCATCCTGGTTGCTCTTCTCTGCACTCTTTCCAGAGTCTTAACATCTTTTTTATAGTGTGGGGACCAAAACTGGATGCATGTCATAGTTGTCCCAAGGGTGCTTTTTCAGGAGGCAACTGGACTTTCTTGTTTTCTTCTTTTGAAGACCTTCACTTCTCATCCCAGAAGCTTCTTCAGCTCTTGAAGAAGTTTCCTAAAAGTTCAGCCTCTTAGCATTTCTGGTTCGCTCTACTGAGATGGGAGGAATCCGCTCACATCGCGCTTTCCCTTGTGAATATGCACAAGGCCGTCTTTCTAGCTCGTACAGATTCTCTTCTCTCAAAACGACGCTATAGAGCCCTGCACACCAGAACAACTAGACACAAGAACTGTTTTTTCCCAAATGGCATCACTCTGCTAAACAAATAATTCCCTCAACACTGTCCAACTATTTACTAAGTCTGGATTACTATTACTATTAAACTTCTGATCCTTCCTTTCACCCATCTCCTCCCACTTGTGACTGTATGACTATAATTTTGTTACTTGTATCCTTACGGTTTATATTGACTGTTTCCTAGTATGATTTGATTGCTTATTGTACCCTATGATTGTCATTAAGTGTCGTACCTGATGATTCTTGACTCTTGACGAATGTTTCTTTTCTTTTATGTACACTGAGAGCATTTGCACTGAGGACAAATTCCTTATGTTTCCAATCACACTTGGCCAATAAAGAATTCTATTCTATTCCCATTCCAATTCCCTATACTATATTCTATGATATTCCTTATTCTATTCTATCCCCATTCTCCTGTTCTGTTCTGTTCTGTTCTGTTCTAGTCTAATCTAGCCTGTTCCTGTTCCTGTTCCTGTTCCTGTTCCTATTCTATTCTATTTTATTCTTAGAGGACAATGCTGCATTTTGGAACTGGAAACTGCTGTGTTTAAAGCAGCTCTCCCCCAACCCACACTCCAGGAATTGCAGGGAGCAAAGCTAATCGGATGTGACACTCAGGGCCTCCTTAGAAAAACTGTGTTCTGCCACGAGAGGAGGAAAAACTCATCTCCTTGCCATTATTCAGATCGGCTCAGGTCCCATCAAATGGAAAGAAGCTAACTCCATCAGGGGCCATTGCTCATTAAAATGGTCCGCTGTTTTTGCATTAAAGAGGTGGGGACCATGGAAAGGCTCATTGCAGGAGGTAGCCCAAGTCAAGTTTCACAACCATCGGCAAAAGGCTGCCCAAGCTCTGTACATCTCCAATGATCTCTAGCCAATATGGCCAATGGGGTTCCTTAATTTGAAACATGGAGAGGTCAACGGGACAGCGAGGCTGATGGCTGTTTTTCTTCTTGAATGCCCCCTTGTCACCAATAAGAGTTGCATTCCTTTTTTTTCCCCTTCGTAGTCTTCCTTGTTTGTCGTTGACGTTTCCAATCAAGCTCTTTTTTATTCAGTGCGATCACGCGCAATTGATTCTGCTAATTCTTCGCTGGAGGGCAGCCCGTTAATTGCAAGGCAGATGGAATTTCTTCTGGGCCCTCCATTTCCTATGTTTTGGGGTCTGATGAGATAATGAAACTGGAGAAGTTGAGAACGGGCATTCAAGTTGCGATTAGTTTCCCTCCTTCAACGGCCAGGGATGTGCCGTTTTATTACTAGTATTGGCAAATATCTTTTTGACAGCATGAAGTGTTAAAGGAAAGCTGCCTGATGTGTTTATTTTTTTTGGTGCTTTGGAAAATAATTTGATTCCCTCGTCTTTGTAGGAGCCCCTCAAATATTGTAACATTGCTATCATGTCTCCCCTAGTCCTTCTTTTCATTTGACTGCACATACTCAGTTCCTGTTTAGCCTTGTCTCCTAATAATCTTTGTTGTTCTTCTCTGCACTCTTTCCAACATCTTTTTTATATTGTGGTACCCAAAATTGGAGGCAGTATTCCAAGTGTGGTCTTTGTAAAGTAGTACTAGAACTTCATGTGATCGTGGTTCTTTCCCTCTATTAATCATAAGACAGGACGGAAAATGTATTGGCATGCAGCTGTGTGATAAGCCCTGGCTGGTGTAAGCTTCTGTTTAATAATACTGTGCCTTTTGCTGTTGGTGTTCTTAATGATTAATCTATGCTAATTGCTTATATGCCAGACTTCGTTAAGAAGAATCTGTATTAATTGGATGCTTTTATTTCATGTTCCCAGCCAGTTTTAAACATTTTCACAATGTTTTGCACAGCAAGAAAATTGCAATGTATTGATTTTTTTGATCTGCTTGAACATCAGATTTACTCAGCTGTGTGAATACATTCACCATGGTCTGCAAGCTAGGATTGATATGATGGGCCAGATGTGGCTTGTTCAACCAATGTACTGAGTAAATCCTGTCCTGGAGTACAAGGGATGTAGATTGCAGGTAAAAGGCTGATGAGGGGTTCAATTCTCCATAAAAGTATTGTCTAGAAGCATTGGGCCCATAGATGTAAGCCAGTGGTGAGATTCAAAAATTTTACTACCTGTTCCGTGGGCGTGGCTTGGTGGGCATGGCAGGGGAAGGATACTGCAAAATCCCCCTTCCCTCCCCACCTTACTAGCCTGCTTTCCAGCTCTGTCCTCCTGTGCAGAGCAACCAAAGAAGACCCAGCCGATCAGCTGGGACTCAAGGGGAGACAGAGAATAGATGGGGTTGGCAGGGCCAGTCACAGGCAGTATTGGCCGGTTCTCCAAACTACTCCAAATTTCCGCTACCGGTTCTCCAGAACTGGTCAGAACCGGCTGAATCCCATCTCTAATGCAAACATATGCAAGCATTAAAAGCAGCGGTCTGGTGCATGAAATGTTACCTATTAGACTTGGGGGAGGGAGATTTTAGGATGGAAGGAGGGAAATGCTTTTGGCAAAGCAATTTGGAGAGAAAGAGAAATTTCTTTTTCAGATATGCAGAGTAAAGAGAATAGTAATAGCTCTTAGTCTTATATACCGCTTTATAGTGCCTTCCAGCCCTCTCTAAGCGGTTTAGAGTCAGTCCATTGCCCCCAACAATCTGGCTCTTCATTTTACTCACCTCGGAAGGATGGAAGGCTGAGTCAACCTTGAGCCTGGTGGGATTCGATCTGCCACATTGCAGTAGGAGTAGCTTGCAGTACTGCATTCTAACCACTGCACCAACTCTTGATAAGAGAAGATAGGCTTAATGAAGAAAGATCCAGTTGAGAATTAAGGGAAAATTTCCAGACAGTGAGAACAATCAGAGGAACTGGTTGCCTTCAGAAATTATGGGTGCTCCATCCCTGGAGGTTTTCAAGATACTGGACAGCCAGTATAATAGAAGTCCAGGATAATAGAAGGCCTCCTGCTTGAACAAAAAGGTTGGACTAGAAGACCTTCAAGGTTTTTTCCAATTGTTAATTCTGTAATTCTACATTTTAGCTTGGACGTTATCAGCTACTCTGAGCTCCGAACTCAAATTAGCGCAAAGTGCTTGTGCTGCAACAAAGAGCATAATGCTTGGATGGAAGGAGAGCACCACCGTGTGGTCTTCACACTATTTGTGAAAAGACGAAAGCCACAGAAGTCTCTCCTCCTCTTAGTTGATCCAGGCACAGTAATGCAAGCAGAGCCAAAGGGAGGAAAAATAATTGGCTTCTACGACGAATGCAATGATTTAACAGAGATGCTCAGGGTCCATTAGCTCAAAAAGAATGATTCACTTCCAATTCCATGATGTGAAAAAAATTAAAAATTAAAATCCAAGAATCCAAAGGGAAGTTGGTCACGAGGAAGCTGAATCATCAGTGATTAAGTTGGTGACTCCCAACTTGAGACTCCAAATTGAAATATTAGAAGAGATGAAAGCCATCAAGGAACTGTTATACAGTAGATGGTGAAGAGCAGACTTCAAAATTTGGGAGACTTCTGGATAAAAGAGTTTTCTTTTTATTTGGACATTTGTGACGTTGAGATTGGGGTGTCCTTGTGGACTGACTTCAGGAGACAGTTTTGACCAGGGCTTCTCAACCGCAGGACAACTTGAGAATGGGTGGACATCAATGCTCAGAATTTCCTGTCTAACATGGATGGGCCTCAACTTCCAAATTTCCCAGCCAACAAGCTAGTTGGGAAATTATGGGGATTGAAGTTCACCCATCTTCAAGTAGCCAAGATCGAGAAGTGTTGGTTTAGACATTACAAGTGGGCTCAAATGGGCCTTAGGTCCATGGAGGATGAGGTGACTTTACACAGATGAAACATATATAAGGGATTTTGTACAAACGCGTACGTGGATCTCTGGGATATCAATGTCCAATTCACATTTCTTCTTGGTTGGATTCGTATTTTGGAACAAACGACATGAAGCAAATATTTTACTGTTTAGGAAGTGGCTCAAAAACGTATTTCCCAAGCCTTTTAAATGCTGCTGCTGTTCTGGTTTATTTTATTGGAAGGTATATTTTTATTTGGCTCTTAAAAGCTGCCTGGAGGAGTAATTTAGATCCTCCAAGTAAATTATTCCACCATCTCCCTTTGAGTAATGTTGTGCTTTTAACTGACAAAACTATGGGCTACTTCACAAATTAGAGGTTGCCATCTCTATTGGTTGAAATGCAAGTCCCATTTTCAGGACACAAAAAGTAACCGTTCCTACCTTAAGAAGAGATAAGGTGCCTTTTCAATTTCTTTTAGTCCCCATCTTTAAAAACATATCATTTACCTGAAATTTTACTCCATTTCTGAGTTAAGACCAATTTATGAGTGAACAATACCCATCAGGGGAACAAGTTTCAATCCCCACCCTTAAAACAGGATCCGCCATAAATTTTATGAGCGTGCAATGCTTCCTCTCTGCTTCTGTAATTGAGCATTTTCCCCCAAACTTATGTTCAGTGTAGCTTTTGTTTTCTAAAGGAATATTTATATCCTTAAGTTTCACCAATGGCAGCATTTCAGGTAGCTCAAGATGCAGCACATGCAGACCCTAACTTGGTTAGGCGTTCCATTTTGTGGATTAAAAGATTCAAAGACTAAAATTATATCAGGTTGAGGTGTAACATAAAGGTTCAAGCCTAGCCAGGCTGGGATCCTGTTGCCTGTGGTATTTAAACATAGAACACATTTACCAATTCTCTTGAAGGCGAGACAAATTAGAAGCAAGTCAGACTTGCTTTCTTCTGCCTCAGTTCAGTTCAAATATGCTGCTGCTGTTTTTTCACCTACAACCAGAATCCCAACCAACAGCTGTTCAACTAAGGCAACTGGGTTGCTATTATAGGCAGCCCTACCCAGCGAAAGCCTGTTCCTCTTTACAGAGGAAGTGTCTGGTCTCAAAATTGGATTTGCAGTCAGCGAGGACTGCTTGGATCATAAGCCAGGTGGTTTTCATGCCATCACACAGCAGGAAATGCACAAGACTCCTTGGTTGTGCCCACTCAACCTCCATATTTGCAACCCTTCTCTTACAAAAATATTAGGCGAGCAACTGGCCAAGAATAGGTTCCTCATTCCTGCTCTAGAGGCTGAAGATGTGGTCCTAGCTAATCAGTTTAGTCAACCTTTATAGAAGACAATCATGTCAAACTCACAATGCTACACATCTGTCCTTTTTCCCCAGCAC
The DNA here is from genome assembly GCA_033807585.1 of Hydrophis major. Taxonomy (NCBI): domain Eukaryota; kingdom Metazoa; phylum Chordata; class Lepidosauria; order Squamata; family Elapidae; genus Hydrophis; species Hydrophis major. The sequence continues at coordinate 10,809,868 of CM066339.1, forward strand.
AAACTACCTGCAGTTATCTACCTTGGTGCCCGTAAGGATCTCTGCTTTTTAAAATTGCTTGAGATGAGATGAGATGCTTGCATGTTGAGGCACCAGTCCTCGGTAGGATCTCTAAATTTATTTCCAGGGCTGGCAGTAGCCTCTCTGGCCTGCAATGATGGTCTGTTATCCTCCCTTTAATCAGCTTCAAGAAAATGCACCCTTCCCCCTTTAACCAGACATTAACAATTAGCAGCATGTCAGGTAGGGTTTGGTGGTTGCAGGCAGTCACCAAGATAGAAGAAATACATGTTCAGACCTAAGAATCATCCACTTTTAATGACCCCATAATCCCTTGTGGGGTGGAATCTGGGCGACTGGAGCTAGCAGTGTTTTAATGGCCAGATGCCCTTCCTATTGCCAATGCAGTTTTGTTCAGCAGATATTTTCTCAATGTGCCCAGAGAGAAATATCTGGCTCTACCTAGGATCAAACTCACAGCCTCCTGACTGTGAGGTAAGAGCTCCACCTCTAGGCCACCGCATCACTCTTTAGACCCAAGAATTTCTCAAAAATTAATCTGACTGAAGCAGCCCTTTTCATAATTTCATCTAGCATTCAATGATTTGCCTCAACTCTAGAAACCCAGAGGGTGGCATCTATTGTACACTTTGGATCTACCTGCAACAATTATTTAGGCCAAACCAAAGTAAGACTTAGGCTCATAAATTAATTTAGGCCAGAAAACTAGCTTAAAATGTAGATGCTGAACTATGAGCTTGAGTTACTACCTGTGTGGAGAAATCTTTTAGAAGGGAAGTGGCTTATTATTATTATTTATTTCCAAATCTTGCTCCAAATAAGTATCCTTTGAAAGAGCCGCTTGATTGGGTACTTGAAATACAACTTTATTATGATCTAAACAAAAAGGAATGGGAATGACAGTAACAAACAAGATTTACCACTGAATACTGTGATGAGACTGCAGCAGTCAGATTTGTAACTCAAATGTGGAGTAAATTTGCAGTCCAAAACAGCTAAATATGCAGGTCCAAAAATGAAGGAATTTTATTTTAACTTCCACATTCACACACCAAACCCCATTCTCTCTTTCAGCATCCCAAAGATTGAAGCACATGTTCTGGTCAGCTAGAATAATAAAGTGGCAAACACGCTGCACCACTGACATCACAGGACAGTTGCCTATAAAACTAGACTTCTGACGCTGGGCTCCAGCTTCGTCTCCCTCACAGGTCATCATCTTCGTCTGGCAGTGCGGTGGTCTGAGCAATCTGGAAGACAGGAAAAGAAAGGGTCAAGAGCTCTGGAAAAAAATGTCCAGGCCATAGGAAGGGGGCAAAGGCCTTTTTTTTCAAGGGCTACCTGTAAATCTTGCTCATACTGTGCTGCCAACGCTGGATCCATAACAACTTCTGGGGGTGCGAGAGCAGGCATGGCAACAAATTCCAGGTTGGGATCTCCAATGAGCTTTCTCGCCAGCCAAAGGAAGGGCTTCTCAAAGTTGTAGTTACTCTTGGCTGAAATGTCATAGTACTAAATACAAAAAAAGGTTAGAGGAAGCTTGAGTTAGCAGAGATTAAGGCAGGGGTGGGCAAACTACGGCCCGCGGGCCACATCCAGCCCGTTGGTCTGTCCAATCCAGCCCGTCCCTGAAAAAAAATAGCTGGGCATGGCGTATTGCCCTGCGCCGCGTGGCCCCCAAAGCTGCAAAACAGTGCAGAGCGCTCTCGGGGTAGGAAAGAAAAGAATGTTGCAAAGGCCTCGGCTGGGAGTTCGAAATCACCTTCGAGTACAACCTCTCTGAAGGTGAGTCCCCACCGATTCCCTTTTTTCCCAGGGCTTCCAGGCTTAAACTTTGCAAAGGCAAAGTTTGCAGGCGGGAGCGTCTTCCCGCCAAGGAGCAGGAAGGGATCTGGCCGGCGGGCGGGCGGGCTGCTTGGAGCCACCTAAAGCTAGGCCGCTGCTGGTGGAGCCTTGCCCTGCCTTGGTGCCCCGTTTCCCGGCTCAGATGTCCTGCTCGGGCGGCACTTTAAAAGCCCTCCTCCTCACGTATGCGCCCAACGAGCCGCTCACCACGACGGCGGCTCCCAGCACCCGAGCAACTTCCCAGCAACTTGCGGCTTGCTTTTTCCTCTCAGGCGCTTGTGCCTGGCCCCGAGCCACATGGCAGAGGGGAAACCCGGAGCGCCGCCGGGTCAACTCCTCCAAGCAGCCCACCCGCCCGCCGGGCGGAACCCTTCCCGCTCATCCCTCGGGTGTCTGCCTTGTTCCTCTCAGTCGCTCTCTCTCTCCTCTACCAGCCCAGGAAGAAACTGCTTCAAAGAAGCCGGCAGGGTGGCTTCCTGTCAGCGCAGCTCCTCCAAAGCGCCCGTTCATCCCCACCCCGCGGTTCAATCCAGTGCTCCGTTCTGCCTGCCTGCTTTCGTTTCTGGTTGTTTTGGAGTAGCTTCGGCTGAGAAAAAGAGGCGAATAGTTATTATTCTCAGCCGAAGCTGCTACGAAACAACCAGAAACGAAGGCAGGCAGGCAGAACGGAGCACTGGACTGAATCGAGGGCAGCGGGGTGGGGGTGAACGGGCGCTTCGGAGAAGCTGCGCCGACAGGAAGCCACCCTGCCGGCTTCTTTGAAGCAGTTTCTTCCTGGGCTGGTGGAGGTGCGAGAGAACGACTGAGAGAGGAACAAGGCAGACACCCGAGGGATGAGCGGGAAGGGTTCCGCCCGGTGGGTGGGCGGGCTGCTTGACGGAGGTGACCCGGCGGCGCTCTGGGTTTCCCTTCCGCCGTGCGGCTTGGGGCCAGGCACGAGCGCCCGAGAGGAAAAAGCAAGCCTCAAGTTGCTGGGAAGTTGCTCGGGTGCTGGGAGCCGCCGTCGTGGTGAGCGGCTCGTTGGGCGCGTACATGAGGACGACTTTTAAAGTGCCGCCCGAGCAGGACCGCTGAGCCGGGAAATGGGGCACCAAGGCAGGGCAAGGCTCCGCCAGCAGCGGCCTAGCTTTAGGTGGGCTTGGATGCCCCTGAGCACGGTTTGCTGTTTGTTCTCTCCTGGGACTCGCGTTTGGAAAGCGTGGAAAGTAGTAGCAGGAGCAGCCGCGGTGTTACTTTTTCATATATATATATATGTGTGTGTGTGTGTATGTATGCATATATTATAAAGGGCCTATTATAAAATGCAGCAAATCACATATAAGAATATTTTTATAGGGCCCATTATAAAATGCAGCAAATTATATATAATATTTTATATATATATATATATATAAATATTCTTATATATAATTTGCTGCATTTTATAATGGGCTTTTATAAAATTGGTTCAGCCCTCGAACGCAGATCTGATTTTCCATGTGGCCCCCGACAGAAATTAATTGCCCACCCCTGGAATAAGGTATCTGTTATCCTCTGCAGGTGACTTATCTCACTTCTATGGTGCATTTGAGGTTTGTGTTCTGAGAAGATGCACTTCGCTCGTTTGACTTACTTTAAATCTATCACCCTAAGATAGATGCCCACTTTTATTGGAATTGAGAGTTCAGAGTAAGCAGAGTGGAAGAGAAGAATCATTGCCAACTCAATGAAAGATTGATAGAATATTTTTAGCTCAGGATTGAACTGGGGTGGGGGTCTTTGATGTTCTCTGAGCTATTTTTCTTGCAAACCTTTCAATGTGAATTTCATTCTATGTATACTGTGTATATATGTACAATGACAAAGAATTCAATTACCAAAGTTGGTAACACTAATGTTTCCTAGTCATGTAATGAAACGTCTGCATAAATCAATTATGGGTATTATTATTTTGCTTCAATGACATTACATAATCTATAAAAAGGAAAGAGGGCTTCCCCCCTCCCCAATACAAGAAGCACTTAACAAATGTTTGTTGAATTAAACTGCAGACCTTCCAGAATTAAAGCTGCAAAACAGGCACGTTTGGTAAGGGTGTGTGTGTCCCTGGTGCTTTCTGAGCTTAGCTGTTTTCTTGCAGACGTTTCCTTACCCAAACCAGCTCACATTAACATCTGTGAGCTAGAAGCGATTCTTCTTACCTGCAGGTTCTTCTTCCGGTGAAAGACAATGGACTTTGCTTTGACTTTCCTATCTTTAATATCCACTTTATTACCGCACAAAACTATGGGGATGTTCTCGCACACTCGTACCAGATCTCTATGCCAGTTGGGTACGTTCTTGTATGTTACTCTTGATGTTACATCGAACATTATGATGGCACATTGAGCTAGAAGGTAAAGCCATGGGAAATATTAGTCAATGGGATAGAAGGAGCACAATTTACAGTTCTAATATTAAAGCAATTTTTATATAAAAGTGCGCCCAAATGTTTACATTGTTACTTCCACAGTATCCTAACCTTAATGCAGATTCATTTTGATGTAGTTTCTCACTAAGTTTCAAAATATAGGATGCTCACAAGTAATAAATCTTGAATTACTATAATCTTTTAACATAAATATGAAAACACAATTCTAAAATTTTGATAGAAAACAGAAATGGGAACACTTCAGTTATTGAAGTTTCAGACTGAAGTAGCATAGTCTTTTATTTCCTGTTCACAAATACTTGTTCAGATAACCTATTTATTTATTTACTAAACGCATGACGCTCCTGTCACTCTTGAACTGACCTTGAATGTAGTAACCATCCCGCAGACCTCCAAACTTTTCTTGACCAGCTGTGTCCCATACATTAAATTTAATGGGACCTCTGTTAGTGTGGAACACCAGAGGATGAACTTCAACTCCCAAAGTAGCTACGACAAAAAAAAATGTTAGTTGCTATACTGCATGTGAAGGTACAACACGAAGCTTTCAAGGATTATTTCTTAAGTTATTTATCTATCTTGGGCCTGTCTGCATCTTGTCTACAAATTGTTACTAAGCAACTTTTCTTTAAAAGTCATTTGCTTTTATTTTTAAGATGTTTTCCCCAGCAGTTTGACCCCTTTTTATTTTTTCATTCACCCCACTCCCTGATCCACCAGGAGATGAAAAAGCTAATTATGGTTCAGATGTCTTTTCAGCTCAAAAAAATATGAGACCCTAGACCCTTTGAATGTACAGACCATAAAACTATATAGAAATCTAGCATTTTACACTCCAGTTACAGTTTAGATCTGGTCCTCTGAAAGGTAAGATAGGTATCAAAATCATTTTAATGTGTCTAGATGACTTAAAACAGTTTACATACCTACATACTTTTTCTCAAATTCACCAGTCAAGTGGCGCTTCACAAATGTTGTTTTACCAGTGCCACCATCACCAACCAAAACAAGCTGGAAAAAAATGATTTTTAAGAAAATTGTCTTATGCTAATATTTTTTCTACCAGTATCAATCTTACAAAACAGAAATATATACCAACTCTGTATACTGTAATTGTTACAGAATATAGCATAAAGATCTAGATGTAAATTTTTGTAGACATAAAATTGGCTAGGCTAGTAACTCTGATACAATTAACCAGATGTATCTACAAACTATTTACATAAGCCATCTCATTCAAAACAGGATTATTTCAAAATAAAGAAATGATAATAAAAAACTAAAATATATTCAAAATTTCAGATATATACCTTGCAAGCTATTCAAGTTGTGGCAACAAATTAGCAGAAAAATGTTTCTTGAAATAAACAGTAGCTAATTGATTTATGTTATTGTATTTTCCCATCTTGATGTTTTATGGGCAAACATGTATTAATCGAAGGAAAATCTAAGCAAAAGAATGGTTTTTATAGAGAGCTATTAACTTTGCTTTATTTCCATTTCTTTGAAATTACTCAAAAGGACTAGAAAACTCACATCTAAATATTTCTATGTACTTGAAATAAATTATACAATTTATAAAATTTTACAATTAAAGGCACCACCAGAGTTTGTAATAGAATAGTGAATAACCACTATTTGGAAAATATTATAGTACATATAGTATGTATAATCTTTCCTATATTTACAAATACAATTCAACTTTTAAAAAAGCTTACTAATCTACTAAAAAGCACTACCTTCACTCTCCAATAGGAATGCATCAAAAGAAACTCCTTCAACATACATAATCAGAGATAACACAATTCATTAAAAATTACAACATTTGGATAGCAATCTAAACTGTGTATTCCAGCATTAAAACCTACAAATACACAAGAAAACAGGCATACAGTGTAGGCCACAAGTCTATTTGGGAATCAGATTAGTCATATTTTACATATCTGTCTTCTAAGAAACCATATCAAATTTCTAACCACACAGTCAGCCCTCAACAGAGTTAAAATAAATTTAGGTTCCATCTAGAACAGGCATTACTTTGAAGCAAAACAACAACAGCCCAAAAAGGAGCTCGGCCTAAGCCAGAAAAGAATTCCTGTGCATTTGCAAACCAACAAAGAAAATCTGGAGGCCCGGCTTGCTATGCAGGTTTCCCCCAGGCCAAAATCATGAGAAAGAACAGGAGGAAAAGGAAGCCGCTAAGCCCTACCTTAAACTGCACTTGGGGTTCTCCTTGTGGGGCGGCCATGCTGCGTCTGTGGGAAAGAGCAAAGCATGAGTGGAGAGGTGGCAATAGATACTCTGAAGCGCATGGCTGGCTGGGCTCTCCATCCGGGTCAAGGAGGAGGAGGAAGAAGCAGTAAATGGCGGCAGGCAGAGAGGGAAAGGGCTGGCCAGGTTTTTGCATGCGTTTCCCCCCACACACACACATACCTTCCACCCCTTATAAAAACAACAAACACACACAGCCACATTCCACACAAAACTGCACAACCAGGGCCTTGTCAGAGATGGTGAAAAACAGACTGAAAAAATGACTGGACTAAGGAGGGAGAAAAGGGAAAAGGGGAGAATGGGCCCAGCTGCAAAAATCAAATCACCTGTTTTCCTTTTATAGGAATATGCACCTCCCCACCCTCTTCCCGGCACCCCAAGTCTGAAGGCAAAAGAGGGAGTGCCCTTAGAAAAGGATCCCCCCTCCCCCCTTTCTTGGCACCCCACCCAAGGCAAAAGTCTGGGGGGCAGAAAAGAGTCCCCCTTTCCCCTTTCTTGGCATATCCCCTAAAGGAAAGTCAGGAGAGGAGAAGGGATTTTACAAGGGAGCCCCCTCCCACCTTAATGGGATCCCCTGAAGGAGCATCTCCCCCTAAAGACAAAACTGGGGAGGACACAAGGGAGCCCCATAAAGAGCCAGCTCCCTTTCTTGGCATTTCCCCACCACCACCAAGGTAAAAATCTGACGGGTAGAAGAGTCCCCCTTTCTTGGGATCTCCCCAAAGTAAAGTCTGGGGGATTAGAAGAGAGATTTCCCTTATTGGGGGGGATCCCCATCTTTCAAGGCAAAATGCCGAGGGAGGGGGCAGAAGAGAGAGCTCCCCCACCTTTCTTGGGACCCCTTGAATGAAGAAGTCGGGACTGGGGGGGAAGGCAAAACAGAGACCCCCCCTCCAGAAGTAGGGCGCCTCCTCCCCCCTTTCTTGGTATTCTCCCCCAAGTAAAAAGTCTGGGGAGAATCAATGAAGAGCCCCCGCCCCCAAAAGAGCACCTTCTTCCACCATAAAAGGAAACAGTCTGGAAGGGGTAGAAGAGAGAGACCCCCCCTTCAAAAAGCGCCCCTCCTCATCTTTTTAGGCCTCTCCCCTTAAAGGGGGGGAAAAAACCACATGGAGGCTGAAGACTCCCCCCCTCCCCGAAAGGCGCGCCCTTTTTTCCCCAGCATCCCCCCCGACCCCTTTTTTCGACTCACCTCCGAAGAGAAGAGAGCGAGCTGCGTTTGGGCGCCCATTTCCTCCCCACTCCCCGCGCATGCGCACAACGCCCTCCTCGCGTTCTGCTCCCCCCCCCAGCCGCCGCCAACGGCCTCCCGCCAACCGCCGTCTCTCGCCCACCCGCCCCGCGCGTGCGCCTCAGGGCCCCCTCCCTTCTTTCCTCGCGGTCTTGTGTGTGTGGGGGGGGCTATCCGGAAGGCCTTTCCCGCCCTTTTGGGAGGGGAAGGTGGAGGTGGGGGGGGTGAGGAAAAGAAATGAGGAGAGGCAGGCCTCGCCGTTCCCCGCGAGGTGGGCGAGCCCGGCCGCGGCCTTCCTTATTCCTCCCTTTCGCCGGGCGGGTTACCTTCTCGGGGCGTCTCGTTTGTTTGCTTTGCCTTCCCTTCCCTTCTTTCTCCGCTGGCGGTTGCCGCTGTTACTGAGGGGAGGCGGGCGGGCGGGCGGGCGGGCTGCGAGGGAAGATGGCGGAAGCGCGCTAGTTCAAATCGCCCTGAAAGAACCACCAGCAGCAGCAGCGGAGGACCGGGAGCGAGCACGGCGGTCACGTTAGCCGCGCGTAACCAATCAGAGGGAGGGGCTTAGCGTCACGCCTGCGCAGTGGGAATGCCTCAGAAACAACCCAGGCTCACTTTTTCCTTTTTCCTTTTGCTCTCTCGCTGCGCAGACCTGCCCCGCCTTTCTCGACTGAGAGAGTGAATGCGCGCGCCTTCTTCGATAACTCCGCCCACCCGTGTTTTGGTGCGCCTGCGCAGTGGCGCGCGGGCGTTCTGGCGCGAAAAGGGAACGTTTTTCAGCCCCCCACCCCCACCCTGAGCGCGCTACTATTTTAGATTTAAAATGCTGCCCAAAAGGAGGAAAATAATCGTAATCATAATATTTGTTTTAAAAAAAAACCGGCAATGCAAAGGGCGATGCAAAAAGCCTTGGGCATCAGCATGGTGCTTCTTTCTTGCCACCTTTCTTGTCTGATTGCAAAATGAGGCTTAGCTTGCCTTGGGGTGGAAGATGGGCTGTGTGGTCCAGCATTGCAAAGTTGGGAAATAGATGGACTTGGGGGAGGGGCTGCTTTTTTCCCATTCGTGGGGCCTGGGGACCAATCCCAGGTGGGTGTCTGAAAAGAACACCTTTTTAAAGAAATAATTTTATTTGTAATTTTTTTCTTTAACATCCATAAGCGCTTAGTGGACAGTCAATATATTTTGCATACAATTCTATAGGGATATTACCATTTAGATATACATAATACTTTTTCAGCTGCTAACATTTATGATTACATAGTAATCATAGTCTGTTCTATTATAATTCAGTATACATAATATTTCCCCAATTTCTACTTTCTACTTCTTTTTTTCTAACGCTTATTAGAATAACCACCATGTTAAAAAGTATTCTATGTCAGGACAAGAAGCAGTGGGTGGAAACAAAGGAGAGAAGCAACTTAGAACTAAGGAGAAGTGAGAACAATTAACCAGTGGAAAAACTTGCCTCCAGAACTCCATCACTGGAAGTTTTTAAGAAAAGATTGGACAACCATTGGCCTGAAATAATAGAAGGTTTCCTGCCTAAATGGGGTTGGACTAGAAGACCTCCAAGGTCCCTTCCATTTCTTGTTATTTTATTCAATTCTATCCATCATCTTTTGCCCTGGGGGAACTGAGGATGGGTACTCTAGAGATCCAACAGCAAGAGACAGATGCTGTGGCAAGGGAAATATTTGGATTAAATAAAAATGACAAAAGGAATTACAAGATACCAGAGGGAAAGAAGGACAGATTCACCAAAAAGCTAACAAGAGTTGAAATTCTAAAAAAGGCAAAACTCTCAATCTGTTGGCACCCAAGATCATAATTTATTCTCAACAATTAAAATGTTTCTTTCTGGGAATGCCTCAGTTGGCCTCTAGAGGTCAGAAAGGAAGTTTGCATTTTATTTCATCCCATCATTTCTGTACATTGTTCTGAAAGCCTTCGAATCATTTATTTTTCTCTTCTAATTTTGTCCTCTTAGGATCAGTCCATTAAAATGTAAATATTTTCTGCTGTGGCAAGGCACCAATCCTGTTACAGGTAGTCCTCGACTTAACAACAGATCATTTAGTGACCAAAGTTACAACGGCACTGAAAATAAGTGACTTATGACCACTTTTCACAGTTACAACCATTGCAGCATCCCTATAATCATCATCATCTTTTAATGACCCCATAATCCATTGTGGAATGGAGTCTGGGCAATTGAATGGAGCTAGAAGAAATTTTAATGGCCTGATGCCCTTCCTGTCACCAATGAGGAGTTTTGTTCAGCAAATAAATTCTAAGTGTGCCCAGAGAGAGAAATATCCACCCTACCTGGGATCGCACTCACAGCCTCCTGATTGTGAGGCGAGAGCTCCACCTCTAGGCGCCTCTACTGCCACCACTCTGCAGCATCCCTGTAATAATGGGATCAAAATTCAGACACTTGGCAACTGATTCATTCTTATGACGGTTGCAGAATCCTGGGGTCACGTTGATCCCCTCTTGCGACCTTCTGACAAGCAAAGTCAGTGGAGCAGTCAGATCACTTAACAACAGTGCTCCTAACTTCACAACTGCAGTAATTCATTGAACAACTGTGGCAAGAAAGGTCGTAAAATGGGGCAAAACTCACTTAACAACTGTCTCATTTAACAATGGAAATTTTGGGCTTCATTGTCATATGTTGAGAACTACCTTTACTTGATTTTTTTTTTGTTCTTTCGGCAATAAAGATGCCCTTTCAAAAAGAGCAACTTTCACGGGTAGCCTTATACTTTTCCTCACTGCTTCTGATTTCTTTACTAGAAATGAGGAAAGAAACATTCATTGAAAGCATCTGTTTGGCTTTGCTAAATGAATAAGTCAACTCCAATCTATGTTGAATAAAGAGATAGAAAAGGAAGTTTTAAAAATGCAAAGAGTGGAGAAGGGATGAAAAAAACCCACACGCCTAAGTCATAACATGAATATTTTTATTTATTCAGTTTTTATGCCACCTATTTCACTGATAACAGCCACTTTGGTTGTCTTACAACATGATAAAAAAATTAAAAGCCTCCTACAAGATGATTAAAATTAGAGGAATTAAAATAGAAAAGCTAAAAAATAATAATAAAATGAGCATTCAATGTTTTTTTAAATTTGAAATGTTGAATTTTTAAAAAAGCATCTCTAATATTCTACTAAGGATTTTAATGTAGTCTCTTAGCTACACCCTCTTGGTCTGGACCAAATAATAAATTTGCATAGCTCTGCCTTCCTAGTGTAGGAGGCCACGCCCCATCCGTTGGTCTCTGTCCATCTCTATAGCATTTCACAATTGATATGAGCTTCGCCTGGACAGAACAGATATTTGCATAGCTCCGCCCTTTCTTTTTTTTAAATGCCACAGCCCCACCCTTGGTCCCTGTTGTAATATTTTGCATAGGATCTTCATTCTCCCTCCCCCCTCCCGCTTAACTTGGACCAGATCTCAAATTTGCATAGCTCCGCCCTTCCTTTGTAAGTGGCCCCACCCCTTCCCTTTGATTCCCTCAGTGATATTCCACCAAGCACTAGCTCCGTTGCCCCTCCCTCTTCGCTTGGACACAGACTCCGAATTTGCATAGCTCCGCCCTTCCTTTGTAAGCGGCCTCACTCCTCCCTCGGTCCCTCTGACCGCTGGGTTCTTCGGGTTTCTAACGGGAGAAGACGCCTGCGCCTGCGCACTGGGCGGCGGCCGGGCAGTGGTTGCCCTGGCATCTGCGAGCGGGGAGGCGGCGGCCGCACTGTGCCGCCGCTGGAGCCTCCCGGAGCCGGGAGTTGTCTGCGGTGGGCAAGGAGCAGTAGAAACGCCCGGGGAGAACCGGCTGGAGAAGCCCCGCCAGGATGAGGGACCGTCTGGCCGAGCTGACATCGGTGAGAGGCTGAGGAGGAGGAGGAGGAGGAGGAGGAGGAGGCGGAGGGAGGGTGACCCCTGGGCAGAAACAGCCCCCACGGGGGGGGAGGCCAATTAAAGGATGCGCAGCAGCATCCTTGCCTCCTTCTGCAACCTGGCGCCCGTTGCAAAGGAGATGGGCTCCGGCTCCCGGAGGATGGAGAAGACAGGACGATGGAGGTGCTAGTCGCACGCCTTCAGAAGAAGAGCCGCTTTCTACAACCCCGTCGCCTTTATTTTATTTATAAATTAAATTTATATGCCGCCCATCCCGATCCCTAGGTGGCATGACATTATCTCGGCCAGGTGTGTTTTTGTACCAATGAAACTTTCTGAATTTTTTAAAATTTATCTCCCAAAGGCGTTCGTTGCCCTCAGCTCAGAGCAGCCTTTCGTTAAAATCAAATCAAATAATAACTTTAAAAAAAAAAAAACAGCTGGGCAAAGCCAACACCCCCATTTCAAGGTTGAGGAATTTTGCTAGAGGTGCCTTTTTTTTTTTACCGGAGGGTTGATTTCGGCAATCGCCTTCCCTCGTGTTAACTCTTTTCCTAAAAAAAAAAAAAAAAAAAAATCTAAATTTTTGGCATGAAGTGTTTGCCTTTTTTTTTTTTTAAGCATTGTTTTCTGCTCCTAAAAGAAAACATTCATTTGCTTTATTTTAAAATGGAGCAAAGCAAAGTTGCCTCACAAAATGCAAGTGTTTTGTGTCACAGTAACAAGCAATCTGTCCTTTCAGCAAAAAAATTGTGTAAAGTGAACTGGTGTTTTGAAAACATTGCATTTTATTTTGCTACTTGCTGGGAAGATACAAAGAATCAGGGTGAACAAACAACTCAGAAAAAAATATCAACACCTTTTCTGTCCTTTACAGCTGTGTTAGACTGATGGAAATTAGCAGTTTTAAAACCTTGGCTGTGATAGATATTGGGCACCAATGGCATGTATGTTATTTTAAAGAAAGCCTCTTGCATCAATGGTGTGCAGATATTGGTCTGTGCCTGTATTTAATATGTCCACATTGCCAATTAATATTTCAATTGCAGTTTCAAACTTCTTTACCGGCTTTGAGTTCTTAAAAGAAGGAGGGATTGTGCCTTTAAAAGAATATTTATTTGAAGCTGTTCCTGCATGTATATACAGGTAGTCCTCAACTTAAGACCACAATGGAGCCCAAGATTTCTGTTAAGCAAGACATTTAAGTGAGTTTTGCTCCATTTTATGACCTTTCCTGCCACAGTTGTTAAGTGAATCTCTGCCAAAAGGGGATCGATCACATGCCCCCTGGGATTTTGCAACCGTCATAAATACGAGTCCATTGCCAAGCATCTGAATTTTGAACACATGACCATGGGGATGCTGCAACAGTCATAAGTGTGAAAAACAGTCATAAGTCACTTTTTTTCAATGCCTTTGTAACTTTGAACTGTCACTAAACAAACTGTTGTAAGTCAAGCACTATCTATACAGTACATTTGTGCATACATCTAAATGCCTGCATCTATATGTAATATAGCCTCGTTTCTGTATAATGTTTTGGGTTTTTTTGAGGATTTGAGAAATTTCCTGCCTTCCTTTTCCCAAGCCTTAATGAGAAAAAGATGACATGCACACCCTGAAAACACTGGCAATTAGATTTTTTTCCCTTTATTGAAAAAAACAACGTGTCAAAATTTTATCAAAACATAAAATACAAAAATATAAAGAAAAATAAAAAAATAATGGTAAAATAGGGAAGGAAAAGGAAGAAGAGGAAAAAAAGTGTAGAATAAAGGGGGGAAGGCATTGATTCCTTTTGGTGTAATAAAATAAGGTAAATAGCATGAAACCTCAACTGTTTAACTTTTATGTAAGCAAAAGAATTCTCTGCAGAAATGTGGGCTATTCAGAAAGATTGTATTTTTAAAATTACCGTTTTAACTTTTTATGCATGATAGGCGGCTTGTAGTTTTGTTGGAATGTTTATGTTGCTTTCATTTTGTGCTGTCCAAGGTAATTTTCAAGAACAACACCATCAGTATTCCTCTGACTTTTTTTTTTTTTTTTGTATTGTCACAACTGGATATTTGAGTGTGTCTGTGTGCTTGTGATATGTTTTTCCTTCCTCTCATTCTTATCTCTTCCTGAGGCAACAAAGAAGCTTTAAAAGGAAAAGGAAGGTGGTGGGAATAAAGAGCCTTTTGCTTAACCTCTTTCAACACAAGAAAAATGGGTTATTATATTTGATTCCACAATGTATTAACAATTAACACACCTTGAGCTGTATTCAATGTTCAGAATTTCACCGCAATTTGGACAAGCTTGCTTTAAAAAAACATATATGGGAAAAATAAGAAAACACTTTCTGTGTTTTTTTCCTTTGAAGACATTTCGTTTCTCATCCAAGAAGCTTCTCCAGTTCTGACTGAAAGTGAAGGAGAACTGAAGAAGCTTCCTGGATGAGAAGCGAAATGTCTTCAAGGAAAAACAAATTCCAGTTGGCTTTTGACAAAGCACTTTTGGGACAGCCATGACCTGCATGACAGAGAATCTCCATAAATAAATCCCAGATTCACTTTCTCGGGTCATTGAGAAAGATGGGAGGACTTGTTGGGGTTTAGATAAGTTTTTTCTTCTAATTGATGTTCTTCTAAAGCAAACGTGTCCAGCTCAAATTGAAATTCTGGGCAAGGCATGCAATTGTGAAAGCATCCCACCGATTTTAGCAAGTTTTGTCTCCCAGCAGGCATGCGTCAGGTTGAACTTTTAACAAAATAGCTAGGAAAGGTTTCTTTAATTGGTGGGGGAGAAAGCTTAATTTATTCTCCGAGGATCACTTAGGAAAGTTTTTGGTGCACAAATATTTCCATTGTGTGTCTGTTCCTACTTGGAAAGCTTCTCCTTTGTCTTATAAATGAGTCATAAGAATGAGAAGACGCAGAGGACAGCGAATTCATGAATGACATTTTTGTCACCAATATTTTAACGGGAGGAAAAGGCCTCAATTATAATTTTATTAGGGAAACAAGCTGTTAGTGCAAAGGAGAAAAGGTGGTGTTGAGCTGAGCTTCCAATCTTTACTAGGCTAGCTTGTGTTACAAGCCATAACCCTGAATCATTTACCAGAATAGAGCTGGAAGGGACCTTGGAGGTCTTCTAGTCCAGCCCCCTGTTCAAGCAGGAGACCCTATATACCATTTCAGACAAGTGGCTGTCCAGTCTTTTCTTAAAAACCTCCAGTGATGAAGCACCCACAACTTCTGAAGGCAACTTCTGTTCCACTGGTTAATTGTCCTTCCTGTTAGGAAGTTTCTCCCTTAATTCTAGGTTGCTTCTCTTTTTGATTAGTTTCCATCTATTGTTTCTTGTCCTGCTTTCTGGTGCTTTGGAGACTAAGTTGACAGGGCAGCCCCTCCAATACTGAAATACTTCTATCAGGTCCCCCTTAGTCCTTCTTTTCTCTAGACCAGCCATACCCAATTCCTGCAACCGTTCTTCCTATGTTTTTGTCTCCAGGCCCTTAATCACCTCAGCTGCTCTTCTTTGCCCTTTTTCCAAAGTCTCCACTTTTTTGTCATGTGGTGATGGATGCTGTGCTCCAGATGTGGCCTTACTAAGGCTTTGCATGGTGGCTCAGTGGCTAAGGCGCTGAGCTTGTCATTCACAAAGGTCGGCAGCTTGGCAGTTCGAATCCCTAGCGCCGCATCATGGAATAAGCTCCCGTTACTTGTCGCAGCTTCTGCCAACCTAGCAGTTCGAAAACACATTAAAAAAATGCAAGTAGAAAAACAGGGACCCCTTTGGTGGAAAGGTCACAGTGTTCCATCCGCCTTCGGCATTTAGTCATGCCGGCCACATGACCGCGGAGACGTCTTTGGACAGCACTGGCTCTTTGGCTTTGTAACGGAGATGAGCAGCGCCCCCTAGAGCCAGAAACAACTAGCACGCACCTTTACTTTTTACTAATACTTCATGTGATTTTGATTCTATGCCAGGGTTGTTAGGAATATGAGTCACCTAACAGCTATTTGGGTTAGAAATATATAAACCAGGACAAACATTTTAAAACTGTAACTTTAAGAAAATGCAAAACTGTAATTAGGTGTGGTTTCTCAAACGGCCATAAGATGGAGCCAGAAACCTGGTTTGTTTAGTCTGAGTCTCAGAAGAGAGAGTGAGTGTATCTCTGTTTCCTTCTGTTGGAAAGTATTGCCGTTCCTCCATTTCTTCTAATTGACTGATATTACGGGATTTAATGTAAGTCTGTTACTGAACTGTTTTTGACACTGGACTTTGATATGTGGATTATTCCTGGATTGAAAAAACTGACTGATTTAACTTGTGAATGACTTTGGATTGCTTATTTTGGACTTTGCTTAAACCTTTCTGAAAGTAAAAACCTACATTTACTGTACTGTGTGTGTATTATTCAAACACTCTGTACGTCTCCTTGTATGCTCTCATTCTCCTAAAGGGGAATTACCTTAACAAGGGTTGTATTTACTTTTTTGGCTGCTGCTGCGCACGGCTGGCTCGTGTTTAAGGGATCGTCCAGTAGGGCTCCAAGGTCCCTCTCACAGTTACAGTTTTGGAGCTCAGTTTCTCCACTAACCTGCACTTGTAGCTTTTGAAAGGGGTTACTCCCACAGTTGTAATGTTTCTGCTTCTTTTAGCGCACTCAAAACGAAGATGGCGAAGCCACAGTTGTCGTTGAAAGTGACCATTACATGGAAGACTTCTTCCTACAGGTAAAAAAATCTACGCCGGAAGCAACTTTCTTAGTGCAATCCTCAACATGTGGCCACAACTGAGCCCTATACGGGACAACCTTTCTCACCCCAGTTGTTAACCGCTGCAGGCATTAAGCGAGCGACCCAGTTGCCAAGCGAATCGGGCTTCCCATTTTAACTCGGCTTGTTGGAAGGTCGCAAAAGAGGAATCACGCGACCTCCCGGGGACACAGCGACCGTCATAAATGCAAGTCAGTTGCCAAACGTCCAAATTTTGATCACCTGACGGGGGGGAGGCTGCAACGGTGGTAAGCGTGAAAAATGGTCCTAAGTTACTATTTTTTTTCAGTGCTAATGTAACTTTGAACGGTCACTAAATGGAAATTGAGGACGACCTGCAATTTTTACTCTTTTTTGTAGTCTAGTTGGCCTCCAAAACATTCGGTTTCTTCCAAGCATGCACCTTTTCTCAGGAAAATAGAAATACAGGTAGTCCTCAATGATCACATTCGAGCCCAGAATTTCTGTTGCTTAAGCAAGATATTTGTTGTTAAGTGAGTTTTGCCCCGTTCAACGACTTTTCCTGCCACTGTCAGGGCTCCGGCAGTGACCCCCCTTTTAAATCATGAGTCTCTAGCCCGATTTTCAAAGCTTAAAGAAGATTTATTAGGAGTAAACATGCCAATGCTTCCTGGGTGTAGCCGACTCTGAAACACATCATTCATGATTACCCTTGACCCTGGTTTTCCCCAACCCCCTGGGTGTATCGTAATTCATATTCTCCAATGGGACACATCCATAGCCAAAAGCCATCGATCATGCTCTCCAGGTAGAATTTTGCAGGGCAGAAACTTCAGTCACCTAGTTACTATCTTTGAAAACATTTGTGGAATGCAGTTTCGGTTTCCCAGCTGCCGCACTGCTCCCCCTTTCTCCCTTTCTGTTGGCCACTGTAAAAAGACCAGAGAAATATTTTATGAGTTGACAGCCACATGGGTTACGCGAATCACTGCAGTTGTTAAGTTAATAAGACGGCTGAGAAATGAATCTGGTCTCCCCCACCATCGTCTTTGCTTGTCCAAAGGTCACAAAAGGGGGGAATCGCGTAACTCTGGGACACTTCGACCATCCTAAAAGTGAGTCAGTTGTCAAGCGTCTGAATTTAAAGGTCGTAAGTGCGAAAAAGGATCCTACGTCCCTTTTTTTTCCAGCGTCGTTGTACCCTCAAACAGTCACTAAATGAACTGTTGTAAGTCAAGGACTACCCTGTAGTGGCTTTGCCTTGGATTTTCCTAGAGGCAAATTTAGGGACTGTCTGCAATGTTTGTCTGCCCCCAAGAAATTGCTCTCTCTGCTTGGTGATACGACAGGGTTTCCATTCAATTTTTCTCCACCTTAAGTACAGAATCGTGTTTGTTATGGGCTAGTCCTCGACTTATGACCACAATTGAGCACCAAAGTTCTGTGTTCCAAAGGTGCTTTTTTTTTTTCCCCCAGAGGCAATTGGACTTCCTTGTTTTGTCTTTGAAGATGTTTTGCTTCTCCTCCAAGAAGCTTCTTCAGCTCTGACCTGGACGGTGGGGAAATGGAAGGATTTACACTCCTTGCAGACAGCTGCTCATTTGCATCCTTTTGGAGGGTCGTTGAGGCCACTTGAAGCACCAACGGCCCTCTAAAAGGAGGCAAATGACCAGCTGTCTGCAAGGAATATCAATCCTCCAGTGCCCCACTATCCTATCAGAACTGAAGAAGCTTCTTGGATAGGAAGCGAAACATCTTCACACAAAGGAAAAACAGGAAAGCCCAATTGCCTCCTGAAAAAGCCACCTTTGGGACAACCATGACCTGGAAGACTGAGAATCTCTATAGACCAACGTTCTGTGGTTAAGCAAGCCAGTTGTTAAGCGAATTTTTGCCCCGTTTTGTGACCTTCCTCGGCGTGGCTGCTAAGTGAATCACTGCAGTTGTTAAAGTTAGTGACACGGTTGTTGTGAAGGCTTCGCCGCTGCCTTTGCTTAGCGGTGTCATGGGGACACTGCCGCCGTCATAAATACAAGCCAGTTGCCAAGCATCTGAATTTTTTGATCTGGGGATGTGGCAAGGGTTGTAAGTGTGAAAAAAGCCCCCTTTTTTTTCAGCGCCGTTGTAACTTTGAACGGTCACTAAATGAAGTGCTGCATGTCAAGGACTGTTTGCATTGATGACTGATTGGTTGAGTCTCCTTGGATGCCACCTACCCTTTACAATAGAGTGCTAACAACCTGTACATTTAAACCTGTTTCCTATTGCTGTCTTTCGAAGGTTGAGGAAGTCCGGAAGTATATCTCAAAAGTCTCAGATGTTGTCGAAGAAGTGAAGAAGAAACACAGTGTTATCCTCTCGGCCACGCATCCAAAAGATAGTAAGTTTTTCCATCTCTGTGCAACTTTTCAAATATGGGTGGCTGAGGTTACAGAAGGACAGAATAACACAGTTGGCGGGGACCTCAGAGGTCTTCTAGTCCAACCCCCTGTTCAAGCAGGAGACCCTTTCTCAATTCCAGACCGAATGGCTGTACAACCTCTTCTTTAAAAGTTCCAGTTTTTGTTTTTTTTTAAAAAAAAAACACTTTTTAAAAACCTCCACATTGCATGGAAAGTCACAGTGAGTGGCTTATAGCATCTATTAGAGCTAGCGTCTTTTTTTGTTGTTGTTGTTGTTGTTGTTAATCATCACAATTGTCATAATTTTACCAGTGGTGGGATTCGAAAAACTTTTACTACCGGTTCTGTGGGCGTGGCCATGTGACTGGGAGGGCGTGGCTTTTTTGCCTTTTTGCAGCCCTCACCCATTTTGGGGAGCTTCCTAGCCTCAGAGGAGGCTAGGAAGAAAGACTCCGGAAGAAAAGGAACAGAGCATGGGAGAGGCACGCAGCACGCCCCCAATCTCCATTTTAGGAGCTTCCTAGCCTCAGAGGAGCCTCTGGGCGGCCATTTTTGCTCCCCTAAGGCTCCTCTGGGGCTCTGGAAGGCAAAAAATAGACGGAGGGGCTGAAGTCCTCCCTCCATTTTTTGCCTTCCTGGGCCTCAGCAAGGGGGAACCCCCGCGCAGCTGATCGTATCTACAGCTGATTGTCAGGAGGGGGAAAAAAAGAAAAAGAAATGCCTTAGACGAATGTCAGGCAGGCATGTGGCGTTTGTGAGCATCAGACGGGAGGGTGACCGGCTGGGGGGGCACGGCCAGCCAGAACTTACGACCGGTTCAGCGACCCATGGCAAATTCTTGCTACCGGTTCGCTCAATCCGGTGTAAACCGGCTGAATACCACCACTGAATTTACCTTTGACAACAAGCACATTTACTTTACTACTTAGGATTCAGTTCTATTGGCTTTGTAGTCTTGTTTATTCCTTGCCAGTTCCTAGTGCTGCATAATTTTCCATTCATACAATATTCATATGCTTGGCGTCCAAAGGATATCCAAGGGATATCCAAAAGATCCAAAGGATATCCCATTGGCTAAAAGAAAAATTAACTGCAAAGAATGGTGTGAAAAGCAGCAAAACCACAATTGAACAGATCACAATGCAATGAGCATCAAAGGCAACAGATGAAATTTGTGTTGCGTTGACATAAAGTCACTATTAATGATGTAAAATGACCAGTGGATTGAACAGATAATTGGGAATAAACAACACCCACTCTCTTAACTGGGCTATTAAACTGAGATTTTGCTATATATATTTTTTTTTTGGGGGGGGAGGGTGTCTCCGATTAGTATATGCCCCCCCCTCCAAAAAAAAATCAAAATTTTGAACTATTTCTCTACTATTCCACTCAAAGACTTGAAGGATGGTTCCTGATTCCGAGGGAGAGATTGAGCAGCTGACAGGGAGTGGGAGTATGGCTCCGGCGGCTGTGGAAGAAACGGGGGAAGGGCACAGTCTGGCTGGGCATTCAGAGGAAGACCCAGGCCCACCCCCTCTTCATCCTAGGGCATGCAGGGAGGAATGGAGAAGGGAGCAATGTGAGTTACGGGGGAGAAAAGGGCCCTGATTCCCTTCATTAGCTGCAGCTGGAGAAACAGGATTGAAAAAGGGCGTTCGTGCACAGCACCTCGCTGGAAGCAAAGCCTGCATTATCTTTGTATGTCAAGCCCTATCTGGGTTCTGGCATCCTCCCAACTGTGTGTGCTTTGTTATCTTTTGAAATCTTCAATTTCTCATCCTGCCCTGTCTGGTTTGTGTTGGTTTTTATTTATAGTTTATATGTACTTTGGGTTCGACTGAATTTCTTCCCTTGAAAGACTGTTCTTGGGAGAGGTTTTTCTCTAGCCAAAGATAACTGGACATTGGGGGACAAGTTGGAGGAATTAAAGGGACTTTACCTACTTTTGTGACTTTGTTGCTTTTGTGCCATGCCCTGAGTCATCACAGAATGGAAGAATGGCGTTCCATTAAAATCGCTAAGTCTTACTTCCAAGAAAAGAATTGGGAAGAATTAAAACATGGTATATACCAAGGCTGCATCCCGCTAACTTGAGCCTTTAAAAATCCACTTTGAAAATTCAATCCAAAAATTGTTTTCTCTAGCACTTATAATTGTCGGCTAATTTTAGCTCTCTGCTCTTGGATTCATGTATAAAATGAGCTAAATACAGTATACAGAGGTCTCCAGAGCCATGCCAGCCGTGCTTGGTACGGCTGTTTGACTGAGGGTTGTGAAGGGACAAACATAGTTTTTTTTAAAAAAAAAAAACCCTGAACAGCTTCAACATTAAAATGGATGTTTGTGCTTCTTTTAAGTGTAATAGCACTGCTGCTGTTCTCCTGTTTAATGAATTGAAATTATAATTACCACATATAAAGCACTTTAAAATTTTGAAGGACTGTGTAGGGGTTGCATGTTCATATACTTTCTCTTTCACCCTGAGGACAGAGGGAAAAGTCAGCACTGGGGATCTGTGCTGCTGAATTGATGAGTGGCTCAGTAGAGGAATCTACAATATTGGGAATATTTTATGTGTCTATTTATTTGTATTCCTGCCTTTATTATTTTTACAAATAAATCAAGGCGGTGAATATATCCAACCCATCCTCCTCCTCTTATTTTCCTCATCACAACAATCCTGTTAGGTGGGTTGAGCTGATAGAGGGATTGGCCCAAAGTCACCCAGCTGGCTTTCATGCCTAAGGCAAAACTAGAACTCACAGTCTCCTAGTTGATTGGCCTAAAATCACCCAATCATCTTTCATGCCTATGGTGGGACTAGAACTCACAGTCTCCTGCTGATTGGCCCAAAGCCATCCATCTGGCTTTCATGCATAAGGCAGGACTAGAACTCACAGTCTCCTAGTGATTGGCTCAGAATCGCCCAGCTGGCTTCTGTGGCTAAGGCAAGACTAGAACTCACAGTCTCCCATTTTCTAGCCTGGTGCCTTAACCACTAAATCAAACTGACTCTCTAATAATCAATCAAAGAGTAAAAAAATAAATAAATTGCAGTTCTGTTTCAGGATATGTAATACTCAGAGATATCCTTGCCTGTAAATTCTTGCTTTTGGTCAACTAATCGATGGCTGGAGTATAGAGGATGCGTCATGTGAACTCTAGTCGAAGAATGCTGGGAGATAAAAAAGCTGAATTCTTTCAGACAGGAAAAAGGAAACAGGTTTTTTTGAGTTGCAAGAACTGGTGGGTGGAAATCCTTTCTTTGATTTGTTTGTACTGGTGTCGAGAGCACCAGAAGATTATTATGAAATCCATGCAGGATTTCAAGCAGTTTACAGAGGCAACGTCCAAAGTGAATTTATTGATCAGGGCGCAACCATGATAACCTTTTTCAACTTCAGAATTTCGGACTCTTTGTCCTTCAATAGCAGAAGGAAAAGGGGATCAGAACTGAATGTGGGACATGGGACAAAATTTGGGTAGGTTCATCATTTGCTCTTCACCCATGAAAGATAGCCTGGTACGAGCTTGGGTGACATGTATAAAGGAAGGAGAGACAGAGCCTGGTGGAGGAGTCAAGAGAGTCATCAGCCTAGAGTTGTTACATTCCCACAAATGTTCTAGGGTCCAATTCTTCTTGAATTCCGTTGACTTATCTAGCGCCAATTTCAGGTTGACCAGATTCTTGTGTGGACTCTTGACTCCTGATGTTGTCCATTCTAGTTCAGAGATTCCCTAATTCCAGGATCTTATATAAGAAAATCGTTGAGTGGTGTGGTGGCTTAGAAGTAGAACTCTCACCTCACAATTAGGAGGCTGCAAGTTTGATCCTAGGTAGAGGCAAATATTTCTCTCTGGGCATAATGAGAATTTATCTGCTGAATAAAATTCCACATTGGTGACAAGAAGGGCATCCGGCCAGTAAACAAAAGGGATTATGGGGTTGTTAAAAGATGATGATGATCACTGCGTATTAAATAGGAGGAGGACATCCACATGGGTAATGTTTTGTTTGGGCAACATTCTCCATCATACTGAAGCAGAGTTCCCATTTCTCCTTTTGTTCAAGAAACGAAGGAAGAACTCGAAGAATTGAACAAAGAAATCAGGAAAACAGCCAATATCATCCGTGCTAAATTGAAATGTGAGCATCCCCTAACTGTGAGTTAAAATAAAAATGCCAAAGCAGTGGAGCATAACACCGTATAGAAATTTTTACAAAGGTGCCAGAAAAAAAAGATTTTTGCTACAGTTCTATGTAGATTGTTCTGTGGACCACCTTCTATGTGCTTGTACTGTGTGAAAGTTTGAAAAAAAAATCTTGTCATTATTAATGCAAGACTATCAGTGGTGCTAGTTAATTTATATGTAATTAAGTGACTTGGTTTGGAGGATAAGGTCAACATTTACCAAGAATGTAAATGTCCAAGTACAATCTGGGCTCCTGATGGTTTCATACAGGCATCCTTCTTGCCGACAGCATAAAAGTTTGTTGTTGTATTCTGGATTTTTTTTAAAAAAAAAAAATTGATAGTCTAGTCTTTAGCTGTGCTATTGGCTGGTGCCTCCCATCCCATTGTGTTGAATTGATATTTACCGACAAAGAAATAAAGGGAGACTAGCATAGATCTATTTCAAGCTATTTAGCTCTCATCAGCGAGCCATACCCTTTCTGGGACTCAAACCCAGGCTGCTTGTATATTAGGTAGATGTTTTAACCCCAGGGTCTTCCAATTTGGCAAGTTTAAGACTTGTGGATGTCAACTCCCAGAATTCCGGAGCTAACATGCCTGGAGGAGGAATTCTGAGAGTTGAAGTCCACAAGTCTTAAAGTTGTCAAGTTTGGAGACCCCTGTATTAACCTCTAAGCCACGGGCTCTCCTCATTTTATATCAGGGGAGATATTAAGTGTTTTTTCCAGTGATAGACCGGTCTGTCAGGGCAACCTGGTCTACCCAACTATGGGATGGAGCATACTCCTTCCGTTTTTACCTCCCAGCACCAATCCAGGACCCTTTGCGGGCAGTCGTTTTTCCCTCCCCTCCCATTATTAACCAGGCCCAACCCTGCTTATCCTCTAACCCCAGGCAAGTGGTGAGTAGACTTTTCCGCCTAAAGGGGCATTTGCTTTCATATTTGATCTAATACAGTATTTCTCAACCTTGACCCAAACTTTATGTTGTGCGCACTTCCACTTTCAGACCTGCAAGGTTCTGTCAGTGTAGTTTTACAGCTAAGTAGCATTAGCTCACCTGCCTGTGATTCCTGTCTGATTGACCCTACAATGTTGACACCAATCTTGAAAGTACAATTCTTCCCATCCCCCTACGGCCAGAGAAACTAAGGAGGGTCCCTTCTGAGCTTAAGGCCCTGCCTGTTGTCCAGCTGCGGTCTGACCATTTCCTTGGAGCATCTCTCCAACTAATCTTTCAAGGCCTTTCCTGCATTCCATTATGCCAGGGATGTCAAACTCAAGGCCCAGGATCCGGATCCGGCCTGGGGTGGGGTGCTTAAATCTGGCCCCATGGGGTTGTCCTGGAAACACTGCCTCTGCTAGTGAAAACGGAACTTGGGAGGACTGACCGCGGCCCTTCTGAGCTCCATTTTCGCTGGCAGAGTGCTTGGTGCCCCCAACATGAGTGACATTGGGCTGGCCATGCCCACTCCAGCCCCCCGAGGTCAAACACAACCCTGATGCGGCCCTCAATGATGTCATGAAGATATTTTCTTGGCTTCAATGGAAGAAAGTACAGGGGCTTCCTTTAGTTACTTACGGTAAAGGAGTTGGAAAGGATTCTTGTTCTGGGTACCAAATATTCATTTTGTATGTATGTATTTGTATATAAATGTATGCATGGGCCCTATTTCCCTGAAAATACGACCTACCCTGAAAATAAGTCCTAGCTTGATTTTTCCACATGCGCCCAATATAAGCCCTACTCCCCCCCAAAATAAACCCTAATTAAGATCCCGCCTATTTCAGAGTGGACGGGTAAAAATTAAGCTCGGGTGGGGATGGGGAATTGGGGCTGCCCTACTGCTTACCTTTGGACAGTTGTAGCCAGGCCTCACACACCCCGACACCTGCCTTGCCGGCCCATTTCTTCTGCAGCCAGCAAGGCTTTCCTGAAGGCCTCTGGAGCTGGTAACAAAGCTCTGGATCGATCCAAAGGTCTGTTATCCGCTGCAGAGGTTTTCGGGAAAGCCTTGCTGGACGCAGAAGAAGTTGCTGAAGGCCTCTGACAGCGAAAAGGAGGCCGCGGGCGAAGCACCCAAGTGAAGTGGATGACATCCCCTCCCCCAAAATAAGACCTGGTGCCTTTTTGGTAGCAAAAAAAATAGATAAGACAGGGTCTTATTTTCGGGAAAACACTGGATGGATGGACGGATGGATGGATGAGGGGTAACAACTATCATCTCTGAGATGATTTTATCTGTTTCACAGCCATGGAACCAAATTTAGCTCGAGAGGAGAACATCAATCGAACTTCAGCAGATGTCCGAATACGAAAATCACAGGTACCTGAAGCAAATGAAAATCAGTCTTGGCAAACCACCATCAAAGATGAAAGAGTCCCAGCTGGGGGAAGGGGTATTGTTTAGAAATTCCTTGGGTGAAGAAAGGAAACTCATGACATGCCTTTTGTTTGGTTTCAAAGAGAAGGATGCAGAAGAGAATTGCAGGCTGCGTCTTGAATTTGCTTATCTTCCCACGAGGAAGGGCATTGTGAGCCATTTTTGTTTCCTCCACTTCTGCAGTGGCCAGCATGGCATTGAAAAGGGTGGCTAGGCTCTGATTAAAAAGCAAACAATGGTCTTGCTGAATTGTCTAAAAAGGAAGCCTTGTTGGATACAGGCCATCATTGACCTATTGTTATGGGGAAGACTAAAAACTAGAGTGGGTGCTGAAAGGCACTTATATAAATGAAATAGGTAGGTAGGTAGACTAGTAGACACAGAAAGGCAGGCAGAGAATAGACTTAGACTTAGAATAACTTCATTGTCACTAAGCGGCATACATGAAAATGAGATTTGGAGCTCTTAAAGCAGGGGTCCCCAAACTTGGCAACTTTAAGACTTACGGATTTCAACTCTCAGAATTCTAGGAGTTGAAGTCCACAAGTCTTAAAATTGCCAAGTTTGGGGACCCCTGTCTTAAAGGGTCACCACCTCCAATATACATCACACAAACATGACAGATAAGTAAATAAATACAAAATTATGTATATACCCATATATATGACAGGGAAAAAACACGGCCTAGTTCGGATGTATACATGTATGTGAGGAGAAAAACAAATCTTGTAAGTTTATCAAACAAACACATTACGCAGTGGCTTAATGGTGACTTAATGTTAACACGGTGGCTCAATGGCTAAGGCACTGAGCTTGTTGATCAGAAAGATCAGCAGTTCAGCGGTTCGAATCCCTAGCGTCGCGTAACTGAGTGAGCTCTTGTCACTTGTCCCAGCTTCTGCCAACCTAGCAGTTCAAAAGCATGTAAAAAGTGCAAGTAGAAAAATAGGGAACCCTTTGGTGGGAAGGTAACAGCATTCCATGTGCCTTCAGCACTTAGTCATGTGAGCCGCATGACCACAGAGACATCTTGAGACAGTGCTGGCTCTTCAGCTTAGAAACGGAGGTGAGCACCACCCCGTAGAGCCAGAAATGACTAGCATGGATGTGCGAGGGGAACCTTTACCTTTTAAACATAGTTTTGAAGGTTTGGCTGTTGTTCCTCCCCTCCCTCTCTTTATCTTCATGGACAAGGGGGAGGCCAGTCAAGTGTGAGACGTTTTCTCAGATTACATTTCTGTCCTGACTGCGGTTTCTTTTATCCAGCTGTTGCCTTGGTAGAGGCTCTTTCTTCTGTTCCTCAAGGTCATTCCTTCTACCCATTGGATCTCTCCTTTCAATAAACATTTGCAACCCTGTGTCAGACTTATCAGTTTCAGTAATGTCTGAAGCCTTTGCTACAAAAGAGAACTCTCAAACTAACATGTGCAAAATCCCCTTTCCAGCATTCGGTGTTGACCCGGAAGTTTGTGGACGTGATGACGATGTATAACGGAACTCAAACTGTCTTCCGGGAACGTACGAAAGACCAGATAAGGCGTCAGTTGGAAATAAGTGAGTGGTCCTTCCTTGCTCATTTTCTCCTACTCTGAAGAACTGGCCCCATCTTGCCAATGCATTATAGCATTGAAAAATATAATGCCAGGGAAAGGGGGATGATGACATACCTTACAAAAACACCCTCGTCCTTTTTTGCTAGCTGGAAAAACCACCACGGACGAAGAACTGGAAGACATGTTGGAAAGTGGCAATCTTTCCATTTTCACTTCAGACGTACGTATTTCCAATCTGCATTTGTTGGCTTCCGTGTTTCGTTTCGTTTGCTTTATTGATTGGCCCACGGGCCCTTATCAAAGTGGCTTTGAGGTAGGTTTTATCTTTTGGGTCTCAAGGAGCAATATAAGCAAATTGAATTTTAACCCAAATGCCTACAAGTTCTCTTCTGTCGAAAGAAAATTAATAAGCATACTTATTTTGTGTCCCTTCCTTCCTCTGACATCGCAAAGATCATTTTGGACACCAAACTGACCAGAGCAGCCCTTGATGAAATCGAGTCGCGTCATAAAGATATTATAAAACTGGAATCGAGCATACAGGAATTGCATGAAATGTTCATGGACATGGCGATGCTGGTGGAGGTTCAGGTGAGTCTTTAAATCCTGTAGTATAACATGGGTGGTGCTTTGTAGGTAGAACTGTGCTGGAATAATGACTGTTGTTATTAAAAGACTGGCCTCACCGTGCAGGAAATGGCCTTAGAATCCCAGTTCTAAGCAAATCTACTAGCTTAGTAGCTATGGAGATCACATATAAAATAGGATATACTGGCTTGGCACCCTTCCCGGTTCCGTAGTCAGTAGAAAACAACAATAGCTTGTAAATTTTAGTAAAAAACCTTGAATCATGGATGCAGTGGGCTCGTCACATTTATGACATTTGTGTCATTTGTGAAACATTGCAAAACATTTCTACTTATCTGACCTTACACCTTACCCTACCCTACCTTAATCAATCTGTCTGTCTGTTTCATCAATCTCATCTATATATCATTCTATTGTTCTACCATTCTATCTACATCTATATCTCGATCTCATCTATGCCTGCCTGCCTGCCTATCTATCTTTCTATCTGTCTGTCTGTCTGTCTGTCTGTCTGTCTGTCTATCTATCCATCCATCCATCCATCCATCCATCCATCCATCCATCTATCTACCTACCTACCATCTATATCTGTCTATATCTAACATCCATTCATCTATCTACCTACCTACCATCTGTCTGTCTGTCTACCTACTTTCTGTCTGTCTGTCTATCTACTACTGTCTGTCGTCTGTCTATCTGTCTGTCTGTCTGTCTATCTAATTTTCCTGCAATTGAGTCCTTCTGTCTCTCATAGCTAAGTATGGACAAAATAACCATTATATGCAGCTTGTCAGGGTAAGAATCGGGGGACCTAGAAATCAAAGACAGTGTGATTGGTTTGTTTCATTTCCTGCTTTCACTAAAGCATTTCAAACAAAAAATCCAACCTGTTCTTGTTCATTATTGGGTGGTTTTAATTTTTAATTTTTGTTCTGTTTATTTGGTAATACCCATTTTGTGTTTTCAATTTAAACTATCAAGATACTTCGATAGTTACAGGTATAAAAGTGAAGTGCCTGAATGATATTTACTGGGGCAGGTAGGTCTTTGTTATAAAGCCAAGAGCAATTGAGGGGACTTTCCATCCAGCCAATCGGGACAGTGAGTGTCACCTTTCTTCTTTTGATGTTTTTTCTCCCTTCCCAAATGCATTAGGTGGCGATCAATCAGATGAAAATCCCATATAGTATTTTCTGGTTGAAAAACATTTCTCAGGAGTGCTCATGGCTATGACTATTTCTTGGGAATACCCATTATATGGGTGTTAAGATCAGTTTTGAATTCTCTTCTCCCAGAACGCTTTCCTTCAAACGTTATCTCAATTTTCCCCTGCGCTTACTTTAGCACAGGATGAAATGAGTTTCCATACGGGACACGCTGCTCTTCTGGATTTTCATGAGTGACTCTTTTAAGTTCCTTTCTTGAAAAAGGTGCGGGAGGGAATATTTATAATGAGCTTTTTAAACGCTTTGCTGTTTATTGCTGCCTAACCATGCCTGCTGATGGATAGGACAACCCAGATAAACTCTCTTCTGTTGATATGTTCATCATTTCCCATGCCACTCACCGAATTGCTTCATCAAACCCACATTCATGGCATTTTAATAGAGGTAGATTTCAATATTGTTAGTCAAGTGGGCTTCATTTTAGTTCCTGCTGTTCTCATCAAGCAAGTGGGGAATTTATGTAGACTGGTGTTTTTTTTCCCCCCAACCGTGACAATGTGAAGATGTATGGATTTCCACTCCCTATTAGAATGTCTGCATTGAGCAAGCTCTACAAAATAAAATAACTTTTCATCTTTGCAATCCAGCTTTCTCTTTTTCCTCTCTTTTATTTTTCCTCTCTCCTGCTTGTGGATGTGATTTCTGGGGTTAAACAGTTAAACTTCCTGTCAGGAATCCAGCAATCGCTCTAATTAAATCATGATTCTCAAACCAAACTTCAAAAGATTCATTAGAGGAGACATGCTGGCACTGCCCTGTGTGAAGCCAACTCTGGCATACTCGGTCATTTACAGTCCCCTGTGACCCTTTTTCCCCACTTCCCCCTGGGTGTCTCATAAACCAGATTTTCCAATTGAGTATGTTCACGGGCTGGATGCCATCATTCATGTTCTCCAATTAAATATATTCCCGAGCAGAAGCTCTGGTAGTTTAGTTACAATCTTTTAAAGATAAGAGTTGGAATGTACTTTCGCTTTTAAACTGCTGCCCTGCTCTTCCAGATTTCCTTCCTCCCCTCCACTTTTTTTTAATGGCAACTACAAAAACAGGCATAGGAATATTTTATGAGTTGACATTTCTATCATTTAAACAAATAAATAATGCCCGCCTAACATTTCCATCTGGGTTTCTGCGCATGCCCTCATAACCATTGGTCATCCTCATGTAATTATCCCATCCTTTTGACTTGATCCGAACGGGGGAGGGGGGGCATCATCTCCATTCTGCTGTTCGTCGCAAGGATTCCAGAAGGTGACATTCATGGCCAAATTCTGCTTTTTCTCTTGTTCGTTGTGTGTGTTTCTCTGGCTTTCACCCGAAGGGCGAAATGGTCAACAGCATCGAGAAGAACGTGATGAATGCGGTGGATTACGTAGAACACGCCAAGGAGGAGACCAAGAAGGCCGTCAAATATCAAAGTAAAGCTCGTAGAGTAAGTTTTTCCCCGTAGGGAAAAAAAAAACCCGATTAGTGTTTGCTGAATGTTTTTTATATCATGTGTTGTCTGTCCGGGCTCCAGTCGTCACTTTCATTTAAATCATGAGTCTCTAGTTGGTTCTTTCAGACAACTTAAAGAAGATTTGTTAGGAGCGAACATGCCGGTGCTACCTGGGTGCAGCTGACTCTGAGACACATCCTTCATTTTACCCTTGACCCTGGCCTTCCCCTCCACCCCCTGGGTGTATCTGTTCTGACCGAAGCCTCCTTCAAAGCAAACAAACACCAAACAGAGATAAAAGCAAAACCTTTTTAACGCTTCTCTGTGAATTCCGTTCATTCACAGTAAAATGCTATTAAAAACTAATTGTCCCAGATAAGAACAAGCCTTGCCAAGGTTGTGCAAGAACACTAGATTAAATTAACACTACCAAGAACACTAGATTAAATTGCAAGGAAATAGTCAAAACCCAAAAATCTCCAAACACAAACCAGGATAGCCTGAACTTCCACAAGACTTGAAGTGCAAGAACTTCCTGCAAAGAATCCCACCGCTGAGGGCTGGCTTTTATCCCTTAAGGGAGGGGAAATTATCTATGAAAACGCCCTTTCTGCCTGGCAACTCTAAAAGACCAGAGAAATATTTTTGAGTTGACATTGTCTTGCTTACCCACCGCAGTCCTTCCAGAGAATCCTCGACTTTTACAACTTCAATGGGAACCAGAATTTCTGTTGCTAAGCAGGGCGGTCGAGTCGTGCCTGGTTTTATGACCTTTTGGGCACCGTTAGCAAGCGAATCTCTACAGCTGTTAAGCGAATCATGCAATCGATACACGGATCCAGCTTCCCCCATGGGCTTTGCTTGCCGGAAGCCAGCCAGGAAAGTTGCAAATAGTGAGCACGTGATCTCCTGGGTGTCAGGGTTCCGAGTAACACACCCACCATTGTGAACAAAACTCTGAGGCAGGTATATCAGCACAGTTCCGGTGAAAACCGACTCTGAAGGTTCCCACGGTTTTCACCAAGTTAAAAGTAAATATGTTCCCTTCTCCCCAAACAATCAGTCACAGGGTCCAATCAAGGTGCTGTCCGGTTGACCGCTAATCAGGAGTGGGCTGCTATGGGTTCGCCCAGGTTCGGGCAGACCTGTTGATAACATTAGCGCTGGTTCAGCAAACCACCAAATCCAAGGCCTACACGGACGGGGAATAACAGGCCTCCTGGAAGTTCAGGAAGGCTGGAAATGGGCCTGTTTCCGCCTCTAGGGGGCCTCCAGAGCCCATGGGAGGCAGTTTTTGCCCTCACAGAGGCTCGAGGAAAGCCTCCGGATCCTGGGGAAGGCAAAAACGCGGCCCCCTCCCGCTGTGGTGCAGAAGGCCGACTAGGCCACGCCCATCCAGCAACCAGACAGAGAACCTTGCCTGGTAACGTCACTCCTCCTCCCTCCGACCAGGTGTGAGCATGTCCTTGGTTCCCCAGAGAAAGTATTTTGTTTTGACTACAAAACCCCAGCTATCTCTACTCCCTATCCCGTTAGCTCCAGGGTTGACACTGGGACGGTGCCACGATCATAAATACACCCTGGTTGCCAAGCGCCCAAAATTTTGATCGGGTGAACCTGGGCACGCGGTGATGGTCCTAATGGTAAGGACTGGCCTTAAGTCTCTTCTCCCCCCCCCCCCCAGTGCTGTTGTCACTCTGAGCTGTCACTAAACGAATGGCTGTCAGTCGAGGGATGCCTACCAATGTTGAGGCCCAGCCGCTGTATCCGGGTTCCTCTGTGCCTGTTGAGAACTGACTCCATTTCCATTTAGAAAAACTCAAATAAAACCCTTAACAGAGGCAATCGTCTTATTTTCCTTTGGCAGAAAAAATGGATTATTGTCACAATTGTGCTGGTGCTGTTAGCTCTACTGGCTCTAATAATTGGCTTGTCTGTTGGGGTGCCGTGATGCTTAGATAACTACCCACGAGCAACTGCCCCTACTACCTCTCAGTAAGTACTAATCGACTGGCTGGCCTCGCCTGTTAATCTTTTCTAAAACTGTAATCTCTGTATTCTCATTACGATGTTGTGCGTACGCTTGCTTTCTTCCCAGCCTGCCTGAGAGCAAAAAAAAAAAAGGCAGATTTTAACTTAGACCTTCAGTGGCTAATTGCCACTTAAATATTTTGTTTTGCATGCCAATATTTCTAAGTCTAAAACCCAATTGATTTTGCCCTGCTTTCCTGGGGCCTGTTTTTTGTTTTTGTTTTGGAGGCTAGGAAGGTGGACATTTGAGGTTTTTACATCAGTTTATAGAAGAGGGGAATGGGATGAAGGGAGATTGAGGATTAAGATCACAGTCGGTAATCCCCTCCTGATCTAGGTGTGCTTGATTTCTGCAGATCTTTTGGGGAGGGGAGGACTCTTTAGGTCAGTTGGCTACCCCATTCCACCTCACTTTGAAAATGCCCAAATGGAAAGGGTGCAGAGAAGAGCAACAAAGAAGCGGACTGGAGGTCAGAAGATACGGAGAAGGGTTGCAGGAATTGGGTAGGTCTCGTTTAATGAAGAGAAGGACTCGTGGGGGACATGATAGCAGTGTTTCAATATCTAAGGGCCTGCCACAAAAGAAGAGGGAGGAGTTCAAACTCTTCTCCAAAGCACCTGAGGCAGGACCAGAAGAAACAAGGATGGAAAGTAATCAAGGAGAGAAGCAACTTAGAACTATAAGGAGAAATTTCCTGACGATTAGAGCAATTAATCCAGGGGTCTCCAACCTTGGCTCCTGGAAGCCTGGCGGACTTCAACTCCCAGAATTCCACAGCCAGCAAAGCTGGCTGTGGAATTCTGGGAGTTGAAGTCCGCCAGGCTTCCAGGAGCCAAGGTTGGAGACCCCTGAATTAATCAGTAGAACAAATTGCCTCCAGAAATTGTGGATGCACCAACATTGGAAATTTTTAATTTTCCAAAGCAGCTGAAGGCAGGACAAGGAAGGACCAACCTGACAATTAGAACAATTAAACAGTTGTGGATGCTCCATCACTGGAAGTTTCAAAGAAGAGATTGGGGAACCATTTGTCTGAAATGGTATATAGGGCTCCCTGCCTGAGCAGGGGTTTGGACTAAAAGACCTCCAAAGTCCCCTCCAACTCTGTCATTCTGTTAATTCACTTCTCCCCTCTTTGGTTTTTATACATCTGTGCATCACTGTTTGGGGCTGAGCTAATCCTAGTTTCCCCTCTCTTTGCAGAAACTGATGTTCATGCTAATTTGTGTCACTCTCTTGACTGTTATCCTTGGAATTATCCTAGCTGCACACTTCTCCTAACCTTTATTTGGAGGTTGGGAATCTCCTGAAACACTTCCAAGTTCTCATCAGGATGCCTTTTTCTTGCCATAACGAGGATTTTCTGTTTTTCCAAGATGGCAAAAAAATTAAGTAGTTGTTTAAGGATCTTGTAGGACTCTTTTAAAGTTTTGATATCTGCAGACCTGAACCAAACATGAAAGAAGCTGGAACACCTTCTGATATGGACTCAGTTAAAGGCTGCTTTAATTACATACATGCAAATATATATGATGAGTTGCAAAACTCCCAGCAAATCAGTGTTATCAGTTGGAAATGGGTAGATTCATCACCCAGAAACCAGAGATCTTGAAATTTGTATTGTTTGAAACTAAAGCAGCCCTATTTGCAATTGGACTGTAGTCCTAAATGCTATGTTTCAGAGGTTATGTTTCATGATAATAATTGCATTTTATTTTTAAGCAAAGGTGGTTGAGATTGAGGGGCATAAAATTGCTTTCTCTTCTCTCCAGTTTTCATGTGTTTTTAAATCATCTTAAAACCACTGCATAATAAACAAAATGTTTTTTAATGTTTTAATCGCTTCAAGGCCACAGAGTGGGAATCTTAAGTGCCTCCTTTTTTTTAACGGGCGAATCTGCAAACTGTTTTTGAGAAACGTCAGCACTCTTGTTAAATAATGTGATTTTACTCGTGGTCTTAGACTGACCTGGTTCACACATAAAGCTGGCTGGCGCAAAATCAGGGCTGGAATTCGGTCTTCATACTCAACTGTCCCCTGACTGAGCAAAAACATTGTTTCTTTTTATACAGAAGGTAGTTTGGCGTTACATTTGAGCCAGCGATCCTAGTTTAGGATCTTAAACAGAGTAACAAACTAGCCCAGGGCTTGAAATTGACATGACTTGACATTGACTGAAAGTGAGTTTGAAGCCATTTTGTCCACTGAAGTTCACAGTAAG
The DNA here is from genome assembly GCA_033807585.1 of Hydrophis major. NCBI lineage: Eukaryota > Metazoa > Chordata > Lepidosauria > Squamata > Elapidae > Hydrophis > Hydrophis major. Next base: position 10,844,332 of record CM066339.1, read on the forward strand.
CCAGTTTAGTTGCGTCATAAAATGAAATTAACCTTGACTTGTGAGCTTTCAGAGGACAAAGAAAGCGTGGAAGATTCCAATTCTCAGCTTTGTGCAAAGCTAACACTAAACCCAGCTTTAGTGTCATGTGTGAACCGTAGCCTTCCTTGCCTTAAAGATGTATTTCACTGTGAAGTTTATTAAGCTATTTTGCTTTGTTTTAATTTCAGATTATTTGTTTCTAAACACTCAGAAAGCATGGCATTATTGAGATGGGGGAGGGGGGAGATTTGCACCTGATTTTTAGGCTGCCTTTGAGAATGGCCTTTGTTGCATTTTTGAACCCCTTCAGTCAAAGAACTTGAGAAAGACCTATTTTGTGTGAAACAGTCCTCGTGTGTGATGTGAGTTTGCAAAGCTGCTTCTTGCAACTCTCCATCAATTTAGCAAGGCAGCTGCCGAAAATGAATTTTTAGGTTGCACACACAGAAGTCTAATAAGGGAGAGTGAAGATGCCTTCAAGTTGAATTTTAGGAAGGGGCTTACTTACTAATGGAGTAAAATTGGGATTGCATTATAGATTTGTCCAAAGTGCATTCAGTCCTTACGTTCTTGTTGCCAATTAATTGAGGAACTATGACGAATAAAAGCCTTTGGTCATTATCTTTTTAAGGCTTTCGTCTTAAAACAAACCCTTATTTTGTCAGAAGTGACTCCAAAAGTTGATGTGGTTTGTGTTGTGATCTCAATTTATTGGTGGTTAGTTGCACTGAAGTCCCGCAAATGTTTAATGGGGTGTGGGTGACATATTTCCCTCTAGATCTGAACCTGAAATATCCAGCTGTTAAGAATTTTTAAAACAATTCAGAGGCAACCAAAACAAGTTGTGTCTTAACCTTGCTTTACTTTTTTTTTTTTTTTGTATGGTATTATTCCTGTAAATATATGTACATGCAACTGTGTTTTGCTTTCTTATTGTTAAAATATATATGTAGCTATTTATGCTCAGAACGAAATAAACCGTGATAGCACCTTATGTGTTTTTTAACAAAACCTGCTTTGACATACTTCTTTCGGTGTTTTGATTTAAGCATAATGTCAGGTTTATTTTACCATGCAAGCTAATCTGTTTCCTAGAACTTAACATTTTACTGGGCACATTGTTGAGGGCATATTTTGTATGCGTATAATAATGCCCTTGATGCTAATTTTAGGAATTGGCTTTTTGAAATATCAGTTCTTCCGAGGTGAGTAATGCCTAGAAAAGTTTTAAAATGGGATAGCTCGGCATTAGATGTTGACTTCACTCGTCAATGGGTTTGATTTTGCTCATAAAGATACGCTATGGAAGGATAATTGATTGGTTTATGGCTTTTTTTAAAAAAAATTAACTGCCTTTTACTCTTCACAGAGAGAGGTTTGGAAATAAATTGGGAAGAGGGAAAAACTTCTCAGACTATTTAAGCTTTAAGTCCACTTTAAGACCAAAGAATTTCAACTCCCAGAATTCCCAAGTCCACAAGTCTTAAAAGTCGCCAAGGTTGGACACCTTTGCCTTAAGGCAGAGGCCCCCAAATTTGGCAACTTTAAGACTTTAAGAATTCTGGGAGTTGAAGTCCACAATTCTTAAAGTTGCCAAGGCTGGAGACCTGTGTCTTAAGGCTTTGAAGTTTATTTTTATTGTCTTTTTAAAATGGGAGCTTGATATCCTCAGTATGGGGGGGGGGGGAGGAAACCGGTTTGGATATACACAGACTTCCTAAAAATGCAATTCTTGCTGGTTTCTCTTTTTCATGCATTTCTTTTCATGATGCTACAGCAACAGCTTTCAGGAATCTCCTATAGACAGCTCTGAACAGAGTTTTGCACTGGCTAAAAAGAAGGAGGTTTGGTTAGCTGGGATTGATCAGGATTACAGCCAGCCTGGTTGTGAGGACCCACCTTCCCCCTTTCATCTGTGCCCAGGCCTTTGCAATATCGGCAGTCTCTCTGCTTCCTGATATTAAAACAATAATATCATGAGAATTACGAGAAACATTTTTTTAAAAAATCAGCACTATATTCCCAGGCACTGCAGGCATGCGAAATCTTAGCTCTTTTCTAATCATTTTTTGAGTTCATTTCAGAGCTTCCTATAAAAATAAATGCAAGGTGTTCAAGAGAGTTATTTATTTTCCTGACTGTCTCAAAGTTGACCTTCCAACCTTCCGAAGTCAGTAAAACGAGGACCCAGATTGTTGGGGGCAAAATGCTGACTGTAAATCACTTAGAGAGGGCTGTTAAACATTCTGAAGCGATATATAAATCTAAGTGCTATTGATATTTTCCTTCCTTCCTTCCTTCCTTCCTTCCTTCCTTCCTTCCTTCCTTCCTTCCTTCCATCCATCCATCCATCCATCCATCCATCCATCCATCCATCCATCCATAGTGTTCACTGACTAAACTGCAATATTGCAGGCTAATTCTGCCCTCTGCCAGCAGTTGGATCCTGAGCACCTCAAGGTTGACTCAGCCTTCCCTCCTTCCATGATTGAGGAACCAGATTGTCGGGGGCGATAGGCTGACTCTGTAAACTGCTTAGAGAGGTCTGTAAACTCTGTGAAGTGGTATATAAGTCTAAGTGCTATTGTTATTTTTTGCAAAAGTAAAGATTAAATGTACCGATGTTTTCTGCCTGCACTTTGCCTGGGATGCAACCCCGATGATTCAGAGCTTGCTAAATATAACGGGGAAACTCTTATTAAAGGATCAATCTCTACACCTGTGAAAGAACGTAAGCCCTCAAGCCCTAATCAGTATCTTGGTTTACGCGTGCGGTTGGTCTGTTTTATGCCCTATTTGAGGGCAGGATCCAAGTCACCAGAGTGGTGCATCTCTCAATCCATAGGAAGGCCAAGTTCTAGACCTTGTTTTGTACCAAGACACCAAAAGAATTCTCAGCTCACCTTGGCTAGGTTGGAAACAGAAATGGTAAGTGAATCAGTCCTGCCAATTTTGATTGGGAGGTGAGAAATCACACATGCTCAAACCTTTTTTTACAGGATTGAGAAAGGCCCTGCATTTTTGAACGGCGAGAGACTCATGCCAGTTTGAGCATCAGGGCACAAATTTGATGCGAAAGAAAAATTACCTTGTAGAAAAATGAAGTACAAGAGCAACCTCAAAGTTATTCCTCCATCCATCATTCTCCTGTTTCTCTGGTTTCTGTTTCTAATTATGATTTGGGGTTACTTGACTTCCCTTTCTCAGTTGTCAGAATTCAGCGAGTTCTCGAGAGGCAGGGATCTCCTGCGAAAGAAAGAAAGTGGGAGAAAAGCCAGTGAAGTTTGCATTAAAATAATGCATGGTGTTTTGCTTGCCTTTTTGAGGTCTCGAAAAACATACATTTGACAATGGAGTTCCCGCTTTGTGATGACCTGGGGCATGGCACACAAGCAACACAATCAAATAAGCAAGAATACCTCCAACTTTGCCCCCAATGTCCAGGTTACCTTCAGCTGGGGAAAAAAAAAACTCTCCCAAGAAATGGAGGAAATTCAGTCCGAAACAAAGTACATCAAAACTGTAACTAATAATCCACACAAACCACGCTGCAGCAATTAACCTGACGGGGCAGGAGAAAGAATTACAGACTTGAAAGGCCAGCAAAACAGGCACAGTTGGGAAGATGCCAGGAACCCAGAAAAGCCTCGACAATGACAGATAACTCATGATTTGCTTCCAACAACTTTGGTGTGCGTAGCTTCCCTTGTTAAACACTGTGTTCCCAGCTGCAGCTAATGAAGGGAATCAGGGCCCTTTTCTCCCCCGTAAGCCACACAACCCACGTTGCTCTTTTCTCCGTTCCTCCCTATGTGCTCTAGGATGAAGAGGGGGTGAGCCTTGGTCTTCCTCCAAATTCCCTCTCCCTTGTCCTACCTCTGCCCTGCTCTGCACAGCTGGACTTTGTCCTTCCCCAGTTTCTTCCACAGCCAATGGAACCACACACCCATTCCCTGTCAACTGCTCAGCCCCCCCCCCTCAGAATCAGGGGCATGACACACTTAGTTCTTTGTCTGAGATTCAGTGGAGAAGCATAAGTCAGCCTGTAGAAGTTGCTATTAACCTGGCAAACCTAATTTCTTTTGTTCTCTCCAAATCATTTGGAAATGCATTTTAGGTAGCAGGTTACTTTTCTGCTGTCCTGGATCCCTCATGAACTCCAGCTCCCATTAGTCCTACACCTTCACCTCACCTCACCTATCCCGTGACCTCTTTTGAGGTCGTTGGGGCGCCTGCGAAGATTTAACCACCACGCTTCTCCATCCGTCTCTGTCCTCCACTGCTCTCTGGGATGCTGCCAGGTTCAAGCCTGTCCAATCATGGATATCATCCTCCCATCTCCTTCGTTGTCTTCCCCGTTTGCGGCTTCCTCTTACCGTCCCTTGCATGATGGTCTTTGCGAGGCCAGTAGAGCGAGACACGTGTCCGTACCATCTCAATTTCCGTTTCTTGACGACAGTAAGAAGGTTGTCGTGTGGTCCTATTGCCTGTTGTATTTTATTTAAGACCTCTTCATTTGTCACATGGTCTGTGTAGTGGATGCCAAGGATCTTTCGGTAGCATCTCATTTCTGTTGCAAGGATTCTTCTTTGTAAATCCGCATTGAGTGTCCAGGTTTCGCAGGCATATAAAAAGATTGATATTGCGAGGGAGCGCATTAGGTGGATCCTTGAGCGCAGACTGATGTTCTTATCTTTCCAAATAGTTTGGAGCTTCGAAAGCGCAGCTGTTGTTTGTGCTATCCTTGCCATTACTTCTGGTTTTGAGCCTTCATCGGAAATGATGGACCCAAGATATTTGAAATTTTTTTTCACCTTAGCAATCAATAAACATTTTAAGTTTAATGTGTGATGTCTTTGGCTTTGTCATTTGTTTGGCATGTTGCCGTTTGATAAGAAACCTTGTTTGCATCACATCAACCATCATTGATTCGGGTTTTGGAATTCTGGAAAGCAATGAAAAAAAACAGACTCAGCATTTCCTGGAGGTACAAGGTGACTTTCTCCAGATTTTTAACTTTTATTTCACTCATGGTTTTTTTCCCCCTTCGGGCCATCACTCTGCTGAACACCTGCTTCTCACAGTGCTCTCTATGCATATTTTACCCATGCACTATGGCCGTATTATTATTATTATCATTATTATCTTCTTTACTGCCCCCTCTTATTGGTGGTATTATTGTTATTATTCTGCTTTGCATGTATACTGAGAGCTTCAGCACTGGAGACAGATTCCTTGTGTGTCCAATCACACTTTGTCAAATGAAAGCTGTTCTATTCTATTCCCATTCTCTATTCTATTCTATTCCTTCTATTTTCCATTCTGTTCTTATTTTCTATTTTATTTTCTATTCTATTCTGTTTTTGATTTGATTCTATTTTCTATTCCATTCTCTATTCTATGTTCTATTCTTTTATTTTCTATTCCATTCTCTATTCTCTATTCTATTCTCCTTCCTTCTTCTCTGCTTCTACTTGTCCCAACCTTCTCCTTCTCCTTCTCCTTTTCCATTCCATTTGTTTGATTTCTCTCTGTTCTTGCCAACCGTCAAGTGCGTTGAAGACAGCCCGAGCCGGTAGAGAAACGCAATAAAATACAGACATAAATATACACATTCAACCAATGAATAATAAAGTTACTGTTTTAAAACACAACAGTTCTAAACGCCCTAGAGTAAAGACTTGGCTTGTAAACCTTTTTATAAAAGAGGACTAGAAAAGCCGCAATGGGTGACTTCTGCAGTGTGAAAAAGATTCAGGAACGTGTCTAATATCTTTTGTCTCTAAAAAATAATGACATCTTGAGAAGACCTTAGCCAAGATCATGAGCTGAGATAGCTCCTGATCTTCTGTTGAAATAGGTATGTCTTCTGAGTCTTCTTGTCTTCATGTATATGGCTGGAGGAAACCAGTCCTTGTTCTTTCTTGGGTCTTTGGAAAAACACTTGCACAGCTCCATCAGAACTCCTGGATTTACTTGGTTCTGAGAACCTAAGAAGTTAGAAACTGGAAGAATGTGTGTAATAATTCCAGTTAATAATCTGAATAGTAATTCAGATTTTTGCCTTGAAATTCTTCACCCCCTTTTATCATTCCTCCCCCTTTCCACCTTAGGTTAAAAGAACTTTGTCAGTTGCACAGATTGTAATTGAACAGTAGAGGGCATCTGGACTCTTCCCTGGCCTCAAAGACATGTCCATTTAGTCTCCTTGACAATAGCATGGAGTTGATTTGCCGTTGTCCAGAAAGATTCCTCACCCATCCACCAGCCCAGACTTTTCAGGCTATCAGACATGATACCATGACAAAGTGAGTCAGCTCCAACTTGGTTTTTTGGACCAGCGAAGGTTTAACCAGGAGCTACCATCTACTGTAGGCCTTCATTCATTTTGACCAATTCAAAATACAATCATCAAAGCAAGCTATAGTTACTCCTCCTCCTAATTTGGGAGGAATGCCATCTTTGGACCAGAGTTTGGAATCCCTTCACCAGTTTTATCTGAGATGTTGAGGGCTGCAAGATGACTCAAGTTAGCTTGATGACTGCAAAGAGGAAGCATTGCCTTCTTGGTTGGCCTAACTCCAATATCCTCATGGATCCATTGGAAGATGCCATCTTCTGTTTGAAAAGTGATGTCCTCTCATTCACTTACGTCCAAAGATGAGGAAGGAACCTTTCTCTACAGATGTTGCTGAAGATGTAGCATTTCTCATCATTGGTCAAGTTAGCGACATCTGGGGTCCTTGCCCCCACCCTCAGTTACACAAAGAGGCCATCCTGGTGTCTTTTGCAAAAGTTCTCCATTTAGGTAAGGAAGAATTTTGGATTAGCCCAGTGTCTTCCAACCTGATGCATTCCATATGTGCGAACAGTGCTTAAGAAACTGAAAAAAAATTAGCAACAGGTCTTCAACAAAAACAAACTCAGAAATGGGATGACCAAAAAACTCAACTGAGGAAGAAAACAGGACCCCTCGATGGGGAATCTCAATGTTTAGGTTTCTTGTGCTTTCTAAGATTTAGAGATCAAGTCTTTGAAATCAGTTTAGATGTGCATGGGGTAAATAATGATCCATAAAGCGATTGCCATGTTTTATAAAATGGAAAATCTGAATGTTTAGAAATCATTTTACTGTTTTAAAACTAATAATTTCAGGATATGCATCCAAACAGACCCTTTTATCAACTGCTAGATCCTACTTCAGAGGTATATGCTCATGATTTCTAAAACTTGCTGTTCAGCTTCCAGAGCTCCTAAAAAAAAGTTTTATTTTGTTTAAGATTTGGAAGACGAGGAATGGCATGTGGGAAAGACCTTGGGAGACCAGGAGAAGAGATGCTGCCAAGGGGAATGGTCAGATAAGAGACAGCATAGCCGAGAGCTTCACAACAGGTGGAGAAAGATGCTTGGAAGGGACCCAACTAGTTTCTCATTAAAGGAGGCAGCTGTAATGGTATGTGACAAAGAGATGGGGGAAAAGATTCTGCCAAGGAAGGAGATAAGAGACAGCATAGCCCAGAGCTGCATAATAGGTGGAGAAAGATACTCAGAAGGTACCTTCCCTAGTTTCTCAGGCAGTAAAGAGATGGTAGGTGGGAAAGACCTTGAGAGACAGGGCAAAGAGATGTACTTATGGAACGGTCCGATTAAGAGACAGCATAGCCCTCAGATGCATAATGGATGGGGAAAGAGGCTGAGAAGGTACCCTCCCTAGTTTCTTGGGCTGTAAATGAAGTGGCTGGAATGGTATGTGAGAAAGGCCTTGGGAGACCAGGAGAAGAGATAGTGCCAAGGGGAAAGGTCAGATAAGAGGGCATAGCCCAGAGCTTCACAACAGGTAGAGAAAGATGCTTTTAGAAGGGACCCAAGGAAAGAGTCAGATAAGAGACGGCATAGCCCAGAGCTGCATAATAGGTGGAGAAAGATACTCAGAAGGTACCTTCCCTAGTTTCTCAGGCAGTAAAGAGATGGTAGGTGGGAAAGATGTACTTATGGAATGGTCAGATTAAGAGACAGCACAGCCCTCAGATGCATAATGGGTGGGGAAGGAGGCTGAAAAGGTACCCTTCCTAGTTTCTTGGGCTGTAATGGAGATGGCTGGAATGGTATGTGAGAAAGGCCTTGGGAGACCAGGAGAAGAGAAGCTGCCTAGAGAATGATAAGAGACAGCATAGTCCACAGCTGCATAATGGGTGGAACAAGAGACTCTGAAGGGACCCTCCCGAGTCTCTTGAGGTGTAAAGAAGACGGCTGTAATGGTGAGTGGGGAAAAACTTGGGAGAGGGAAGGAAAGAGATGCTGTCTAGGGTATGGACAGATAAAAGTGGGCACAGCCCAAAGCTATACAACGGATGAAGAAAGAGGCTGAAAAGGTACCCTTCCTAGTTTCTTGGGCTGTAATGGAGATGGCTGGAATGGTATGTGAGAAAGGCCTTGGGAGACCAGGAGAAGAGAAGCTGCCTAGAGAATGATAAGAGACAGCATAGTCCACAGCTGCATAATGGGTGGAACAAGAGACTCTGAAGGGACCCTCCCGAGTCTCTTGAGGTGTAAAGAAGACGGCTGTAATGGTGAGTGGGGAAAAACTTGGGAGAGGGAAGGAAAGAGATGCTGTCTAGGGTATGGACAGATAAAAGTGGGCACAGCCCAAAGCTATACAACGGATGAAGAAAGAGGCTGAAAAGGTACCCTCCCTAGTTTCTTGGGCTGTAATGGAGATGGCTGGAATGGTATGTGAGAAAGGCCTTGGGAGACCAGGAGAAGAGAAGCTGCCTAGAGAATGATAAGAGACAGCATAGTCCACAGCTGCATAATGGGTGGAACAAGAGACTCTGAAGGGACCCTCCCGAGTCTCTTGAGGTGTAAAGGAGACAGCTGTAATGGTGAGTGGAGAAAAACTTGGGAGAGGGAAGGGAAGAGATGCTGTCTAGGGTATGGACAGATAAAAGTGGGCACAGCCCAAAGCTATACAACGGATGAAGAAAGAGGCTGAAAAGGTACCCTTCCTAGTTTCTTGGGCTGTAAAGGAGATGGCTGGAATGATATGTGAGAAAGGCCTTAGGAGACAATTAAAAGAGAATCTCCCTAGAGAATGATTAGATAAGAGACAGCATAGCCCACAGCTGCATAATGGATGGAGAAAGAAGCTCAGAAGGGACTCTCAGGCTGTTAGACCCTTAACTTCTCGGGCTATTACTATATGTTATTGGTGAAATTTGTGGTCATACATTGAGGTCTACAAGTTTTACAAGAGCAGGAGCAAGCAAGCCTCCACTGAAGGAATATCATGACCTTACAAAAAAAAAAAAAAAATCTGGTGGAACCACAGCCAAGAAATATGGAACAGCCCCAGCAGGAGCTCTTGTGTCTGCTCTCTATCCAACCTACTGGGACATCCACGTCCATTTTATGGACGAGCCTGGTGTTGGGTGGAAGTGCTTTTCCATTGTCCTTTGGGAAGTGCTTTTCCATTGTCTCCTGCGTTGGAGAATGTCTTTTGCAAAAGGCAGGCAAAGAATCACCTTGCTGTAGAAAAGCCACGTGCTTGAAATAAGGCCTCTCCCATTGATCACTCAATTCTTAAAAATAGCTGTGACAGGCGTGCAAGAAAAGAAATCTCCTTTTCAAACTGCTCCGTCTCGTCTCACCTGGCCCAAGCCAAACATCATCAGATTTTTGCTTTGGTGCTTACCGTGGTATTCCCATATCCCTATTTTTCTCCCCCCCCCTCTTCTCCCCCAAGGGCTAAAAGATTTGGCTTCCATCTTCAAGAGTTAGGGTTTTTTTTTTTTGTTTTTTTTTACATTTGCCACACGAAGAGGTCTCTCTTTTCCTCCTCCTCCTCCTCCTCCTCCTCCTCCTCCTCCTTCCAGTTGCTAGGCAGCTGCCTGATCACCCAGCGAGAAGAAGTTGCAAATTGGGAATGCAAGTTGATTGCAGTCTTCTTTTGCCAAAGGGTGGGGGGTGCCCCTTGGTTGGGAGCCTCCAGCTAACCCCTCCGAAATACCTTTGGGGGCAGGGGGCTTCCTTGGAGCTGACAAGGAGGGAGGTTTTCCAAGGTAGGTTTATGCATGGGCCCATCGGGGAAGTCCTGAACCCCTGTCCACTTCCCCTGCCCCTCCCATCCATCGGATCTCCTGCTTCCCCCAAGACCTGTTGAAGCTCTCCTGGGCCAGCTTTGGGCAGGGAGGGGGGGGGGAGAAAGCCGAACCCTCTTTCCCCATCCTTTCCTTCCCCACGCTGCATTTCCCTGCATTATGCTTCTCTCTCTCTCGCTCTCTCCATCCACCCCACCCCGCCAGCAGGTGGGCTTCCCTGCTCCGGCTGGAAGGACTCTCCGTCCAAGCCCAGGAAAGCCATCTTGGTGCGTGTCCAGGGGTGTGCGTGCGTGCGGGTTCTGTGGTCACGGCCCAGGCGCGCGCTGTGCTGCTGTGCCATAGGCTGTGGCGCCTGCTGCATGGCCAATGATGCGCCCCCAACCGCCTTCCCGCACAGAGTCCCAAGAGCCTCTGGACAGCTCGCGGGCGCACGGGGGGCTCTGGGTTCTTCTTTCGCTGCTGCTGCTGCTGTTGCTGCTTCTTCCTCCTCCATCCTCCTCTCAGGACAGCGGCCACACAAGCCCAGGGCTCGTTCCTCTCCTTTTTTATATTTTTTATTTTCCCCAGTTGGGTTATTTTTATTTCTCTTCACTGCCTCTCCTCCACTCTGGTTCTGCAACCTCTAGAAAAAGGCTGCATTTTTGAAGGTAAGGCACCGAGCGGTTGGTTTTATTTTACGCTGTGTTTCTCCCCCCCCCCCTGTTTTTTTCTTTCTTTTTTTGCTGACGGTCTGTTCCCATTCGGCTCCTCTTTCCTAAAAATAGATTTATCTGCTTAACTGGCTTAAGAGGGTCCCCCACCCTTGGCCTCTCTCTCTCTCTCTCTCTCTGCCTGTCTCTCTCTCTCTGTCTCTCTCTCTCCGTCTCCCTTTCCCCCTCTCTCACTCTCTCTCTTTCATGTCCTCTTCCCTCTCAAACCCCTTTGGGGGCTGACCAGCCACCCCACCCCCCCACTGCAGGAGAGCCCATCCGGATAGCAGCCCCAACTTTCGCATTCTGCTGGAATGTCGGTGCTGGTGGCGGTGGAGGGGCTTTGATGTCCTTCAAAAAGCTTCCCAAAGAAGGGAGGGGAGCTTGGCCGGTTGGAAGAAACGGCCTCTGTCTCTGAGGCCGGCAGCATAAGATCTGCACCGGATTAAACCCTTTTGCTAGATTATTTTCCGCCTCTCCCCTCTTCTCTCCAGCTTCTCTCCCGTTTGGCCATTCGCTCTCCCTTCTCCCCCGCGCCCCACCGCTGTCCTCTCTTTGAGTGATGAGAAAGTACGTGCACCTTTAAAAGAAAAAAAAAAAGAAAAAAGAAGGAAGGAAGGAAAAAAAAAGAAAGAAGGAAGGAAGGAAAGAAAGAAAGAAAGGAAAACCCTGTGTCATCTACCCCGGATATGATCGTGGCCTCTTTGGAAAGCTGGTGTTGGAAGCTGCTTTACCAGCCTCGGTTCTGAATGTGTGTCTGCACCGAAGGGGGAAACTTTGTCTATTCTGCTAATCAATATATTTTTGCCCCCTCCCCTCCCCTCCCCCCTCCATTCTCCAGTTTCACTTCCTTCCTCTTTGATTTCGTGGGTATTTTTTTTTTCCCAAACAGCCTTTGAGCCTTGAAATGCCTGCTCTCGTTTTTCCTCTCTCCCTTTTTCCCTCCCTCTCTCCCTTTCTCTCTTCCTCCCCTTCTCCCTCTTTCTCCCTCCCCCCTCTATCCTTCTCTGCTTCCCTCCCTCCCACTCTCTTCCTCTTCCTCTCTCCCTTTCCTTTCTTCCCTCTCCCTCCCTCTTCCCTCTCCCTTTCTCTCTCTCTCTCTCTCCCCCTCTCCTCCTTGCCCTCATTCCCTTTCTCCCTTTCCTTCCCTCTTTCTCTCTCTCTCTCCCCCTCTCTGTCTCCGAGATGTGAAATTCCCCATGGGGCTTCCAAGTATCTCTTTGCCTTTTGCTTCTTGGCTGCCTGGGGTTAAGGTTTGGGTTTGCCAAACTGGTTCTGCAGTGGGTTGCTTTCATTGGTGTGGAAATACCCTCTGGGGAGTTTCTGAAGGTGTGGGTATTTGTGGGTGGGTGGGTGTATATGTACATGTATAGATATAGGTAGAGTTGTTAAGGCACAAGGCAAGAAACCAGGTGTCCATGAGTTCTAGTCCCACCTTAGGCATGAAAGCCAGCTGGGTGACTTTTGGCGAATCACCAGGAGACGGGGAGTTCTAGTCCTGCCTTAGTTTTGAAAATCAGTTGGGTGACTTTGGGCCAATCACCAGAAGACTGGGAGTTCTAGTCCCGCCTTAGGCATGAAAGCCAGCTGGGTGACATTGGGCCAATCACCAGGAGATGGGGAGTTCTAGTCCGCCTTAGACATGAAAGCCAGCTGGGAGACTTTGGGACAATCACCAGGAGACTGGGAGTTCTAGTCCCGCCTTAGGCATGAAAGCCAGCTGGGTGACATTGGGCCAATCACCAGGAGATGGGGAGTTCTAGTCCGCCTTAGACATGAAAGCCAGCTGGGAGACTTTGGGCCAATCACCAGAAGACTGGGAGTTCTAGTCCCGCCTTAGGCATGAAAGCCAGCTGGGTGACATTGGGCCAATCACCAGGAGACTGGGAGTTCTAGTCCTGTCTTAGTTTTGAAAATCAATTGGGTGACTTTGGGCCAATCACCAGGAGACTGGGAGTTCTAGTCCCGCCTTAGGCATGAAAGCCAGCTGGGTGACTTTTGGCAAATCACCAGGAGACTGGGAGTTCAAGTCCTGCCTTTGACATGAAACCGACTGGGTGATTTTGAGCCAGTCCCTCTCTCTCTCTCAGCCCAACCCAGTTGTTAAGTGAATTATGCCTGATTTTATGAACTCTTTGTTAAGTGAATCACTTAACAAGTAAGTGAATCATGCGGTCATTAAGCAAATCTAGCTTCCCCCCCCCCCAACTAGGAAGATCAAGCAAATGGGGATCACGTGACCTAGAGATGCCACAACTATTGGTCATATATTCTGGTTGCTAAGTGCCTGAATTTTGATCCCATGACCGGAGATGCTGCAGGAGTTATAAGTGTGAGGACTGGTTTTAAGTCACTTTTTCAGTACTATTGTAACATGAAACAGACTGTGGAACCTCTTCCTTTCAACATTTTTTGAATTACAAGCTGCCCAGAATCGTTCTCTGAGATAGCAATAGCACTTAGATTTATATACCGCTTCACAGTGCTTTCCAGCCCTCTCTAAGTGGTTTACAGAGTCAGCCTGTCGCCTCCAACAATCTGGATCCTCGTTTTACCTACCTCGGAAGGAAGGAAGGGTGAATCAACCTTGATTCAGTCAGGATTGAACTGCTGGCAGCTGGCAGAGTTAGCCTGCAATGCTGTATTTTAACCACTGTACACCTTGGAAAGAAGGGAGGGAGGGTAATAGCAATAGGCCTTAGACTTATATCCCGCTTCCCAGTGCTTTCCAGCCCTCTCTAAGCGGTTCACAGAGTCCGCCTCTTGCCCCCAACAATCTGGGTCCTCATTTTACCCACCCCAGAAGGATGGAAGGCCAAATCAACCTTGAGCTGATCAGAATTGAGCTGCTGATGGCTGGCAGAGTTAGCCTGCTATACTGCATTCTAACCACTGCACCACCACAGCTCATGGGCAGATACAGAAAAATACATACATGCATGCATAAGTGTTAGATGTCAATTAATCTGGGACCTTGTATTCCTTACCTTTTCCCCCTTTTTCTGGAAAACAAGACTTGTCCTTGCCTAGCTTCCCATTGTTTGCTGTTGTTAAAACGCCATTCGTCTTCATGTTTCTGTAACCCCATCAAGCGGCCCCAAGAAATGAAGTGCTGGAATCAATAAGCGAAGACAATTGCTAAGTAACAACCAAGAGGAAAGAGCTTCGAAAAGTCATCCCTGAGATAAAAGCCATGAGAACCAGCCGGTCTTCCATTATAAATAAAGATGTGGCCATCTTAATAAAATTGCTTCTACCACAGCCCTGCCAGAGCCATGCAGGCCTTGTTCAGACGTGCATGCACGTACAATCATTGTTTGCTTGATTGCCCATCAGGGAAGGCAGCTGAGCGAAGGGGTGGAGGAGAGCTGAGAAAAATCTAAGTGGGAGGTAGACCATCTCTCATGACCATTTGGGCTTCTAGGTCCTCAGAACCTCGGACGTAGGAGCCAAGCAGACCCTGACCCAGTTAGGATTGGGATGAAAGACCACCAGGAACCTTCAGCATCGTAGGAGGCCCCCCCAAAATAATAATAAGAAGAAATATGCTAAAAGCAAGCAGCGGGAATCTCTTTCCATCCCCGTTGTCAAGGAAACCCTATGCATCCTTGAAGTTAGCTTGACGTGAAAGAGATTTTACTTTGTATAGCTTAAGCCTAAAATAGGCCTAACAGAGATTTTTTTTAAAAAAAGAAATTTGCTGCAGTTGTTGAGTCACTAAGGCCATGTCTGACCTCATGGACCATAGCACGCCAGGTCCCCCTGTCCTCCAGTGTCTCCTGGAGTTTGTCCAAATCCATATTCATTGCGTTGATGACCGTATCTAACCATCTCCTCCCCTGCCATCCAGGGGTGGGATTCAGCCAGTTCAGACTGGTTCAGGCGAGCCAGCGATTAGTAGGTCCTGCCCACCCAACTCTGCCCTAGTCTGTCCCAGTCGTGGTCTTCCACTGGTTCGACCTGGTTCTGCCGAGCCGGTAGCACCGATGAGCAGAGGAGACCGAACCAGTTTAGTATTTTTTTATTTTTATTTTAGTATTTATTTGATTTGTCAATCGCTTACAAGATACAGGTATAAGAATAAATATAGTTTTGAATACATGAGATAGATACTTAGAAGAAGAAGAAGAAAACAATAGGACAGGGACGGTAGGCACGATTGGTGCGCTTATGCACGTCCCCTACAGTTCTCTCTGCTGCTCTGCTGTTGGGCCCACCTGCCTGCTTGCTCTCCCATACTCATTCCTTGCTTTTGAAACACAGTTGCACTTGTACAAAGGGTGCATTTGGCATGTGCATGCATGCAAAGGGTATTGAAAGCGTGCCCACCAAGCCATGCCCACAAAACCGGTGGTAAAAATCTTCGAATCCCACCACTGGTCTGTCCTATATCTCTGTGTTTTGAAGGCCAGTGAAGGCTCTGTGGTTTGAAAGCCACGCCTCAGCTGGCCTTCACCGGGGCTGCAGCAGAAAGTCAGTTTTAGAGCTGAAAATGGCTGGTTTTCAAACACTGCACATGCGTGTTCACCAAGACAGTTGTTACACCAGTTGAATCCCACCACTGTTGCCAGCCCCTTCTCCTCATATCTTGCATCTTTCCCATCATTGGGGGGGGTCTTTTCCCAAGGAATCTTCTCTTCTCCTTAGGTGGCCAAAATATTTGAGCTTGAATTTCAGGATCTGTCCTTCCAAGGAACAGAGTTGACTTCCTGTAGGAGGGATTGATTTCCTCTCCTTGCAATCCAAGGAGACTCTCAAGAGTGTTCTCCAATACCACAATTTGAAAAAGAACTTTGCTTCCTTCCACAAATCCAGAAGAAAAAAAAAAAAAGGTCTACCCTTCTGTCTCCCCTCAAAAAAATAGCGGGCCTTTTCGGTAACATATTCTCCAGATCCAATTCTATTGGAATGCTTGAATCCGTGGTGCGTTTCAAGTATTCTTACTGCCGGTTTGGTGGGCGTGCCTTGGTGGGCACGCTTGGTGCGTGTGCACACCAAACACGCCCTTTGTGCAGGTGCAGAGGCATTTGGAGTCACCTCCTGCACTCTCGCACTCTCTCTGACTCTTCAGCAGCTGCTGCGCAACAATGGCTGTGCCACACAAAGCAGCTCTGCTTCAAAAGCGGGACATGGTGGGCCCAACAGCAGAGCAGTGGAGAGAACTGGTTCGCTCTCCACTGCTCATCGCTGCTACCAGCTCAACAGAACCGGGCCAAACTGGTAGAATACTACCACCACTGGCTTGAATCCATGTGTAGAAGAATAGTGGGCTTCTCAGAGTGGGGAACTGTTGAAACGAAGAACATTTCTTGGTCCTCCAAGATCTCCTAATCCAGAACCAAGCACTGGGGATAGGACTCGGCCATCTAATTATACATACATACATACATACATACATACATACATATTTAATGGACCAGTTTTTGGTAAGAGAAACGAAGATTAGAAGCTCTGAAAAGGCATTTGAAATACAAAATAGAAGGGGCATCAAAGTAATAAATATTAGGACTAAGGAGTCAAACAGCTAACAATTTGCTGCTCTTATGTGACTTCTTGAAGTGGAAAAAAAAAAGAAAGAAAGATCTTAGGTGGTTTTCAGAAGCTGAATTTCTACTCAGTGGGGCAGGGTTTTCTGGTGTTGGGAGCAAAACGTTTTATTTTTGTTTGTTTTTTTAAATGTGGGGAAACAAAGAAGAGCCTGACATTATGAACAGGTGGCTTATGAGCCCAGACGATCCTTTTATTCACCTGCGGTTCCTAAAGTGATGGACCGCAGCTTTGATGGGCAGCCAGGAGAAGCCCGGGGATGAGTTGCCATGCCTTCTGTTGGGCCAGGCTGCTCAATTAATATCCTTTGGCTGGAGATGGTGGCTAGGATCCAGTTGACTTGAGACCATCATCCGAGTGGCAAGTGGATAGGAAAACACAGGAATTTTTATATAAAGGGGGTGAACTGTGTCTATTGACCTGTGCAGGCACTTGGTGAACTTGGCTCTGATGACCCAAAGGGCACAAAGGCAACACAGTCAGATAATCAGTAGAAGTCCCTTTATTAGCTCCAACTTTACCCCCAATGTCCTGGTTACCTTCTGGCTGGAGAAAAACTCTCCCAGGAACAGCCTTTGGCTGCAAAGAGTCAAGTCCAAAACATGGTCAACAAAAACTGTAACGATAAGTCCAATGAGGTAGTTATCCGGCAGGGCAGGAGCAAGGAGACATGAAGGCACAGCAAAACTCACACGATTGGGAAGATGCCAGGACACAGATAACCGAAGTCAACACTAGATAAACTCACATTTGTTTCCAGCAGATGCCGCACTCAGCATGCATCTCTTTTAAACTCTCTTCCTAGGTGTGGCTAATGAAGGGAATCAGGGCCCTTTCCTCCCCCGTAAGCCATGCAACCCACCTTGCTCTCTTCTCCGGAGAAGAGTAGTGACAGCTTCACTACTGTCAGATTCAGCACATAACTCCCAGATGGCCCTAGCCCCATCTCTGTCTTGGATGCAGGACCCTCCTCTGAGTCCTCCCCAGATTCCTGGAGAGGCTCATGCTCCTCCCCACTGTCTGACTCTGCTGCCATCTCCGCAGGCTGCTGACAGACCATAACAACCAGAAGAAATTTTGGGCTCCATTGTGGTCATATGTCAAGGACTTACCTGTACAATACGGGCAATCCCCAAGCTAAGGACATCTGAGGTATGGAAAGCTCATATTTATGAACAGGCTCTTAAAAATGGATAGATGGTACTCTCCTTCCTCGAGCCATGAACTGCTGAAGCTGTGCAATCTTTTTATGAACTTTTGAAGCCGGGGGGCTTTGAAGACACAACTTGTTTTCAGCAGTTCATGAAAACATTGTTTGGCTCTGGGAGTTGGGCCACTGGAGGATGGAGAGTGCTAGCCACCATTTTTAGAAATAGCGGTTCAGTTTCTAAGCAGTGGTGGGATTCAAAAGTTTTTTTTACTACCGGTTCTCTGGGCGTGGTTTGGTGGGCATGGCAGGCGAAGGATACTGTAAAATCTCTAGTCAGTGGTGGGATTTGCCGGTT
Organism: Hydrophis major; assembly: GCA_033807585.1. Lineage (NCBI taxonomy): Eukaryota > Metazoa > Chordata > Lepidosauria > Squamata > Elapidae > Hydrophis > Hydrophis major. The sequence continues at coordinate 10,862,191 of CM066339.1, forward strand.
CTCTGAACCACTCAAAATTTCCACTACCGGTTCTCCAGAACTGATCAGAACCTGCTGAATACCACCTCTGTTTCTAAGTACGGAATCCACAGTATGTAGAAATTGGAGTTAAAGAGCGAATTAGGAATGGGACTTGATTCAGGGCTTCAAAAAATTTAGCAAAGGGTTCTCTGCCCAGTTGCTGGGTAGGCATGGCCCTAGCGGATGTGGCCTAGTCGGTCTCCTGCACCATGGGGGTGGGGCGTTTTTGCCTTCCCTGGGCTCCTGAGGCTTTCTTCAAGCCTCCGGGAGGGTGAAAACAGCTTCCCCAGGCTCTGGAAGCTCTCTGGAGGCCGGAAACGGGCCATTTCTGGCCTCCTTGAACTTCCAGGAGGCCTGTTTTTCAACCTCCCTGAGCCTCCGTACACATCCTTCACTCACCTGCATCCAAAACAGGCCACATGGGGACTCCTGGGAGGGGTGAACGGGGCCAGCCAGGAGTGGGATTCGCCAGAACTGACTGTTATCATTCTAAGCAGTTCGGAGAACCGGTTGTTAGAAGAAATTCCTGGCCTAATCCTGTAAGGAAGGCAGGAAGGAAACATTCTGGTGTTGCTTACAGAAACTGCCTCTCCGTTAACTCTTATTACATTCTTGGCAGGACTAGACTTCCTGTCTCAGGAACTTCCCTGGAGTTTTTTTCCCTCCTTTGCTGGTACTTTGCTTGTGTGGAGTGACCATTCAAAGTTACAATGGCACTGAAAAAAGTGACTTATGACCATTTTTCACACTTACGACTGTTGCAGTATCCCCACAGTCATGAGAGGCCAGGCGAGGAGATGTGTGCCTCGATGTGAGTGATGTTGAGTTGGTCATGCCCAGCCAATTACATGACCACCAAGCCACGCCAAAGTCACGCCCACAGAACCAGTTGTTAAAAAAATTGAATCCCACCCCTGGTTTAAACACACACATATATACATTCTATATATACACACACATATGCACACATATGTATATACCACCATCATCATCATTTTAGCCATTGTATACACACTGCAGGTTGAAGGCCTCTTCCACATGTTTCCAACCATGTTTGCTTTGTGTGTACGCATGTATATTGGTATGTGGAAGGAATAGACCATAATCTGCCACGCTGGTCCAATGCAGGTTGGCAAATGTGATCAGTGTTAGTCTGGGGTATCCATTATAGCCTGTTTGCCTTGGGAGACCCTTCTGGATATATATATACATGTCTGATGACATAACCCACAATTTCATTTATCCACACAAGTCCCTTCGCCTTGTCAAGGCCCTGATCATAGAAAGGCACACCCACACAAGCACACCCACTCACTCATATATTAATCACTGTCCATTTTGAATACATAGCGGAAGGAGGAAACTTCAGAGTTCACAAGGTTGATACTATAGGGAACAAAGCTGTGACTGAATCTAGATGTTTCTGCTTCGGTGGAATGGGACAACTTGCCATGGCCAACTCATCATGGCCAGCTCGCCACGGACAACTCACCACAGGGCAGCTCACTCTGGGACAATTCGGCAATTCAATTTAATTATTTAAAATATTTTAAAATAAATTTTAATTTTTGTCATTCACATTTCAACCTGCATCCTTTCATGATTGATTCTATTCCACTATTCCACTATTCCTTCAATATTAGTGTAATTCTTGTTACACAACAAGTGATCCTACGGTGAGTTGGCCATGGAAAGGAGCCACTTGGTCGTGGTGAGTTGGCCACGGAAAATTGTCACAAACTCCTGCTTCGGATACCATGAAGCCTCCTCCCAGAAGATAACAAGGAAACCTGGTCACGGAGAGGATATGTAGCATCCCTTACGAATCTGCCAATCCTACTCAAGCAACAGTTCTGATTGACAAACCCAACTGAAGCAGGCCCGGTCAAGACAATGCAATCTCTGAACGCAAAACTTCATTGATTACATCATTTTGGCACTGATGAGGGCAAAACCAAATCTAGCTAATTCCCGTGCAAAATTAGCTTTTAATGATCTTTTAAAAAAATTCTTAACAGAACGATTCCTTTGCCGAAAGGGGAAGTATTGTTCGCCTGCAGAAAATTGGAAGAAATTTGATCATGGCCAAGCATGCAATATCCATATATTAGTAGACAAAATAGGGCTTCTGTTGCCCTTTAAAGAATCATTATATATGGCCTGTTGCCTTCTAAATTTTCTAAATAAGGGAGAGAGTGGCCCACTTATTTCCTATGAATTCTGTGGGGCTACCTCAACCTGAGCCCCTCTTTAAATGTCTATTCTCAGTCCTCCAGGTCATGGTTGTCTCACAGGTGCTTTTTTTTCAAGAGGCAATTGGACTTTCTGGGGGTTTTCTGAAAGTATTTCACTTTCACTTCATCCAAGAAGCTTCTGCTCTGACTGGATGGTGGGGAATGGAAGGATTTATATTCTTTGCAGACCAACTGGTCATTTGCACTCTTTTAGGGAGTGGTTGAGGCCACTTGGAGGTTTATCTGTGTCCTCAGGATTACCTGAGTGGTGCAAATGGTTCCTGTAGTCTGCAATTTTTGAACACAGATAAACCTCCACGTGGCCTCAACCACTCCCTAAAAGAGTACAAATGACCAGTTGGTCTGCAAAGAATATAAATCCTTCCATTCATATATTAATTTTATGATCTCACTGCTAATCATTGTATTGTTTCGGTATGTTAATAATACCGTCATTCATTCTCTAATTTTCCAATTCATGCTTGGTTCTTATAATTTCCAATCAGTTTTTTGAAAATGAGCTGCAAATGTAGGTACTATTGGGTGAAGTCTTGGCTTTGTTAATTGTCAGAATAATTAGCTTCAGGGAAAACATTGGTGGGGCTTGTGTTTTTCTGCACGGTGGTTTTGATGGGTTTCGGCAAACTGTTTCATATTCTTCAACGTGGAGATGTTTCTTCCAGTTTGTCTTAGAAATAGACAACCTGACTGCTTCCTAAAAAGATATTGCTGTTTGAAAAAAAACAAAAACAGACCTCGGTATGCAAATGTGTAATATTTTTCTTTCACCGGGGGAAGAAGATTGAAAACTCAGGTTTGCTAATCTAGTGGAGCAGGCAAGGGAATATAAATATCAAACGTGCAAAGATTTGCAGTGGAGCATTCAGCGAGGGAAGCCAAAACCAGCATGAAACAGGAATAGCAATTGGAGCCCAGCCTAGATGGTTAAGGATGGCCGACTTTTCAAACACTTTGCTAAAGTTAGCTCCGGATGCCCTGAAGCTGTGAAGTCTATGCCAAGACGTGGTCCCTTGCACAGCTTCAACAACTAACAGAATAAGAATAGCAGAATTGGAGGGGACCTCAGTGGTCTTCTAATCCATTCCCTTGCTGAAGCAGGAGACCCTACACCATTCTGGACAAATAGTTGACCATTGTCTTCTTTAAAACCTCCAGTGATGGTGCATGCACAACTTCTGGAGGCCATCCATTCCACTGGTTTAATTGTTCTCACTGTGGGGTCCTTTGTACTCCCTGAGCTTGGCTGTTTTCTTGCAGATCCTTCCTTCTAGCACTGATGATGTTCCCTAGTTAGGTAATGAAACGTCTGCAGGAAAACCACTAAGCTCCATGAGCACAGTTCAACTCTGAGCTACCAATATGATCTTCTAATAGACTACAGACTTTTTCTGGGTCTCCTGTTTTTTTTTGTTTTAAGTATTTTTATTGTGCATTTTCCTTTGTTTTACAATTTCACTTTCAATTTTGCAACAACGATATGCTGGTAGTATCAGCACCTTTTTAAAATATACATGATGTTACACATCCTAGTTATGACAATTTTTCTCTTTTTTATATAGTCCATAGAAAAAAAGAATAAAAACTTGATATTATACAACATAATATCTATTGCATCCATGGTTATAACATACTTCTGTATACATTTATCACTCTATATATTTTGATTTGCAATTATATACAATCTAGTGCCAATATTGCTTACAATACATATCCTTCTATATAGCTTTATACCTGTATTTGTTTCTAACCTGTTGATCCTCGTTTGTCATCCGTTTTTTAATCTTTGCACCTATTGTTTAGCCAATTGTACCATAGATCCCATATTAGGTAATACTCTGTTTCTCCTTTGTCTTTAACTTCCATTGTTAACCTGTCCATTTTGGTGCATTCTAATGTTTTCTTTATTACCATTTCCTCTGTGGGTATACTTCCATTTTTCCAATTTTGTGCATACATAATTCTAGCCGCTGTTATTAGATGTAGCATTCCTCATCAGTCACTTTTGCTATCTTTGGCCCCAAGACGGAGTATATGGAATTTGACATATTTTTAAACTACAGCCATCAAAGGCAACTGAAAACAATCATTGAAGAATTCTGGTGAACCATTGCCAAAATTGTCCCCCCCCCCCCCAAAAAAAAAGGAGTACAAATAATAGCCCTCTTTCTCATTTTCAGGTTGGAAATGAGTTGCCATCCAGACAACCTGCAGCGACACAGAAAACATTGGAGCAAATCCTTCTTTTAGAAGGAAGAGAATCCGGGTATTTTGGTTGAATGTCATCAGCCTAAACTGAGTGAATCACCGTTTGCGGGTTTTTGGTAAGTCACCCACGTTTCGTCTCGGGTTTGTGGGTTTTTTTCCAGACCTTTCCATGACAATGATGTTGAAGATAAAAGATAAAAGGCAATGTTTGATGCGAGGACTCTTGTGTGATTTACACCTTTCTTCCTTTCCTGTTGGTGAGAATCTATCGTGTTTGGATTCCTTGTATTGGATTGTGGCTTTTGGACATGCCAAATAGGAAGTCTGGTCTTTGTGTCTCCCACTCTAAAGTGCTGTCAGGCATTTTTGGCTTATCATTCAGTGTGGATTAATGGTGCAAGGAGTGAGGAGCCCGTGCATAGCTGGAAGACCGAATTGTTTCCATAGCAATAGCCATAGCACTTAGACTTATATACCACTTCACAGTGCTTTACAGCCCTCTCTAAGTGGTTTACAGAGTCAGCCTCTTATCCTCAACAATCTGGCTCCTCATCTTACCAACCTTGGAAGGAGGGAAGGCTGAGTCAACTTGAGCTGGTCAGGATCGAAGTGCTGACAGTGGGCAGAGTAAGCCTGCAATACTGCATTCTAACAGGAAGGAAGGAAGGAAGGAAGGAAGGAAGGAAGGGGAAAAGGAAGAGGAATAGCAATAGCAACAGCACTTAGACTCATATACCGCTTTAGAGTGCTTTTCCAGCCCTCTCTAAGCGGTTTACAGAGTCAGCCTCTTGCCTCCAACAATCCGGGTTCTCATTTGACCGACCTTGGAAGGATGGAAGGCTGAGTCAACCTTGAGCCTGTCTGTATCGAACTGCCAAACTGCAGCCAGCAGTCAGCAGAAGTCCCTGTGTCAGCAGCTCATACCTCTTTGTGCACTTCAGGGTTTGTGGTTTCAGCCATTGTTCTGCGTCCTTTCCCACTATGTGGACTGGCGGGGTGGGGTGGCTGACATGCACACAGCTCCATTGGCACAAGCGGTGTGCACACATATCTGCCAATAATGCCAATGGGGCACGCACACAGATGCTCGTCCACCACTTGCACAAGTAGGGATGCATGAGAGTGCATGCACTCACCTGCCGTTTCTGTGGTCCGGTTGCAGATAGCTCACAGCCCACTGAAAGGCCACGGCCCAGAGGTTGGAACCCCTGGTTTAAGGTATGCCATAGTTGAGAAAAAGAAGAAAACACCCATATACAAGAAACCATTTGCACCACTCAGGTGACCCTGAGGACACAGATAAAACCTCCAAGTGGCCTCAACGACCCTCCAAAGGGATGCAAATGACCAGCTTATCTGCGAGGAGTATAAATCCTTCCATTCCCCACCATCCAATCAGAGCTGAAGAGGTTTCTTGGGTGAGAAGCGAAATATCTTCAAAAGAAAAAAACAGAAAGTCCAGTTGCCTTTGGGACAGCCATGACCTGGATGATTAAGAATCTCTACGGACTCTTTCTACACCCTAGCTACAGATATTTGCTGCCAGTGCAGAACAGCTATGTTTCTGTGTTCAAAGGAACACTGCCAAACCGTCACTCTTCTTTATCCTTGACCATTAAGCATGCAGCCTGCGAAGACAGGTTTGTTTGCTGGCTTTCTTACCTGGTAGTTACTAGGCAACTGTAGAATTTACTGCATTGGGTGACAGCTGTTGGGTAAATGCATGGAAGTCTAAATGGACAGGGAATTGCTGGGGTGGGATTGCAATTGATACCAATAGAGAGATTGGGAAGCAAGAAGGCAAAGGTCACTTCGCTGGGAGTGCCACGAGCTTTGGGGGGGTCATTTTGCTAAAGATGTTTACAATTATTTTATTCATTTCCTGCCTTGGTTCTTTTGCAAACAGCTCGAGGCGGTGAACGTATACTCCGTGCTTTCTCCTTACTTTCTGCACAACAACTTTGTGAGGTGGGTTGGGCTGAAAGAGAGGGACTGGCTCAGAGTCACCTAGCTGGCTTTGATGCTAAAATAGGACTGGAACACACCATCTCCTGGGGATTGGCCCAAACTCACCCAGCTAGATTTCATGCCTGAAGGTATAACTAGAACTCACAGTTTCCTGTTGATTGATCTAAAGTCAACCAGCTAGCTTTCGTGCCTGAAGGTGGAACTAGAACTCACAGTCTCCTGATGATTGACCTATAGTCAACCAGCTAGCTTTCGTGCCTGAAGGTGGAACTAGAACTCACAGTCTCCTGTTGATTGACCTAAAGTCAACCAGCTAGCTTTCGTGCCTGAAGGTGGAACTAGAACTCACAGTCTCCTGATGATTGACCTATAGTCAACCAGCTAGCTTTCGTGCCTGAAGGTGGAACTAGAACTCACAGTCTCCTGTTGATTGACCTAAAGTCAACCAGCTAGCTTTCATGCCTGAAGGTGGAACTAGAACTCACAGTCTCCTGATGATTGACCTATAGTCAACCAGCTAGCTTTCGTGCCTGAAGGTGGAACTAGAACTCACAGTTTCCTGTTGATTGACCTAAAGTCAACCAGCTAGCTTTCGTGCCTGAAGGTGGAACTAGAACTCACAGTCTCCTGATGATTGACCTATAATCAACCAGCTAGCTTTCGTGCCTGAAGGTGGAACTAGAACTCACCATCTCCTGATGATTGACCTATAGTCAACCAACTAACTTTCATGCCTAAGATGGGACTAAAACTCACCATCTCCTGGTGACTGACTCATAGGTACCCAGCCATCTTTCATGACCAAAACAGAACTAGAACTCACAATCTTCCACTTTCTAGCCTGGTGCCTTAATCAGTAGACCAAATGGACTGTAAAGATCATGAAGTAAGTTTTCTATGGTTGCTTTGGTTCTTCTCTGCCCGTTCTCTACTCTACAGCTGTCCTGCCTTGCATGAGCCCTAAGGATGTCTCGTGAGGATTGGGGGCTTTCCAGTTGTTGGATCCACAAATTTATACTACCTGTTCTTTGGGTGTGGCTTGGTGGGCGTGGCAGGGGAAGGATACTGCAAAATCCCCTTCCCTCCCCACCCCACTAACCTGCTTTCCAGCTCCGTTCTCCTGTGCAGGGCAACCAAAGAAGACCCAGCCAATCAGTTGGGACTCAATGGGAGGCAAAGAAGAGGTGGGGGCAGGGCCAGTCAGAGGTGGGATTTGCCGGTTCTCCGGACTACTCAAAATTTCTGCTACCGGTTCTCCACAACCGGTCAGAACCGGCTGAATACCACCTCTGAAAGCAGGGCTGTATCAGTCCCTAGGAAATAGGAATGTGGAGCTCCTTTCCCTAGGATGTAGCAGAAAGTTAGCCCCGAACCCACTGAGAGAGTAGAGAAATAGTAGACGTGGATAGTTTCATTTGACCTTTAATAATACTTTGCAAAACCTTCAACAAGAACGCTCAAGCAAAAAGACATCACATTTCAAAATTGCCGTGCGTGTTTGAAGGCCATGTTTATGGAAGACTGTCTTTGGCTTCCGCAAAATTGTGAAGAGGAGCAGATGTGTGGTGTGTTTGCATTAGCACCTCCAGTAAATATTTGGTCCATTCAGTCGAGTGTTTTTAAGGGAATCTACAACGTGAGCAACCTGCAAACATTTCCCCCTCCCTTAATGTTTACACATGCTGTTTTTCACCAGGTTTTTATCGAACACGGAGTTGGAACTTTTTGTGAGATGATGTTTAACTAGGCGCACCTTTTGAGCAACGCTGTTTCTGAAGTTGGGAAAAACACACCACCCTAAAATTACTCAGCTGAATAGGAGGTGTCACTTTATCACATCTGGATTTATAGCAGGGGAGTTGTGGCAGAGAGTTTTCTGCAGTGGGCTGTGAGGATAACCTTGGGAGACAGGAGGAAGAGCTACAGCCCAGACTACACACTACCTTATGGAACCATCATTGTCCAGTTATTTCAGCCCGTCCCATCCATTCAGGCAGGGAAGACCTGTTTTCATTCTTTTAACAATTTTATTGTACACCAACCAGAGTTCCTCTTTGTGGGAGAAGGGCAGTTCTTCAATCAGATGACAGACAGACAGACCAATGATACAAATGGCTAGAGATAGATATGGATTTATGTAGATAGATGACAGAGAAAGATGGATGGAGATAAATAAAGAGAGAAATAGAAAAGGAAATGGATGGAGAGGATGGGTGGGTAGGTAGGTAGGTAGGTAGGTAGATAGAGAGAGAGAGAGAGAGATAGGAGAGATAGATAGATAGATAGATAGATAGATAGATAGATAGATAGATAGATAGATAGATAGATAGATAAACGATATTGCTAGAGATAGATATGGATGTAATTTATGTAGATAGATGACAGAAAATGAGTGGAGATAGATCAAGAGATAGAGAAATAGAACAAGAAATGGATGGAGATAGATAAAGAAATAGATGGAGGGATGGACAGATAGACAGACAGACAGATGATGCATATGATATGGCTAGAGATTGAAAGAGACAGCAGAGAGAGAGAGAGAGAGAGAGATGCAGATAAATAGATAGAGAAATAGAGAGATGGATGGAGATGACAGGCAGGCAGGCAGGCAGGCAGGCAGATGAGACATTTGAATCCAAAGCAGGAATGAGGATGGAGAAAGCACCTCAGATGGGACCCTCCCTCGTTCCCTGAAACATAAAAATAGAGGGGGGAGTGTTTTTCAGGATTTCCAGATTCTTATTACTGTAACCTTACACTAAAAGTAGCATTGTAGCATTGACGGGTTCTAGTCTGGACTTAGGGCTATACATTCTGTGTCCCCCTATCAGTCAACTTCTTCATCAGGCCCCATAAAATGTATGATGAATCTTTGAATGACGGCATCAACCTATATATCAGCAGAGTTGATGCCCCCATTTCCTTTCCGAACAAAGTGGTGCGATCGCCTGATGCAACCTTTTGACAAGCTTAAGCCAAATATCCTATGTCAGATCTTCATTAAGAGCCTTGACAAGAGACATTCGTTCAGAGAGAGGAAGCATCTGTGAGCAAATGGCATTGCAGACCTGAGATTTAATAAAACCGAGACTAATTCGGTTTGTACCAAATTTACCTAACTTTAATTCTAGAGGGGAGAAGATGCAAAGTGAGCGTTTGACTCTTTGCCCATCATTCCAGGTAGTCCAGACAGGAAACAAGGAAAAAGTTGAGCTAATTCTATTTTATTGTTAAGGCTACGTTAACAGAACCTTTGCAAGTGCAATTCTCACACCGTCATCTTTACAAGCAATAACTTAGGGGGAGCCTCTTCTGAGCCTCTTTGCTCCATCCCCTAGTCAACTATGCGCTATGTTACCCCTTATCTGACTGATATTTCTTTCCTGGTCTCCCAAAGTCAGTCTCATACATATTTACAGTATTTGTCAATCTTGGCAACTTCCAGGGAATGTGGACTTCAACTCCCAGAATTCTCATCCATGACCATGTTGGCTGTGGAATTTTGGGAGTTGAAGTCCACACACCCGGAAATGGCTGTGGTAGGGTAAATAGTACATTAAGTGGTTGGTTACTTGTCACATTGTGTTTGTAGTTCTTGTTGGTTGCCCTTAAAAGACGTCTGTACTTGGGCATGTTGACTGTGACAAACTTTGAAATGGAAAGATACTTTTCAAATCAGTTGCCTGGAAGTCAATTTTCTGCACGTAACTCAACATCGATGGCCTGGTTTCCAACTAGACCCAATTCCTTACTAGAGAGAAATCAGGTTGGTTGAGCAGCTGAAGGAGGTGGGGTTTGGAGAAGGGGGGCCTGTGCTTCATCTGCATGGCGTTGCTTGTTTGTTCCCCCCCACCTCCAAGTTTAATAACCAAGTTATTAAAAATTCATATGCCTGGCTCTCTTGCTGATATGTTTTTTTCATTGTGAAAGCTGCCAACGTGATTAATAATTGAGGGCAATTAAAAACAGGTATGTTAAAACCACGTGATTTTAATAGGTTGGTTTTGTTGGTATAACAAATGCTTTGTTGGTTGTATTGGATGGCTTTTGTGCCTAAGGTGGGACTAGAACTCACAGTCTTCTGGTGATTGATCTAAATTCACACAGTTGACTTTCATGCCTAAGGTGGGACTAGAACTCACAGTCTCCTGCTGATTGACCTAAACTCACACTGTTGGCTTTCATGCCTAAGGTGAAACTGGAATTCACCTTTGGACCAAGTCACCCAGCCAGCTTTCATGCCTAAGGTGGGACTAGAACTCACAGTCTTCTGGTGATTGACCTAAACTCACACTGTTGGCTTTCATGCCTAAGGTGAAACTGGAATTCACCTTCAGACCAAGTCACTCAGCTGGCTTTCATGCCTAGGGTGGAACTAGAACTCACTATCACCTGCTTTTAAGCCTGGTGCCTTAACTACTAGACCAAACTGGCTCACTTTTGTATAGCATTTGCAATCCAAAGGAAAAATCCTACTAGGAACTGCTTTAAGGGATCACAAACTTGATGCCTTTTCCTTCTACATCTATATAAAAAGAATATAATTATCTAGAGGTCTGATTTCTTCCAATCTGCTGGGATCGCATACAACCAGATCCTTTTTCTGTGCACAATGTTGGTTTGTATGGAATCTGTTTGAGCAGTTGTGTGGATATATGGTATTCCCTATCACATGGATCTGATAAAATTAGCCATTGTTCCAATTGTGTCACTCTTTCTGCTTTGGCCTTCCCAACTGTGACAGTGTCTCCATGTTACTTTTCCCAACAACAAAAAAAAAAGTTTAGTTGCCAAGCGAATTTTGGGAGTGGACTCCCCAACAGGTTCTGTTGGCATCTCTGCAGCTTCCTAAAGTTATCCATCAATGCAAAAAGGAAGCTGAACCATTTGGAAGGCCAGGATACATCTCCCCATCCCCCAGGGTTCTTTGGATAGGCACTCCATCCCATAATTTCCATACTTAGTGGTGGCTCAGGCAGTCTCTTTTCTATGATATGACTTAGACTTAGAATAACTTTACTGTCACTTTGTATGTACACTAATCGGCACACATTAAAATGAAATTATGTTGCACGCAGCTCTCAAAGGGTCTCCACCTCTAATATAAACATATACATGACAAGATAAACAAACAAACAAATAAATAAATACAAAATTATGCATGTACCCACATATATGACACAGAGAAACAACACAGTCTAGTTTGGATGTATAGATGTACCTGGTGAGAGTACATGGTACATGGTGAGAGAAACCAATCTTGCAAGTTTACCAGTCAGGTGACATAGGGAGCAAAGCTGTTCCAGAATCTGGCAGTCCTGCTAGAAATACTTTGAAACCTCCTCCTGGAGGGGAACAACAGAAACAGACCATAAAGTGGGTGTGTGGAGTCTCTAACAATGCTTTGCGCTCTAAGCACACAGCAATAGCAATAGCACTTGGACTTATATACCACTTTATAGTGCTTTTACAGCCCTCTCTAAGCAGTTTACAGAGTCAGCCTCTTTTCCCCAACCATTTGGCTCCTCATTTTACCCACCTCGGAAGGAGGGAAGGCTGAGTCAACCTTGAGCCTGGTGGGATTCGAACTGCCAAATTGCAGGCAGCTGGCAGTCAGCAGAAGTAGCCTGCAGTACTGCCCTCTAACCACTGCACCACTGGTGGCTCTATAGTGCTTACAAGCAGCCTCCTGAATAATGGGAAGCAAGCTTCCTATGATTTTCTCCACTGTCCTCACCACTCTCTGTAGGGACTTTCTATCGGAGGCACTGCTGCCATCAATCCAAACAGGGATACAGTTTGTTAAAGCGCTCTCAATCATGCCCCTGTAAAAAGTGGCCAGGTCAGAAGGAGAAAGAGGTGCTCTCCTCACCCGACGTAGGAAATGCAGGCGCTGATTTGCACGCTTCACGCAGGATGACATGTGGAGAAACCAATTCAGATTGTTGGTGATCTGCACCCCCAGATACTTAATACTGTTGACCACCTCCACAGCTGCATCCTGCTGATCCTAAGTGGAGTATGATCAGGCCGGTCGATGTGATATCTGGGGTCCTTGTTGTTCTCTGAGATTGGTTGGGGTTGGTTTTTTTTGCAGACGTTTCATGACCCAACTAGGCAACATGATCAGTGCTAGAAGGGAATGGGGTTTGCAGAGAGGAAGAGGAGGAGGAGGAAGAAGAAGAATGACTGTGGGGACATTGGTGTTCTTAGAACTTGGTGGGGTTTTTTGCAGACATTTCATGACCCAACTAGGCAATATGATCAGTGCTAGAAGGGAATGGGGTTTCCAGAGAGGAGGAGGAGGAGGAGGAGGAGGAGGAGGAGGAGGAGGAGGAGGAGGAGGAGGAGGAGGAGGAGGAGGAGGAGGAGGAGGAGGAAGAATGACTTGGGGACATTGGTGTTCTTAGAACTTGGTGGAGTTTTTTGCAGACATTTCATGACCCAACTAGGCAATATGATCAGTGCTAGAAGGGAATGGGATTTGCAGAGAGGAGGAGGAGGAGGAGGAGGAGGAAGAAGAAGAAGAATGACTTGGGGACATTGGTGTTCTTAGAACTTGGTGGGGTTTTTTGCAGACATTTCATGACCCAACTAGGCAATATGATCAGTGCTAGAAGGGAATGGGGTTTGCAGAGAGGAAGAGGAGGAGGAGGAGGAGGAGGAGGAGGAGGAGGAGGAGGAGGAGGAGGAGGAGGAAGAATGACTGTGGGGACATTGGTGTTCTTAGAACTTGGTGGGGTTTTTTGCAGACATTTCATGACCCAACTAGGCAATATGATCAGTGCTAGAAGGGAATGGGGTTTTACTCTCTGTTTATAGACAAGTGGCTTCCCCGTCACTGTCAATGGGAGTGTTGGTTTCTTTCTTGGTAGTTCCTTGAAAGAATGAAGTCTTACGTGACCTATTTATTGATCTCTAGTCCTGGGAGTAATTTAATTTTTGAGTGGCAAATTCTAAATGGGCTCTTTCCCCATTTGGATCTGGACCCGGGAGCTCAAAATTCAGAGGGACAGAAGTGGCGGAAGTAAATTTTGACCTTTCGTGGCCTTTCTGCTGCGTTGTTTGCTTAAGGAGGGTAATTGAGTTTGGCTGTGATTACAGCAGGTAACCAGATTGCAGTGTTAATGTTGCCTGCACAGCAGGAAATGAGAACATCGATTTTGTTTTCTTTTTTTAATCATTAGCCTGTGAGCTGATGCTGGAATAGGCAAATTTTGAAATCTCTTTGCTTCTCAATTTTTTTCCCCAGGCTTGAAGCTTCTCTTCTGGGAAGAAGAGACTGATAAAGAGTTTTGCAAGAGATGTTATTTCAACAGGTAAAATATAAGCTCTCCGATAGAAAGTAGGACTCTCCTTCTAGACCTCAAAAAAGTCAAGAGATAGTTGGTGTGAACCATAGGTGGTATTCAGCCAGTTCTGACCAGTTCTGGAGAACCGGTAGCAGAAATGTTAAGTAGTGGGGAGAACTGGCCAATCCCACCGCTGACTGGAGATTTTACAGTATCCTTCCCCTGCCATGCCCACCAAGCCACGCCCACAGAACCGGTAGTTTTAAAAAATCAGTATTCATATGGCTAGTGTCCTGTCAGTGTGTGAGAGAGTTGAGGGCTGTTTGGAAACTGAAATGGTATTTGCTGTGTGAGCAAGAAGGAGACAGCAAGAAGCCTGGGCGTGGCTTAGCTCAACTGTTCTGTATTAAAGCTACTTGGTGCAGTGAAACCGAAACTGAACCTCCTCTCCTCTGCTTGGGTTTTGCATTGGGAACAGATTTCTTTTCAGGTGGGGAGGGGGAATAGAACTCCTTAGCATCAGAGCCTGTTAATAATAATAATATAGGAAATTCTAATGCTGTGATGGTAATTTTGAAAAACCCTTTCTTAGTGAGCACCTAGAAGGAACATACGTGCTGAATTTCAAGTTTGTAGGCTTTACGGTCCTGGAGATTTTATGATGATGCGTGAGTGGCATTTTGCATATATTTTTCTTTAATAAACAGAAAAAACTCAATCTCTATATGAACAGCGTCTGAGTACAGTCAGTTCTGAACAACAAGACGATAAGCATAATCATCATCATAATATACATATCATTGATAATAATCACATAATAATAGTAACCTTGGCTTATCCACACTAGAAAGCTTTCCTTCCATAATTAATCATTCTCTTAATCTCTTTGATTTCTAATCTCTGTTTCTGTTAGTTAATCATTGGTAAAACAAAGTATTCATATTTTAACAAAGTTAAAAAGTATTCAGTTTCTTCCTTCTCCTTTATTTTTATGCAACTTTAAGAATTAATAAATCAGCACCCATACGGGTTTAAGAAGAGGGCAAAAACTAACGAAAGGAACCAGCAAAGCTACTAATCTGGCAGTTTCTATCAGCTGTACTTCACCAACCAGCAAATCTGAATTTTGGCCAGATTCCTAAATCTACTACAATAGGGATATATATATACAGGAGAGTGATCTCATTTTCCTTGACTGGCTGTTCTCTAGTCCTTCTATTTCAGGATCTTATAGGCAATGGCTGTGCAAGATTTATGATACTGCAGTACAGCAGGAAAGAAAAGCATTTCTGCCTCTTTATCCAGCTTGCAACAATTAAAAAAAAGCTCAAATTTAAACATTGGCTAAGAGTTGACAAACCCCTTGATGTCACATCATCCATCAAGGTTGATGCAATTGGTTTCAAAAAAACAACAACATACAAAACTTCATTTTGAGTGACTGTTCTGTCTAGTTCACCAACTGCAGACACAGTTCCTTTGTAGGCATCAACCATAGATACCAGCAACTGGAATTACAGTATGTCAAAATGCCCACGTCCTTAAACATGTTCAAGAGGCAAGAAGATATGCCAACATTTCAGGAACTTTGTTGTGGATCCACTTTGATCATTCCTAACTATCTACAGTATCTGTCTGACTTTGTCCACCTTCTTTCTTTCTTTCTTTCTTTCTTTCTTTCTTTCTTTCTATCTATCTATCTATCTATCTATCTATCTAATCATTTATATCTACCTACATACATAGGTATCTTTATCTATCTACCAATCATCTGTCAACATTATCTATCATCTATTGTCCATCCTATCTATTGTCCACCCTGTATACATGCATGCATGCATACATACATGTATACATTTGCCCATTTGATCATCTATACAGCCATTGATCTACCTACCATCCATCCATCCATCCCTATAGCCACTGTAATGCTAGAAAATCTGAAAGCAAAACTATTTTATAAAGAAGATCATGCTGAGAAACTGGCCAAGTCTGCTGAGAGGATAGACACTTTGCTATTCTCTCCTTCTTCTTCCTGTGCCTGAAACAGCTGAGAAATCTTTGTGCCTTCATCCTTATGGGCAGCATGGTCTTCAGAGTATGGGCAAGAAAGCCAAGATGGTGTCCAGCATGATCAAGCTCCTCTTCCTTCCGTATCTGGGACCAGATTTCTCCTGCAACCCCCTAGTGACCAACTTCTCTTCCAAACTGTTAGATCTTTCGTGATTCTTGCTGGTCTCCTACGTCTTAATGAAATAAGAGCTTTTCAGTAACAAGATCCAGAACTCCCCAAAGGGAGATAAATCTTCTCGAGCAGACAAACGCTTGCAGGAATTGTTTTCTCCATGAAATAGAACAGTGCTCAATGATTACATACGAGAGATGCAAAGGGGAGGCGGAGGAAGTGCTATCTAATGTTGTCTTCTCTCCAATTCAATTCCAGATCCATTTAGGAGGAGGTGACATTTGCCAGGGTGGAAAGAAAAGGGGATGTTATAAGTTCTCTCTCAAACTTAGAAACAAAATGTGGGTTATGTTTGGAAGTGGAGTGTACCTTGAATTGTTGAGAAGGAATAGGACAGCCTCCTTCTTCTTTCCCAAGAAAATGAATTGTCTGGGGAAAGAGTTGTGTTGTTTTGTCATTCCCCACAAATGTATTCCCCACTCACGTTGCGTGAATCTGACTTTGGGATTATCTATGGAGATTCTCGGTCCTCCAGGGCAGGGTTGTCCCAACAGTGCTTTTTCAAGAGGCAGCTGGACTTTCTGGTTTCTCTTGTGAAGACATTTCGCTTCTCCTCCAAGAAGCTTCTTTAGCTCTGACTTTCATTGAAATCCTTCCATTCCCACCATCCAAGTCAGAGCTGAAGAAGCTTTGTGGGATGAGAAGCGAAACGTCTTCAAAGAAAAATCAGAATATCTAGTTGCCTCTTGAAAAAAAGCACCTTTGAGACAACTTTGGGATTGAAGAAATCCATTTCTAAATACAAAAACATTGGTCATCCCAAAAACCTTGTTTTTGCAAAAGCCATTCCTTTTTAAAAAAAAACAAAAAAAAAAAAAGAGCTACTCTTTATCCTTTGGACTGTCTCTTTTCTGTTCCTCATCCCAGTTTGGTCTGATCTTTTTTACCACACAGATGTGGCTGAAAATAGACAGCTCCGCTTGGTTTGTGCTCCCAAATTAAACTCTGGCAGGTTTTAAATGTTGGTTGTTTGCTCCATCAAGCATGTACGTCTCTCTTTCATTTGTCTTCCAGCACTTTGGAAGAAGAAGAAGACACAGAGTCTTGCCTTCTTTTTTTCTTCTCTATCCTAATGGTATCCGTTATTGCAAAGGTTCTCAGTACAAACAAATAGGAAGCAAACCCCAAAACAAAACACACAAAACGATAAGACGGAAGCTGGTTCAGCACCAAAGGGAAGAGTGGAGAAAGAAGGTTGCTCTCCGTGGTGCTGAAGTTCCTTAAAACACAATTAACGAATGGCACATTCCGTGTTGGAGCTATCCGTGTTGATGAAGGCACCACATGTCCTTGAAAACATAGTGTTAGATGCCTTGTCAAGTTCCCTCTCTCTGAGAATCCAATAAAACTGATTTAGTCGTTTAATTAGTTGGATTCACCCAAATCACCCCAGGTTTTCTTTGGAGAATATGCCTCAAAATGAACCTATGTATATGCTGAGTTTCCAGAGTGGAGATTCCCTATCCCTTCATTCCAAGACTTGCAATAGAACATAGAATTATAGCATTGGAAGGGACCACGAAGGTCTTCTAGTCCAACCCCCTGCTCAAGCAGGAGACTCTATAACCATTCTGGACAAATGGCTGTCCAATGTCTGTTCTTGAAAACCTCCAGTGATGCAGCACCCACATTTCCAGAAACAAGCCGTTCCACTGATTAATTATCCTCACTGTGAAGAAATTGTTCCTTATTTCCAGCCTTGCTCATGGTATTCAGCCATTTTGGTATTCCCCAAACCACGGGGAACATCATGTTTGTGACACCATGAACCACTCTCCTTACCTTGGTTAGAATTGCCAATGATGGGGGGGGGGAATCAGCCCAGCTTCTCTTTTTCCATTCTGTTAATTCTTCAAGGGTAATGCTATTATTTTATTTTTAAACAATTAAAACCTGACAGCCTTTGCCTTTAGTATTTTTTTTTTTTTAATCATCATCTGCGTGTGCTAGTTTGGGCAATTAAATTGGAGACAGTTGACAGGGAATGTCAGTTCTTTTTGGAGAAAACTGACTTGATCGTCTCTGTTTAGGAAAAAGGACGAGTTTTCTAAATGCTCTCTCCCTAGGCTAGATGGAACGAACCCCAGGATCAGTAATTGTCTCCTCAGTTCAGGCAAAGATTAACAACAACAAAAATCTGTCTTGTAAAAGAAAGAGAGGGTTTTTTATTATTAATGGAGACAGAAACTTGTCCAATTAAAGGATGAATTGTTGATTCAGTGTAAGAATTTAATGGATTTATTGAGTCATTTCACTGCATCACTACAGAATTAGGGAACAGCCAAATAAATACAGTTTCAAATAAACACACAGTTTTGTCTAACCAAAAGCTACTTTTTAAAGAGGCGTGCCTCTTTCTTTTCAATAGATCCTTGCTTCTTGATGTGGGTTTATAAAGGTACAGAAAGCACGTACAATATTTGACCAAATTTAAAAGGAAATGTGTGCAACTGTGAATCAAGATAGAATGGAAGGGCTGATCCTTTGCACAGCCCATGCCACAATATTTTGATTAGTTACAATAACAGCATAACAGAACTGGAAGGGACCTTAGAGGTCTTCTAGTCCAACCCACTGCTCAAGCAGGAGACCCTATACCATTCCAGAAAAGTAGCTGTCCAATCTCTTCTTAAAAACTTCCAGTGTTGGAGCATTTGCAACTTCTGGAGGCAAGGAGTTCCACTGATTAATTGTTCTGACTGTCAGGAAATTCCTCCTTAGTTCTAGGTTGCTTCTCTCCTTGATTAGTTTCCATCTGTCGCTTCTTTTCTTGCCTTCAAATGCTTTGGAGCAGGGGTCTCCAACCTTGGCAAGTTTAAGACTTGTGGACTTCAACTCCCAGAATTCCTCAGCCAGCAAATCTCGCTGAGGAATTCTGGGAGCTGAAGTCAATAAGTCTTAAAGTCGTCAAGGTTGGAGACCCCTGCTTTGGAGAATAGATTGACCTCCTCTTCTCTGGGGAAGCCCCCCAAAGATTGGAAGACTGCTATCTTCTCACCCCTAATCCTTCCTATCACTAGACTAGCCATGCCCAGTTCCTGCATCCATTCATTGTATGCTTTAGCCTCCAGTCCTCTAATGTAGGGGTCTCCAACCTTGGCAACTTTAAGACTTGTGGACTTCAACTCTCAGAATTCCTCAGCCAGCTTTGCTACAAGTCTTAAAGTTGCCAAGGTTGGAGACCCCTGCTCTACTGGATCAGACTAGACTGAATTTTAGGCATTGCAAAAAAGCGACGTTGAACTGAGGATTCCCAAACCACCATCGCCCCAATTCCTTGAGACATGTTATGAAGGACTAGATAATTTTTTAAATATTGCACCGACCAACAGCTGCAGCAGAGCTTAAAAGTTTCGACTTTTGCAAATCTCTCTCTCTGTGTGTGTGTATGTGTACGTGCTGGTGAGAATGTGTGGATTTCTCTCTCCCTGCCCTAACTCCCTCTCCAGCCCCCAGGCAACTAATATGTTGTTTCCAGGCACTTACCAGAAAGGTCAACCCCAACCAGGCAGGAAGATTAATTTAAATTTAACAGCAGGCACCCTGCACCAGAGCAGGAGGTCTGACCCTTGGGAGGGGAGGGGCTGTTTATATGGAGGAAACCATGTGGGCAGCTGGGTGGAGAAGGAAAGCCAAAAGACCAGACACAGTTTTCTGTCGCAATTGTTTAAAGCCGCCGTTTAAGGATTCATCACTTCCTGGCACCCTTCTTGATTCTTCTTGGGTTAGCCGCGCCAATGCCTCTCAGAGGTTGCTCCTTGCCCACCTATCAGGAGGATATTTGGGTAGGTAAGTTTTGCAACTTCATTGCTTTCCCATGTATTGCTTTCCTCTTGTGGCCCTTTACGCCGTCTTTCAACAATGTCCTGCCAGCACCTTCTTCGTCTTGCTTGGCTGTGAGAATAAAAAGTAGAATGCATTTATTGCGGTGGTAGATCAGCTCAGAAACAGGGATCCAGCCCCTACGTGATTCCCAAAATTCAACAAGCAAATTGCTTTGTCTTCAGCAACAGAGTGGTCAATGTCTGGAATACTCTACCTGATTCTGTGGTTTCTTCCCCAAACCCCCAAAACTTTAACCTTAGATTGTCTACTATTGACCTCACCCCTTTCCTAAGAGGTCTGTAAGGGGCGTGCATAAGCGCACCAATGTACCTACTGGCCCTGTCCTAATGTTCTCTTGATTCATATCCATTTCATTAATAATCATGTTTATGCTTATATCTGCTATCTAATACATGCTCGACAAAATAAATAAATAAATAATAAAAATAAATAAATATTGGCACATTGCACAGCTAACAGGAATAATCTAAACTTATCAACTTGTTTTGACGAATGGTTGACAGGGTTCTTTCTTTTCTTCCACTCAACCAAGTTAGAAAATATTATAAAATACAAAGTAAATAGAAAATTGGGGGGGGGGGGGCAGAAGGAAAGGGGAAAAGAGAAGTGAGGAAAGATAAGAAAAGGAAAGGAAAAGAAGCACTGACTCTCGACCCTTTCTATTACAGGAAAATAAGGCACGAACATCCAAATCACGACTTTTGGCTTTTTTCATAATAATATGAACCTGCCATTCCTATCAAGGTCTATCAGTCTAATGGGTAAACCCCAAAGTCAGAGTTTCATTCTTTTCCACATCAAGCACAAAGTTCAGAGGTGGTACTTATGTTCTTTGCTTTAATCATCCTTTAATCAAAGTGGTCAATTCAATCAGGTCTGATTCTTGGCGACTGCAAATTTTTGGGAAGGGTTTTTTTTTTTTTTAAGTGGTTTGCCCTTGCCATCTTTTTCTTAGGGCTCAGAGAGAAGAGCTGGACCCCCGCTCAACTAGCTTTGTGCCTCAAACTGGACTAGAACTCACTCTCCCCCAGTTTCTAGCCTGTTGCTTTAAGCTCTAAGCAAACCTTGTTCCAAGCACACAAAATGTAACCAGTTTAACCCAGATACAAAGGCCCTGATTCTGACAGGAAAAGCTACTCTGACCGTACCTGTGAATCTCACTTGGGGATAAACTATAACCAGTTCAATATGAACCAGCAGTGTGCAGCAGTTGACAAAAAAGCCAACATAATTCTAGGCTGCATAAACAGAGGGATTTTATCAAGATCAAGGAGGTACTAATACCACTCTATAAAGCCTTAGTAAGACCACACTTAGAATACTGCATCCAGTTTTGGTCACCACGATGTAAAAAAAGACGGTTAGACTCTGGAAAGAGTGCAGACAAGAGCAACAAAGATTAGGGGACTGGAGGCTAAAAAACATTGGAAGAATGGTTGCTGGGTATGTCTAGTCTGATGAAAAGAAGGACTAGGGAGGACATGAGAGCAGTCTTCCAGTATCTCAGGGGCTGCCCCAAAGAAGAGGGAGTCAAGCTATTCTCCAAAGCACCTGAGGGCAGGAAAAAGAAGCAACGGATGGAAACTCATCAAGGAGAAAAGCAACTTAGAACTAAGGAGAAATTTTCTGACAGTGAGAACAATCAACCAGTGAAACAACTTGCGTCCAGAAGTTGTGAATGCTCCAACTTTTTTAAAAAAGTTTTTGGACAACCATTTATCCAAAGCGATGTAGCGTTTCCTGCCTAGGCAGGGCTAGAAGACCTCCAAGGTCCCTTCCAACTTTGTTATTCTGTTCTATTCTATAAAACATTGACGTGTTTCTTCCTTACGGTGGGTCAGTATCATGCAGGGGTTGAGGAGTGGCTAAAATTTTGATTTTGCACCGAGCTTTCCTGCATATTCAGTTGAAATGTCCAGAGGTTTTCTTCAGTTTGGGAAAGAATTGAATTCAACTTCAAGAATACGGCTAAGGAGAGAAGGGTTGCTGTGTTAGCTTAACCAACTTCTTCTGACAAGATCATCTTTGGGTTGAAAAGAAAATATTGAAAGAAAAGCAGAGGTCCCTACGCCATGCGGTGCGTGCGTTTGTTAAATATATCTCTGTCACGATGTTTTAAAACATCTTTGATTACTAAAATATGAGTCCAGATCCCCACCGCTTTCTCATTAAGTAAAGGCCAAGCTGGAAGACTTAATCCCTAGCTGTGCAATAATTAACGTAGCGGCACAAATGCCACCCAGGGTGGCCGTTGAATGTTCTCTCAAGTTGGGGTGTTGGGTGTCCAACGTCATCCAGTCCTCTCCTACCCACCCCCAATCCAAGGTGACAAATTCAGCCAGCTTCGTGAAAGACAAGTTGAGCACTTGTGTCTTTTAGCAGCTGGAAGCAACCCCCTAGAGGAAGCAATCCAGATCTGGAAGATTGAATCTTTGTAAATCTCTGGGGAAATTGAGCTCTTGATGATCCTCCAAATTAATTTTAGAACTTTCATTTCCTCCGCTTTAAAAGACAGGGCCAAAATTCCTTAAACACGGGAGGCTGTTGTCCTGACAATGGCTGTTCGTCTCCAGGTTTGCTCACCTCTTATGCCTCTCTTTTTGCCTATGGAAATCAGGCCAAATTTTGAGAATGGATTTTCCTCTTTAAAATTCCAACCTCCATGCAAGAAGTAAAGGTGAAGGGAATGGGTTTAAAGCCAAGCTGTTTCCTTCTTTTGGTTGATTTGGATCTAGTTACTGTGTCAACCTCTGTAGATTCACAGATGGAGTTTTCACTCATTTTCATATGCTGCTTCTCCTCCTCCTCCTCCTCCTCCTCCTCCTCCTCCTCCTCCTCCTCCTCCTCCTCCTCCTCCTCCTCCTTTTCCTCCTCCTCTTCTTTTTCTCCTTCTCCTTCTCCTCCTCCTCCTCCCCCCTCCCCTATTAGCACCAACGCTAATACTAACACCCATCTTGTAAGGGAGCCTGCTTCATCTGGTCTCACAAAAAGCTTAAATTCATTCTGCCCCAGCTTTCTTGATGCCTGTAGGAAACATCTCCTTATAGAAGATTAAAAATAAAAAAGTAAGAGGGACAGGGACTTCAGTTAAGATTTTTCTATAAAAATGCATTTCCTCCCCATCTAGCATTTCAGCTTACAATTGTGGGGTTCTCTTCTGTAATGTCCAACACTATCAAATGTTGGGAGTGGCTGAACATCTTTAAGAACAATGATCATTGTAAGTTGAGCAACAACATTGTAAGTTGCCTTTGGATAGAAGAATGCACATCCACCCTTTTGTATTTCCTTATTATAATTCTGTCATCTTTATGGGCAAATGTATTATGAAACAGAAAGGAAAAAGTCAAGTTATTGTCTTTGAGGGATTTCCTCTATTTTAATTCCTGCAAGGAAGAAGGAAGTTGAAAAGAGTGTTTCCTACTCTACTCTAATTCTTTTTTTTTTTAAAGTGTGCCCTCTGCATGCTGCTATCTAATTGATATCAACTTGTAGGTTAACCCAGTTTAACATTTATCAAGTGTTTAAAATTTAAAGGACTTTCTCAATAATAAGTATTCAATAATAAGTATTCATTTGTCAAGCTGAGACAAATGTTCATTTGTGGCAAGGTAGAAAGCTATGGGAATGTCAGGAAGTTGATTAAAAAGAACCAGAGGAGATACATTTGTGGTAATATATCTCTTTTATGTGTTTTATATACCCTTTGGGATGTAGTTCTGCAGATAAGAAAGAGTCCATCCCCTTCCTGTTAGGAGGATATATATGAAGTAGAGGGCATCTCCAATTTTTCATTGTGGATTGCCGTCAGCTTCCCATTACTCTACTTTTAATCAGTTTCATTAAATAGATTGGATTAGCAGTGGAAGGAATCCCCTGGGATACAACTGCAGCCCAGGATAACTGAAGGGAACCAGATTGGTGGTGTCTAAACTGACATATTTAATTCCAGTCTTTGGCCCTTGAAATCCCCAGATTCTTTGGGAAGTTTAATGAGAAGGCAAAAGGACATCTGTATGGAATTGTCCACCTTTAGAGGTGTTACGGCAGGTAGCAATATCTGGCTAATTTATGCCTTTGATGCCTGAAATCAGAGAAGGGATTAATTTAGTAACTAGATTTAATGTCTAAAGAAGGAATAGAATAGAATA
This sequence comes from Hydrophis major, assembly GCA_033807585.1. Classification (NCBI taxonomy): domain Eukaryota; kingdom Metazoa; phylum Chordata; class Lepidosauria; order Squamata; family Elapidae; genus Hydrophis; species Hydrophis major. The sequence continues at coordinate 10,886,174 of CM066339.1, forward strand.
GAATAGAATAGAATAGAATAGAATAGAATAGAATAGAATAGAATAGATGGAAGGGACCTTGGAGGTCTTCTAGTCCAACCCCCTGCTTAGGCAGAAAATCCCACACCACATCACACAAATGGCTGTCCAGTCTCTTCTTACAAACTTCCAGTGTTGGAACATTTACAACTTCTGGAGGCAAGCTGTTCCACTGGTTAATTGTTCTAACTGTCAGGAAATTCCTCCTCAGTTCTAGGTTGCTTCTTTCTTTGTTTGCTTTTCCATCCATTGCTTCTTGTCCTGCCTTCAGGTGCTTTGGAGAGTAGCACTTACTAGACTAGAACTCAGCATCTCCTAGTTGGCATCTCCAGTTGGCTTTCACACCTAAGGTGGGACTAGAACCCACAGTCTCCCAGTGGTTGGCCCAAAGTCACTCTTTCACACCTAAGGAAGGACTAGAACTCATTTCCTCTGGGTGATTGGTACAAAGTCACCTAGCTGGCTTTCCTGGTTAAGGTGGGACTAGAAATCCCAGTCTCCCAGTTTCTAGCCTGGGGTCTTAACCACAAGACTCAACTGGCTTTCCCCATGAAGGATGTTGATTTCCCTAAGAAATACAATTATGTATCACCCATCCTAGGGTTGATACATAACTAGGAGAGACATGATAACAAGGTTCCAATATCTCTGGGGCTGCCCCAAAGAAGAGGGAGTCAAGCTATTCTCCAAAGCACCAGAAGGCAGGACAAGAAACAATGGGTGGAAACTAATCAAGGAGAGAAGCAACCTAGAATTAAGAAATTTCCTGACAGTTAGAACAATTAATCAGTGGAATCATTTGTCTCCAGAAATTGTGAATTCTCCAACACTGGAAGTTTTTAAAAAGGTTGGATAACCATTTGTCTGAAGTGGTGTAGGGTTTCCCTTTGCCTAAGCAGGTGGTTGGACTAGAAGACCTCCAAGGTCCCTTCCAACTCTGATATTCTGTTCTATTCAAGGGATACAGGCTGATAGAGGGAAGGCATAGCTAAATGATGGAAGTTACTGCAGGGGGTGATGACATTGAAATGGATGTTTATTCTATCTGGATTCACGAGGTCCCAAGCACATCTGGATAGATGCTCTGAGAAATGGTATGCTAGTTAGTCAGTCTCTTGGATCGGTCTTTTGGTGCATATCCTAGATAGCCTTGAATGTGCCCACCTGGTGGTCTGTTTGATGGTACTTTAACTGCAGCGTTTCCTGCCAGGAACTCTGATTGCAGAAAACTCTTGCTGTTCAAAGAGCCAGGGGCTCTGAATCTTAAATAGGCAGTTTGTTTATTTCCTTCGTGGCTATTTTTACCCTTTGCATATCAAATGCTCTGCTCTCAGGCTATCATTAAAGAACAAACTCCAATCGGTTGCAGTGTTGGTACTCTTTTATGAGGACATGTTTTAATTTGCATCTTTAAAAAGAAAGAAAGAATCTAATTGTGGAATGGAGCTATTTAAAATGCAGATGGTTTCTGAACCGTCATACATAAGGGAGGAAAATAAAACCGTCTTGGATGGTTGAACTGAACCCTCCCTGGGCTTTTAACAGCTGGCACTTTCTGGATGTCCCTGGTTCCTTGCCTTTGGATGGCCTGGCACCACATTTTGCAGGTTCCCCCAAATCCAGGTATGTCATCACCACTATTTAAAAGAGAAATTTAAGAGAACTGATCAGGTTCCTTTGGTAGAGTTGGTGAACCAACTCAACAGAAGATCTTAGAAAAAGCTAAAGTAGTTCAAGGTTGTCTAAGTCTAGAATCTCAAGTCTGGTGCTGTGGGTATTCTGAACAGAGGAATGTAGTCTTCTTCTGGTAAAATACTTCTGGACTCGCTCAATTGTGTGTATGTTTATATCATGCTAGAAGGGAGTGAGGTTTGAGGAAGAGGAAGAGTAACAGTAAGAGGAGGAGGAGGGGAGGTTATTGGTGCTTTCTGAGTTTGGTTGGTGATTTGCAGACTTCATGACCTAGCTAGATAATATACTCAGTGCTAAAAGTGAGTGAGGTTGGAGGAGGAAAAGGAGCAGGAGGAGGAGGAGGGTTGTGGGGATTTCAGTGGTCTCTGAGCTGGGTTATTTGTTTGCAGATGTTTCATTACCCAATTAGATAACATCAATGCAACGATGAAACATCTGCAAGAAAACCACCAAGCTCCAAGAGCACCAAGGACCCCACAGTGGCAAATTATTCAGAAAGGGAGATGAAAGGAAAGAAGACTACACAGAGTTTGGTTCAACTCTCAAGATGTTTGCCCATTCTGGTGCGGTTCGACTTCAACCTGACGCTGCCTTCCTTTCTTTGTTGAGTTGGCTTATTTTAAGGTCTCTGGCATTGACATAACTTTCCCCACTCCCCCTTGGCCTAAGTTTTTTGATTCATTCATTTCTGTGTTCTCAACGACGAAACAAAATACATCAAGGACCTGTGAACGAAATAAAACATTTCAAAAGAGATGCTTGACTCCAGGCGATACAGAATCTGGCTTCAGAAACAACAGTGAGTTGAATTTCTTTTCCTTTTTCCTTTTTCTTTTTTGGCTTACTGGTAGCCTTGTCCTCCCTGAAAGATTTTTTTATTCCTCTCGCTGTGTTGTTTTTAAATTGCATTTATTTCCAGGCCTGGAAGAGAGGCTGGCTTGGTTCTCCCCCCAAAAACACAAAACTCAATTAAAAGGCAACGTGTTCTATTTAAACCCCCACCCCACCCCAAAAACCACATTTGTTCTATCCTGTTTTTTTTTTTTTGTTGTTGTTGTTGTTGTTGTTGTTGTTGTTTTGCATTTTTCCTGTCGGAGATCACAGGATATTAGCTGGTTGTAACAGTTCAATGAACTGATTTCTTATTAAGCAGGAGTTCTGCAAGGCAGAAACAGGGGAGGAAGGAGGGTCGGGAAACTGCATTTTTGATGAATTGCTTTTCTCTCACAGATGCTTTATTAAAGATAGATATCTTGGAGAAGATGCAGAAGGCACAACTCTTGGGAGATTCTGCCTGAGATCCTTTTGTACAGGTAGTCCTCAACTAAGGACCACAACTGGAAGTAGAATTTCTAAGCAAGGCAAGATTAGTCAGGCCCTTTGCCACAGTCATTCAGCGAATCGTTGCACTTGTTAAAGGAATCCCTTTGCACCAATGACCAGCAGACCATGAGTCTTCGCCTAGTCCCACTTAGCCATGAAACAAGGAGGCAGTGGGTTCAAGTCTCATTTTAGGCATGAAAGCTGGCTGGTTGATTTTGGGCTAATCACCAGGAGAGGGTGAGTTCTAGTACAAGTTGGATGACTTTGTGACAATCACCGGGAGACTGGGAGTTCTTGTCCTACCTTAGCTTGAAAGCAATCTGGGTGACTTTGGGCCAGTCCCTCTCTGTATCAGCCTAACCCACCTCACTGGGTTGTTGTTGTGGAGAAAATAGGAGGAAAGCGTGTTGAATATGTTGAGTCATATGTAAAAATAATAAAGGTGGGATGCAAATAAATAAGGGAATAAAATCCTCCATTTCTTTACATGGCATTTTTAAAAATATTTTTTATTATTTACATATAGGTATATCTAACACAGTGTGACCATCCTGGCATTTTCTTCACCATGTACACCAAAGTGAAAGACATATATAGCACTTATACATTGCTAGTCTTGTACAATTATTTTTGACCTACTTATTCTAATACATATAATAATATCTTATTCCAGGTCTACTTAGTCTAATTATTTCGTGTTCCGACTCCCACCTCTTAATTTCAGCTGTTGATAATATCTGTTCCATGGGTCATAATATTCTGTCTCCCCTTTGTTTGTTTGTTTTTAATTCTAACATTTATCTGTCCAATTCTGCGCAAATTAATATCTTCTTTATTGTCTCCTTTACTAAAGGAGTGTTTTCACTTTTCCATTGCTGGACTTATACCGTTCTCACTGCCGTCAGAATATGTAATATTAATATAATATGTAATATAAAATTGACCCTTTACTATAACCATCTATTATAATTCCTAATAGAAATATTTCTGGTTTAAATTCTATACGTCGTCCAACCATTTTTTTTTCTAACCACATCTGGATTTGTCACCAAAATTTCCTTGCTTTTTTTTTATAAGTCCACCTTTACATGGTATTTTCCATTTTATCCAGCAGCATCCAACCTGAATGGTAACATTTGAACGAAACACCACTGCAATGCTTGAGTCTCTCTCTTTCCTTTCCTTGCAGGAAAATGAACTGAAAAATGTTGGGGATGGAAAGGACCCTCTGAACTTCCAATATGCAAGCGTATCACCCAAGGTATTACAGTACAACTAGGAAATTTGCAAGAGGAGGATTCACTTTTAAGTTAAAGGAAGGGGCTGTCCCTTAAAATCAGAGGCAAATTTATTTGAATTCGCTTAAGACTGCAACCAAGCCCTGAAAATTTTGGAAGGATGATGGCACGTTGCATTGTCCTCTTCTTCTTGGTTGGTGAATTTAATTCTGTGATGCCCAAATCGTGCCAGGCTCATCTTTCACCACCAAATGTCACTATGTTCTGACCCAAACCCTTGTCCAATAAAACAAACACGAACCAAAGGGAAGAGAAACCTTTTAATGATTCTTATGAATCCCCGGTTAGAAGGCTGCTGCAAACTAATTAACTTTGATAAGCACAAGCCTCACCAAAACTGTGTGAGGCTGCCAAGAATCACAGATAAAAAATATTACACAACACAAGCGTCTTCAAATATCAACTTAAGATACTGCAATGTCCATGAGGCTGAGTTTCAAAATGTCTTTGCTTCCTGCGAAGAACGTTCGCTTCACAGCTGGCTTTTATCTTCTTGAAGGAGGGGCCATTACCTTGCAGCCTTACTCCCGAGTCGCCCGTGCTGCTGCAGCTGCTCTTTCCTGCGAGTAGTCCTGTGTGCATGCACGCTTGGCACAGGCTCCTCAGAAACCTCCTCATGGCTGCTGCCAGCCCCCACAATCTCTGAAGGCAGCAGTCCACTCCCTAATGGCCCTGGCCCCTCATCTGAGTCCTCGCTCTCCTCAGCCGTCTGCACCTGCTGCCGGCTAACTACAACACACTGCCAGAGCCAAATAGATGGGATAACTAGCATCCTTGGACCAACGTCTCTCTGAATCTCTTTCATTTCTCATTTGTGGAGTCCTCGCTGCTTTCTGAGCTTGGTTGGCTAACATCATCAGTGCTAGAAAGGATGGGGGTTTGCGGAGTGGAGAAGAAAGAGGAGGAGGAGGAAGAGGAAGAGGAGGAGGAGGACTGTAAGGTCCTTGATGCCATCTGAGATTGATTGTTTTCTTGCAGATGTTTCATTGCCCAACAGGGCAACATCATCAGTGCTAGAAGGGTGGGGGCTTTGTGGAGTGGAGAAGAAAGATGAGGGGGAACAAGGAGTGGGGAGGGAAGAGGGGGGAGGAGAACAACTGTGAGGTCCTTGATGCTATCTGAGAATGGTTGCCAAATTAGATAATATCCTGAGTGCTAGAAAGGAGAGGGGTTTGTGAGGAGGAGGGGGGAGAGGGAGGAGGAGGATGTCATCCTTGGTGCTCTATGAGCTGGGTGGTGTACAGACATTTCATTACCCAACTAGGTAACATCATCAGGGCTAGAAGGGAGTTTGGGTTTGCTCTCTGTTTCTATGCAACTGCTTTCCCTATCAGTGTTGGTAGGAGTATTCTTGGCAAATTCCTCGATTAGGTCATGATTTACTTTTTGATTGTTTCCCTGAGATGATAGTTCCTTGATGGGGGCATTGTCTTTTTGTGACTCTCACCTTAAAATCTATAAAACTGCTAGAACTTCCGATACCTTCTACGGTTAGGGGATAAATACTTACTCAGAAACAATTGTTCAGCTTCTTTTTCTGTGGACAGGAATATTGAGTATGGAAAGTTATTTTTTACCCTCATTTCCCCCCCCCTCCCTTCCTGTTTGCTTTCAAGGTGTAAAACAACGATGACCAGCTCAAAGAAGTCCTTGCTGTAGTAACCAAAGAACGAGATTTGGGGGAAACACCATCTCCAAGCCAAACTGGAGAACTTAGAGCAAGTCCTAAAGGTAGGGTGAATATTGCTACCAGGAACTTTGCAACCTCGTAGAAGGAAGTACAGGCCATCATCGACTTACAAACCATTCAATTAGCAACTGGTCAAAGTTATAATGGCACTGCAAAAAAAAAAAAAAAGTGACCAATCCTTGTACTTTAAATGATCCTCACAATCATGGGATCAAAATTCGGGCATTGGGCAACCACCTGTATTTATGAGAGGGCACGATGGCTCGGCGGTTAAAGACACTGAGCTTGCCAGCTGGAAAGGATTTGAGACCCGGGTGTCATGTATGGGGTGAGCTCCCATTCCTTGCTCCAGCTCCTGCCCACCTAGCAGTTTGAAAGCATGTGAAAGAGAGTAGATAAATAGGTACCACTTCCGTGGGAAAGTAATAAGCACTTCGTGTGCCTTGGCATCAAGCCACATCACCACAGAAAGGACAACACTGGCTCCGTCGGCCAAGAAACTGAGCCAAACACTGTCCCCTGAAGTCAGACATGGCTGGATAGAGGAGACCTTGATTTTTACCTGTATGTTTATGAGGGTTTCAGTGTCCAGGGGTCACGTGATTGCTATTTCAGGCTGTCAAGCTGCCATTCTGAAGGGGAGTGAGGGGTAGCTTCATGTATTGAAGACTGTGATGACCCAGGGTGTGGCACAAAGACAACATAGTCAAATAATCAGTAGGAGTCCCTTTATTAGCTCCAACTTTGCCCCCAATGTCCTGATTACCTTCTGGGCTGGAGAAAAACTCTCCTAGGATCAGCCTTTGGCTGCAGAGAATCAAGTCCAAAACATGGTCAGCAAAAATTGTAACTATAAGTCCAATCAAGGCAAGAGGAGGTAATTAGTGTGGCAAGGTAAGAGAAGGAATTCCAGATGTGAAGGCACAGCAATAACTCAACACAGTTGGGAGGATGCCAGGAACACAGATAGCCAAAGTCAACACAAGATAAACTCACTCAGCATGCATCTCTTTTAAACTCTCTTCCCAGGTGTGCCTAATGAAGGGAATCAGGGCCCTTTCCTCCCCATAAGCCACGCAACCCACATTGCTCCCTTCTCCCTTCTTCCCTGCGTGCCCTAGGATGAAGAGCGGGTGGGCCTGGTTCATCCTCTGAACTCCCTCTCCCTTGTTCTACCTCTTCCCTGCTCTGCCCAGTTGGACTTTGCCCTTCCCCAGTTTCTTCCCCAGCCAACAGAGCCACACGCCCAGTCAGCTGACAGAGGCATGACAAAGACTTTGCATATTTTCACTATTACTCTAACCATTTGGGGGTGTCTATGGAGGTTCTCAGTCCTCTAGATCATGGTTGTCCCAAAGGTGCTTTTTCAAGAGGCAACTGGACTTCCTGGTTTTTCTCTGAAGGCGTTTCGCTTCTCATCCAAGTCAGAGCTGAAGAAGCTTCTTGGATGAGAAGCAAAATGTCTTCAAAGAAAAACGAGGAAATCCAGCTGCCTCTTGAAAAAGCACCTTTGGGACAACCGCTTGGGAATTAGGGAGGGGAAATGGGCCACCTGCACAGATTCTCCCTCTCAGCCAATTCCAGCCTGTTACTCAAGGAAAGCCTATTATCCCCATCCCATCTCAGAGTTCTCAAAACACCTTGGCGGCATCCTATTGGCCACCGGTGGACATGGGGTGGGGGGTTGAAGGGAAAAAGGAGCTTCGTGCATCGATTTTCAAACTCCACCTGATTTCTCTGTAACCCCTTTCAGTAAAAGTTCCTTTTCAAATTCAAATTGTTTCGGGAGTCATGCTTTCCTGAGACAACAGCTTTGCCAGGTCCTTACAGAGATCAGCAAAATCAAGGTTAGAAGCCAGATTCTCTTAACAAGCATTTGATTCACTTAACAGTCAGAGTGATTTGCTGGACAACCATGGCCAAATCATAAAATCAAGCATGCCTCTAACTCTTAAGGGCCCTAACCCTTAACAAACAGTCTTGCTTAGCAATGGAAATTCTGTTTGTAAGTCAAGGACTCTCCCTAAGCCTTGCTAGCTTCACCTGCAGTGGTTGTCTTCCTTCCTCTCGTCTTTCCAGCATATGCGAGAGGCTGCTGAACGGCGGCAACAGCTGGAACTAGAGCATGAACAGGCCTTGGCTATTCTCAACTCAAAACAGAAGGAAATTGAACTGTTGCAAAAGGTAAGAGAAGGGGCAGCCGGGACCCCCAGTAGCCAACAGAAAGGTAGAAATTGCTGCAGAGAATTAAAAAGACAATCTGGTGTCAGCATTCCGACGAACCAATTCCAAACCAATAAACACCGAGACAATCAATTCCTCAAAGTTCCATTTATTAGAGTCGTCCTATTGGCACATTTGGGAAAACCCGAATCTGAGAGTTCTGGGTTTTCCCTTCCCAAAAGAGAAATCCAAGATCCATCCCCCTGCGTCCATCAGTCCATCACATGGTCCAATCAAATCTTTGTCCCAACTGCTGTTCTGACCCAAATCTGGTTCCAAGAGACCAAACACGACAAAAGCAGCAGTATAACTTTTTTATGTTTCAGCTAAGAATCCCGTTTCTTCACAGATAAAAGGCTGCTTCCAACTAATTAGCTCTGACAAGAAAGAGCCTTGCCAAGTTTTTTCAAATCTGCCAAAAAACAACAGATAAGAAATAGTTTACAAGAGTCTTCAAATACCAACTGGAATGTCCACAAGGCTAGAGTTTCAAAACGTCTTTGCCGTCTGCAAAATGTGTTCGTTCACAGCTGGCTTTTATCTTCTTGAAGGAGGGGTCATTACCTTGCAGCCTGACTCCTGAGTCACCTGTGCTGTTGCAACTGCTCTTTCCTGCGATCAATCCTGCACGCACGTGCACTTGGCCCAGGCTCCTCGGGAACCTCCTCATCACTGCTGCCAGCCCCCACAATCTCTGAAGGCAGCAGTCCACTGCCTGATGGTCCTGGCCCCTCATCTGAGTCCTCGCTCTCCTCAGCCATCTCAACCTACTGCTGACTAACTACAACAACTGGAGACATCCCTCCAGTCACTCCCTTCCAGGTGCAGGGAAACTTGTCCTTGACTCTCTGAGGAAGAATGTTGTTGTGTCTATTCTTCTATCCCACTATGAATTCCCCCTGTCTGGATTCTGGCGATCACCCTATTTAAATCATGAGTCTCGAGCCAAGCTTCAAAAAACTTCAAAAGATTTATTTGAAGCGACATGCTGGCATCACCTGTATGAAGCCAATTCTGAGACATGTAATTTACAATCACCTATGACCCCCACCTCCCACCCCCCTGGGTGTATTAAAATTCAGATTCTCCAATGAAACACATTCATGGGCTGGGTGTCATCAATCGCATTCTCCTACAAAGGATTTTCGGGAGCAGAATACCCGGCTGCCTAAGTTACAATCTTTGTGAGATAAGCTTGGAATGTGCTTCTGATTTTATTTGCCGTATGCTCCTTCAGGTTCCACCCCTCCCTCCTTTCTCATGGCAACTTGGAAACAGGCATAGGAATGTTTTACAAGTTGACACCCCCCTCCCAAATTCCCAGGTATTGAATGTGCCAGCCTCGAAACTTCCAAAACCAAAAATGGCTTCCAGAACTGACATCTGGTTTACACGTTAGTTCCCTTGCTCTCTCTGCTCTCCATTTGCAGGCCAGTAAATTTAATAACTGTCTTTTCTCATTACTGCTTACAATGTGATCAGAACAATTACCCAATTACGGAATATATGAAATATCTCTCCTGGATGGTTTTTCATAGCCAGCTTCCAAAACCAGACAGAACCTTAATAATGTCCTTCAAGAGGAAATGGATACTGATAAGAAGATCCAATAAGGATAACCATGTTGGTCGAGAACCTAAGATTGCTCTCTCTCTCTCTCTCTCGCTCTCTCTCTCTCTCTTTCTCTGTCTGTCTCCTTTATTATTAGAAGCTCAAATTTCAAAAAGATGTATTATTATGGAAATCTGTGATACAAGATAAGATAAACATTTCTTATTATGTTGCAAAGGACTTTTCGTATTGCAAACCTCAGACTTAACTTCTTGCCTCTGTGGATCTGATTGCCTAGTTTAATATATAGTTTGGCATACAGGTAGAGTAATCCAAGATCCAGGATCCGCTCTTGAGGTTGTAGAGAGCAGAGATGATGATGAGGGGTTAAACTTTCACCCAGAATTTGGGTCGACTTTCTGAGCTACCTAGTGAGACATCACTTCTAGTTCCTGAAGTATGCCGAAACACACACTTACATTAAACCCCAAAAACTTTAACCTTAGACTGTCTACTATTGACCTCATCCCTTCCTAAGAGGCCAGAAGGGGGGTTGCATAAGTGCACCAAAATGTGCCTACCGTCCCTGTCCTATTGTTTCTTTTTATTTTTCTTATAAGTATCTATCTCATGTGTTCAAAACTATGATTATTCTTATACCTGTATCTTGTAAGCGGTTGACAAATCAAATAAATACAAATACAAAACACAAATACAAACCAGAGGTCTCCAAACTTGGCAACTTTAAGACTTGTGGACTTCAACTCCCAGAATCCTATGCTGGCTGGAGAATTCTGGGAGTTGAAGTCCACAAGTCTTAAAGTTGCCAAGTTTGGGGACCCCTATAATAAACTGTTCCAATTTCCAGATAGTTTCTGTCTCTTTTAGAAAAAGCTTCTGTTTTTTGTTCTCATTTTCAGATGCATTTACAGGTTGTTCTCATCGTACAGTCATTCACTTAGTGTCCATTCAGTTGGCCAGGTAACCATTTCATTACAGTGGCCTTAAAAATAGTAATTTATAACCAGAGTTTGATCCAGTGGTGGGATTCAAATAATTTAACAACCGGTTCTCTCTGCCCTAATGATTTCTTCCAATAACCAGTTCACCAAACTGCTCAGAAAGTTAACAACCGTTTCTCCCGAACTGGTGTGAACTGGCTGGATCCCACCATTGCTTACGACTAGTTCTTGCACTTATGACCATCACAGCACCAACGTGCAAAAAAAGGTCATAAAATAACCACCTTGCGTAGCCAGTGAAATTAGGGCCCAAATATGGTTGCAAGCCAAGGGCTACCATCTGTTTGATAATGTTTGGAGAACGTCTTTTATGGGGAAAGAATGCTGAAGTTATTTCTTTTCTCTTTGATTGCCCCCCTTTTAAAAAAAAAATTTAATATCTGTACGAGAAACATCGCGTAGAATTTTCTTCTGATTTTTCTTCCCCCTTTAAATCGACCCACTTCCAATTGCAGGTGAATGTTTAAGGGACGTATTTCATCTGATAAATCTCCTGAAAATGCTTTGCCAAAACAAATCCGGTCCAAGACTCTTTGATATTTATGATGTATGATGACTGCCAAGTTTCTGAAAAATCGCTCCCCTTGTTTGAGCGACAGGAAAAAATGTTCAAAACTCAGCTTGGAGGATGCCACAAACAATGGCATCATTTGTATATGGAGGTTCTCAGTCCTCCAGGTCATGATTGCCCCAAAGGTACTGTTTTTCAAGAGGCAACTGGACTTTTTGGGTTTTCTTTGAAGACATTTTGCTTCTCATCCAAGGAGCTTCTTCAGCTCTAGCTTGGATGGTGGGGAATGGAAGGATTTATACTCCTTGCAGACGGCTGGTCATTTGCATGGGTTTGAGTACAATGCAGTGAGCCATCTGTATATTGGGCAAACAGAATAACCGCTTCTTAAATGCATGGCAGAACACAGGAGAACAAACCCATCCAGACTAGATTCAGCAGACCATCTGCATTTAAAAGACAAAGGCCGCTCTTTTGAAGACGGCAAAGTCCACATTTTGGATACAGAGGACCGCTGATTTGAAAGAGGTGTCAAAGGGGCCATCTATGTCCAAATAGAATAGAATAGAATACTTTATTGGCCAAGTGTGATTGGACGCACAAGGAATTTGTCTTGGTGCAAATGCTCTCATAAAAGAACATAAAAGAAAAGATACATTCACCAAGAGTCAAGAATCATCAGGTACAATAGAAAATAGAATAGAGAATAGAATAGAATAGAATAGAATAGAATAGAATAGAATAGAATAGAATAGAATAGAATAGAGGAATGAGAATGGAATGGAATGGAATAAATAGGAATAGAATAGAATAGAATAGAATAGAATAGAATAGAATGGAGGAATGAGAATGGAATGGAGTAAATAGGAATAGAATAGAATAGAGAAAGGAGAATGGAATGGAATAAATAGGAATAGAATAGAATGGAGGAATGAGAATGGAATGGAATAAATAGGAATAGAATAGAATAGAGGAAGGAGAATGGAATGGAATAAATAAGAATAGAATAGAATAGAATAGAATAGAATAGAATAGAATAGAATAGAATAGAATAGAATAGAATAGAATAGAATAGAATACTTTATTGGCCAAGTATGATTGGACACACAAGGAATTTGTCTTGGTGCAAATGTGCTCAGTGTGCATAAAAGAAAAGATACATTCACCAAGAGTCAAGAACCATCAGGTGCAACACTTAATAATAGTCATAGGGTACAATAAGCAATCAAATCATACTGGGAAACAGTATAAATCGTAAGGATACTAGTGACAAAGTTACAGTCATACAGTCACAAGTGGGAGGCGGTGGGTGAAAGGAAGGGAGGGAGGATTAATAGTAGTGCAGATTAGTAGCCTCCTCTCAATAGAGGGGGAGGGATACAACATCATCTATCTCCAGTCTACAACGCACTCCTTTCAGCAGTTCCAAGAAGGTTCCACACTCATTTGCACCACTCAGGTGATCCTGAGGACACAGATAAACCTCCCAAGTGGCCTCAACTTCTCTCTCAAAGGATGCAAATGACCAGCTGTCTGCAAGGAGTATAAATCCTTCCATTCCCCACCATCCAGTCAGAGCTGAAGAAGCTTCTTGAATGAGAAGTGAAACATCTTCAAAGAAAAAACAAGGAAGTCCAGTGGCCTCGGGGGGGGGGGGAAGCACCTTTGGGATGGCATCATTTCTACAAAATTTATCGGCGAGCAAAATAAAGTTCTCGTTCTGCCTTTTTCCTCTTTCTCTATTATTTAGGCTCAGGTTGAGGCAAAGAAAGAACATGAGGGAGCAATCCAGCTGCTAGAGGTAAGCCCAGTTTTTATTTTTTTTCTTTGCCACTTGGAGATGCATGTAATCTCTGCATTTCTAAGTACAGATCGTCCTCGACATACAACAGTTTGTTTAGTTACTGTTCAAAGTTACAACGGCACGGGGAAAAAGTGATGTATGATTGTTTTTCAAGCTTACGATCGTTGCAGCACCCTGTGGCCACAAGATCAAGTATATGTATATGTGTATATGTATATATATGTGTGTGTGTGTGTGTGTGTGTGTGTATGTATGTGTGTGTGTATATATATATATATATATATATATATATATATATATATATATATATATATATATATATATATATATCTGGCATTCAGCTTTGTTCGGGTATTTTCCCACGTCATAGTAGTGGTGCTTTTAAAGTTGTAGCAACGTTTCAGCAGAATCTCATCTGCCATCATCAGGCTTCTGTATAGTGTTTATCTGTGAGTCAGACTTTGATAGCCGTCTATTTACCCGATAACTAATGATAGCCGTCCATTTACCCGAAGCCAAGCTGCACTAAAGGCCTCCAATAAAGTAACACAATGTTGCCAGCCAATCAAGATACAAAAAGAGCCCCCCCCCCCAAAAAAAACAGACAGAAGATATAAGTAGCAGAACACAGCAAACTCCAAGACCAATAAACACAGACCAAGACTCTCAACCAATCAGGAGGAAGAAAAAACCATTCTATCACAGCAATAGGCTGCCCCAAATTTAAATCTGAAACCACTGTAAAAGTCTAACTCACAGACAAACACTATACAGAAGCCTGATGATGGCAGATGAGATTCTGCTGAAACGTTGCTACAACTTTAAAAGCACCACTACTATGACGTGGGAAAATACCCGAACATATATATATATATAAAAAAATTCAGCTTTGTTCGGGTATTTTCCCACGTCATTGTAGTTGTGCTTTTAAAGTTGTAGCAACATTTCAGCAGAATCCAAAACCACTGTAAAAGTCTGACTCACAGACGAACACTATACAGAAGCCTGATGATGGCAGATGAGATTCTGCTGAAACGTTGGTGTTTGGGTCTTTTCCCATGTAAGATTGAGAGTATCTTGGTGACGTTTCGACAAGATCCCACTCGCCATCTTCAGGCTGGTGCTTTCGGCTTCGTGCTTATGCGAGCAAAGCGTGATCGGAGCTGCTGTCTCTCTATAAATACTGGTGGGGAGGTGTGGTGTACTGGTTCTGCTGTAAGCGGGCTGGTTGGCTGTGTTGTTATTTCTTGATTGGTTGATGGAGTTGATGTTTGCAGATTGGTTGGCTTTTTCGTAAGAACCTGTGTGGCTGAGGTACTGCCTGTGTGTCTATCATTCTCCTGTGTTGTAACAACCTGGGTAATGGGCTGTGTGATTACCTTCTGAGTTCTATTGTTGTGACATCCTGGATCTTGTGCTGTAATTTCCTGGGTCGTTGGCTGTGTTGCAATATCCTGAGGTTTTGTGGTGTTACCTCCTGAGTTCCGTCATGTGATATCCTGAGCGGATGGCTGTGATGTAATGTTCCGGGTTTTGATTTGGCTCCGAGTTTGAGGTCTGGCTATGTGTTTATGGTGTGTGACAGTTTGCTTACTTTGGGGGTCGGGGTGTGTGGCAGCTGCTGATCACAGCCATCTGCTCTGGATACATCACAGCCATCCGCAACAATAGAACTCAGAAGGTCATCACACAGCCCATTACCCAGGTCGTTACAACACAGGAGGCTGATAGAAACACAGCCAATACCTCAACCACACAGGTTCTTACGAAAAAGCCAACCAATCTGCAAACATCAACTACACACACACACACACACACACACATGTCAACTCATAAAACATTTTGTATACACATTTTACAGTTGCCAATAGAAAGAGGGGGGGTTCAAATAGCCAGTGGCAGTGTGGAATCGAAAGTACATTCCATTCATATTTTCTTCAGAGACTGATTCAATGACTGAAGCTTCTGCCACACAAAAGTCTAATTGGAGAGCATGATTGATGACTCTTGGCTATGGACATTTTTCTCTGGATGATACACCCAGAGGGGTTGCGGGGAAAAGCAGGATCAAAGGTGACAGTGAATTAAGTGTCACAGAATCGGCTACACTAAGGCAAATGCAAGAAGTAAAATTATAATTTCTAATAAATCCCTTTTAGTTTTGGGAGTGTGGCTCGAGGCTCATTATTTAATTGGAGTAACTGTTGGAATCCTGCATATATAATATTTAATATGGGGAAGGAAATACCATGTGGAATCTGACAGAGAACACACACACACACACAATAAGGTAATATTTTAATGGATTATATAATTTGTGACATATGTATAAGGTAGTGAGGTATATGAATATAGTATAGAGTAATAAGAAAAAAAAAGATTATATTGTTATTGATTTATATAATTGGCCAAATGAAAATAAGATGGAAAATATAATTCATGTAAATGTGATGAAGTTAGAGCAAAGGGTGTGCGTGAAATATATGGATAGATATAATGGTGGCAAAAGTAATATTAAAAAGGGGATAAATATTGGATAATATATATTAAGTATGACTTTGTCAGCAACCAATGGAATGATACGATTTGATAAAATTGGCAAAAAAGATGAATATAAGACTATATGATCAATGAATATAGAGAATCATTAGGAATAAGATTGTGAACTGCTGCAACCATGTGTTGTAGATTAAAAAAAAAACTGATAAGAGTTTTATCAGCAAAACGTTCCTGTGTGTTTTACTGTTACCACCAAACGTATTGAAATTCCAAACGGCTCAGATATTTTTGGTGCTCGCAAAAGGAAATTAGTTCAGTCCCAAGAGGGAGGTTTTGTAGGGGGTGTCTCTTATTAGGGTAAATGACTTTTCTTTTCTTTCTCCCACCCTCACCCTCCTTTTTTTTTTTTTTTTTGCAATTCCAATTTCATCTGCCATGTTTCATTCCTTCATCTGCCATGTTTCCTTCCTTATCGATCTGACACAGCTTGGGAGCCCATTAAATTTTCTCCCAAGTATGCTTATTTAATTGGCCCGTCGAGATTGCAAATCAGCAACCATATTGATTTTTTTCTCCCCACCCTTTTGGTGCATGCTTTCCCCCTCCCCTTCTCTTCCCCCCCCCTTTTTAAAGCGTGGTAAGTGTACTAGTGGGCGTATCTATGTTAGTTGCTGAAAACTGGTTTCAAAACTTGTGTTTGCTGCACTGGATGGGGTTGTGAAATTCCAGCACCTGCCTTTCCCCAACCTGCAAACAGCAAAATGGAAGATTCTCAGAGGCAGTTCTACTAAAAGACAGAAAAAATATGTAAAAAGACCTTTCCTTTTTGGAGTTCCAAGCAAGAGGTCCTAGTATAAAGTTCTAGTAAAAGTGCCAACGGTGCCATCTTGACCACAAAGTCAAGATAGAGGCCATGTAGTTGACTATGGAGATGCTCAACCCTCCATGTTATGGTTGTCCCAAAGGTGCATTTTCCAAAAGGCAAACTTGACCTCCTTGGTTTTTCTTTGAAAATTAGGCTTTGAATTCTTTATTGGCCAAGTGTGATTAGACACACAAGGAATTTGTCTCCGGTGCAGAAGCTCTCAATGGACATGAAACAAGAGTGACAGATCATTATCATAGTCATTGTAAAAATAACATTCATCCTAAAACGTTAGATACAACGCTTAGTGATAGTAAAATGTTTTGCTTCTAATCCAAGAAGCTTCTTTAGAACTTCAGAGCTGAAGAATCTTCTTAGGGGTGACATGATAGCAATGTCCCAATATCTCAGGGGCTGCCCCAAAGAAGAGGGAGTCAAGCTGTTCTCCAAAGCACCAGAAGGCAAGACAAGCAACAGATGGAAACCAAGCAAGGAGCGAAAGAACCTAGAACTAAGGAGGAATTTCCTGACAGGGAGGACAATTAACCTGTGGAACAGCTTGCCACCAGGAGTTGTAGGTGCTTCATCACTGGAGGTTTTTACAAATAGAATAGAATTCTTGATTGGCCAAGTGTGATTGGACACACAAGGAATTTGTCTTGGTGTAAATACTCTCAGTATACATAAAGAAAAGGTACATCCATTAAGAATTAAGAATCATAACGTACAACACTTAATGATAGTCATAGGGTACAATCAACAATCAAATCATACTAGGAAACAGTCAAGTGGGAGGGGATGGGTGATAAGGAGTGGTGGGAAGATTAACAGTAATGGTAGTGTACACTTTGTAAATAGTTGAACAGAGTTGAGGGAATTATTTGTTTAGCAGAGTGATGGCTTTCGGGGGAAAACTGTCCTTGTGTCTAGTTGTTCTGGAAGACAGAGAGAGACTGGACAGCCACTTTCTCAAACGGTATAGGGTTTCCTGCCTGAGCAGGGGGTTGGACTAGAAGACCTCCAAGATCCCTTCCAACTCTGTTAGTCTATTCTATTTTATTCGATTCTTGGATGAGGAAGTCCAGCTGCCTTTTGGAAAAAGCATCTTTGGGACATACCATGAAATTGATGGCCCAACTTTTTTCACCAACCACTCATGAAAAAAGTGGCTGGGGGGCTTTGATCTCCCAGTTGAGGCCACCGTTCTTTGAACTACTACCTTCCCCCTCCCCAGATGGTCTTGCTTCAAGTGGACTTCTTCTCCCCTCGCTTGAAGGCTGGTTTACTAATGGGTGGGATGCCTGCCACTTTCTCGGCCTTGCTGGCCTTTTCAGAAGAAGACTGTGAGGGTATCTCCCATGCTTGTATTTGGATAGCCTGCAGCCTTCTACCACTTCAGGAACTTGGCACAGCACCCCTTGTGCACATGGGGAAAACTTCAGGAGGTTTTTAGTAAAAGGGGGTGCATGGAAGGTGATGCTGTCATTTCCGCCCATTGGGTCCAAACTCAGGGTTTGCATGGCCTTTTTCTCTGCGTTTCTCACCAGCCTTGGTTTCAAATAACAGGAAGGTCTATATTTGGGTGAGGACCTGGAAACATTAAGCCTTTGAGACTTTCCCAGATTTTGTCCAAACTCATGTTTCCCAAGATGCCTTGAAAGCTTGTCAACCAGATGGGCAGCACCTAAATTGAAAAAGAAAGGAAAGGAAAGGAAAGGAAAGGAAAGGAAAGGGAAGGGAAGGGAAGGGAAGGGAAGGGAAGGGAAGGGAAGGAAGGAAGGAAGGAAGGAAGGAAGGAAGGAAGGAAGAAAGAAAGAAAGAAAGAAAGAAAGAAAGAAAGAAAGAAAGAAAGAAAGAAAGAAAGAAAGAAAGAAAGAAAGAAAGACAAAGAAAGACAAACCGGAACAATTCCAGAAGCTCTGAAACAATTTCAAACCTGCAGTATAAAACAGGTTCAATATGTGTATTGCTTTGTAGAGGATTTGTCTGTTGTTTGGCTGTGTTTTGGCTTTTTGTAAATCTTTCTTTTAACGCACAACTTTTTTTCCCCATCCTGTGTCTTTGTTTTTTGTTTTTTCTTTCTTCTATGTATTGCTTTGCTTCTCATCCAGATCACTTTGGACAGTATGCAGGTATTTTTAGATGGAGGGGAGAGGGAGGGAGGAGGGGAAAAAAAAACCTTCTCTGGGGTCTTCTTCTACCCAACCTCTTCCAAATTGCCCCTTGCCAAATGCCCTTGGCTTACCTTTGCATGGAACCCTAAACACGATTGTTACAAAAAAAAAAAAAAGCATGTCGAATTGCTTGATGCAAATCCTGGTGCATGGCTTGATGGGGATGTCCAAGCAAACGGGAGATCCTTCAGCCCATAAACCTCCAGGGCAAAAATGCTCCAGGGCAAAAATGCTCCACTAATATCTTCTGGAGACGTTCTGGCAAGAGTGTGCCTCGGAAAAACCATGCAAAACTGTTCTCCATGCAAAGTAGAAAGTTTCTCATGACTGTCTGTAGTTTGTCTGAATGTACAGTAGGGGATCTAATCCTAACCCTAACCTTAGCCCAGGGGTCAGCAACCCGCGGCTCTGGAGCCTCATGTGGCTCTTTTATCCCCCTGTTGTGGCTCCCTGTCGCCAGTCGGTTCCATCATTGATAGGGCTTTAGGTTAGGACAGGTAGAGCAAAAAGGACGCTGCGCTAGGAGGACACTGTGGTGAGGGAACCGAATTTCCGGTCAGCAGATGAAAAAAGGACACTGTGCTTGGAGGACACTCTGTGGTGGGGGAACCAAACTTCCGGTCGGCTCCAGAATTGAATGGGGGGCTTCTGGTTAGGACTTCTGTGACTCTTGAGTGTTTAAGGTTGCCTATCCCTGCCCTAGCCAGAAGAGATTCTGGAAGGATCTTGAGTTTGGCTGCAGGGCTTTGTAGTGATCCCTGAGCAGTTGGCAATTCTTAAGAAAGATGACTTTGATGAACCTTGAAAGATGTTTAGGAGTGCCAGACCTAGTTAGAACATGGATAGAAGACTTCCTGAAATTGCCAGGGCTTCATCTCGATAGGTAATAGAAAGGTGTGGAGCCTGTAGCAATTGTACAAGAGTGGTTTGGGGTGTGTTCTGACCCAGCTCCCCAAACACCACAAACTCTCCGATGAGAAGTCAAAAGATTCCTTTATTAGGAATGCCGGCGGCTCTGGCAAGAAGTTGATCTTGCAGGGGAACAAGTCTGTCTGTCTGGAAGATGAATAGGTGTCTGCCATACCTATTCATCTTCACCCCCTGCCTTTTATCCCCAGAGCTAGGGTGGAGTCTCACTAGCAGCAGTGGCTCTTCCATCCCAAGGACCGGCCCATAGATTTCCACTGCTCTCCTCTCCTCTGCCTTCTGTGCATCCGTGCATCAGGCACTGGACCCAGCTGTTCCTCCTCTTCCTCACCAGCCACCTTCAGACCTGGGGCTGTTGACTCTCCATCTGAGGGCTGATGGACAGCCCAGGCTCCGCCTCTCTCCGCCCCCACTCTCTCTTTCTGCCAGTTCCATTTCCTCTCCCTCCCCCCCGAGCTCCCAAGTTGCCCTGATGCTGTTCCTGACTCCCACGCCTCCTCCTCTGATTCGGCTGCTGGAGGGGCCAGTGGCTGATAGGCCACAAAAGGAGGCTACCATTCACCCACCATTGATGGAGGATGCTTTTGGCCATTTCTAGCACATTCAGTCCACATGTAGCAAGGGCAGAGACTATAGCAGAGACCCTTTTCAGCTTCCAGGCCATGCCTTTTTTCTAGCACTTCATATTTGTCCCATCTTAGATCCCATGGAACAATAGTTGGAATTCATAGATCTTCATGGAGATTAGGGACGTTGTTCAGGAGGAAATTGCATGGAATTGGAAGTTCTTTTTCAAGGCAAATGTGGTTCCCCCAACAACTTTAGAAAACTATTTAGTCCGAGATAGAGACACAAAGAAAATAAGAGGCCCAGAAGCTCAACTGTACAGTGGACAATTGAGGGAACTAGGTATGTCCAGTGTAATGAAGAGAAGAATTGGGGATGATGTGATAACAACCTTCCAGTACTTGAGGGGCTGTCACAGAGAAGAAGGGGTTGAGCTATTCTCCAAAGCACCTGAGGGAAGGACAAGAAGTCATCATTGGAAGCTTAACAAAGAGAAATCCAGCCGAGAACTAAGCAGACATGTCCTGACTGTGAGAACAATTAGTGGAAGGGCTTCCCTCTGGAAGTTGTGGGTGGTTCATCTCCTGAGGCTTTCAAGAAGAGCCTGGACAGCCATTTGTCTGAAATGGTATAGGCTTTCCTCCTTCAGCAGTGGGTTGGACTAGAAGACCTCTAGGTCCCCTGCAACTCTGTTATTCGGTATTCTATAATAAGCCTGGACAAATTAACATAAATCATATAAATGATGGGCGCTCCGTCACTGGAAGTTTTTAAGAAGAGGCTGGACAGCCATTTGTCTGGCTTGGTAGAGGGTTAAATCCTGCTTAAATAGGGGTTGGACTCCAAGGCCCCTTCCAACTCTGACTAGTCTACATTCTAAACTTCTGACACAACTCTGCTTGATTTCAAATCTGCATGTCCCCACTAAGAGTAACATTTCAAACCCCCAATTAGAGATTGCCATGTTTGCCTATTACATTTGTCTGTATGGATTGTTCCCGGGAAGGATTTGGACAGGAAATGGCCAATTTTTTCAGGGCAGAAGTAGGAAGCCTAGCGATCCTTTGCTATCTCGATGTACCTTTGCCCAGTTCTTTCCTCCTCTCTGTTTGCCCAGGCCAAAGTTTGTGAGCTCGAAGAGAAATGCCGGACGCAGAGTGAGCAATTCAACCTCCTGTCCAAGGAACTGGAAAAGTTTCGGCAACAAACTGGGAAATTCGATCTTCTAGGTACTAATCTGTTGACCTCCTCGGCTCTTCCTGGCTCTCCTGGCAAATCTTTAGCCCAATTAATGAACGGAATTGCCACCTCTTTGGGTCAAGGTAAGAAGGAAGAGAGGGGTCAACCTTACCAGGTGGATCAAACAAAAAACACAACTCAATGAGCTATTTCTACTTTATTGTAAGGCTATATTAATATAATCTTACAAGTCTGAAAGTACAAATCTACCACTGTCTCCTTTACAGTCTGAGAAACTGGGGAGGGGGTCCCTTCTGGGTCTCTTTCTCCACCCATTTTGCAGCTGTGGGCTATGCTGTCTCTTATCTGATCATCCCCTTGGCAGCATCTCTTCTCCCCGTCTCCCAAGGTCTCTCCCACAAACCTTTCCAGCCCAAGAAATGAGGGAGGGTCCCTTCTGAGCCTCTTACCTTGCCCGTTATCCATCTGTGGGCTCAGCAGTCCCTTATCTGACTTTCCCTAGGCAGCATCTCTTCTACCTGTCTCCCAAGGTCTCTCCCACAAACCTTTCCAGCCCAAGAAACGAGGGAGGGTCCCTTCTGAGCCTCTTACCTTGCCCGTTATCCATCTGTGGGCTAAGCAGTCCCTTATCTGACTTTCCCTAGGCAGCAACTCTTCTCCCTGTCTCCCAAGGTCTCTCCCACAAACCTTTCCAGCCCAAGAAATGAGGGAGGGTCCCTTCTGAGCCTCTTACCTTGCCCGTTATCCATCTGTGGGCTAAGCAGTCCCTTATCTGACTTTCCCTAGGCAGCATCTCTTCTCCCTGTCACCCAAGGTCTCTCCCACAAACCTTTCCAGCCAAGAAATGAGGGAGGGTCCCTTCTGAGCCTCTTACCTTGCTGTTATCCATCTGTGGGCTAAGCAGTCCCTTATCTGACTTTCCCTAGGCAGTAACTCTTCCCCTTGTCTCCCAAGGTCTCTCCCACAAACCTTTACAGTCCAAGAAATGAGGGAGGGTCCCTTCTGAGCTTCTCGCCTTGCCCGTTATCCATCTGTGGGCTAAGCAGTCCCTTATCTGACTTTCCCTAGGCAGCAACTCTTCTCCCTGTCTCCCAAGGTCTCTCCCACAAACCTTTCCAGCCCAAGAAAGGAGGGAGGGTCCCTTCTGAGCCTCTTACCTTGCCCGTTATCCATCTGTGGGCTAAGCAGTCCCTTATCTGACTTTCCCTAGGCAGCAACTCTTCTCCCTGTCTCCCAAGGTCTCTCCCACAAACCTTTCCAGCCCAAGAAATGAGGGAGGGTCCCTTTTGAGCCTCTTACCTTGCCCGTTATCCATCTGTGGGCTAAGCAGTCCCTTATCTGACTTTCCCTAGGCAGCAACTCTTCTCCCTGTCTCCCAAGGTCTCTCCCACATACCCATTACGATAGTCCAGATCAAAAGCAGAACCAGGAGGACTAAGTCTATCATTATGTTAAGGTTACATTAACACATTCCTGCAAGACTGAAAGGATTTCTCTCCTCCTTCCCTTTTAGTATTTCTCCCTCCTACCCTCCTTCTCCCAAGGTCTTTCCCACACACCATTATAATAATCCAGACCAGAAGCCCAATCAGAAGGACTAAGTTTATCTTTATATTAAGGCTACATTAACACATTCCTGCAAGACTGAAAGTATTGTCCCCACCTTCCCTTTTACTCTCCAGGAAACTAGGGGGGGGGGCTTCTGAGCCTCTTACCTTGCCCGTTATCCAGATGAGGGCTAAGTGGTTCCTTATCTGAATGTTCCTAGGCAGCATCTCTGGTTTTCATCCATCATGTGGTCATTCTCACCTCCTTGTTCCATCAGGTCATCTGATCTCAGAAGGACACCTTATCCTTCTAAATGTTTTCTAAAGATCCTTTTAATTCAAAGAAAAAAGAAAGGAGAATACCTTGTGGCAAAAGGAAATGCCATATTGGCAAGAGCGCCTCTGGGTGTTGTTAGAGGATAAACAAGATCAATATCTGTAGGTCAGTCATTTGTTCACCTGTGCTGAAACAAAGGTGAAATAGTTAAGGTGTGGTTATCATCTTCTCCAGCTTGTCTCCAAGGAAATGGAGAAATGTAAGTTCTCAATTGTGCAATTGGCTTCAAATGTCCAAAATTGCCTGTCAGGTAACCTATAGAGTGTTTTGTAAATTCTATCCTGTGGTGAACTTGTAGACACCAAATTAAATCAACTTTATTCATCTGGGAGATTCATTTTATTCTTCTCCTGGAAAAACCTGGATGGAATTCAGATTACAGAACTTCTCTTCTGATTGATCTCCGTGTGATGTAAGGAAGTGACAGACTGTGGAACTCGAAACAGAACTGTTAGCTTTCATGTAACAGAGAGGAACAAGGTTTTTTGGAAAGGAAAAACATGTCATATGTCTAAATCATTTTTAAGAGTCATATCGAAATTGAGTGGCTATGGTTGCCTGGATTATTTTAATGACTCAGAATACTTCTGACAGTTTGATAGTTGCAGTTCTTTTAAATGTGATCTTCTATCTAGACAAAAGGTTGTTTCTAGGCAACTTGGCCAATTACAGTAAGAAAAATAGAAGTTAAAATTGAATTGTATGGAGATAGTTTTTTTTACCCGGATGAATGTTTAAACTGCTTTTTCCAATCCGCCTATCATTCCCATTATACTTATCCTACAATTCTTAGTATCCTTGACAGTGTTAGTTTTAATACAAAATAAAAACTGATATGGTTTCAGGCATGGGTGAAATGAATGGAGACAGTCTTAGTTGGTGAACTTTCAGCTCTTTATTACACAGTGACTTGTGTCTTTAATAACAACAACTCTGCCTTATATAGGCAACCTTAATGTGAAATAACCAATAGGGAGCTGTAAAACGCTAGCTCCAAAACCAATAAGAGTCCTTCGTTAAGGGCCAATCGGATTCTCTGAACCCAACCAATCCGATCGAGCCGCTTAACAACCAATCAGAAGTGCAGGGCCAGAACCCTGCACTTTACCCCAAGCTTGATTTTATTTTAACTATTTACGTACATAACAAAAACGATCACCTTGCTTGGAATTGCCTATATTCTTTGATGCTACCTCAATAATTACTGGTTAGGACTTCCACTCATCACAATAACCACTTGAACACCATCTGCACTGATAGTCAGTCAATTGCAAAAGGCAGCCTTGAAACAGCTTACATCCAGCAACAAGTCCTTGGGGAGACTTGATAAGGCGAACAAACGTGCCAAATTCAGTCTAAACAAACCACGAAAGAGCAGCACTTTATTTGGGGGGACATGTTGCTTGGAGGCTGGAATTCTGGGAGTTGAAGTTCATCCCTCTTAAAGTTACCAAGGTCGAGGAACACTGGTTTAGAATTCTGAATTGCACATCTGGACATGTTGATTGGTTTCAAAAGAGAAATATAGGTTTTTTTGGTGTTTGTACCGATCCGGGGAACAAACATTAAGAGAACAGACAGAATAACGGAGTTGAAAGGGACCTTGTAGGTCATCTAGTCCAATCCCCCGCCCAAGCAGGAGACCTTACACCATTTCTGACAGATGGCAGTCCACTCTCTTATTCTTCTTTTTTAAAATATATGTTTTATTATTTACAACTGTAATACACAATGGTGCTGCCATTTTGGCGTCACATATACCATACATACAAAGCTTTTGCTAAATCATTAACTTTCATATTATTAATACTGTATTTGCTTTTTGGTTCTATTCATTCTGTCTATTTTTCCCTCCGACCTTCCCTTCTTTTTTGTAGCCATTGATAAAACTTATTCCATGTTTCATAGTAAGCTGATTCCCCCTTATTTTTCAATAAAGTCAACCTGTCTGATTCTGCACAAGCCATTATTTTCTTTATTATTTTCTCTTTCTGGTGGTATGCAGTCCAGTCTCTTCTTGAAAGCTTCCAGTGATGAAGCTCACACAATTTCTGAAGGCAACTTCTGTTCCATGGGTTGATTGCTCTCGTTGTCAGAAAATTCCTCCTTACTTCCGGGTTGAATCTCTCCTTGTTCAGTTTCCATCCATTATTCCTCGTCTGGCCTTCAGGTGCCTTGGAAAAGAGCTTGACCCCCTTCCTCCTCTCTGGGGCAGCCCCTCAAATATTGGAATACTGCTATCCTGTCTTCCCTGGTCCTCTTCACTAGACTAGCCAGACCCAGTTCCTGCAACCGTTCATCATATGTTTTAGCCGCCAGTCATCCCCTAATCAAAAGCAAAGGCAGATTGGTTTTCAGCTGTACAAATGAAAACCCAGAAGCTACTGGGAGCGGAGGCTGGGAAACTGAGCATTGTTTTAACCTGGGCAATCACTATAATTAAATATGGAGAGCAGTGAGATGAATTTACTCAAGGATCTAGTGGAGCTCATAACTGACGGATCGATACTGATATGACTCGCCTTGCATAAATGCTCTTTTAAGTGCCAGCAGTTAACATGTGTTTGGAGACCTTTAAAATAAGGTCTGTCACACTGGAAGGATTTTCTTTTCACGTTGCTTGTTTTGAGGAAGTATCCTTCTTTCCGTGAGTGATTCGTTCTTTGAGTTGCTTGTTTGGAATTTGCTTACCAGTCTTCCGGATTTGGGGGCATGGCCACTTCTGCGTTTCCTATTGCTTGTTCTTGCTTTTATATCGGCCCTTGTTCCTCCCTCCCACCCCAAGAATGTTAATTATTTTCATCTTCACTTTTGATAGAATTGGGTTATATTCAGGATCATATTCTCAAGAGCATTAAAAAAAAAATGAAAGAAAAAGAAAAACGTTTGGGTCATCGATAGAAGAGATTATTTGTAGCTCAGGGTGCACCTGTGGGATCCTCTGAGTTGTTTGTTTTCTTGCAGATGTTTCATGATCCAATTAAGTAACAATATCAGTGTTGGAAGGGAGGAGTGGTGGCACTGGCCTACAGGTGGAGCTCTCTCAACTCACAATCAGGAGGCTGTGGGTTCAATCCTAGGTAGCGGCAGATATTTGGGTGCAATAAGAATATATCAGCTGAACAAAACTCCACATTGGCAACAGGAAGGGCATCCGGCCCAGTAAACACTCATCTCCATTCAGTCTCCCAGACTCCACCCCCATGCAAAGGATTACGGGATCATTAAAAGACAAAAAAAAAAAAAACAGTGTTGGAAGGGAATACAGTTTGCAGAGAAGAAGACGGGGAGGAAGGGGAGGAGAGAGGAAGAGGAAGAAGAGAAGAAAAAGGAAGAGGAACAGGAGACATTAATTTGAACTGCACTTTGTTTTGTTTTAAAGTTTTATTCAATCTGGATGTTGTCCAGTTCTGGGTTTAATCCAGTTGGTTGCTAAAGATAAATAAATATAGGCAAACATTGCAAACCATGAGAAAGATGGTGTCTGTTATTTCAGAATTGCCCAAGATTGTTCCTACATTTGTTATTTCAATAGCCTCTTCAGTTACAATTGCTATATGGGACAACTAGTGTGACATTCAATTGTGTGATGCTTTTTCCATGCAGATCATGAAAGTCCCTCCCGAGGCCAATTTGTGATCTCTGAGTACACACGTCCCCTGCAGCTGTCTGGTGACAAACCGGACCAACTCTCCATCAAACCAGCTTTCCTCATCCGCTCACGCTCTAGCATCCCAAGATGCAGATTTGAATCAGACGTACGTAGATGATATTCCTTCCTTGCCTGTAAGCAGGCGGCTTTGCTGAAAATGAATGATAACAGAGACAGCAAACTGATAGAATGTGTGTAGCTCAGGGTGGAACTGTGGGGTCCTTGGTGCTCTCTGAGCTTGGTTGTCTTCTTGTAGACATTTCATGGCCCAAATAGGTAACATCATCAGTGCTAGAAGGGAGTGGGGTTTGCAGAGTGGAGGAGCAAGAGGAGGGGGGAGAAGGAGGACTGCGGGGTCCATGGTGTTCTCTGAGCTTGGTGGTTTTCTTACAGATGTTTCATGGCCCAACTAGGTAACAACATCAGTGACAGAAGGGAGTCAGGTTATGGAGTAGAGGAGGAGGAGGACCATGTGGTCTGTGGTGCTGTTTCCGTTCTTATCCAAGAAGCTTCTTCAGCTCTGACTGGATGGTGGGGAATGGAAGGATTTATACTCCTTGCAGACAGTTGGTCATTTGCATCCTTTGAGAGGGTTGTTGAGGCCACTTGGAGGTTTATCTGTGTCCTCAGGGCCACCTGAGTAGTGCAAATGGTTCCTGTAGTCTGCAATTCTTTTTTTCCTGGAAATCCATTTCCACCCCCACACCATTCCAAGGGTGTTTGTCCCAAATTGTATAGTGCTAAAAGTCTGTCAAGATTCTCAGTCATCCAGGTCTTCAAAAGAAGAAACAAGAAAGTTCAGTTGCCTCCTGAAAAAGTACCTTTGGGACCACTATGACTGAGACAGGCCAGTGCAATTCATTTTTGCACATTTCCATTCCTTATGAGCACCTCTGCATGGGCTACTGTGTTTAATCTCTCTTTGTGTCTTTGAAATTATCACTTTCCTGAATATATAAAATGGTCTTCAGATTTTCGCACATGCTTAGTCTCTCATGAGACACGGTTTGGGTTTCTTTGATGTTAAGAGGAATCCCATTTTGTGTTAAGTCAATGTATGTAGGTGGACGACTCATCCTGTTCAATATTGTCATGCCCCTGGTGAAGACTGACTCTGAGGGAGAGGAGGAACAGCCGACAGGGAGTAGAAGTGTGGCTCCAGAGGTTGTGGAGGAGGCTGGGGAAGGGCAGAGGCCGGCTGGGTAGTCAGAGGAGGACCCAGGCCCATTCCCTCTCCATCCTAGGGCATGCAGGGAGGAGAGGTTAAGGGAGAGATGCAGGGTGCAGCTGTGACAACTGAATAAGAGGACGGACATGCGCAAGGGCGAGTGCTGGAAACAAAGCATGGAAATATCTCTAGTTTATGGTTCCTCTCTGAATTTGGCATCCTTTCCAGTGTGTGTTCTGATATCTATGGACGTCCTCCAGCCCTTATCTTGTCTGGTTTGTGTTGTTTTTACTCTTTATAATTTAAACGGTATTTCCTCCTTTTCGTAACTGCTCACACGTGGGAGTTTTTTTGTCTCCAGTCAAGGATATCTGGAACTTGGAAGTGAAGGAATAAAAGAGGCTTCGTCTGTTTTTTTGTGACTGTGTTTATTTTGTATCCCACCCTGGGTCATCCCAAATACTTTGTTCATGTTCTTGTTGCAGATGGAGAACGAACGGAATTCTAATACCTCAAAGCAGAGGTATTCAGGGAAAGTCCACCTTTGTATTGCCCGATACAGGTAATACGGCCTGTCCAATAAACACTTTCAATCTTAAATTGGTGCTCGTTTTAAATTCTTGATAAGGTCCCTGACCCAGCTCCTTTCAAAAAGTGACAATGCCTGTCTTGCTCTTTGAGGCTAAGCTGTTTTTTCCCCCCAACCAGGTTATGTTGAATAAGACATAATAGTTGAGTCATAACTCTAAGCCACAATGATTACATTTGCATGACTTCAAGCCCAAAATAATATCTCATTCCAATATCTGAATGCAGGTGGTTATTAATAGTCCCTTTCTCTTTATGAGTAAGGGTGCAGTGGCTCAGTAATTAAAGAGGCTGAGTGTTGTCCTCCAGGTCCAGAATCCAAATAAAATAAAACTCCAGGTTTATTCCATTTCCGAAAATTTTGTTTATTGAATACACTGCATGGTAATGTCGAAGCAAAACTAACTCTGAGGTTCCCAGGCATCAGTTCATAGAATTAAACAAGAATTTCCCCAGCCAAACCCACAACCTCTCACATACCCATGTAAGTTTGTTATGGGAACCATCTGCTTCGACTTCACACCTGCTACAGTATCCTTGAAAAGGTTTCAGGTTCTCTCTCAGTCTCCAGCGGAATCGTGGAGGTTTCGTTTCTCCATCCAACCCATCCTAAAGCAATCTCTTCCCCTCTTATTCTACTGGCAAGTTGAAACGAAGAGGCACGTAGCTGCCAAAGTTTCATACTTGACACTGAGCTTGTCAGCTGAGAGCCCACGTTCGAGACCCGAGTGCCACGCGATGGAGTGAGCTCCCATGACTTGCCCCATCTCTTGCCCACCAAGCACTTTAAGAGCATGCAATTGCAAGTAGATTAAGTTAAAGAAGGTATCGCTTCCGTGGGAAGGTAGCTGTCAGGGCTCCAACAAATCCACCCTCATTCCAATCAAAAGTCTCTAGCCACATCTCAGAAAAAGTAAATTGGTTTATTAGAAATTGCCATGTTGGCACGTCATATCATACATTTCCCCTTTGACCCTGGTTTTTCCCCCATCCCCTGGATGTGACTTCTCCAATGGGACACATCCGTCTCCAAGAGTCATCCATCATGCTCTCCAATAACCTCCTTATATGCTCTGACAACTTTGGGCTGCCGAGGTGATTATCTAGGCATTTCAAGAATGTCTTGTTCTCCCCTCCCCAACTCCCTTTTTCTGGCAGCTAAAAAGACCAAAGGAGTCTCTTTTTAGTTGACAGTAACAGCGTTCTGTGTGCTTTTGGCGTATAGTCATATTGGCCCACATGACCATGGAAATGGTCTTCAGACAACACTGGCTCCCTTGGCCAAGAAACGGAGGTGAGCACTGTCCCCTGACATGAATGGACAGGGGAGACCTTTTACCTTTCACCTTTCCCTCCTTATGAAAGATTCTGAATCACAATCTTGTGTTTTCCTTCAGTTACAATCCGTTTGATGGGCCAAATGAAAACCCTGAGGCAGAACTTCCTCTCACTGCGGGAAAATATCTCTACGTATATGGAGATATGGATGAAGATGGCTTTTTTGAAGGTGTGTTGGAGATGGGGGCGTGGCCTAGCAGAACCCTTGGTTTAAATATCTTTATTGAAATAGTTCCACCTTTCAGGTACGAAGAAACTTCCTGGCCGTTCTCTTAAACACATGACTTAGTTTATGCAATGAACGGTTGAGTCTCATCTCAAGTCTAAACAGAGAAGAACTACGGTAGACATGATAGCAGTCTTCCAGTACTTGAGGGGTTCTCTCAGAGAAGAGGGGGTTCACTTATACTCTAGGACACCAGAAGGCAGGAGAAGAAGTTAGAGGTGGAAGATCATTAAACAGAGGCCCAACCTAGAACTAAGAAGAAACTTCCTGACAGTAAGAACAGTTTATCAGTAGAATAGCTTGCCTCCTGGAGTCATGGGTTCCTCCATCACTGGAGATTTTCAAAAATAGACAGGACAACCATTTAACTGGCAAGGTATAAGGCTCCTGTCTTGAGCAAAGATTGGATTTAGAAGAGAGGTCTCTAAACTTGGCCAGTTTAAGACTTGTGGATTTCAACTCCCGGAATTCCTGAGCTAATACGACTGGAGGAAGAATTTCGGGAGTTGAAGTCCACAAGTCTTAAAGTTGCAACTTTGAAGACCCCTGACCTAGAGAGATTGGATTGCCATCTCTCAGACATGGTATAGGGTCTCTTGCTTGGGCAGGAGGGTTAGACTAGATGACCTACAAGATCCCTTCCTGTTAGGCCCCACATTAAGGTTTTAGAGGGACTGAAAAAGGATCAGATATGGTGGAGAGGTGGGTGAGATTCCCCTCAAAACTGTTTCCAGTGTCCCTGAGCAGCTGTGACTTTTTTCCTTCTCTTCTTCTGCCTTGTTGGCTTGGAAAAAAACACAGATAAAAGGGAGGACAGACAGGAAGGGAGGATTCTCAGAGGATTAAAAAAAAACATGGTTGCTGCAAACCAATTATCCCAAGTTTTGCTGCCATTAGATCAGGGGTCTCCAACCTTAGCAACTTTAAGACTTGTGCAATTCCCAGAATTCCTCAACCAGCCATGCTGGCTAAGGAATTCTGGGAGTTGAAATGCACAAGTCTTAAAGTTATCAACATTGAAGAACCCTGCAGGAGCAATAGCACTTATATGCCACTTTACAACCCTCTTTAAGTGGCTCTTGCCCCGAACAATCTGGGTCCTCATTTTACCCACTTTGGAAGGTTGAATCAACCTTGAGCCTGGTGAGATTTGAACCGCCAAATTTCAGGCAGCTGGCAGTCAGCAGAAATAGCCTGCAGTACTGCACTCTAACCATTGTGCCACTGCGGCTCACAATATTACCCTTATCAAGGAAGAATCAGAGTACTAACTAACATTGGACATATTGTATAATTGGATGAGTAATAGAAGCAGAGAATAGTACTATGACTTGATTGCTTATTGTAACCTATGACTATCATTAAGTGTTGTACCTTATGATTCTTGATGAATGTATCTTTTCTTTTATGTACACTGAGAGCATTTGCACCAAGACAAATGCCTTGTGTGTCCAATCACACTTGGCCAATCAAGAATTCTATCTATCTACTAAATAAGGAAAGAAGATTAACAAAATGGATATATGCAGTGATAGAAT
The DNA here is from genome assembly GCA_033807585.1 of Hydrophis major. Lineage (NCBI taxonomy): Eukaryota > Metazoa > Chordata > Lepidosauria > Squamata > Elapidae > Hydrophis > Hydrophis major. The sequence continues at coordinate 10,917,932 of CM066339.1, forward strand.
AAACAATGTGAGAAACTGCATTATTGTATTATGAAATTGTACAAGAATATAGTATGCATAGAGTGAGAATTGTAATGGCGTAATACGGTAGAAATAAGCAAATAATAATGACCAATTGGATATATAATATGATGGAGAGAGTATATTGTATGACGGTCTTAATTAGGATGTATAACATGATGGAAAGGGGGGGGGAAAGAGACAATGTACACAATGAGGTTGTATAATTGGAATGGCTATGTATATCAAGGAAAAAAAGTACAATAAAACGTAATTTAAAAAAAGCCTAATCAAACAATTAGTAGATAACTCTTAACTGGGATGGACAGGATTTTCATGTTCTGGCAACACGGCTAGTATGTGTCTTCCTTGTCTCATATATCTTTCTCCCCAAGGTGAACTTCTAGATGGACAGAGAGGTCTGGTTCCATCCAACTTTGTGGATTTTGTGCAGGATGAGTCTCGTTTATCCAGCGGTTTGAGCGGTGAGCCAGAGCAGAATGTCCTCAACCACAGTAGTCACCTGGTGGAAGGAGAAGGCCTCCAGGATATCAGCTTACCGGTCCAGTTAGACTCCGGCATCCTCAATAACGGTGCAGGAACTCTGGATGTGAACATTGACGAAATTGGAGAAAACGTTGTGCCTTACCCTAGGAGAATTACCCTTATCAAACAATTAGCCAAAAGTGTCATTGTGGGCTGGGAACCTCCAGTCGTGCCACCTGGTTGGGGAACCATCCATAGCTACAACGTTCTAGTAGACAAGGAAGTACGCATGAACGTCCCTTTGGGGAGCAAAACTAAAGCTCTCATAGAAAAATTGAACATCGCTACTTGCACTTATCGGATCTCCGTTCAAAGCATAACCAGCCGGGGCAATTCCGACGAACTGCAGTGCACCCTGCTGGTTGGGAAAGATGTCATTGTGGCACCTTCACACCTTAAGGTCGACAACGTCAGCCAGATTTCGGTGGAGATCACCTGGCTCCCCACAAACAGCAACTACAGCCACGTCATCTTCCTCAACGAAGAGGAGTTCGACATTGTCCGGGCCGCCACCTACAAGTATCAGTTTTTCAACTTGAAACCCAACATGGCCTACAAGGTCAAAGTTTTGGCCAAGCCCCATCAAATGCCCTGGCAGCTGCCTTTAGAGCAACGCGAGAAAAAGGAAGCTTTCGTAGAATTTTCAACCTTGCCAGCAGGTAGGCTCACAAGGACCCCAATGTCCTCCTCCTCTTTCTCCTTCTCCTTCTCTTTCTTCTTCTTCCCCCTCCTCCTCCTGCCTTCTTACACTGATGATATTACCTAGTTGGGTAATGAAACGTCTGCAAGAAGACAACCAGTCTCAAAATGCACCACCAAACTCCTTGCTTTGAGTCTCACAAAGTCAGTTGGGGTCAGTTGCGCAGCAGCCCCCCACCATTCCAGCTTGGCGGCCCAGCGTGAGGTAGCAGGGGTCCAGTGTGGGGCAGTTGTGTGCGCACGCACATTGCTCCATTTTGAGTGGAGCTTTGTGTGCACGAGCATTTGTCCGTTTCTCCCGCTGCCAAGTTCTGACCAGGCCGCAACCTGGTAGTATGGGCCACAGCCTGTTGGATAAGGACCCATGTAGTAGGGGACTGGAGGCTAAAACACAGGAAGAATGGTTGTAGGAATTGCATATGTCGAGAGAAGGAGGTGGCCGGATGGGGTCACTGAAACAGTTGGCGTGAACTTAAATGGACTCCGGAGGATGGTAGAGGACAGGAAGCAGAGGTGGTATTCAGCAGGTTCTGACCAGTTGTGGAGAACCGGTAATGGAAATATTGAGTAGTTTGGAGAACCGGCAAATACCGCCTCTGACTGGCCCCACCAACCCCATCTCTTCTCTGCCTCCCATTGAGTCCCAGTTGATCGTCTGGATCTTCTTTGGTTGCCCTGCCCAGGAGAACGGAGCTGGAAAGCAGGTTAGTGGGGTGGGGAGGGAAGGGGGATTTTGCAGTAATTTTCCCCTGCCATGCCCACCAAGCCAAGCCATGCCCACAGAAGCAGTAGTTAAAAAAAAATGGAATCCCACCACTGTCAGGAACATTGTTCATGGGGTCCGGTAGGTCAGACACAACTTCACAACTAACAACAACAGAAGTTTGATGAAAAGAAGGACTAGGGGTGACATGATAGAAGTGTTCCGAAATCTCAGAGGCTGCCCCAAAGAAGAGGGAGTCAAATTGTTCTCCAAACACCTGAAGGGAGAACTAGAAGCAACGGATGAAAACTAATCAAGGAGAGAAGCAACTTAGAACTAAGGAGAAATTTCCTAACAGTCAGAACAATTAACCAGTGGAACAAACTGCCTCCAGAAGTTGTAAATGCTCCAACACTGGAAGTTTTGAAGAAGAGATTGGACAACCAATGGTAGAGTTTAATTTCAACCATCAAGCCGCTTTGTTGGCTGACTGCGTCTTCCCATCAGGAGTTCGGTTGTCTAGCATCAAAAGATGTGGAGAAGCTGTCCGTGGCTCCATCTGTGTCCCTGAAGCAAGTTGCTGAGTCAGCTGGGATGTTCTTCTCTATGAAAGTTCTCGCCTCTTGCTCAGTTCAGCCACGAGGTTGCCAAACCTTGAGAGAACTCATGAAATATACATCTCCTTCATAGTTGCATAGTTATTTTTAGGCAACTCTTCCATCTAGCATACTTCTTCTATTTCCAGACGGTGAATTTGTTTAAAGAGCAAGGCTGCGCTCACAATGCAAGCTTTTTAAAAAAGTTTCCAAAGGACTAGGATTCTCCACAGTAGAGTAGGATGGAATAACAGAGTTGGAAGGGACCTTGGAGGTTTTCTAGTCCAACCCCTGCTTAGGCAGAGGAAACCCTACACCACTTCAGACAAAGGGTTATCCAATCTCTTCTTAAAAACTTTCAGTATTGGAGCATGCACAATTTCTGGAGGCAAGTTGTTCCACTGATTAATTGTTCTAACTGTCTGGAAATTTCTTCTTATTTCTAGATTATTTCTCCTGCCTTCAGATGCTTTGGAGAATAATTTGACCCCTTCTTCTTTGTGGGAGCCTCTGAGAAATCAGAATACTGCTATCATGTCATTCCTAGTAGATCAAGCCTGTCTTGGCTTTGGGAATGGATAATATATTTGTGAATGCAGGGGGCTCCTTTGGGAAGACCATCCCACAATTATTTAACTGAAAATGGAGCTTGGTCTCTTCAGTGGGTGGGTAGGACATTTTTTGGCTGAGTTCCTGCAAAGCCAAAGGAGAAACTACCAGATGCATTCTCATCACACACCAGACTTGGTTAGAGGTTTTAGTGGTTTTAGTGGTTTGTGTGAAGGCTGTTAGCTGATTGGTCCAAGATATTATAGGATCAGTGTGGTGTAGTTTTTACAATGGTGTATTAGAGTTGGTTGAATGCAGCAGGGAAGAACCTGAGGTTTTGGGAGAAGAAGCACTGAGGTCAAGATAAAAGACCTAATAGATGCATTTGGACCACCAAGTGTTTGGTTTGCTGGGGAAGAGGGGGAGGAGGAGGAGGAGGAGAGCAGAAGCAGGAAGAGAAGGGGAACAGGAGGAGAAAGGGAGAAGCAGGAGAGGAGCAAGAGGAGGAGGAAGAAGAAGAACAGGAGATGAGGAGGAGGAGGAGGAGGAGAAGAAGATATTAGAGGATTTCTATGAATCCAGGAGGTTAGGAGAGGAAATGATACACTGTAAGGTCAAGGTAAAGACCTAGTAGATATAGAGTACCACCAAGAATTTGGTTTGCTAGCGAGAAGAAAAAGCTATAAGGTAATTCATGATTTTTCTTATTCCGCGGATGTAGGAAAGGAAGTGAGATATTAGATTTAAAAGGAAGACCTAATTTGTACCGCCAAGAATTTGATTCATTAGCAAGAGGAAGAAAAACAAGAAGATGTAAGATATCTCCTGTGTTCCATTCCAGGTCCCCCAGCTCCCCCTCAAGACATCCGAATTCAAGTTGGTCCAACACCAGGAACTATCCTGGTTTCTTGGAAGCCACCAGTCCTCACCGCTGCAGGGACCTCCAACGGAGCCAACGTGACTGGCTATGGTATTTATGCAAAAAGTCAGAGGGTAGGTCTCTACTTAGGTCTCTACTTACATTTTTTTTTAAAAAAATAATAAAAATCCAAGGACGACAGCCAAATTTGCTAAAGGGGCAGATGTTTAGCATCATCACAAAAAGAGATGAAGGGATCTTGGTCTATATACCAAACAAATGACCTATCGGGATCCCCATGTGATCACCAGGGCATGGCACAGAGGCAACACAGGCAGCTGGCACTTCAAACTGCCCCTTTATTGCTCCAAATTTTCCCAAATGCTCCCACATTTCCCGCATGTATCAGAGCAAAGTGACTGTCAGGATTCCGGGCAGTTGCCCGAATTAAACCATGAGCCTCGAGGCAAGCTTCAAAAACTTCAAAGAATTTAATAGGAGAGAACATGTTGGCATGACCTGTATGAAGCCAATTCTGAGACACCTAATTCATTGTCACCCTTGACCCTGGTTCCCCCTCCCCCCCCGGGTACATCATAATTCATATTCTCCAACGAAACACGTCCATAGCCAAGAGTCATCAATCACATTCTCCAATTAGAGATTTGTGGGGCAGAAATTCTGATAGCTTAGTTATAATCTTTGCAAGATAAGAATGGAATGCACTTTCAGTTCTAAACTGCTGCACTGCTCTTTCAAATTTCTCACCTCCTCCTCCTGTTCATGGTAACTCTAAAACAAGCATAGAAATGTTTTATGAGTTGACAGTGATCTCTCTCTCTCTCTCACACACACACACAGACACACACACCTCTAGCAGCCTCTGGCTGCAAGTAGTCCAGCACAACACTGTGAGCACAATGGCTGCAACGAAATCCAGCAGGGCAAATCAAGGAGTCAAAGGAGCAAGGCAATTCGTCCAGAAAGCCAGAAAGAATGCAAGGAATCCAGGAAAGTTCAGTTGTCGGCAACAACGCTCAACGCTCCATGAATTCAGCCTTTATTCCCAAGAAATGCCCCTCCCCACAGCATCTCCTTAAGTCTTAGTCCCCAGGTGTACCTTATGAAGAGGGGTGGGGGTGGGGGCTCTCCTCCTGAGTAGTTAGGTCAGTCTGTGCTGTTCTTGCCTTCTCTCCACTCTCCGTGCTCAGGGATCAGGAGAGGGCGGTCCTTGCTCATCACCTGAGCTCTGTCTCACATGTTCACTGCTTAACCTCAGCTGGTCATCCTGCCCCCGTTCCTCCCTGCCTACAAGCCGTCCCAATCCTGAAAGGCCCTGGCCTGACTGGGCCTGCTCCTCCCCATTCTGTTCCAAAGGCAGTGAAGCCACCCCCTCGATCACCATCAACTCCGGTCCCAGCTTGTCTTCCCCTGCAGGTTCAGACTCTGAAGGGGGCACGACATCCCATATCAAAACAACTTACCTTATGTGCAGCCAGAATGTGAAAATAACATTTCACATCCTCTTCCTCCTCCTCCCTTCTAGCTTTGATGGTATTACTTTGTTGGGGAATGAAACATCTGTAAGAAAACAACCGACCTCAGAGAGCACCAAGGACCCCAAAGTCCTCCTCCTTCTCTTTGTAAACCCTACTCCCTTCTACCCGGTTTCTCCAACAATATGGCCTCCCCCAATAGGAAGTCCCAGCATGTTTTATAGGCATGAAATGAAATTAAGCCCCTCCCCCCCAAATTAAAGCTTATATTAAAACATGTGAAATGGGGGGGAATGATGGGGGGGCTTGCTGTTAGGAAGTACTTTTGTGGCACGCCCGGATATATGTGCTGCCTGCGTTGACCCCGATACGAAATGCCCCACCAACGTCGAGGTCAACATCCAAGCCATCGCCGACCGCCCAAAGATGCAAGGGGGGGAATTAAGTCACCCCTGAAAAGATGGCCTAGCCATTTTTTTCAGGGCTCAAAAAAAATAAATAAGACCCAGTCTTTTTATATGAGAAACACGGTAGTAATGACAATGTTATCTCTTTGGGTGGCTAAACGCCTGCAAGAAAACCACCAAACTCTAGAGCAGGGGTCTCCAACCTTGGCTCCTGGAAGCCTGGCGGACTTCAACTCCCAGAGTTCCACAGCCAGTTTGCTCTAGAGAGTACTAAGGACCCCTTCATTTCCACCCCTGAGCTACGAATATTCTCCTTTACTGTTCCTAACGTATTTGCATCTGTCCCTGCATTTTCAGGTGGCCGAAGTGATGTTTCCAACCGCCGAGAACAGCACCGTGGCGCTAAACAAACTCCAGAGCCTGGATGCCAGAGAAGTCCTTGTCCGGACCCAGTCCGCCCAAGGGGAGTCCATGGACTCGTTGAGTGCTCCCATCCCACCTGACTTACTGGTGCCTCCTCACCCTCAGCCAGCTCCCAAATCTAAGCCATTATCAAGTGCCAGTATCCCAGATACCAAAGAGGAACATTTGTGTCCCCACGGGAAGAGGGACGACGCCTGGGAACAGACCCGCATGGCCTCCCCCATCCACGGACACACTCTGGAGCCTCCCAACTTCCACAGCCCGCTTCACGGGCGGCGGTCGCCCTCGCCCAACCGGATCCTTCCGCAGCCGCAGGGCACCCCTGTCCCGAACACCGTTGCCAAGGCCATGGCACGAGAGGCCGCTCAGAGGGTGGCAGCCGAAAGCAACAGGGTGAGCAGAGTTGCGGCTTTTGGCCACCACGAGGCAACGTTTCCCAAGTCTGGTTTGGGCTGCATGCCGGGTTTCATTCGCTGGAATAGGTTCGAGGGTCAGTTTACCTCAGAGTTGGTATTCAGCCGGTTCTGACCGGTTCTAGAGAACCGGTAGCGGAAATTTTGAGTAGTTCGGAAAACTGGTAAATATCGCCTGTGACTGGCCCCGCCAACCCCATATCTCTTCTCTGCCTCCCATTGAGTCCCAGCTGATCGGCTGGGTTTCCTTTGAAGGCCCTGCACAGGAGAACAGAGCTGGAAAGCAGGTTAGTGTGGTGGGGAAGGAATGGGGATTTTGCAGGAACCTTCCCCTGCCACACCCACAAAGCCACACCCACAGAACCAATAGTAAAAATAATTGAATCCCACCACTGGTTTACCTCCATTGACAGTCCAGGATTTTTTGAGGGGGAGGGAAAAAGGGGGGGGGGGGTTTGGAAGAACGCGAAGGGTTAGCAAGGAGGGGTGGATGCTAATTGGGGGAAGGTTGAAGTCTTATTTTACTTTATTTATTTATTTGATTTGTCAACTGCTTACAAGATGATAGGTATAAGCTCTGCTAGCTGGAGAATTCTGGGAGTTGAAGTCCACAAGTCTTAAAAGTTGCCAAATTTGAAGACCTCTGCTTTAGGGGAAACCCCCCCCCTTGCCATCCCAAGAGTGATCCTTAGGGCACCCCAAGTCTGCTGTTGTTAATTGCACCTTTGTGCAGGGATGGTGCTCTCGAGTAGGACTTTCAAATTTTAGCAACTTAAGATGCATGGACTTCACCTCCCAGAATTTTGTATGCTAGCTGGGGAATTCTGGGATATGGAAGTCCACAAGTCTTTTTATTTTAAATTAAACTTTATTAATTCTTTTACATTTTGAAAAGAAAAAAATCACCATAACATTAACAGTACTGTAACATTCATTTTATACATCTCTATCTCTTGTGTGTTATACATTGATATACATTGTTAGGCGATTATATTCATTTATCTGTCATCTAGTTATTTTAACTTCCATTATTTTCTATTTGTCTAATTTCCAGCCAATCATACCACATACCCCAAATTTTATAACATTCCGAATCTTCTTTGGCCTTTAGTTCTAGGGTCAATTTGTCCATTTCGGCACATTGGAAGATTTTTTGAATTATCAATTCATCAGGGGGGATGTTCTTAATGTTTCCAACATTGTGCATAAGATAACCTAGCTACTGTTAATATGTGTAATACAATGTACTTAATCTTTTTATCATGGTTCTTTTTCAATATTCCTAGCATAAATAATTCCGGTTCAAATTCTATTTGTTCTTTGACAATTTCTTGTATAAGTCCAAAAGTCTTAAAGTTGCCAAGTTTGGGGACCCCTGCCCTAGAGAGAGTCCTGTTTCTCATTCTCTTTTCTCTTCTGGGGCCCCGCAGATGGAGAGGAGGCCTGCATTTCCAGAAAGGAGCAACGCATTGCAGTACACCAACTCAGATGAGGAAGAGGATGGCTACGACTCGCCCAGGGTCAAGCGAAGAGGTGCTTCGGTAGACGAGTTTTTGAAGGGCTCCGAGCTCGGGAAACAGGTAATGGGCATCTCTTTGGCAATGGGCACAGGAGCAGTAAAGGTAATGGTTCCCCTGGCATATAATAGGTGCTAGTTGTTCCTGGCTCTATGGGGCGGTGCTCATCTCCATTACAAAGCCGAAGAGCCAGCGCTGTCCGAAGACGTCTCCGTGGTCATGTGACTGGCATGTGATTAAATGCCAAAGGCGCACGGAATGCGGTTGCCTTCCCACCAAAGCGATCCCTATGTTTCTACTTGCATTTTACATGCTTTCGTACTGCTAGGTTGGCAGAAGCTGGGACATGGAACAGGAGCTCACTCCGTTACACGGGGCTAGGGATTCGAACCACCAAACTGCCCACTTTTCTGATTGAAAAACTCAGCATCTTAGCCACTGAGCCACCGCGGTCCCTCTACAAAGCCATGATTCCTAAGAAAGATGCTTTGGAGGTTCACCATCTCTTTCCTCTTCCATCTGTTTTCAAGAAAGGGGGAGTCGGTTTACCCAAAAGATCTTGACCAACTTGAACAAGGGGTCCCATCCAACAGAAATGAACTTCACTGACATTTAGGCAGGAAAAATCCAAAGGTATAAGTTCAGATTAGGTGAGACCTGGTTCAAAAACAGCGAGAATAACTGAATGGAACATCTCGGCCTTCAGAAGGTGGAGTGGAGTGGAATTCTTGATTGGCCAAGTGTGATTGGACATCCAAGGAATTTGTCTTTGGTGCCAATGCTCTCAGTGTACATAAAAGGAAAGATACATTTGTCAAGAGTCCCTCATCACCCTATGATTCTGTCTTCCCTCTCTTCCTCCCCTCTCACACAGCCTCACTATTGCCATGGGGAGGAATATCACACAGAAAGCAGCCGAGGTTCTGATTTGTCCGACATTATGGAAGAAGATGAAGAAGACTTATACTCAGAGATGCAGCTGGAAGATGGCGGGAGGAGACGAGTGAGCGTAACCTCACATAACACCCTGAAGGTATAAAGAAATGATGACCCAAAGATGCTTTTTTTTTTTTTTCAAAAGGCAACTGGACTTGCTTTGTTTTCCCTTGAAGACATCTCACTTCTCATCCAAGAAGCTTCTTCAGTTGCCTCTTGAAAAAAGCACCTTTAGGACAACCATGACATGGATGGCTGAGAATCTCCAGACAGGGTGAACCCCGTTTGAAATGACTGTGGTTCACAAGCCATGATTTATAGACTAGTTATCGATTTGTGGTTGGTGTCTGCCCTGAGGCATGACTGGCAAACCATAGAGGTTTAAGTGTTGAGTTGGTTGCGTTAACCAGTCCTTATTGTACACAAAGAGATGTTCCAAATCTAGTTTGAGATGTACTACAGTTTTCCTACGGTGCAGTTCTGGTGCAAGAGAGAAAGAAAGAAACGGTTGTATGAATGGAGTATAAATTGGGGGTATCAAAAGATCTAGAGAAGATGAGAGTCTAGGTAAGCAACGCATGGTCCTCTGGAAATTTTTGGAGACTTCAAGAGAGGAAGAATTCCCACCGTGTCTCTTAAGCCTGGATTTTGCCATTCGGACCTAGACTATGGACATCTTCTTCAAACATCTATGAACTTTCCCGTGGGGGTCTAGGTATTTTCTGGCTTTTAGTAGACAAAATACAATGTGCTATCTTTGAAAACCGAGGTGGCCAAAGTTGCAATTCAAATGTTGAAATCTTGAATCTTTCCACCGAATGGAAAGGCTTAAGGTTAGGAACAAGGGATTTTCTGAAAAGCAAAGTGGGGAGGGGCATAGCTTTAGAAAAAAAATCTTCCCTTCAGCCTTGGAGTCCTCTGTGGCATCATATCTCCTGCTTTTTAAAAAAAAAAAAAAAATTGCGTCCTCTCCCATCCAGCAGCAGGTATCATAGTTTTCTTTTTCTTTTTTTCTTTTTCTTTTCCTCCTTTCAAAAGTAGGTGTCATTGTTTTGATCTCTTTAGGAAAATCTAGGATTATTTTTAAAAACTTGTTAGGGTCTAAACAGTTAAAAAAACAAACAAACCACTATTAATAGGATTGGAGCATTTCTGGTGGATCTGGGGTGGCTTCCCCACCATTGGAGGACAAGGAGGATCTTCAGAGAGTCACACCCCCTCAAGGAAAAAGAAAAACTAGTTCTTTTAATCAATAGTGAAGAGATTTTGTACTGAATAGAGACAGGATACTAACACTGAGAGAGAGAAGGGTTAAGTTCCAGTGGTAGCCGATTCCGAGATGAGATTTTCAATGTAGGGTCAACTACTCATATTCTGTATGCCTTGTCAGGTTCTTCTTTTGACATGCCTGCTAAAGTTGACATCTTGCCCAATAGACCACGCTAGGGCAGCTGTTCTAATCATCTGTTTTATTTTCACAGATTCCCATTCAAAGCATGACATAGTTCTTCACTTGAATAAGAGCCGCATGCTTTCAGCTCACCATTGCTGTACAACTAATTCTGTCTTTATTTTTTCCCCTTTCCTTTCCTTTCCTTCCTCTCCTTTCCTTCCTTTCCCTTCTTTATCCCCATCCCCATCCTCCTTTCTTTTCCTTTCCTTTCCTCCTTTCCTTCCTCCCCTCCTCTTCCTTATCCCCATCCCCATCCTCCTTTCCTTTCCTTTCCCTTCCCTTCCCTTCCCTTCTGTTCCCTATTCATCCCTTCCCTCCCTTTTCCTTCCCAATTCATTCATCTCCTCTCCTCCCCTCCCCTTCCCTCCTCTCCCTCTTTTTAAAAATTGCACACTTTGTTCTCCTTGCCTTCCTTCCTTCCTTTCTTTCTTTCTTTCTTTCTTTCTTTCTTTCTTTCTTTCTTTCTTTCTTTCTTTCTTTCTTTCTTTCTTTCTTTCTTTCCTTCCTTCCTTCCTTCCTTCCTTCCTTCCTTCCTTCCTTCCTTCTTTCTTTCTTTCTTTCTTTCTTTCTTTCTTTCTTTCTTTCTTTCTTTCTTTCTTTCTTTCTCGGTGGTGACTCTTAAAGGAATGCTATCATCCTAAAGCTACGGAAACAGCTTCCCAAGAGCCTCCCAATTTTGCCCGCCACCGTAAGATACTGTTCAGTATCCCTGAAGTGGCGGAAGAGGAGGGCGATCACCCTGACCGTTTCCACAAGCAGGGATTATGGAGGACCCGCCAGGCCCAAAACGCCCTAGCTAGAGAGAGTAGATCGACCAAGGCCTCCTGCCAAGAGCATCCCATCTTCTGGCACCCTACCACCAAGTCACGGAGTTTGGAGGACACCGAAGAACGAGGTTGTGGTCGATCCAGCAGGTCTTCCACCCGAAGTCCAGATAGTGGTTTGGACTGTGGCAGCGAAGAAGAAGAATCACGTTTTAATTTCCCCCCGGTGCATGAGACCCTCGCTGCTTGTATGTCCTCCGCTTGTGGTCAAGAGGAGGACAGCTCTTCCTCGTCTTTACGGCCGCTTCTGGCCCGCCGGAAGACCTTAGTCCGGCAGAGTAGCGTTGAAGAAGATTTTGGAGACCCCATCCAGCTCTTTGTGGATTCTCCAAACCAGGAGGACCTTTCAGCTTGTTACAAGAGGAAGCCAGAACATCAGAAAGGTTGTAGAGCAGAACGTTCCAGCCATGAAGATGCTGGGGGAGGTTGGAGTAGCCTCTTGATAGAGAATGAAACGAGACTCACTTCTCTTCCACTTTCAAAGCAACCCTACCGAATGTCCGAAGCCCCACCGGTGTGTTGCAATCCAAGCTTCCTTCTTCTAACATCTGCCTGCCAAATCACTTCCTTTATTTTCAAACAAAAAATCTTTTTTATTCCTCTCTTTCTGTTTTGAGTTCTTCTCTTCCCATATTGCACGTGACTCTTTCTTTCTTTCTTTTTCCCATTTTTTTTTCCTTCTCCACCTCCCAATCATTAGCTTCCCATCTTAATTTGCATTGCTTCATCGGCTTCCTAAAACGCTATCCCTTTGGTTTCGTTTTTCCTTCTTTCTTTTAATTTTGTGCCTTGCTTAAAATAAAATAAAATAAAATAAAATGAGATTAAATTGCTTGTCGGTCCATTATGATTTTATTGTTCCCCCCACAGGCCACGAATAAATATATAAATAAATAAAAAATAATTTTTTAAACACCTGGCTCTTTTTCCCCTTCTCTTTTCTTTAAAAGGACAACTGAAACGATGTTTTAATTAAGGGTTAGCTGAACTGCCATTGTCCTGACATTTGGGGTCTCTCTTTGATTTTATTTCTCTTGTTTTCCCTTCTTTATATGTGTGCTCTCGATTTTGAGCTCGCTCGGTAGAATAGAACCATGTCTAATTTGATGCACACCTTCAGCAACAACAACAAAATACACACAACCAAACAATGAATGCATTTCCATCCCCTCCTCCCTTCTTCCATTCAATGTCTGCTTTCAATAGTTTTATCTTTTTATTTTTTTAGTTTAGTTCATTTTTAACCTCATTCCAGATTTTCAAGGATGAAACATTCTCGCCAATCCTTGAGGAGCTCCAGCGTCTGTAATGGACCATATGCTTCTTTCTATTCCTACTTTATTTTTCCATTCCTGCTTGTTTCTTTTTTTTCTTTTGAACAAAATCAGAAATCACCTCTTCTTGCCTTTGAAGTTGCAAACTCCTAACTCTCTCAGCCTGCAGGAAGACCCATCATCCACTCTCCTAGGTTTTAGCCTTTTTTTTCAAGGCAACAGAAAGACTTGGAACCCTTGAGACATAGATGGATGTTGTGTCTTACTTAAGGAATGTGATTCTCTCCAGTTGACCCGGATCGTGGTTTGCTCCTGGTGTAGCAAACTAGAGATGCTCCAAATATTCCACTCTGTGTGATAAGGAGATCCAGCAGGCCATTATTTCAAATGCATGGAATGCTTTCTTCTTTTTCAAAATTGTCCATCGACCAAATTGAAGCTGTGCTCTTTCTGTTTCTGTTTTCCGCACCGATGGTTGGTTATTTGCAAAGCCATTCTCCTGAAGGCCCTTGAGGGAATTTGAAAGCCTCTTTCACCATTTTTTTAAAAGAAAAAAAAAAACTTGGGCAGGTGGCAGGAAAGTAACAGATAAGAGGAAAGAGGTTGTAGGTGTCTAGGCAAATATTCTGCGGATATTCTGCAAAGGATGGCAAATATTCTGCAAATAGGACAGGTTAAACTCTCTGAAAAAGCCGATAAACCTACCAGCTCATCCAGATTTCGTAGTTCCAAGAAACAGCCACATTCTCGACAAAGAGGAGGCCAAAAGACGCAACCACAAAGGCAAAAGAAAACGTTTAATTCTCCTTTTGTTTGTTTGTTTGTTTGAATGTGTGACTGTTGTCTGCCAAATATGTGCCATATCCGGATGGCAATTTTTCTGTCTCTCCGTCTGTCTGCCTCTCTTTCTCTCTCTCTCTCTCTGTGATTTTCTTTCTCAGGTTTAATGGCATCTGTTCTCTCCCCTCCTCCCTTTCTTTCTTCCTTTTCTTTTTCAGCTAACCTTTCAGTTAAAAAAAGAAAAGTTTAGTTGCCTTTAGAACGTACGTTGTTTTGGAGAACGATTCGTTTGATTTTTCTTCCACGCAATTGTGTATTCTCCCTTGTTGCCTTTCACACCTTCTATGGGGCAGTTGGAGTAGCTTTTAAACATCTTTTTTTCCCTCCCCCCATTCTCTCATCTTTTATTTTCTATTGGTGTGGACCTTCAGCTCTTAAGTAACCCCAGGTCATCCAGGCGGCCGGATCAAGGGGAGCATCCAGATCGAAGATTATCTCATGGCACTTCTGGTCCTCAAAGATCACGTCCCATTCTGGTCCCTTCTATGGGTGAGTTGGCGATGATGCCTCCGTGTGCTTGGTTGGGGGTTACTGAGTTTAGAGGAAAAGGTTGACTTTGAAGACCTGCTTTGATGCAATGGAAGGGAACAAGTGTTTTTCCAGTGAAACCAGTCTATCAGGGCGACCTGGTCTGCCCAAATACGGGATGAAGCATACTGTTCTGACCCAGCCTTAGCGAAACCAAGAAACAGACTCCTTGTCCCGAAATTCCCCTCTTTATTTAGTTACTGTGAATTCATGGCATTCAACACAGAAAAGTCCAGGCAATAATCCTCCAAGGGTTAATTGCAAAGAACAGACCTTATCAGTCCTTGGATATTGCCAGGCCGAGAGCTTCCAGTCACAAAGCTGTAAATTAATTCTTGGCAAGGAGTGTCTGTGAGACACAAACTCTGATAAGCAAATCTTTCAAAAGAAATATGAACTTTGTGTATCCTGCAACCACCGCTCCCCTTTTACTTCTATTTATTACCCAGGGAGGGGCCATTCAGCATCCCCATGTGCCTTTTTTCCTAAGTCGACCCCTGTTCCACAGTTGTTCTCCTCTCCTGATAGCTCTGTGCATACGCGCATCTGGAACAGGCTCCAGCTGTTCTTCTTCCTCACTTATCTCTGACTCTGAAGGCAGATGGGAAATGTCGGGTGGCCCTGGCTCTATATCTGCTTCTGACGCAGAGCATCCATCAGAGCCTTCCTCTGACTCCAGGACTGGCCCAAGTTCCTCCCCAACTCCCTCATCATCCAAGTCTGGCGCCAGCTCCACTGGCAGCTGGCAGGCCACAATGTATAATGCTTCCACTTTCACCTTTCAGCCCCAATCCAAGAGCCTTTGTAGGCATTCGCTTTCTTAGCAAACTATTTTTTGTGTTGAATTTATAATTTACCGACAAAGATATATATATTTTCTTAAAAAAAAAGTTTATCTATTGAAACCTATAAACAAAAATCTGGTCAACTAACATATTAAAGGTAACAATTGCAAAGAAGGAAGGCAAACCGGAAAATTTTTTGCTGTGACCAATTTTTATAACTTTATTAACATGGGACTTGCAATAGTTACCGTACACAATTTGAACAAGCAAATCGACTTTGTTCACTCATGCTTACCTCAAGAGTCAGCTGACACTTCTCCCTTGTGCAAAGTCTCATAATTAGAAATGATTTTAAATAGTTCAAACTTCACACAATTCACACCTTTTGTGTGTGTGCGTGTGATTTAAACAGCCGCCTTATTTTTAACAGTTCCGTAGATGGAGAGTCCAGCAAGGAATATGGCTGATGCAGATGAGTGACAATCATATTCACTTCTTGTTAAACGAAAGAACCAAATAGGCCTGAATACAAAATGAATTGATGTGAGATTTAAAGGAAAGCAACCACAATTGGGACCAAGAAATTGGTCATTAAGCAGTATGGAGGTTAAATAGGCATCATAGGACTTCCCCATGGTTTTACAACCTCTTTGGCCACAGTCATTAAGTGAATCACCTTGGTTGTTAAGTAAGACAGCATGTGGTTGCAACTTGCTACCTTTCCTGCAAGCTTTCCCATTAACTTTGTTTGTTGGAAGCAGCTGGGAACGGTGGTGATATTCTACCGGTTCGGACTACTTCGAGCAAACCGGTAGTAAAAAAAAACAGCTACCAGTTCGGCCAAAGTGGTATTTCTTTTTTTTTTTTCCTCCCGACAATCAGCTGTTCCGATGATCAGCTGTGCTGGGATCCCCCTCGCTGTGTCTTACTGCTTTGCCCAGGAGGCAAAAATAAAAATAAAAATGGAGCACTGGGGGTGGAATGCTGCAAAAAATAAAGAAGCCATGCCCACAGAACCGGTAATAAAAATATTCGCATCCCAGCCCTGGCTGGGAAGGTCTCAAATAGTGATCGCATAACTCCAGCAGGCTGCAACCATTGTAAATGTGAGCTGGTTGCCAAGTGCCTGGATTGTGATCATATGACAGTGGGGAAGTTGTGACAGTCAAAGGTTACCTTTTTCAGTGCCATCATAACTTCAAACAATCCCTCCCTGCCTTCGTTCTCACCTGCCTGCTTGCCTGCCTGCCTTCCTAGGAAAATGTGTATCTATGACTGGGGGCAGTGCTGGCCAGGACATCTGATCACTTGGAACTGTGCCATTAGCAGGCTGATGATGTGGTTTCGTTTCAACTTCAACCAAGGAACAAGCTAGGATCAAAATCCACATGCAGTTCTGCAGTGCCATCTAGTGGCAGACCACAGCATTTATTGTATTGCAACGCTAGTTTGGAGGGAAGAAAGCACACCGGCTGGGGGATTCTGGGATTTGAAGTCCACACCACTTTTAAGCCGCTGAGTTTGAGGAACATTGTTCTAAACGACTGGTTATAAATGCACGACAATTGCCAAGCACCTAAATTATGTTCACACGAGCGTGCAGATGTTACGACAGTAGTAAGTGCGAGGACCTAACTTGAGTCACTAAACGTACGGTTGTCAGGTTAATTTACAACAGTTCATTTAGTGACCATTCAAGTTTTCCATGGCACTGAAAAAGGGACTTACGACTGTTTTTCACAGTTACGACCTTTGCAGCATTCCCATGGCCACTGGTTCATTGTTACGACCGTTGCAGAGTCCCGAGGTCACTGGATCGCCTTTGGTGACCTTCCAACGTGCAAAGCCAGATTCACTTAACAACTGGATTTCTAATTTATCAACTGTGGTGATTCGCTTAACAACCGAGGCAAGAAAAGTCATAAAACGAGGGCAAAAAAAAACCTCACTCAAGCAGTGTCTCACTTAACAACAGAAATTGGGGACTCCATGGCAGTCATAAGTCGAGGGCTACCTCTACTCCCAATGGCTCTTACCTCCCTATAACCAATTTGCCGGTCCAATCTTTCTTCTTTCCCAGATGGGTACAGTAGCCGCGACCGTCTGTCTCCAGAGATCTACGAAGAATCAGAAACTGACCCTGGAGCAGAAGAGATGACAACGCGGATCTTTGTCGCCCTCTTTGATTATGACCCACTGACCATGTCTCCAAACCCTGATGCAACCGAAGAACTTCCCTTTAAAGAAGGGCAAATTATCAAGGTAGGCTTGATTTACAGATTAACAGAGCTGGAAGGGACCTTGGAGGTCATCTAGTCCAAACCCCCCCCCCCCCCGCCCAAGCAGGAGACCCTACAACCATTTCCGTCTGATGGCTGTCCAGTCTCTTCTTGAAAGCCTCGGGTGATGAAGCTCCCACAACTTCTGAAGGCAACTTCTATTGATTGTTCTCCCTGTCAGAAAATTCCTCCTTATTTCCAGGTTGAATCTCTCTCCTTGATCAGTTTCCATCCATTATTCCTTGTCTGGCCTTCAGGTGCCTTGGAAAACAGCTTGATCCTCTCCTCTCTGTGGCAGCCCCTCAAATATTGGAAGACCGCTATCCTGTCTCCCCTGGTCCTTCTCTTCTCTAGACCAGCCATGCCCAGTTCCTGTAACCGTTCTTTGTATGTTTTAGTCTCCAGCCCTTTGATAATCTTAGATTCAGTATAACAGAGTTGGAAGGGACTTTGTAGGTCATCTAGTCCAATCCCCTGTCCAAGCAGGAGACCCTGCACCATTTCTGACAGATGGCTCCAGTGACGAAGCTCTCACAACTTCTGAAGGCATCTTCTGTTCCACGGGTTGGTTGCTCTCACTGCCAGAAAATTCCTCCTTATTTCCAGGTTGAATCTCTCCCCGTTCAGTTTCCATCCATTCTTCCTTGTCTTGTCTGATTCATGTAACTGTAGCAAGAAAGGTCATAAAATGGACTGTCTTGCTTAGCAACAGAAATGTTGGGCTCGATTGTGGTCATAAGTTGAGGACTTACATGATATAGCTACATTTAATTTTTTATTTTATTTATTTATTTTGTCGAGCATGTATTAGATAACAGATACAAGTATAAACATGATTGTGAATACATAATTGGTTGCCTTCTCCCCTCTTTGGAAGAGCTTTAGAGCTCCCGCTGCCTTAAGAAAGTTCAAAACATCCTCAAAGATCCATCTCATCCTAGGCACCCTTTTTTTTTAACTATTACCATCTGGCAAACGGTACAGAATAATAAAAACAAGGACAAATAGGCTGAAAAATAGCTTCTCTCCCAGGGCAGTCGCTCTTTTGAATTCTGCTGTATGGTGCAATATTCATGCAATATCAGGGGTTTTCAATACAATGTATAGAATGTGAAGGATGTGTGTTTGTGTTTATTTTCATAGTCATAATGTACACTGAAGATGGTATTTAATTTTGTTGTACAAGGCACAATGACAATAAAGTAGTAAACTAAACTAAACTAAACATGAAATGGATACGAATAAAAAGGGAGCATTAGGACAGGGACAGTAGGCACGTTGATGCGCTTTTGCACGCCCCCTACAGACCTCTTGGGAATGGGGTGAGGTCAATAGTAGACATCTAAGGTTAAAGTTTTTGGGGCTTGGGGAAGAAACCACAGAGTCAGGTAGAGGATTCCAGACATTGACCGCTCTGTTGCTGAAGTCGTATTTCTTGCAGTTGAGTTTGGAGCGGTTTACCCTGAGTTTGTATCTATTGTGTGCTCGTGTATTGTTGAGGTTGAAGCTGAAGTAGTCATTGGCAAGTAGGACATCATAGTAGATAATTTTCTGTACGACGCTTAGGTCGGACCGACAGTGGTGTAGTTCTAGGTTGTCTAAGCCTAAAATTTCAAGTCTGATGGCATCAGGTATGCATCACGATGAACCTTTGCAAATTCTAACCGGTGGTTCTTTTGATTCTTTCCTGTGCTGTACCTCTTTTCTATGTCTAAGGTTTATGGGGACAAAGATGCTGATGGGTTTTATCGGGGGGAAACTTGTGCGAGGCTGGGCCTTATTCCTTGCAACATGGTTTCCGAAATCCAAGCAGACGACCAAGAAATGATGGACCACCTTCTGAAGCAAGGGTTCCTCCCTCTGAACACCCCAATTGAGAAACTTGGTAAGCATCGGCCTGTGGACATGCATGGAACTGGTGGCTCGACCGCCAGTTGTCCTTTGGACAGTTATTTCCATGGTTGGGAAATGTTCTCCACCTTTGAGATCAGGCCTCCTCTAAGTTGCATTCCCACAACGTGTTTAACTAGGACACTTCGTTGCTTGGAAAGCACTAAGATCGTAGACAAGTGGCTCGCTCTGTAGCACCACATCAACAATAAAAGCAATAAATAACATCCATATTGAAGAGCTACAACACTCCCACCAACACTGATAGAGTGAGCCGCTTGTATATAAACAGAGAGCAAACCCTTCTCCTAGCACTGATGAGGTTACCTAGTTGGGTCATGAAATGTCAAGGAAACAACCAAGTTCAGAGGACACCGAGGACTACACAGTCCTCTTCCTCCTTTTCCTCTTCCTAGTGATCCTACTACTACTACTGCTCCTCCTTCCTTCCTTCCTTCCTTCCTTCCTTCCTTCCTTCCTTCCTTCCTTCCTTCCTTCCTTCCTCCCACCCTCCCTCCCTCCCTCCCTCCCTTCTTCCTCCTCCTTCTCCATTCCACAAACTCCACTCATTTCTAACACTGATAATGTTGCCTGGTTGGGTCATGAAACATCTGCAAGGAAACAGCCAAGCTCAGAGGATACCGAGGACCACATAGTCTTCTTCCTCCTTCTCCTGCTCCTACTACTGCTCTTCCTTCCTTCCTCCTTTCCTCTCTCCCTCCCTTTCTTCTTCATTCCTCCTCCTCTTCTCCTCCTCCATTTCACCAACTCCACTCTCTTCTAACAGTGATAATGTTGCCTAGTTGGGTCTTGAAATGTCTTCAAGGAAACAACCAAGCTGAGAGAGCAAGGACACCACAGTCATCGTCCTCCTCCTCCTCTCCTCTCCTCTCCTCTCCTTCCTTCCTTCCTTCCTTTCCTCCTCTTCCTCTTTTTCTTCCTCTTCCTCCTCCATTCCACAAACCCCACTCCCTTCTAGCATTGATGATGTTCCCTATTTGGGTAATGAAACATCAGCAAGAAAACAACTACCCAAGGATGCTACAATTTAATGGCCTGTTGTACACTTAAGGACAGTTGCAATTGCTTTCTCTCTTTGGGTTGGCACAGAAAGAAACCGAAGAAGCAGCCGTCTGCCTGGGTCAACCACAAGAAGAATGGTTGCGTTGTATGACTACGACCCAAGAGAAAGCTCTCCTAATGTTGATGTGGAGGTATTGTGGTCATGGACACAAACCCAGAACATTTTGTTTTGTAATTAAAGAAACAACAACAATGGGAAATGGGGCTACAGCATCCAGTTAGGGGACAAAACAGGTGGGTTGAAAATTATGGCGTGGGTTCCGGATCTGTCCAGAAACTTTTTCCTGGACCACTGGCTACTTAGAAGATAGAATCATGGGGCTGGCCTGGAAGGGATCTCGGAGGTCTTCTAGTCCACCTCCCCGCCAGAGGTGGTATTCAGCAGGTTCTGACCAGTTGTGGAGAACCGGTAGCGGAAATTTTGAGTAGTTCGAAGAACCGGCAAATCCCACCTCTGACTGGCCCCGCCCCTGTCTATTCTCCACACACCCCCATTGAGTCCCAGCTGATCAGCTGGGTCTCCTTTGGTTGCCCTGCACAAGAGAACAGAGCTGGAAAGCAGGTTAGTGGGGTGGGGAGGGAATGGGGATTTTGAAGTATCCTTCCCCTGCCGTGCCCACCAAGCCACGCCATTCCCACGGAACTGGTAGCAAAAAATTTTTGAATCCCACCACTGCTCCCCGTTCAAGGTAGGAAACCTTACGCCATCCCAATCAAATGGTTGTCCGGTCTAATTTTTAAATGTGGGAGTGGGGTCCCCAGAGCAAAAGATTTGAGAAACGCTGGACTAAGAGGTGTGAAAGTAATGGGTTTATTTTTTATTAATCGTTTCTGCAGGCTGAGCTCACATTTTGTACTGGTGACATCATTACTGTCTTTGGAGAAATCGATGAAGATGGTTTTTATTATGTAAGTGCTTTATTTATGCTCTTCCCCTGGTTTGTATTAATGGTGGGGGGAAAGCCTTTTGGTTGACAAGCAGGAACCTGAAGACAGGATGTCACCCAAGATGGATGGTGGGTCAAGAATGAGCTTTTTAGTCTTGTTGTTTTCTTGACTCCCTTAAACTAGTGTCCTTCAACTCTTGGCCATGGAGAGAAGAATCTGCTTTACCTTTCAAGGTCGACCTTGCCATAATTGAAATCAGTGCATTGGGGGAACTTCTAAAGCAGCATTTTCCAAGCTTGAGGACCTGAAGATAGGTGGACCTCAACTCCCAGAAGTCCCCAGCCAGCTGTGATTGAGATTGAAGAGCTCTAATAGCCTTGAGAACTTTAAAATAGGGGGACTTCCAAAATTCCCCAGCAGGTCATGATTCAGATTGAGAACTCCAGATTAGCGTTTCTCAAGCTTGAGAACTTTAGGACAGTCAGTGGACTTCAACTCCCAGAATTCTCCAGCCAGCCATGATCAAGAAGACTGAGAATCCTAGATCAATGTGTTTCTCAAGGTTGAGAACTTGAAAGTTAGGCAGGTAGAAAATAATGGAGTTAAAACTGACCACTTTGATTCAAGAAAAGAACATAAATTACTTTTGTTTCCATATGGAGATAGCTCCCAACTTCATGCTTGATGTGGAGAAAAACCAAACTTTGACTTTGAGATTTATTTATTTATAGATCTTTATGGAAATGGCTTGTTATTTTACTACAGAAAAGCAAAAACTTGTCGTTTGATGTTCATGCTTTATTTTACTGTAACAAAAGTAGTTGAAGGTCAACGCTACTTTTTCTTTCTTATCTTTCCTCACTTCTCCTTCCCCTGCCCCTTTCCATTGCTCTCCTATTTACTTTTTGTATTTTATATTGCTCTATAACTCAATAGAAATGTTAGCTTGGAGAACTTGAAAGTTAAGTGGTCTAAGTCTGCCAGAGCCCACCAAGTAGTTGAATTCCACCATTCTGGAAATCTGCCTATCTTGAAGTCACCATGGTTGAGAAACGGTGTTCTAGAGCAGGGGTATCAAACTCAATTTCATTGAGGACCACATCAGGGTTGTGTTTGGCTGGGGGGGGAGGGACATGGCCAGGGCTGTGTGGCCAACTCAACATCACTCACATTGTATTGGGGACACCTGTGGGGGCCAAGTACTAAGGCATCCCCTTCCTTCCTTCCTTCCTTCCTTCCTTCCTTCCTTCCTTCCTTCCTTCCTTCCTTCCTTCCTTCCTCCCTCCCTCCCTCCCTCCCACCCTCCTTCCTTCCCTCCTTCCTTCCTTCTTTCCTTTCTAGTTTCTCTCTCCCTTCAGCCCTCTTGCTTCTTCTCTTTTCTCTCTTTAACGTCTTCCATCCATCCATTCATCCTATTTCCTTTCTACTTTCTGCCTCCTTTCAGCTCTCTTGCTTCTTTTCTTTTCTCTTTAACTTCCTTCCTTCCTTTTCTTTTTCCTTCTTTCTTCCTTCTCCTTTCTTCTTCCTTCCCCTCTTTCCTTATTTTTCCTTCCTTGCTCTCTTCTCATCTTTTTCTTTGTCTTTCCTCTTTCTCTTCCTCCTTCCCTGTCCCTTCTTGCCTGTTCAAAATGCAAAAGGGGAAACATTTCTCCTTTGGTTTTGCTTTTTAGTTTGTTTTTAGTTTGTTTTGCTAGCCCTCTGCCAGCGAAAATGGAGCTGGCTCCGTTTTGCTGACAGAGGAACCATCGGTCAGTCCTTCACTGTTTCCAGGGCAGCCCTGCGGGCCAGATTCTAAGCGACCTTGAGTTTGACATCCCTGTTCTAGAGGCTCAAGTGATGATGATGAAGCTCCCACAACTTCCAAAGGCAACTGTTCCATGGGTTGATTGGTCTGACTGTCAGAAAATTCCTCCTTATTTCTAGGTTGAACCTCTCCTTGTTCAGTTCCCATCCATTATACCTTGTCTGGCCTTCGGGTGGCTTGGAAAATAGCTTGACTCCCTCATCCTTTCTGTGGCAGCCCCTCAAATATTGCTATCCTGTCTCCCTTGGTCCTTCTCTTCACTAGACTAACCAGGCTCAGTTCCTGCAACCGTTCATTGTATGTTTTAGTCTCCAGGCCTTTGATCATCTTAGATAGATTCAGATTAACAGAGTTGGAAGGGACCTTGTCGGTCATCTAATCCAATCCCCTCCCTCACCCAAGCAGGAGACCCTACACCATTTCTGACAAATTGGCAGTCCAGTCTCTTCTTGAAAGCCTCCAGTGATGAAGCTCCCACAACTTCCAAGGGCAACTTCTGTTCCTCCTTATTTCTAGGTTGATCAGTTTTCATTCATTGTTCCTTGTCTGGCCTTTGGGTTCCTTGGAAAATAGCCTGACTCCTTCCTCCTCTCTGTGACAGCCCCTCAAATATTGGAAGGTTGCTCTCCTGTCTCCCCTGGTTCTTCTCTTCACTGGACTAGCCATGCCCATTTCCTGTATCATAAGTTTTAGCCTCCAGTTCCTCAATCATCCTGGTTGCTCTTCTCTGCACTGTTTCTTCCACAAGCTGTCTAGTCCGATATCTCAGACAGAACAGAATAAGAATTGGAAGGGACCTTCTTGGTCATCTAATCCAACCCCCCACCTTAGCAGGAGACCCTACACCATTTCTGACATAGGGCAATCCAGTCTCTTCTTGAAAGCCTCCAGGGATGAAGCTCCCACCACTTCCGAAGGCAACTTCATTCAGTTCCATCGGTTGATTGTTCTCACTGTCAGAAATTTTATCCTTATTTCCAGGGTTGAATCTCTCCTTGTTTGTTGGTTCATTTTTCTTTCCATTTCCATGTTTCAGGGGGAACTGAACAACCAGATGGGTCTCGTTCCTTCAAATTTTCTTGAAGAAGTGCCTGATGACGTAGAAGTCTATTTATCTGACGTGCCCTCGCAGTACCCTCAAGATGCACCCATACGTACAAAAGCAAAAAGGGTAAGCAAGCATTGAGAGAGAGAAAAGAGAATTAAAAAACAAAACGACACTGTTGTTTTCGCTTTGTTCCCCTTGCCGACCATTTCAGATTCTGTTTGGCTTGAACGTGTTTGTGTACATATGTATATGTATATATATAGATAGATAGATCTATTAAGAAATGCATTTTTTTTTTTTTGAAATCAAGTTTTTAGATCGCTCTGAAGCTGGGAGATAAAAAAAACAAAAAAACGAAACAGCTCCTTGCTCTAAACCAACTTATTCCTTCCATCAGTGATCGAGCTCATGCTAATTTAGGAGCTACTAATTTTCTATATATAGATATATTCGTTCCCCCACCTTGAGCAGTTTATATCTGTAAATTATAGATCTGCTGTAGACGTTTACCTAAGACAGTAGACTTGGGGATGGATGGATGGATGGATGTAAAACTTCAGGCACTATTTTTTTTGGGGGGGGGGAGGGGGAACATCGCCCCAAACTTCAAAATTTCAAAGCGATGTACTGAGCTGCTGAATGAGGCTCCCTTCTGAAGGGTTTCATGTGTCTTCTTCTCTCATCCTTGCAGTTTTTTTCTCTTATTATATTTTATGTGTATATATATTTATTTTATTTCTTTGCTCATCCGCTTGGGAACCAGAAGAAGAGTGTTCATTTCACACCTTAAAAAACGGGCAACATTGCCTTCACGTAAGTGTGCAACTGAAGATACCAGTGGATAATCCCGATTCCTCTAAGTTGGCCTCCTTGTAATGCGAGCCACCTTGGGCCCATGACATGGGCAGAAAAAAAGAAATATGTTTCCAAATTCCTTAGTTCCTGGTTCCAGAAAAGCAAGGATTTCCCAATCTGATGCCTTCCAACTATGGGGGACTACAAGTCCCATCCCCTCCAGGCGACCAGCCATTGGACTGCTAGTCTAGCAGCAATAGAAGGCACAAAGTTAGGAAAGGAGAATTTCTGATTTATAAAAAAGAAATGCAGAAACGCACCAGGGCTTAAGGCTCGTTTAACCCACCCAGGGAGAAAAAAATTTCTGACTATTTGGAACATATTTCTTCCTGGCCTTAATGCTTGTTTGCATAGAGTGCTTCCAGTGTTTTGATTCCAAAGAAAAGCTGCGTATTGCATTGTTAGCTAATTGGGGAGAATGAAAAACAACCCAACATTGTTTGCTGAGCAAGCCAGTTGTGCTAAAACAACCTGGCTGGCGGTGGGAAGAGAGGACTCGAGTTCCTTCTTTTGAAAGCATGCTAAATTTCAATAACCGGTGGCCAGTTTGCCTTCAAAGCAATTCTCCTGGGGCGTGGTTGCCCATCTGGTCATGGCCGAGTTCAAACTATGTCACTTATGGAAGCGTGCTCCTTTCTCCAACATCTCAGCAGCTCTTTGGTTGACCAATGCAATAAGCTGAAAGGAAAGCGTGCCGCTCAGATCGGTGGGCAAACACATTAATG
The DNA here is from genome assembly GCA_033807585.1 of Hydrophis major. Taxonomy (NCBI): domain Eukaryota; kingdom Metazoa; phylum Chordata; class Lepidosauria; order Squamata; family Elapidae; genus Hydrophis; species Hydrophis major. The sequence goes on from CM066339.1 coordinate 10,943,352, forward strand.
CTCCACAGATGGTATCTTCAGGTGTATGTTGGGATTGCACTGATAAAAGGGTCCCTTTTGGCTTCTCCCCTCCCCCATTAGACAAGACCTTGATCGAAGATCAAAGCAAGCTTGGCACCTCCTTGGCTTAATGAACCCACTGAGATGTTCAAACAGATATAACATGAGGGAAGTTGGATGTTCTTAGGAGCTCCATTTTGTTTTCTTCCACCATTTTTCTTCACGGTGTTCTCCTCTTCAATGCCATTGGGCGTGTGGAGAATGCCAGCGAACTCCGAAATGTTCAACCAAAGGTCTCAAAGAGCTTTCTTTGATTGTGATTAAGGTCTGTTTTTGTTTGCTTTTCTTTTTTCCTTTCCACCAGTGTGCCATCTTCTCAAAATATGTCCTGACAGAATGCTAAAAGTTGGCAAAGGCGGATGGGGGGATGGATTAAGAAGCATGGAGGAAAGCAAGAATTGAGCTAGTCTGAATTCTTCGTCACCCCGGATGATTCTTCCCGGAAATGGGTTAGTCCACATAGACATATGCCACGTGTGAGTCCCCAGATCCCTCCTGAGAAGCAAAGGGAATTCGGGCAAAATCCAGATCCCTCTTTTAAAATAAGTCCTTTTGTGGAGGTTGGTCTTCTAAAATAGGCAGAAGACTTCAGCTGTCTATGCTGCGACTTTTAACATAACATCAAGCCCAATTCAATTTACACAAGTCTTTTGACATACTCCGGGAAACAGACGGGTCTGTCACATGGCATAAAGAAGAAAAATAATCCCACCCCTAAAAGAGGTGTGTGTGTGTGTGTGTGTTTGTGTGTTTAATGCAGTGTTTGTCAACTCTGACCCCTTTAAGATGGGCGGACTTCAACTCCCAGAATTCTCCAGCCCAGCCCTGGTCTAGATCAGTTGTGGGCTCTAGAACGGTTGTGGGCTGGAGAATTCTGGGCATGGGAAGTCCCCCTGTCTTCAACAGGCCAAGATTGAGAAACCCTGGTTTAATGAATGAAAAAAAGGAAAAAAAGCTTTCTTGTTGTCCGTTGACTGCAACCCTTCAGTAAACTTAACAAATATACCTATCAGGTTCCTCCTGAGAACACAGGTTCACCACCAAGGAGATCACCAAGCCCCACAGCCCATCTCCACTCGGGGTCACCTCTCCCAACTATGGGCTCTGGTAGCCCCAGGCGAGGCAGGGAGGTCTCTTCGAGAAAGACGAAGGGTCTCCTTTCCAAAGGGAAGAAACTTCTGAAAAGACTGGGTGCCGTGAAATGAAACTTACAATCATCTGGACATCCTCTTAAAAACCACCAGACTTTCTTTTCTTTTAACAAAAACAAAACACCCATATGCAGATCGATCTAGAAACGCTCAAAAACTAGGGATTTCAGGACCCACCGACCCCTTTTTTATGACCACGATTGTCTCCAGAAACTTCTTTCTGGATTGGTCTTGCTCAGCGTGGCAATGATGCTAAAAAGAAAAGCATTTTGCTAGCATGTTTTTTTTCTCCCCCAAACAAAAACATTTAGAGAGAAGATGGGATTAAGGAATTTAAACCTTGCAACCAACCCTAAGGGACTTTTGTTTCCTATTTCCACTTTTCCCCCCTCCTCTATTCCCAAGTTCCCTATTTCCACTTTGGTGAAACCCTTACCTGAAAGTGGAAAACAAAGAACCCTAAAAACTTTTTTTAACAAAAAAGAACCCTGTTTTTTGAGCCCCATATTTCTTCACCACGTGATACATCCATGGTCTTGAAACTCCTAGTTTGCCAGCCTTGATGTTTGCCTTATTAAATGCACAATTAGTACTGTCTGAACTCTACAAGCGTAAACTTTCTATGTACTCTGTGTTGAACTATTAACGGTTTCATTATTCACTGAGATGCCCGTCATTTAAAAGGCGATGGGAGTCCCGATTCGTGTCCGGTATTAATTCCTGGGAGTGTGAAAATGTCGTGCAAAGGTTCATTATTATAATTTTTTTTTCAACCGTCTGTGTAAGTGCTGCTGTTCAGCTTTTCATGTAAGCTTTAAAAAAAAAAAAAGCAAAATTTGATTACGGCAGAAACAAAAAATGCAGATTTAAGGTGGCCGTTGCTTGGGGTTTCCATTATTGTTGAGCTTCAAAGTGTGTTTAAGTCAAATACATAGAAGGAAATACGCAAAAATGTTGTGTATTATTCCTGGGCCACTGCCAGCAAGAAGTCTTTCAAATTAGAAAAGTTGAATTTTGTCACCCCTTGTGACTGGAGATGAAAGATGGAGTCGCACAACCATTGTATACGTGGAATTAAAAAAAAAAAAAAGATTTGGCTGTTTAAGACTTTTGTAACCATTTGTATATTCTTTTTACTGTTTATACATACTTTTCAGACTGCCTTTGTTTTATAATTGATGGAAGGTTTGTAATATGGACGATCAAAGCTTTTTCCCCATTGTGTCTTCAAAGAAATATAATGTAAATTCTTGTAAAATAATAGTGTGCTGGATTTATGTAAAGGAAAAAAAAAATGGCCTAAACTTGTGGTTCAAAGTATTCTGTGGGCGTGTGCAACTGTGCATGTGTACAGTTGTTAATGTGTAAATTATTTTATATAAATAAATTTGATATTTTGTAGAAGGGTGTGGCTCCTGAATTAACCAATTAGCCATGTGTAAGCTAATTCAGACATGTTGGCTAAACATAGTTGAACCAAGAGTAGCAATTAGTTTGCCATGGCCAAAATCTCCCTTTAGTCTATGAAACTAGGTTTAATTTTAGCCTACTTCTTACATGCAAATAGTTTTTACAGCGAGGATTTTAAAGTACCTAGTAAATTTGTTTTGTGTGTCTTTGAATCTTTTTTTTTTTTGGGGGGGGGAACAATTTAGCTAAAAGGAGCAAGACTTTTTGCACACAGTGACGAGAGTCCTCAATTTACGACTCCCAAATTTATGTTGCCAAGTGAGAAACTTGTTGAGTGACTCTTGCCCTATTTTTACAACTTTTCTTGCCACAGGAAAAAAAAACACAGCAAGGGTGACAAGGCAGGTTGTCTATTTCACCGTCCCCTTATTCTCCGAGCAAAACGCCTTATGGTACCACACTTTGAAAAACAGATTCCGACATAAGCTTTACTGACATTAACTTTATTCGTAACACCCAGCCTCTGCTGACGAAACCACTATTTTGGCAACAAAACAGTAACATGCTCCAGTAAAAATTGATCTGGATGAAAAATTTAACCAAGTCATACAGGCACAAATGAAGATGATAATATAATAAAAAAGATAATCTTGACATATTTATCACTGATGTGTGTAATACAACAGCACCAAATATCTACTCAATCGAGTTTTAAGATACTTCTTTTGGGGGGGGGGGGGGGAGTTCTAACAAAAGAACTCTCTCTGGTCTGAATTCCCTTTCCATTCCATTATACCATCTCCTCTTTGTAGACTCACAGATAATAAAGTTTCTCCGAAAGGGTTAAATTTGGCTCTCTGTGGATACTTTGCCCTACGAGGAAAGCCAGTTTATGGGCATACTGGCAGGGAGCAGGCACTCGAATGACTCCCTGCAGAGAAAGGAAGAGACACAAAACCTCATTTTTAAGGTAACAGCCATATTCTGGGACACAACAAACACTCAACCTTGATGCTTTTGGACCAAGGAAGGAATTCAGTTTTTAGGATACACTTTCAAGAGTGGTTGAACAGGCCTATGACTTTAGGAATGAATGAAATTTCACCTCCTTTGATGTTTTAAGCAGAAAAAAAATGGAATAAAAATTCAACAGGGACAGATCCAGCAAGAAAATACAATCTAGATACACTAAATGGACTTTTTAAAATATAGTCGCTTCTAGAGGCTTAGGAGATCATTTAAAGATTTCTCAAAGAGGCATCCCAGGATTCGTCTCATTCAAACCCAGAAAAACAGATGTGAGGCTACAGGTAATAAAGAAGACATCTGTAGATGGGTTGGGGAATCATCAAAAACTATTTCTGAAGTTGATGGGAGGCAGGCTCACCTACAGCAACGTTGGAAGCGTTGGTATGGACATTCCTGGGCTGCAGAGCGTAACAATATCTAAATGCAACCACTTTGTTGTTGGTCCAATTACATTTTTGTAACTTTATTGACTTAGTCCAACTTGCAGACACATTTAGGGAATTTTCTAAGGCTAAAACTACAACTGTATTTGTTCTTTTCTCGCCTTTCCCGTTCATTCAGGTTGATAGAATCCGTTCCCTATCCAGATTCAATATTCAGCTCTTGGGCAATATAGGTGGTTTCCTCCCTTGAATATTGAGGTTAGTAAGAAGCCTACAGCTCAACTGGTGTCAGTCTAAGTAACCATGGAAGGCCCACTAAAGGGCAAGTTACTACTTACCGGCCAATTGTAGTACATGTGACACAGCTTATATGTTAGCCTCTGCATGTAGTCAGGCTTCAGCGCGCTGCTGTCATAGATTACATTGTAATGGGTGGGTGCAACTGTGCCGCTTTTCACAGACTGACTCACAATGAAGAAATCGTACCTAGGGTGAGAAACAGATCAAAGCAGTCTTGAGATACATTCAAGCTTGGAGAACTTCATTCTCCTGGAGATCAGAAGATCCCATTCAGGGATGGTCTTGGATCAGCCTAATCTGCGCTCAGAGCATCTCTCTTCAATGGCGAGTGGGAAGTCCTTGGGTAGATTTTAAGGTAACAATTTAAAATAATGGGAAGTCTTTTATGTCAACAATTGTCACCTGGTGTCTACATTGCTTGACCATCACTGGGTTTAACTTCTCTAAGGAACTGACCCTGTCCTAGGCTAGTGTTCTTTCTTTCTGCATCCTGGATCTCACAAGGAACTATGAGACAAAACCCTCCCCCCCACTATTTTCTTCTCCTTTTGCTTGGTCTTATTCTCACACCAAAAATGTTATCTTCCATTGAAAACTGGTGTAGAGGAATACCATGAAGACTTGAAGAAGATATTCAACAACTGTTGGAGAATATCAACCTAACCCCGGAAGGAAGGAGAAAGAAACTCAAGACTGCCCCATCTTGATGCCCTTTGGTATAAGTATGATGAGGAAGAATCAAGATTGTTTTGAAGTAAGAATTCTAGTCAGGTTTGAAGAATGGAAAATAGGCAATTCCTTCCTCAATGAATAACAGAGTTGGAAGGGACTTTGGCAATCATCTAGTTGTCTAGTCTCTTTTTAAAAGCCTCCAGTGGTGGAACATTCACAACTTCTAAAGACAAGCTGTTCGACTGATTGATTGTTCTCACTGTCAGAAAATTTCTCCTTAGTTCCAGGTTGCTTCTCTCCCTGATTAGTTTCCATCCATTGTTTCTTGTCCTGCCTTCCGGTGCTTTGGAGAACAGCTTGACTCCTCTCCCCCAAAATAGAAATCTCTCAACTTCCTGTTTTTGAGCATCTGTACATTTTCCCCTTGAACTCAGCAGTTGACTTACCACTCTGGTCTGGTAACTTCTAAGTCAATAACTGTGCCAGGTGGTGGATTCTGTAGTTTTCCTTCAATTTCAGCAAAGAATCTGCTGTTCACACGTTTCTTTACCACGATCACTGTCAGTTTGGGGCTTCAGAAGATTGCATAGCAAGGATTAGTTTGCTTAAAGTGCTCAACATTTCTCAAGAGACAGACAGAAATTAAATGTGACTTCCCTTCTTTTAACCGATCATCCTCTGCTATTCTCGGAAAATTAAAATGTGCAACAAGGAAAGCTGTGCATAAAATTGCCCGTGCAAACAAGCCAAAAAAAGATATACAGAATCACAAATACGTTGATTTGGTACCAGCAACTTTTGTAGCCAAGAAAGATTTATATGCCGAAGTGTAATGTTTCTGTAATTTTAAAAAAATATTTCTATTTCTTTGGCTGTTCCTAATGTTGCTCAAAGTCATTTCCAGTGTGAGCAACTCAGAAAATTGAATCCAAGTAAGGCTTGATATGGCTGTTTCATTCAGTGCCTGCCTTATATACCTGACAGTCCAGCCCTGCGGCCATATCACATTTATTCTAGAAATCCTTTTGCTTCAAGAAATTACAGCCATACAAGTTTACAAAGGGCCTTACAGGGGCTGAAGTAAACTGCCCTTTGGAGTATGGTTTACCCAACCAAGCCCTTTTCCTCCCAGGAAACTTGGTCAGGCCACCAACTTACCGATAGTCAGATCCAACTGTTTTCAAGCACTCCAAGAATTGTGGGATTTCATAGCTCACCAAGGTTTTTAACTGACCGTCACCAACACCATCGCGATACACAATGATACGGGTAGGCATGTGTTCGTTGTAGGAATACCAAGTCCTGAGTGCCGCTAAGGAAAGACGGGGCAGCAATTTACAAAAATTAAACCGGATTCCCTACCCAAAACAAAGAGGGCAGCCTTACCCTCCCCAGAACACAAAGAAGCTAGCTTCTTTTATCAAGATTATATTTCAAATATAGGACTGTCATTTGTTTAGTAAAGCTCTCAAGCATTGACACTTTGTTGAGGCTATTTTACCTTGTAGGCACACTTTGAGTCCATCCACAATTTCTTGCCCACGATCTTGAAGCACACAGCGTGAATACCAACTGCCAAGAGAAGGGAAAAAGGCTCAGATCCCTAGAGACTTCCTGCCCTGCTGCCAAGGACAATACAGGAAGTCCCTGACTTACAGCCAAAATTGGCCGTAAGGTGAAGCACAGACGTGACTGGATTTGATTTTACAGTGGTTATTGAGCAAATAATCTGGTTGTTAAGTCAGAATCAACTAGTCATAAGTCCGATATGCCATAGTCTCCTTGGCATGGAATGCGACAACTCACTGCAGCCAAATCACCCTGGGACAATTTAATTATTTAAAATAAAATAAAAAATGTTTTCATTTTTTTCATCCTGTCCCTCCTTTTGCATCCTTTCTTCAATAATTCCATTCTATTCCACCACTTCTTTAATACTGTCCCACAGCGAGTTGGCTGTGGCGAATTGTCACAGACCTTCCTGGTGTTTTCCTGAAAACTGTCGCGAATCAGTTAATGCGACTACAGGATGCTGCAACCGGTCATAAATGTGAACCAGTGCCCAAATAGGGCCATGTGATAGGGCAGGAGGGAGGACATTTTGCAACAGTTGGGAAGGGCTTTGTAGGTTGCCAAGCACCCTTTCTGGGACACTTTTCATTCCAAATGGCTGTTAAATGATAAGTGGTAACCTGAAGATTGCCCGAAACAGCAAAACAATCTCTGAATGGCAACATAGCCACATATGTGTTTTCCTAAAAGATTTGTAGCTCTTGAAAAGGTCTAACAATCCTACCGGGTCATTCCATGATTCAAGCTTGCAACAAATGCCGCCACCGATCGCCGTCCAGCCAAAATGTCGTGGTAACAGTCGATGCCCACAATCATGAGCTGCTTCATCTGGAATATTGGAGAATTATTGTCATGAGAGAGCCAGTTTGGCCTAGTGGCTAAGGCACCAGGCTAGAAAATCCCACCTTGGGCATGAAAGCCAGCTGGGTGACTTTGGGCCAATCACCAGGAGTCTGGGAGTTCCAGTCCCATCTTAGGTACAAAAGCCAGCTGAGTGACTTTGGGCCACTCTCTCTCTCTCTCAGCCCAACCCACCTGAGCATGGTTGTTGTGGGGAAAAGAAAAGTGGGACGATCTGTTCACCACCTCAAGTTACTTGCAAAAATAAAGGTGAGATATTAATTGATTCTTGAGTCAAACACAGATTGTCAGTGAACTGGAACAAAACACAAGACATCCCCAAAACAAGCTAAGTTATGTTCTAACTCTCATGTGGGTTTCTTACAGGGCTGCTAAGCTAAGCACTCCTGGAAAGAGAGAAAAGAAAAATAAAATAAAATAAAATATAAAAGCTACTTACTGGGATTTCAACGCTCCAGAGTTCTCCCCCCATTTTACAGTTCATCTGTAAGGCGATTTTGGTGGCTATGGCCATGACAGTTTGCTGCTTGCTCAAGGTGCGAGCCAGAACACACTGGCTGGGTGTGGGACAATCCGTACACAAGTATTTCTTGATTGCGTCGTATTTGTCTTTACGGTTACTGGACAGGACACACACCACCTTGAAGAAGCAAAGACAGTCAAGTGCATCCTCCCAGGGTTTACAGAAAACCTCAAGAGTTCTATAGCTTGTTGGGAATCGCATCGTAGGCTACATTAGCAGAGCTACCCTGGAAAAGCCAGCATCGCCTTTTGCCTTTTACACCGTGGTAAATCTGGAGTGCTCTCGATGACCCTCGCAGTCCTATATTTCCATCCTTCCAAAGACACTCAAAGGCAATTTAGATGGTCCAGTTAGAGAACGTCAGCCTAATAGCATTTCAGTAAAGAACAAAGTTTTGATTTCTGCAGGCTTCATAAAACTGATTATAAGCTTTCTAGAAGACTTGCCCCCTACTCCATTTTCCAACCATCTTCATGTGCCTTCTTTGATTGTATTTAATCCTGATCTTGGCATGAGATATCAACTGATAAAAATGGGATCTGGCAGGGTTGCTGCCCCATTAATTCCTAGAAGCAAAGCTCCAGAGGGTGTTTAATCACTTAATCCCAAAGGTTTAAACCAGAGCAAACCCATGGTTCCCTGCATTCTGTATTTAATCAGGGATCAGACAAACATTGCGGTTCATGGGATCACATTGGCCATACCATCTGAGTATCGGAGGTAATCTTCTGCTTTAAGGTTCTCAGGTACGCCTCTGTTCTGTCATCAACTTCAACCCTACAACGAAAGATGCCATCTCTTTTACCACTAACTGCGTAAATGGGTATTTCTCCACCTGGATAACTTGAAAATGTGAGGACTGAAATCCACCAAATCTGAAAAGTTGTCCAGGTTGAGAAACACTGTACAGTAGGAAATACTGTACTTGATGCCAACTGATGCCATACAGGCAAATCCTCGACTTCTGACCTCAATTGGGACTAGAACATCTTATCATTAAGTGAGGTGGTCATTTAAGTGAGGAGACATGCCTGATGTTACAACATTGTTTTGCTGCTAAATGAATCCGGCTTCCTCCCACTGGTGGAAACTGGCTGGAAAGGTTTCCAATGGTGCTCAGGTGACCCTGGGACACTGCAACCATAAATACTTGCCAGCTGCCAGGAACCCAAATTTTGACCCCGTGATTGTGGGGATGCTGCAACAGTTCTAAGGGCAAGGACTGGTTGCAGGATACTTTTTTTGAACAGAACTATCATTTCAAATGGTCATTAAACGAACGGAGGCAGGTTGAGGACTGTCTGTCCACCTACTCTATCTCTTTTTCTTTCTCTCTCTCTCTGATATCTGCTAACCTGGCTGTTCTAGGCAATGTTACAAACCCCACCTTCAAAATACTGCATTCCTTTTCGAGTCCTAGCTTCACCTGGGAATTCTCAGCAGGGAAACTGAGTCGTGGTTTAAATTGGCAGCTTTAAATTCAGAAGCCTCCTCCCTGTTCCTGCCAAGAGCAAGAGTTTTGACGGTACTTACATGATGGCTTTGTTCATTCTTATGCCCATTGCAGGTGTGACTTTGAAAAGGTTTTGGACCAGAATATTAGCGGCGTCGTAATTCCGGCGGGTGTAGATCAGCAGCCAGTTTTCCAGGGGTTTTACACTGGTGAGGGGAGCACCCCTTGTTTCCCTGGACCAGTCTGCAAGGTGTGGGTTGTAGTCAAACTGAAAGGAAGCACTTGGAGTTCAGCACTTAACGAATTGGCCATGTCTCTCTTTTCTCTTCTTTTTCTTTCATCTAATTTAGCCTGCTCAGATTTTATTTTGGGGGGGGGTGGCAGGGTTGTTTTAACCCACTTGAGGAAGGAAAAGTTGCCTACCGCTTTCCCTCCCTGACGAATTTTTTCAGATTGGACTACTCGCCCCGAAAAGGAAAGCAGTTTAGATTCAAAGCTTAGCCCCCAATCGCGTAGCTCTTTCTGAACGTTGTCATCTCTGCAAAAATAAAAACAGAGCTCGTAGATCGGGGTGTCCAACATGGTCAGCCTGTGGACTTCAACTCCCAGAATTGAAGTTGCCCTCCTTTTTTGGGGGGGGGGATTCCAGCAACCTACTTATTAATGTAATTGATAAGCCGTCCAACTTCACGCATTCTTTGTTCGGGGGCAAGCCTTGTGTGAACAGACAGATCTTTCATTACGTTAAAATCACTTCGCATCTTATTAGTCAGGCCTACAAAGAGGAAAAAGGACAAAGTGGAGGAAGACCATACAATAAAATGAATAAAAGCCAGCACTCAGACCCAACTCATTTATTATCCCCCAAAACGAATTAATCTAAAAGTTAAAACATCCCCCTTATAATTGTCAAGGCAGCTGCAGTTGGAGGTATAACAATCATTTTTGCTAGATAATTCTCATTGTTACATTAGGTAAAAAGAAACTGCCTCGTTTCCAAATCAGAAGGTGGATCACAGAATCCTGAAGCTGGAAGGGACCTTAGAGATCTTCTAGCCCAACCCCCTGCCCACTTTAGGCCATCCTGGACATTGTTCAAGATCTCTTCTTGAAAAACCTCCAGCCATGGAGCACTACAACTCCAGCAGGCAAGCTATTCCATTGATTAAATACCCACTACTGGAGAAGTAAGGCTATTTTTGAACAATCAGACCTGTAAGATAGCAGAGTTCAGGGATGAGTATCACTGGTCCTGCCAAGGCACCTGAAGGGCCTCTCATCCTCTTTGGCTGGCTAATCAAAACGGGTTGGTTCAAGTCGGTGATTTCTTGGGTGTATTGCTGTTTTAAAGAGCAGAAACGTTGTTTGAATCTGACACACAGAATGCAGAAAGAGGCTTCCTTTTGCAAGTCTTAAACTATGTAGGCAGAATCAGCTTCGTGAGATGGGAAGGCAATTTTTGTAAATTGCAAAGAAAAATAGCTTTGGGAAAGTCGACTCTGTGTTTTGTCAATATGCAATTGATCAAGGTCCCTCTTTTCCTTTCTGGGACCCCTTTGCAATTAGATCACAATGCAAGATTATTGGGGGGGGGAGGGCAAGAGCAATTAGTTTTTAAAGCCCCCTTTTTTGTGTGTGGCTGGAGGCTTAGCCTTGCAATTAAATTTCAACAATTATACGAACAATGGGTAATGGAACAAAGAGGCTTGCAGAGCCATTGAACATACTAAATTTCCCAAAGGCCATTTTGAATTACAAGTATCCATGTGCTGATCAATGCCTTTTACTGATCAAAATCTAGCCTTAGCGTTGCATTATAGATCTGACCGACTTAAAGGGAGGGGAGGAACCTACAATCAACCAAGGTCCTTTTCATTCCCACCAAAACTCCGTACCATCTTGTAGTAATCCACAAAGCTGATCTCGGTTCCATCAGATTTTTTGAAGGAATTTTTAGGACTTGATTCCCAATCAATATCGTCTACCCGGTACGTTTTGTTGTTATACCTGGGCAAAGGTTGGAAGGCTTCATTAATTTTAAATCACCATAAATCTTAATCTCAATCTTAATTTCTCTTAAGGACTCTGCTTTAGCCTCCCAGGGTTTGGGGGGAATTGCCATTTGCAATCTCCTCAACCGGCTTCTGATGAACCAAGTCAACAGGGGAAGCTGGATTTGCTTAAGGACCATGCGATCCACTTAACAACGGCAGTGTCTGCCTGAAACCTAATGACCACCTCTCACATAGCAGTGGAACTGTTGATTACACACACACACACACACACCCCACTGTGGTGGTAAGTCGGGGACTAGCTGGGAAAGCAAAAAGTTTTGATCTGCACCATTAAAATCAAAATAAGCCGAGTTTACCGGGTAAGGACAATCACACCAATGAGTTCCTTCGTGCATAATTCTCGGAACTGCTGTTCTCCAACTTGATCATACAAGGTGTACATAAAATCCAGGACGGTCTCGCTTCGGAGGACTTTGTGGCTCACATCTGTGCAAAGCATGATGCTGGTCTCGTACTGTAGAATGGATGTGGTGAAGCCAGGCCAAATCATCAGCCTAACAAAGACAAAAAAAATTCAGTAGTTCACTCTGGACAACCACTTGCTCTCTTTTAAACCGACGGGGAGCAACTCCTCTCACATCGCAAACAAGTTCTGCAAGGGATCTGCAACTCCAACAGAGAAACCCATTTTACGTGGGAGGTCGGTTGGATTTCAAAACCAAGGTCCATGGGTCAGGCTGATCCCCCTTAAAATTATTTCAAGTCGCACTAAGGAAAGTCAGCTTGCTTGGGTTTGTAATCCCAGATCTTTAAATACAAAAATGCTACAGGCATCAGAATAAACATCAAAGGCAGAACTAAATGCTAATCTTTTGTTAGGAGAGGCAGAATGTATCTAGAAGCTTCCAAAAGAAGTAAGCAATGGATTGATTCTGGTCCCAGTTGTGATCATAAAGGCATTTCCAGTTTTATTACCTATGCTTAGGAATATTGATCGGGTCACTTGGGTTGTAGTAATTACGCCCAATCTGCTGCAAGTTCATTATTTTCAACAATCTGGGAAAGAACAGAAATGGGAAAGTAAGGTTATACACAGGGATCTTAGAAGGAAAGAGTCTGATTTTGGGCAATGGATGTTTTATTTTTTCTCTCTTCTCCCACAAGACTTTTTTTTAGTCCAGTTGGAGAAGAAATCATCGTAATTACGATTTTTGGCTTCCTAAACAATAATTCACCTGCTGGGTGAGAAATCACACCCAAATTTGAGCTAAGCCACCTGTTCCAGGTGATTGATCAACAAACTCCATGCCCATCATGAGGACCTTCCAATTATCTAGGATGCTGAATGAGAGCAGCAATACAGAAAATGGGTCAAAACTAGAAAAGCTTGTCTGGACCAATTGCAATAACTCGAACTGAGCTCTTCCCTTCCCCGCAAAAAAAAAAAAAAATGAAAACCAAAATCTTTGCAGACCCTTCCCCACATTAATGAATTCTACAAATTGTCTAGTAGAAATATAACTGATTTCTCATACTTTAAAAAAAAATGTCCTGGCTCTCTAATGCACAGATCCTTGTAATCCCAGCTCTCTCTCTCTCTCTCAAAATAAATAAATAAAAATAAAATATGTATGCAGCAAAGGCTAACCTTCTAAAAATAATGTTGTAGAACTGTAAGCATGTTGGCGAAGTTGATGGAAGTTCATTGGTTAAAGTGATGGTGATCTTCACAGTCTCTCCCTGCCGTGTCTGGCTTAACACCTCCGTAACCTAAGAGAATCACCAATAATTATTTTTAGGATGGGATGATTTTAACCTCCAGAAGCCTTAAGAAAACTGACTAGAATCAAGAAATGGACAAGACTTCATAATTTCTAAATGCTTCCCATTCTATGTGCAATGCCCATCGCTGATGCCACAAGCACAGTGGCTAAAATGCAGTATTGCAGGCTAAAATTCTGCCCACTGCCAGCAATTCAATCCTGACCGGCTCCAGGTTGACTCAGCCTTCCATCCTTCCAAGGTGGGTAAAATGAGGACCCAGATTGTTGAGGGCTGACTCTTTAAACTGCTTAAGAGAGGGCTGGAAAGTACTGTGAAGTGGTACATAAGTCAAAGGGCTATTGCTCAACCTCAAAGACTCGATTTCCATAATTCTGAATTGCCACAGCCAACCGAGGCTGTATTTGAGCTATTCAGACTATGACTGAATATTGCTGGTACCTTATTTTCCAACTTCTTTGGTAAGAACAAAATGGACCCATCGAAAGCATGTGTCTTGCCAATCAAGTTCTCGTGTTGGAATAGCAAGGCTGCCCGAAGGCGGCGGGCTTCCATCTGTGGGTTGTAGTCAATGTGGTACTGGTACAAAGCCCACTGTGGGCGAGACGACAGCCGGAAGTGGTTGGTGCTCAATCTGATTAAATTCCCCGATACACCTGTGGAAAGGTATCCATCTGTTAGCCATTTATTATCAGAATAGAACAGAATTGGAAGGGACCTTGGAGGTCCTCTAACCCCTGCTCAAGATAGGAAAGCCTATCCCACTTCAGACAAGTGGCTGTCCGTTCCCTTCTTGAAAGCCTCCAGTGTTGGAGCACCCACAACTTCTGAAGGCAACTTCTGTTCCACTGGTTAATTGTTCTCACTCTCAGAAAATTTGTTCTAAATTCTAAGTTGGATCTCTGATCATCTTCTGTTACTCCTCGTCTTCCCCTCAGGTGCTTTGGAGAATAGATTGACCCTCCCTTTTGGGGGGGCAGCCCCTTAGATATTGGAAGACTGGTATCACGTCATCCCTAGTCCTTCTTTTCATGCCACTACACAGACCCAATTCCATCAACCGTTCTTTAACAAGCATTTATTAAACAAGCATTTTCAACAGCTCTGCCACTGACTGGCATATGTTCCATCCATCAACAGTAAAAGCACTAGCACCACATCAAGTGCCAAGTGTGGGACACCTGCGTTTCTTCTTCACGGAGGATTAACATATTGTTGGATGTTGCTACAACTTCCAGAAGGGGCTGGAAGGGTGACAGAAAAAGCACTCAAGAGAAAAATGGGAACTTTTCCTAAGAATCCCCCGTAGAGTACCTGTTTTGGATTCCCTGACATGTTCCATTAAGTGACGGGTGTTTACACCAAGATCATGGTAGTCTCTGCGGCGTCCACCTCGTTCTCCCAAACTCATTTCTTGAAAGCCTGCTGAAATCTTAAGTTCTATAAAGTAGAGAACAAAAAAAAAAAATCAGTCATAATCTGCCTTTGTGGTTAATTCCAGACAACCTGCCTCCTGAACGCTATTGGGCAAGTGGGCTGCTGTTGCTAAAGATGATCTAAAATGACCCACTGGGGATGACAAAGAAGTAAGAAACCCTGATCAACTGGATCACAAGACTTGCCTCTGAGCAACCCATAGAGAAAGCACCATATCAATTTCATGGTTAGTTAGGTCAGCTCCTACAGCTGCTTCTCATAGGGAGGCATTAATAAAGAGATCAACAAATCATTTCTAAGATTACCATCACTGAAAGGAGAGGTATGTGACTCCTACCAGATTAGGGGTTTTCTAAAAAAAAAAAAAAAAAGTGTTAAGATTGATAGAATATTTGTAGCTTGGGGTTGAACTGTGGGGTCCTTGGTGCTCTCTGAGCTTGGTAGTTTTCTTGCAGATGCTTCATCACCCAACTTGGTAATGTCATCAGTGCTAGAAGGGAGGGGGGTTTGCAGAGGGGGAGAAGGAGGAGGACTTGGGGTCCTTGGTGCTCTTTGAGTCTGGCTGTTTTCCTATTTAGTTACCAAAGCAGGCAGTGCATAATGGCTAAAACTCCAGGATGAATATATACAGCACCCCAGGAATTCAACCCACAGAAAGGCAGCAGACCAAATAACAGCTGCACCCCCACTTTATTTCTATTTCACCAATGTATATTCAAACTTTGGTTCGACTCCAGGAACGTGGAGAGGATATCTGTCTTTGAGCTACCAATCCTACCTTCCGATTTCGATTTCAAAACCAGGGGTCCCATTTGTTGGCCATATCCAGCCTTAGCTCCATTTCCTGCTTCAGCTTGCAGCACTGGAGGCATCTGGGGAGTTGAGCTGTATCCAGGCGCAGAAACCTAGAGGAAGCAATGCTGGTTTAAAAGGAGGCTGCTCAATATCGAAAGACCAACCATATTATGGTAAATATCACGGACCAGAGGCCACGGCTGACCCTGGAAAACCAGAATTATAATTCTTATCGTTCCACTGAACAGGCTAGCTGGGGCTTCTAGGATATTGGTGATCAGAGGAGCATCCGTCCTTTTTAAAAAGGTTTTTAAAATTTCCTCATTTTTTAAACTTACAGGAGCTGGTCCCACTGTAGAGAGTGTTGTTTCTTGACCACGAGCTCGCCCCCTCGCCCGAGATCTTGCTCTTGCTCTCCCAGTCATTGTTTCACTGAATGAGCTGTAATGGCAGACAAACATGTAATTTTCATTCTTTTTCACATTTCCAGGGTTAAAAAAATACAGCCTGCTTTAAATTGAACCCATTTCCAGTGCATCTTTTCCAGCAATGAATTTAATTAGTACATCAGAAGAACCTTCCCCATGTTTTTTTAAAAGATGTCCCCTTTAGCACAGAAGTATAAGCCAGGATTTGAAGCACATCCTGACTTATGGTTCCCTTACTGATAATTGCAAGCCCCAACTAAACCACAGGATTTCAGAATGAACCCAGCAAGATCCAAAGTAGATTTTGTGCAAGCTAAAATTCCAAGGTGGGTTTTTGAAGCTGCAAACCTCTAGGAGGGATTCCCATTGTTCAAGCTGGATTTAATCTTTATATATATATATATAAATAAAATACCACTTCACACATCATCACAAAATCTTCAGAACCGTAAAGCCTACAAAGTTGAAATTTGGCACATGGGTTCCTCTTGGTTTCTAGGGGCTCACTAAGAAAGGATTTTTCAAAAGGACCATGAGAGCATTAGTATTTCCTATATTATTATTCTTAACATGCTCTGATGCTAAGGAATTCTACTCCCCTTCCCCACCTGAAATCTGTTCTAAATGCAAAACACAAGCAGAGGAGTTTCAGTTTTAGTTTCAGAGCACCAAGCAGCTTTAGTCCAGAACAGTTGAGCTCAGCCATGCCCAGGCTCCTTGCTGTCTACTTGCTCACACAGGTTCCAAACAGCCCTCAACTCTCTCACACTGACAGGACACTAGCCAGATGAATACCAATGGATGCTGGTAGGCAGAGACAAAAATTTTTTCTCATTTTCCTCCCCAAAAATTAAGCCTGACCACATAGTTTCGTAGCAAAGCAAAGGTATCCAATTAGTCTAGCATATATTTAAACTAATATCAAATGTTTGATTTGATGTGAGCCAATCTGGGAACATCAACCCAGATATCTATAAAGGGTAGCAAATAAATATGCAACAATCCCAGTTGAATGGGCTTTTGCATTCCAGATATGACAATTCTAATGTGAATCAGAGACACACAAAAGCAAAATACTGGAGCACTCCAACCAACATTCTTCCTTTTGGACTACAACTCCCATGATCCCCAAACACCTAGGATACCTCATCTGTTTTTTAAACAATACTTTTCATTTGTATGATATACCCATTGGTTAAGTCTTATTATCTCAATAGGACCTATCCTTACAAAGACACTTTAAATTCTTCAGAGCTGTTCTGGTAAACGAAGCGTTTTCAAAAATATACACAAAATGATTAACAATGTCAACTTCCCCAAATTGTTAGTAAATAGGAAATACTACCACTAGTAGCTTATAGCATTCCTCCCAATTCATAATTTGTGTGTTGAGGTGGGGTGGGTTTCCCACTTTTCTCACCTTTTACAAAAATATATAGATACCCAAACTTAAGATTATTCTGAATCAACCTAGTTTGATATATATAATAAACCTAGTCTGATTCATTTAAGCCACTCATTAATGACATAAAGACTATAGAAACACTTGAAAACACTAGGATAATTAAAATATTGAGTCATTAATGATTCATTGAATTAAATGAACTAATGAATTTTAGATTTTAGGCATCATTGTAAAACAACTTGCTCATTTATTATTTTTTTTAAAAATAAGGCTATTGTTAAGTCTTAAAACCACTAGAATTAAGATATTAATTCATTAATGAACCATTAACTAAATTGTTAAATAATTAACAATGTTAACCTCCCCAATGAGAATAACAAGTGTTAGTAAGTTTGTTAGTAACTAACAAGATAATGATTTCTATATTTTAGAATTATAAACTCTTTTGCTCCTTGACTAGTGGTTTTTTTTTTTAAAGGTTTTTGTTATGAGGCTATTTTTTAAAAATAGAAACATAAGTCTTGAAAGCAGTGGATTATTCTTCATTTGCCAATGTGTTCATTTTTTTTTCCTCCCCTCCATTTTGTACACACAAGTTGCAAACCCTCCATTTTTACTCATTTTTTTTTAATTCAGTTGAGTTTAATTGAAGCTATTTTATTTTATAGCCATCTTTTCATTGTACGAGAAACACACTAGAAAAAAATATATATAATTCTCTACTAGCGCCATGCAACTTCGTTCCTGGCATCCCCATTTCACAGCACAAATCCTTAAGTAAATTTATACTATTACGAATAAAATCAGTTGAAATTGGGAATTTTTTTTAAAAAAAGGAAACATCAAAAGGAATAACCAGAGCGATACCGTCGCAAGAACTTTTCACAGAATAAAAATAAATGAAAACAAACACTAACCAAAGAAAGCTTCGAATAAAAAAAAAACGAAACAAAAACTAAGAATAAGCACGATTTTCATATGGCGCTGGCTTTTCCCTCCAACGGTGAAAAACCGCCTCGCCCGGAAGGATCACTCCGCGTTCTGTACCACGTGACACGGCTTGCTTTTAAAAGCGGAGGCGCCGGGGACTATTTCCCCCCAGCCGGCGCTCTCGGAGGAAGACGGTACACGACGCGCCCTTCGTGACCGTTAGTTCAAAGGCTGCGTTGGGCTCTCATTGGCGGAGCGGCGTCTCGCGCGTTCCCTCCTCTTCCTCCTCCTCTTTTTTTTTTTTTAACATTCCCCCACACCCCACCCCGCGGACGGAGCCGAAAAAGGCCGAAGCTCCTGAGACTCGGAAGCTTCCGAAGAAGTCCGAAAACTCCCGAAGGCTTCTTTAAAAGCAGAAGATAGGGAAACCTTTTGGCTTGCTTACAAATTTGCCTTTGTTATTATTATCATTATTAAATAATTTTGGGATGCGAGGAGGAAGCTGCGTTGGATTCCAGTGAAAGAATATTGCAGATTATTTTTTTTTTGAACCAAAAGGTTAATTGCGCCTTTTTGCACCGCAAACATACCACAATTTATACAAAGGTGTTGATAAGAATTAAGTAGAAAATTATTTCAGGGATGTTAGTTTGTATTAGGTTCATGATATAGAATCCTCTCAACATTGAGGCCAACATTTTTCTTGCTCAGACATTGGTTAAGTGAGTTTTGCCCCATTTTACGACCATTCTTGCTGCAGTTGTTAAGCAAATCATTGCATTGTTAAGTGAGTCACACGGTTCTTAAGCGAATCCGGCTTCCCCATTGACTTGGCTTGGTGGAAGGTCTCAAAACAGGGAACCGCCTAACCCCGGGAGGCGGCAACCGTCATAAGTCCATGCCAGTTGCCAAGTGTCTGGATTTTGTTCACGTGACCATGTCATAAATGTGAGAAACAGTCATAAGTCCCTTCTTCCAGGGTCCATTGTGACTTGTTAAGTCCAGGGCTACCTGTATGAGTGTTTTAGGCCAGGGCTCTCCAACCTTAGCAACTTTAAGATTTGTGGACTTCAACTCCCAGAATTCCTGGGAGCTGGCTAGGGAATTCTGGGAATTGAAGTCCACAAGTCTTAAAATTGCCCTGTTTTAGGCTATTTTACAAGTTGGTGTTATTTTGCCTTCAGTTCGTGGTGTTATTTTAGAGAGGGGTATTGTTTAGAGCAAGGGTCTCCAACCTTAGCAACTTTTTGTGGACTTCAACTCCCAGAATTCCCCAGCTTGCTGGGGAATTCTGGGAGTTGAAGTCCTCCAGACTTAAAGTTGCCAAGGTTGAAGACCCCTGTTGAGTGTTGTTACGTCTGTTACCAAAGTTTAGAGATCATTCTTGTTTGGTGTCATTTTTCTGTACTTGGATTGATTTAAGTTGTCTTTTCTTAATCTGTATTTTAAGTCCCCACTTGGATGGCACACTTTTCTGAATGGCACACATTCCCAAGTGTTCGGTTTATCCTGTTTATAAACTTTTCAAAGTTTGGTTTTTATTTATGGTCGTTCTACATCAGTGGAAAGTCATCTGTAAAAACCAACTGTCTTTTCTTCTTTATTGACTTAAAGTAAATAAAGTCTGGATTACAATAAATGACACTAGCTGGACAAATTGTACATTATAATAATAGTTAGCTGGACAATTAATAAAGTATAATTAGTTGGATAGGTTAACATAAATCATGATAAATTGTGGATGCTCCATCACTGGAGGCTTTCAAGAAGAGCCTGGACAGCCATTTGTCTGAAACAGTACAGGGTCTCCAGCCTGAGCAGGGGGTTGGATTAGATGACCTCCAAGGTCCCTTCCAATCCTCTTATTCTATGTTCTAAATGCCAATTCTTCTTGCTTTCTCATCACCGCAAACATGCCACAAACACACAGACAGCCTTCTCCCAAGAGCCTCGAGAAAGACCTGTGAATGTCTGTATTAATTATAATTAATTAATTATATATAGAGAGAGAAAGAGAGAGAGATTGGAAAGGTAGAAGCTCTCCTGCTTGAGCAGAGGGCTGAACTTGAAGACCTCTGAAGTCCCTTCCAATTCTGTCATTCTATGTGCTATAATTATCTGGATAATAATTTTTGCTGGATTTCCTGACCTTGTCAATGTAATTTTGGACATTTTGAATAGTTGAAGAATCTCAGTTCTGTTGTACTGTTTAACGATTGCAACAAAGTCAAGCATAAAATTCAAGCATAACGGTTGCAGGAATTGGGTCTGTCTAGTTTAATGAAAAGAAGGACTAGGGGAGACATGATAGCAGGCTTCCAATATCTCAGGGGCTGCCCCAAAGAAGAGGGAGTCAAGCTATTCTCCAAAACAACCTGAGGGCAGGACAAGAAGCAATGGGGGGAAACTAATCAAGCAGAGAAGCAATTTAGAATTAAGGAGAAATTTTCTGACAATCCAAACAATCAGTGGAACAACTTGCCTCCAGAAGTTGCCAATGCTCCAACACTGGAAGTTTTTAAAAAGTTGTTGGATAACTGTCTGTCTGAAATGGTGTAGCCTAAGCAGAGGATTGGACTAGAAGACCTCCAAAGTGCCTTCCAACTCTGTTATTCTTTTTTAAAATCTCTTCTGTCCAGCCAGACAGGTCCATGGGTCTCCCAGCAGAGGGCAGAAGATCTCCAGAAATCTTTCTTGCAAGCTGGGAACCTTGAAAACTCCATACTGGTCTTCCCTGTTCCTGGATTTTGGAGAAAGTGGGTTCCCAAATCTGCTTTTCAGTTGTTGGTCAGCTGCTCCCTTTAGAACTGGCCAGATGCTTAGCTGAAGGGCTTCTCTCCAGCTTGTCCCTTTGCGGTTTCCCTTTCCTGTTTTAAAATTAAAATTTTAATGTTTTAAGAAATGGCAGCCTGGCCCCTGCAAGGAAGGACCAATTTTTCTGCAACCCGTCACTTCAAATAAGGGTCGGGCTCTGTGCTTTTTTCCAAAATTCCCTGTAACAAACCTGTACAATTCCTTGTAACAGATTTGGGGCAATGTTTAGGAGGCCATGGGCAAAGAAATAGATATGAGAAGCAATCCTTCCAAAGCTCAAGATGTTTGTTTGTTTATTTGCATCCTGCTTTTATTATTTTTAGAAATAACTTGAGACACAAATATATTCCATACTCTTTCCTCCTGCCATTTGACGGGGATGGTGTAGGATCTCCTGCTTGGGTGGGGGGGTTGGACTAGATGACCTACAAGGTCCCTTCCAACTTTATTATTCTGTTATTTTCCCCACAACAACAACCCTGCAAAGTGGGTCAGGCCAAGAGCTAGGAATTACATGACGATCCCTCACGGATGGCACAATTTTCTGATTTTTGCATTCCCGGGTGTCGGTTTATCCTGTTTATAAACTTTTTAAAGTTTGGCTTTATTGATTTTTCAGCATTTCTGGTTTCCTTAACATTCCCTTTGCTTTGTTTTCCTTTCCTTCTTCCCCTTCCAGAAGTTTAGTAGATTAACATTAGCAATTAGAGAGCAAGAAGAAAAAGAGTACTATAAAATATGGGATTTATTTTACCAACGGTTAGATAGAAAAATAGGAAATTGAAGTAGAATACAAAAGCAATGATATGTTACAATTGATTATATTGGAATTAATTATAAGATGAATCAAAATTAGTAAGAACTGAGATTTGCTCTAAAGGATAATGTGGATTTGAAATTAAAGTCTAACGATCTAAAAATAATATAATATGATGTGGAAAGTTGATTAATGCAATATGAATGTAAATTGAAGGGGAAAAGACTATAGATATTGTGCACAACGAAAATGTACCAACCAACACACTGTATAATTGAAAGAAGGTTTTATCTGTTGTTTTATGTTTATGTTGGTTGTTAAAAATAAAAAACCTTTTTGAGGAAAAATGTTCCTTCCCCTCTTCAGCCTTCTCTTGATAAAAAGGTTGTAAAAACCACGTTTAAAAACGAATCTCCAGGGAGAAGCTCACGAGAAATCAGATTTGTAAACTGACTTCTGGTGATTTGCTCCCTGGAGGTTCATTTTTCAATCCTGGTTTTTCACAACCTTTTGATCAATGGCTCTTAAAAGCCATTTGAGATTTTCCTCAATCCTGTTAAAACTGTTAGCTGCCAAAAGTTTTATTTATGTGTTTATTTATTAAATTTATATATGCTGTCCATCTCACTGTTTGATTCTTGGGTGGCTTGCAAAACGATGAGCAGTTTCCTGGAAGTGGTATTTGGGGGTCGAGTGTGCAAAATATCAAAGCAAAAAAAAAAAAAAAAAACAGCTGGGTTTCCCCTCCCCCACACAGGGATAAATTACATGGGATAAATTTATCCATAAATGCTGGATTTCTGCCAAATCCTTCACTTTGGGGGCTGTGTTCCTGGATTAGCCCAGATCTAATCCCAGAATAAATTGCAATCATTTTATTACTATGATTAATTTTTGTAGAGGATGCTTTGCCTGGTCTGGTTTCTATGCTCACTTTCCAGAATTTATAAACATTGATAAACACCGGTGAGATAATGGCTGTCGAAGGGCATTTGTCAAAACAGTTGTGTAAAACACAGAAAGGCTTTTGTTGAAACAACTTTTGAAAACAAAACCTTTTGTTTTGATAACTTTATTTGCAGAGTCAAGGGCACAAGTGTGGATCTGAACTGCAGCCCTTGTCAGATTTAAGAGAATTTTAAATCTGGTTTTAATCCAGATTTATAAACTGGATTCCCACGATATGTACCCTGGAGATTCTGGTTTTGTCACCTTTTTTATCAATAGCTCTTAAAAACCATCTGCTTCCTCTTCAATACTCTTAACTGTTAGCTGCCAAATTTTTTATTTTATTTATCTATTTAATTGATATACTGCAGGTCTCATTCTTGCAGTGACTCTAGTTAGCTTATCAAACCATCAAAAAAAAAAAAAAAAGACAATAAAACTGAACCACTGACATTAAAGAGGAAAGAATTACGATTAAAATTAAAAAGGAAGATTTCAGGGTTTTGAGGGTTTTCTTGCCATTTTTTAAAAAAATATTCTTTCGCAGATTTTGTACCCTCTTGCTGATCTTTTACTGTCATTTCTCTTGGGCCGTAAATAAAGACGGAGCATGGTTTTTAATTGAGGGGTTGGATGAAGTTTTTCTGGGGTCTTTCTGCATCTTTTTGCAGGATAGACAGGCTCTGAGGGTCAATCTAGAAACCAGGACGATGCAAGATGCTAGGCTAAACTATGGTTGGCTGGGTTTGCTATCCAAAGCATCAAGATAAAAGTGGGACAGTCCCCCTTGTGAAGTGGGGGGTGAGCTTTTAATTTGCACCTGAAAATCCAGGCCGCCTTCCCACCTCTGTTCCCCCTCACACCCGTCTTCCTTCGGGATCGACCCCGAGACAAAGAAAGAGCATCAAAGGAAGAGAGCTCAGCGGGACTGTCATAAGCCTGAAGTTATAACTTAGGCATGCAGCTTTTAAAAAGGGAGTGGGGGTTGGGGAGACATGTTGGTCTCCCTCTGTCTCTTTCTGCTGTGAGTCGCCTCTAGTAATTAAGAATTTGATGCCTGCTGCTTTATCATCTCATTAGCAGAAGAAGGAAGGGGTGGTGGTGTGAATTTCATCCTGGCTTGCTAAGAATCCAGCCTACCCCAAGTTGATCAATTCATGAAAGGGAAAGTTAAATTTCTAAAGAAACCAAAGTGGCTTGGTTCACGATGCTTTGCCTTGTGTTCCTTTCCTTTTCCCTTCATCTCTTTTTCCTCCCCTTTCCTTTCTTCATTCATTTATTCTCTTTCCCATCCATTTACTCCCTTCCCTTTCCCTCCCCTTCATCTCTTCTTCCTTTCCTTTCCTTTCTTCTTCCCCTTTCCTTTCCCCTTTCTTTTCCTTTTTTCTTTCCTTTCCTTTCCTTTCCTTTCCTTTCCCATTTCCTTTCCTTTCCCCTTCTTCATTCATTTATTCTCTTTCCCATCCATTTACTCCCTTCCCCTTCCCTCCCCTTCATCTCTTCTTTCCTTTCCTTTCCTTTCCTTTCCTTTCCTTTCCTTTCCTTTCCTTTCCTTTCCTTTCCTTTCCTTTCCTTTCCTTTCCTTTCCCTTCCATTCCCCTTTCCTTTCCTTTCCTTTCCTTTCCTTCCTCCTCCTTTCCCCTTTCCTTCCTCCTTCCCCTTCCTCATTCATTTCGATCCTGTTCCCACGGGGATGCTCTCCAAAGGTGATCATGTGAACCGTGAGAACTGCAACCGTCATAAATATGAGTCAGTTGCCAAGCATCCAAGTTTTGATCACATCACATGACTCTGTGGATGCAACAACAGACGTAAGGGTAAGAAACGGTCCAAGGGCATGTTTTTTTTCCATTGCCGTTGTAACTTTTGAACGGTCACTAAACAAATGGCTGTAAATCAAGGACTACCTGTAAATAACCAAGTCAAAGAAACCCTGTTGGGCTTTGAATTCCAACAGGGAGGAGGCTTCCCCAAACATCCAGGTTTCTCTGGCAGCCTCCAACCACCCCAATGAAACCTTCCTTGTGGACCACGCGGTTCCTTCTCTCTTGTCATCTCGCCCGTCCCAATTCCGTTCTGCTTCTTCCCCCCTCCCAGTTTTTTCTCCCTCCCTCCCTCTCTCTCTCTCTCTTTAAGTCCCCAGAGATTGCTTTGTTCAAGAGGACAAGAAATTGAGAAAAGGAGGAGGAGGAATAGTAGGGGAAGAAACCCCTTATGTAAACTGCAATCTGGGTTCCGCGCCAACATATTAACTAATTTCTTGGCCAGCCTTTGAAGTTGGCAGGGGGTTCCCTGCTTATGGAGCAGAGAAAGAAACGGGATTTTAAGTGATTCTTTTTCATCCCCTTAGCTTAATGAAAGATTAATAACCTTGTTATTTTTCTGGGTCTGCTTTATTTTCTTTTCGAGAGCAGGAGGCTGTTTCGGCACTTGCTCAAACCACCCTCTCCCTTATCCGGATGATTGGCACGGACTAATTTTACCATCACAATTTGCTGGCCTGTTATTATTCATCAACTCCCCGTTTTAGCCTCGCTGGATTGGAGAGTTAAGCGAAAGGTGGCTAATTCCTGGCTTCTTTGTCTCAGGAAAATATTGACCTAGGTGTGTAGCGCCTAGGGAGATTCTCAGCCATCCAGGTCACGGTTGTCCCCAGAGGTGCTTTTTCAAGGGGCAACAAGACTTTCTGGGTTTTTTTTTGAAGGCATTTCACTTCTCATCCAAGAAGTTTCTCCAGTTCACTTCTCATCCAAGAAATGGCACGGTATATGCGGTATAATGCAGTTGTTAACTCATGAAATATTTCTCTGGTCTTTTTAGACTTGCCAACAGAAAGAGAGGGAGGAGCAGTGCAGCAGCTTGCAAAACCGAAACTGCATTCCACAAATGTTTTCAAAGATAGTAACTAGGTGACCGAAGTTTCTGCCTGAGAGCATGATTGATGACTCTTGGCTAGGGATGGGTCCCATTGGAGAATATGAATTACGATATACCCAGGGCTTGGAGGGAAACCCAGGGTCAAGGGTGACAATGAATGATGTGTCTCAGAGTTGGCTCCACCCAGGCAATGCCACATATGTTAACTCCCCATAAATCCTTTTTATTTTTGGAAGTTTAGCTCAAGACTCATGATTTAAATGGGGTGACTGCCAGAATTCCTGACAGCAGTGAGTTTAGTTTAGTTTATTGTCATTGCACCTTGTACAACGAAATCAAACACCATCTTCAGTGCACATCGTGGCCATGAAAAATAAATACAAACACACATCCTTCACACTCCACACATTGTAGTGAAACCCCGATACCGCACCAACACTGCACTCTACAGTAGAATTCAAAAGAGCTACTGCCCTGGGATAGAAGCAGAAGCAGTAGGGAAACAAAACAACCACTTCATAAACACATGGCACACTGTAGAAGAAATTCAACAGGACTAGATTCAGCCGTGCATCTGCCTTTAAAAGACAAAGGCCGCTCTTTTGAAGTCCACATTTTGGACAGAGAGGACTACTGGTTTGAAAGAGGGACAAAGAGGCTATCTACATCAAAATTGAACAGCCCTCTTTCAACAGAGAGAGAGGGATACAACATCATCTATCTCCCATCTACAGCACAGTCCTTTTAACCATTTCTAGAAGGCTCCACACCCATTTGCACCACTCAGGTGACCCTGAGGACACTGATAAGCCTCAAAGTGGCCTCAATGACCCTCTAAAAGGATGCAAATGATCAACTGTCTGCAAGGAGTTTAAATCCTTCCATTCCCCACCATCCAGTCAGAGCTGAAGAAGCTTCTTGGAGGAGAAGCGAAACGTCTTTAAAGAGAAAACAAAGTCCAGTTACCTCCTGGGAAAAGCTCCCTTGGGACGATCTAGGCTTAGGTGCCTACAGACGGATGGACGGTAGAACCTGCTGTTGGTTTCACTTGCAAAGATGGTTGGATGTTGGCTTGGAGCTCACTACAGGTGGTCCCTGACTTAGGACCACAAAAATTTCTGTTCTCCAGTGCGACAGTTGCTAAGCGAGTTTTGCCCCATTTTATGAGCTTTCTTGCCACTGTTGTTAAGTGAACCACAGCTGTTGTTGTTAGTAACCCCATTGTTAAGTGAATCTGGCCCTTCCCCCATTGATTTTGCTTGTCAGAAGATCGCAAAAGGGGATTACGTGATGCCCAGGAGACTGCAACCGTCGTAAATGTGGGCCGAGTGTCTGAATTTTGATCACGTGACCATGGGGGTGTTGCAACAGTCATAAATGAGGAACAACCAAGTTCCTAATGAAACAACTTCATTGGTTCACTTAACAATGGCAGCAAGAAAAGTCACGAAATGGCGAAAAACTCATCCAGTATCCGTTTCACTTAGCAATGGAAATTTTGGTCATAAGTTGGGGACCCACCTGTAATTAACTTTGGAATTGGGGGGGGGGGCAAAGACTGCCCACCATTGTACAAAAGAGAATGCTGGCTTAAACCTGGGTCTCTATTGGCGCTTGTATAAAATACAGTGGGAATTAAAACAGGATTTTTTTTTTTTCCCTGCCATTATCCCGAACAGCCTACTTAATAAGTTGGATAATGAAAAAGAATAATTTATGTCGGACTCGTGAGTTTTGACAGTTCTTAAAAAGATATCCTTAGAGTTTCCTCCCAAAGGAAATAGAGATGAAGTGGGTTGCCAGAGTTTGGTTTAATTTTTCTGCCTGTAGAATTTTGTTCAGGGTAAATGTTTCCATGTCTTTCCAGACCTTCAGCCCTGCAATGTAACCCATTTTAGACTGGGATGCTCAGAATAAATGTTCTTTTCAAAAGGTTTCATTGTCTTCCCATGAAGGTAGACCTCGACGTACGGCGACAATCAAACCCAACATTTCTGTTGTTAAACGAGTTAGTTGTTCAGTGTATTCATACCTCATTATATGGTCTTCTTCTTCTTCTTCTTCTTCTTCTTCTTCTTCTTCATCTTCATCTTCATCTTCATCTTCCTCCTCCTCCTCCTCCTCCTTCTCCCACTCCTTCTTCCTATCCCCCTCTTCTCCCTTCCCTCCCCCTCTTCTTCTTCTTCCTCCTCCTCCTCCTCCTTCTCCCACTCCTTCTTCCTATCCCCCTCTTTTCCCTTTCCCTCTCTCTCTCTCTCTCTTTCTTCTTCTTCTTCTTCTTCTTCTTCTTCTTCTTCTTCTTCTTCTTCTTCTTCTTCTTCTTCTTCTTCTTCCTCCTCCTCCTCCTCCTCCTCCTCCTCCTCCTCCTCCTCCTCCCACTCCTTCTTCCTATCCCCCTCTTCTCCCTTCCCTCCCCCTCTTCTTCTTCTTCCTCCTCCTCCTCCTCCTTCTCCCACTCCTTCTTCCTATCCCCCTCTTCTCCCTTCCCTCCCCCTCTTCTTCTTCTTCCTCCTCCTCCTCCTCCTCCCACTCCTTCTTCCTATCCCCCTCTTCTCCCTTTCCCCCTCTCTCTCTCTTTCTTCTTCTTCTTCTTCTTCTTCTTCTTCTTCTTCTTCTTCTTCTTCTTCTTCTTCTTCTTCTTCTTCTTCTTCTTCTTCTTCTTCTTCTTCTTCTTCTTCCACAGTTGTTAAGCAAATCACTGTGGTTGTTAAATGAACCATATGATCATTAAGCAAATCCAGCTTTCTCCATCGACTTAGCTTGTCAGAAGCTGGCTGGGAAGGTTATGGATAGTGATCACGTGACCCCAGGACACTGCAACCATCGTAAATACAAGTCAGTTGCCAAGTGCCTGAATTTTGATCATGTGGCCATAGGAATGCTGCAACTGGTCATAAGTGTGAAACCAGTTGTACGTCATTTATTTCAGTACTGTTGTAATTTTGGTCACTAAACAAATCAAGGAATAGATAGATAGATAGATAGATAGATAGATAGATAGATAGATAGATAGATACTGTAGATTGCAAGATAGATGATAGACAGAGACAGATGATTGATAGATAGATAAATACCATAGACTGATATTGATAGATAGATGATAGATAGAAATAGATAGATAGATACTGTAGATTGATAGATGATTGATAGATATAAACTGATAGAGATAGATTATAGCTAGCTAGCTAGAGATAGCTAGAGATAGATACTGTAGATTGATAGATTGATAGATGATAGATAGATATAAACTGTAGAGATGGATGATAAATAGAAATATAGATACTATAAATTAATAGATTTACAGATGATAGATAGATAAACTGATAGAGACAGATGATAAATAGATTGCTAGATGCTGTAGATTGCTAGATAGATAATAGATATAGACAGAGGCAGATGATTGATAGATAGATACTGTAGATTGATAGATGATAGATAAATATTAACTGATAGAGATACTAGATAGATAGATAGACAGAAAGATAGATACTGTAGATTGCTAGATAGATGATAGATAGATAGATAGATAGATAGATAGATAGATAGATAGATAAGATAGGTAGGTAGATATAAGATTAGATAGATAGATAGATAGATAGATAGATAGATAGATAGATAGATAGATAGATAGATATTGATAAATAGATAGATGATAGATAGAGATAGATGAGATAAATACTGTAGATAGATAGATAGATAGATAGATAGATAGATAGATAGATAGATAGGTAGATAGATAGAGTTTTGCCCCATTTATGACCATTCTTGTCACAGTTGTTAAGTCAATCACAGTTGTTAAATTAGTAACATGATTGTTAAATGAATCTGGTTCTTCCATGGATTTCGTTCATCAGAAGGCTGCAAAAGGGGAATCACGTAACCTTGGGACACTGCAACCATCATAAATATGAGCCAGTTGCCAATAGTCTTTATTTTGATCACATGAGCATGGGGATGCTGCAATGGTTATAAGTGTGAAAAACAGTCATAAGTCACTTTTTTCAGTGCCATTGTAACTTTGGCCACTAAGCAAATTGTTGTAAGTTGAGGACTACAAATCGAGGATCTGATTTTTTGGGAAGGCCTCAATTATATGGAAAAAGCATTTCAGTCCAGACATCCAGAGAAAAGAGAGAGAGAAAGAGAGAGAGAGAAAAAAAATAGATGCCAGATGGGAGGCAATGAATCCTAACATCTGGAGGTGGATTTTCAAATGATACACACAGAGAAAAGGTGTCCCTGCTGTTCGGCTTCCCTTTAAGTTATAAAAGTTCTGTTTTTCACTTTGAAAGCAGCTGTTTTTCCCCCCCTTCAAACAGCACAATCAAAGCGGCAGCAACTTTAAAAAGCACGCTGGAGCATCTCATGCACTTTTCTTGGAAGCAGCCCTGCTGCACATGGCCCCAGGAATTGTGCACAGCGCATGCCTCATCCTCCTGGGATAGGAAGGTTGCAGCAGATACCCACCCCTCAAAAGGGGACAGGTGAGTTTTGTGCACAGATCGACAAAAAAGGAGGAGAGTCGCCTTTGATATTGGGAAAGGAAGCGATTGAAAGCCTCTCTGCTCTCGTTGGCTTTGATTCAAAAAGCAGTAAGCTTTTAAGACCTGACAGTTGCTGAAGACCAACTTGGGAACACCCAACTGGCACTCCATAGAATGGGTGAAAAGCTGGGATTAAAGGCCGTTGCCTCTGCATTGAGCCAACAAGATCATGAATCGAATATGGCGGATAGGATAGGATAGGATAGGATAAAATGAATAAGATGGAATGGAATGAATAAGAATAGAGTAGAATGAATAAGACAGTACAATAGAATAAAGAGAATAGACTAGAATGAATAAGGAAGAACAAAACAGAATAGAATGAATAAGAAAGAGTAGAATAGAATGAATAAAAGAGTAGAATAGAGTAGGATGAATAAGAAAGAATAGACTAGAATGAATAAGAAAGTAGAATAGGATGAATAAGAAAGAATAGACTAGAATGAATAAGAAAGTAGAACAGAATAGAATGAATAAGAGTAGAATAGAATGAATAAGAAAGTAGAATAGAATAGGATGAATAAGAAAGAATAAAATAGAATGAATAAGAAAGTAGAATAGGATGAATAAGAAAGAATAGACTAGAATGAATAAGAAAGTAGAACAGAATAGAATGAATAAGAGTAGAATAGAATGAATAAGAAAGTAGAATAGAATAGGATGAATAAGAAAGAATAAAATAGAATGAATAAGAAAGTAGAATAGAATAGGATGAATAAGAAAGAATAGACTAGAATAGACAAGAATGAATAAGAAAGTAGAATAGAATAGGATGAATAAGAAAGAATAGACTAGAATGAATAAGAAAGAATAGATAGAATAAATAAGAAAGAATAGAACAGAATGAATAAGAAATAGTAGAATAGAATGAATAAGAAAGAACAGAATTGAATTGAATAGAATAAAATGTTATTGTTACTTTAAATGTATACTAATCAGGATATGTTAAAATGAAATTTTGTTGCATTCAGCTCTCAAAAGATAACCATTATCCATATACCACACACACACATACACACATACAAACACGACACTGAGAAACATCCCAGTCTATTTCGGGTGTATACATATACATGGAGAAAAAAAAATGAATTTTGTGATTTTACCAGACGGATGGCATAAGGAACAAAGCTGTTACAGATTCTAGTAATCCTGCTCTAGATACTATAATAACACCTTCAGATTTTGGAGATTTGTGGTGGCATCTACCTGGGCTTGGGCGACTTTGAAAATGTTCAGAAAAAGGCAAAACCGAATCCTGGGTCCAAGATAAGTTGGAGATATAGCTGTGGAGGTCATCAGACGTTGGGTTGAACTTCAGGACAGCTTCATTTGTTGGATGATAACAGCTGAGCAACATAAGAAGACCATAGGACATCTTGGACCCCAAACTAGATTAGGAAGTTGAAGAAACACCTGAGAAGAAGGCTGGGGCCAAACGTTTTCAAAACACTCCCCAAAACACCAAGGATGTGATGGGTCCATGAATCCCTCAGGAACTGACCGGGATTGAAGGACATCCTCATCTTAGAGTGGAATGTGAACCCAAAGGTACTTTTTCAAGAGGCAACTGGACTGCTTTTCCTTCTCATCCAAGAAGCTCCTTCAGTTTCAACTATGTTCAAGGAAAAATAAAAAGTCCAGTTGCTTCTCAAAAAAGCACCTTTGGAACAATCATGACCTGGATGGCTGAGGATCTCCACAGACAGGGTGAACCCAGTTTGAAATGGCTGTGGTTCACAAGCCATGATTTATAGACCAGTTATCCATCCGTGGTTGGTGTCTGCCCTGAGGCCTGACTGGCAAACCATCACGGTTTAAGCATTGAGTTGGTTGCGTTCACTACTCCTTATTTATGCATAAAAAGAGATGTTCCAAATCTGCAGTAGTTTGAGATGGACTACGGTTTCCCTACGCTGCAATTTTCTTTATTGTACATCTGCAAGAATTTTACTGCTTCCTAATCCTCTGCTTCTTACCCCTTCTAGCTATTATTATGTAAAGCTAACCTGAACCTGTGAATTTATTTATCGCCTATTTTAAGCGTCCTGGGAAAAGGTAACACAATTGCTATTGTTCCACTCACTTCTTTCCACCTGAGAGCTTTTTACCAGAAGCAAACCTGTTTGGTGAGATACTTCCTATCATTCTTTTTTTTTTTTTTTTTGGGGGGGGGGGGGGAGACACAGGTTAAAAAAATGCATTCCTCTCTTTTTTCTCATCAGTAGGTTTCCCCCCCCTGCCCATCTCCCTTTCCAGTTCTCCCACTTGATCTGTGAGAGAATAGCCAGAAACTTATTGAATGGGGTTACGCTCTATGGCCTGAGAAAAAGGAAGGAAGGAAAGAAGAAAAGGGGAGATTTCTTTTTTAGTTAAGCAAGGAAGGTGACAGTGCAACAGCTTGGACTGTGGTCTCCTGGGATGTGAGCTACCCGTGAGGGATGAGCAACAATCAACAATCTTTCTGGATTATGGTGGCTTTGTAGGATTTTATGGATTTTGGTGCCCAGTTGGTCCTGATCAGATGAAGATCTCCTGGATCAAAGAGGAGGGGGTGACATGATAGCAGTCTTCCAATATCCAAGAGGCTACCACAAAAAAAAACAAAAAAAAAAAGAGGGTGTCAACTTATTCTCCAAAGCACCTGAAGGCAGAGAAGAAGCAACGGATGCAAACCAATGAAGGAGAGAAGTAACCTGGAACTAAGGAAGAATTCCCTGACAGTGAGAAAGTGATAGTGAGAAAGGCATGGAGATGAATAGCATCGCATCGCATCGCATAGCATATATGGAAAGGAAAGGAAATAGAATAGAATAGAATAGAATAGAATAGAATAGAATAGAATAGAATAGAATAGAATAGAATAGAATAGAATTCTTTATTGGCCAAGTGTGATACACAAGGAATTTGTCTTGGTGCAAATGCTTTCAGTGTACATAAAAAGAAAAGATACATTCATCAAGAGTCAGATATGAAAAGATATGAAGAACGATTGCATGAGCTGGGTGTGGCTGGTCTAAAGAAAAGAAGGACTCACAGTGACAAGATAGCAGCACTCCAGGATTTGGAGGAGCTGCCACAAAGAAGAGGAGGGGGAGGGGGTCAACTTATTTTCCAAAGCACCAGAAGGCAAGACAAGAAACAACTAATGGAAACTCATCAAGGAGAGAAACAACCTAGGAGAAATTTCCTGACAGTTAGAACAATCAACCAGTCGTGGGTGCTCCATCACGGGAGGTTTTTCAAGAAGAGATTGGACAGGCATTTGTCTGAAATGAAATAGGGTTTTTTGCCTGAGCGTTGGGTTGGACTAGAAGACCTCCAAGGCCCCTTCTGACTCTGTTGTTCTGTTCTATTCTGCACCTCCCTATCATTGCTTTGGGGATCAGATTTCATTCTTAATTTCCTGGGTTGGGTGTGTGTGTGTGTGTGTGTGTGTTTTTTCTATTGTCATCCTCTAGGGTTGTACAGGTAGTCCTTGACTTAT
This sequence comes from Hydrophis major, assembly GCA_033807585.1. Lineage (NCBI taxonomy): Eukaryota > Metazoa > Chordata > Lepidosauria > Squamata > Elapidae > Hydrophis > Hydrophis major. Next base: position 10,976,985 of record CM066339.1, read on the forward strand.
GACCACAAATTGGGACCAGAATTTATGTTGCTTAGCAAGACAGTTGTTAAGTGAGTTTTGCTCCATTTTACAGGCTTTCTTGCCACCATTGTCAGGAAGTTGCTAAACCAGAGTGTTTAATTTAAACCCAAAGCGGTGTGGATTACAGGATGCTAAAATCGGTTCTTCAAGGAAAGATCATTTGGTTTCCAAAATTACTGCACCCATCATTTGGTTTCCAAAATTACTGCACCCATGCATTGGGGGGGGGGGTTTATGGGGAGGGACTAGGGACCCCTCCCCAGCCAAACATCACTACCCCCAGTCTGCATTCAGTCCACTTCGGGGCCAGTCTCTGTTCCTCCCTTATCCTCCTTGTAGTATTGTTCATACTTACTCACTGTAGCCCAGAGACAATGGAGCAGTGACTTGTTCATAGCTAGTGGAGCCTGGCCGATTTTTAAAAAAAGCCCCTCCAAATCCAATTGCAGGATTAGGAGGGAGGAGGGGTTGGCAGGAGGGGGGAACAGAGCCTTAGCAAATGGGTGGTGGGAGAAGGAAGCTTAGCTGGGTTAAAAGCATCACCCCGTCTCTTGCAAAGTTGAGGCCATTTCCTTTTTTCTGCTTTGAGATGGATCTTCAAAGCATTTCCTGCAGTCTGGTGCCTGCAAATTCATTTCAAGTCAAAAGCTTCTGGTCTTAGGCCTCCTCCTGAAGAGGGGTTGGGGGAGGAGGAGGAGAAAGAAGAGGAGAGGGAGAGGGAGAAGAAAAAGAAGGGGAAGAGTAGGAAGAAAAAAAAGGAGAAAGAAAAAGAGGAGGATGAGTAGAGGGAGAAGAAGAGAAAATAGAGGGGAGAGGGAAGGGGAGGAGGGGGGAGAAAGGAGAAGGGGAAGGAAGAGTAGAGGGAGAAGAAGGAAAAGAAGAGGAAGAGGAAGAAGATGAGAGGAAGAGTAGCAAAAAAGAGGAGGAAGAGGAGGAGAAAGAGGAAAGGAAGAAGGGGAGAAGGAGAAGAAAAAGAGGAAGAGTAGGAAGAAAAAGAAGAAAGAAAAGGGGAAGGAGGAGGAGGAGGAGAGGGAGAAGAAAAAGGAGAAAGAAGATGAGAGGAAGAGTAGGAAAAAAGAGGAGAAAGAAGAGAGGGGGGAAAGGAGGAAGAGGAAGAGGAGAGGAAGAAGAAGGAGGAGAAGAAAAAGAGGAAGAGTAGGAAAAAGAAGAAAGAAAAGGAGAGGAGGAGTAGAGGGAGAAAAAGAAAAAGGAAGAGAAAGAAAAGGAGGAGAGGAAGAGTAGGAAGAAAAAAAAGGAGAAAGAAAAAGAGGAGGATGAGTAGAGGGAGAAGAAGAGAAAATAGAGGGGAGAGGGAAGGGAAGGAGGGGGGAGAAAGGAGAAGGGGAAGGAAGAGTAGAGGGAGAAGAAGGAAAAGAAGAGGAAGAGAAAGAAGATGAGAGGAAGAGTAGCAAAAAAGAGGAGAAAGAAAAGGAGAGGGGGAATGGAGGAGGAAGAGGAGGAGAAAGAGGAAAGGAAGAAGGGGAGAAGGAGAAGAAAAAGAGGAAGAGTTGGAAGAAAAAGAAGAAAGAAAAGGGGAAGGAGGAGGAGGAGGAGAGGGAGAAGAAAAAGGAGAAAGAAGATGAGAGGAAGAGTAGGAAAAAAAGAGGAGAAAGAAGAGAGGGGGAAAGGAGGAAGAGAAAGAGGAGAGGAAGAAGGAGGAGGAGAAGAAAAAGAGGAAGAGTAGGAAAAAGAAGAAAGAAAAGGAGAGGAGGAGTAGAGGGAGAAAAAGAAAAAGGAAGAGAAAGTAAAGGAGGAGAGGAAGAGTAGGAAGAAAAAGAGGAGAAAGAAAAGGGGAAAGAGGAGGAAGAGAAGAAGAAGGGGAGGAAGTGGAGGAGAAAGAGGAGGAGAAGAGGGAGAAGGAGCAAGAAAAAGAGGAAAAAAGGGAGAAGAGGAGGAGAAGAATAAGAAGAGGAGGAAGAAGAAAGTTTTTATCCACCTGTTTATTTGAATACCTGGCCTTTCAATTAGCCCACCTTGGCTTTTTTTCAGCAAGCTAATCAGGGTCAGAGTTGGTCAGTTGTTGGGTGAGGAACCACTTGGAGATCTCCAAGCCATAGGCTGGATGGGAGAGTAGAAAAACCAAAACCAAAGGAAAAGAAAACTTAGGTTGACATTTGAGTTTCTGGGAGGCTCCTTCCAAGCTTTCTGTTGTGAATGAATAATACTAATAAAGTTATATTGAGCTTAAAGTCAAGTGTCGGCCCTGCACTTCTGATTGGCTGTTAATGGCAGGATCGGATTGGTCCATTCAGGAGCATCTGATTGGCCATTAACAGGCCATTCCCATTGGTTAACGGAGCTAGCGCTCCAGGTTTGCTATTGGTTGAATAGTTAATAAGTTGTCTATATAAGGAAGGCTATAGCATCCCTCGAGTTGAGCTGTCAGACCATGTAAATAAAGAGTTTGAAGTTCACTTTTTCTACCGGCTCGTCTCCATTATTCGCACCCATGCTCCAGACTTAACACTGGCGACGAGGGTGGGATTGGATGACATCCGAGCCAACTAAAGACAACTAAGCACGTGGCTGAAGCGCACAATGGCGGAACCATGTCTGGCGGCGTAGTACCACCTGCTCCGTTCGATCCAGCTCAAGAGGACTGGGAGTCCTACATGGATCATTTTCAAATGTTTTTGGAAACGAATAATCTGAAGGATGCCACAACCGGGAAGAAACGGGCAGTATTCCTAACGCACTGCGGCCCGACGGTATTCAAAATGGCCAAAGCATTAGTGAAACCGGCTGAAGTGAAGGCCATGGACTGGGATGTCCTCGAACCGTTGCTAAGGGCCCACTATGCACCAACCGTTCCAACGCTTGTGAGACGACACGAGTTCTATCAAAGAAACCAGCGGAAAGGAGAAAGCGTTGCCGATTTCATTGCAGACCTCCGGAACTTGGGAGACCTTTGCGATTTCGCCGACCTAGAGGAGGCCTTGAGAGACCGAGTAGTCCTCGGGTTAGACGCTCTAAACATACAGAGCAAAATAATGGCAAAGGGCAACATCACCCTTAAAGACGCCATAGCTGAAGCTACAGCAGCAGAGGTGACCAAGAAGTCAGCTGCCCAACTACGCCGAAATCGTGCTCCAACACACCAACCGGCTGGTGAAGTTCCACCTAATGCAGAAGAGCGGCTGCCGACAGCCCACCATGAGGACCTCTCTTCATCGTCAGACAGCGACGAAGAAGAGGTCCATCGCCTGCAGTCCGATCGGGACCGATACCCGAAGTCCCAGCAACCATGCGCTGGCTGCAGGGCCAACCATTACCGCTCTGATTGCAAATTCCATGACGCGCTCTGCCACAAGTGTGGGAAACGAGGCCACATCGGACGGGTCTGCCGAAGCCTCCTCGGACCCAGCCAGACCTCGAAAGGAACCAATCTCCGCCAATTGACAGGGAATCACCCTGTAAGGCGAGAACCAGTAAACCACTCCTACAGAAACCGAACCGTGAGTCGTCTAGTGAGAAGGGAAGAGGCCCACCAAACACTCACTATTGGCCATGCCTCTTCACTAGACGCTAAGAAAATTCGAGTCAACATGAACATTGAAAATCGACCTTGCCAAATGGAAGTTGACTCGGGATCGTCTCTTTCAATGGTCTCATGGAAGACGCTCAAGCAACTCATCCCCACTATCCGGTGCCAAGACCTTCAATTCCAACGGCTCGTGTTAAAGGACTACCAGGGGAACCGAAATGCAGTCGCAGGATCCAGTCAAGTCCAGGTTGCATTCAAGAACCGCACGGCGTACTTACCCCTGACGTACTTACCCCAGGTAATCGATAAGGATCGGCCTAGTCTGTTAGGCCTGCAATGGTTCGCACCACTCGGCATTGAAGTGGCTGGCATTAACCGAATCGGCGGCAGTGACTGGGAGGAAGACCTCGCCCACGAGTTCAGGGATGTCTTCGAGGAAAAGCTAGGCGAGTACAAGGGGACCCCAATATCCTTTAGCCTTAATCCAAAGATAGCTCCCATCCGCCTTAAGCCTCGTCGAGTTCCGTTCGCTCTGAAACCGAAAATGGATGAGCAGCTTGATAAGTTGATTGCCCAGGGAGTCTTAAAGCCAACTGACCACTCCCCATGGGAAACACCTATTGTGACACCAATTAAGCCGGACGGCTCAATTAGAATTTGTGGGGACTACCGAGCCACCCTAAACCACGCCCTGCAACAGAACCTATATCCGGTGCCGGTGGTACAACACCTCCTCCATTCCCTGGGGGGCGGAAAAGTCTTTGCTAAACTAGACTTGGCTCAGGCTTATCAGCAACTGCCAGTTGACGAAAAAAACGGCACAGGCACAGACTATCATAACACACCGAGGTGCCTTTAAGTGCACGCGGCTCCAATTCGGAGTCAGTGTAGCCCCAGGGATCTTTCAGAGCCTAATGGAGAGACTACTGCAGGGGATCAAGGGCGTTGTCCCCTATTTTGATGATGTGCTCATTGTTGCCCCCACTCCAAAAATCTTACGGGAGTGTTTAAGACTGGTATTATGAAAATTCCAGGAAGCAGGCCTGAAAGTCAAAAAAAATAAGTGCAAACTGTGTACCGATCGTGTTGAATTCTTAGGGTACTTAATTGACAGTCAGGGTATTCACCCTACCGATAGCAAATTGAGAGCAATAAAAAACGCTCCCAGACCGCAGAACAAGACCGACCTCCAGGCGTTCTTAGGCCTCATCAATTTCTATAATTTATTCTTGCCGCACAAGGCAATTGTCGCTGAACCTTTACATCGTCTATTAGATAAAAAAGCAATTTGGGTATGGGGTCACAAAGAAGAGCAGGTGTTCCGTAATGTGAAAAAACTACTGACTTCAGACGCTGTACTAATGCAGTACAATGAGACTTTGCCAATAAACATTACATGTGATGCATCGCTCTTTGGAGTGGGCGCCATTTTGAGCCATGTGTTGCCTAAGTAAGTAAGCCCCTGTTGCTTACTTCTCAAAGACGCTCTCGAAAACTGAGCGAAATTACAGCCAGATCGATAAAGAAGCCCTGGCGATTGTATCAGCTGTTAAAAGATTTCATGAGTATGTGTACGGCTGGGCTTTTACCATTGTAACTGACCACAAACCATTGCTGGGGATCATCGCTGGGGACAAGCCAACTCCCTACATACTTTCTCCCAGAATGGCCCGCTGGTCAGAATTCTTGGCTGCCTACAATTATCGGCTACAATATCGTCCCGGTAAAGCCATTCCCCACGCCGACGCGCTGAGCCGTACACCGCTCCCTGAAACTATCAATGATCCTGCACCAACGATGACAGCGTTGCAGATCGAGACACTCCACATGCCGCCATTAACTGCCCGTGACATCGCGAGAGAAACAAAACGCGACCCCATCTTGGCGCGAGTCCTCACATGAGTGGAATGCGGATGGCCATTGGACCAAGTACCAGACAACTTTGCACCATTCAAAAGTCATCAAACAGAGTTGTTCTCGCAGAAGGGCTGTGTCATCTGGGGCAATAGAGTCGTTATCCCAGAACGACTCCAACAGACACTGCTAAGAACCTTGCACGATGGCCACCCTGGCATCGTGCGCATGAAGGGCCTCGCACGAAGCTACGCGTGGCGGCCAGGCATCGACAGACAAATCGAATCATGGGTTAAAACTTGCAAGAGATGCCAAGAAGTAAGCAACGCTCCACCAAAGGTAACCCCAACCGAATGGGAGACGCCACAGGGACCCTGGTCCTGCATCCATCTGGACTTTTCTGGGCCAACCAAAGGCCACACGTTTTTGATAACCGTCGACACCGACTCGAATTGGCTCGAGATTCACTGAATGAGCAACACAGCCACTGACGTGGTCATCAAAAGACTGGAAAGACTTTTTGCAACCCACAGATTACTAGACGTTCTGTTATCCGACAATGGGCCCCAATTTACCGCACTGTCTTTTGAGCAGTACCTGGTTGACCGGGGTATTCGACATGTGCTCACTTCGCCTGTGCACCCTGCTGCCAATGGTAGGGCTGAGTGCATGGTACAATTTGTCAAAAAGACTCTCCAAAAGTTAGACTACGACAACATCGACGAGAAAATCAACTGGATCCTTTTCCTGCAGCACAACACACCTCACAGTGTCACCAACAAAACTCCTACCGAGCTGCTAATGGGACGAAAGCTCCGCTCCCACCTTGATCGGTTACATCCAGCCTATGAACTGGAAAAGCCACTCGGATCCAGCGGCCGATGCCGTACCTTCCAGGTAGGCGATTTAGTATTCGCTAAAAACTTATTGGGTGATCCGCTGTGGGTAGAGGCGACCACAATCCGTGTAACCAGCCCAAGATCGTACCTCGTTCAGTGCCCTGACGACAGACTTTGGAAGCGCCACATAGATCAACTACGATCGCGGCTACCGTCTCGCAATTCCGAACTCCCTTATGACCAAACTGAGGGGGGGGGAGATACAGAGGAAAGCGAATTACAATTAGAGGGAACCCTTTTCGATGAGACTGATAATGGAACTGAAACGCAGGAACAGGAACCAGGGACTGGAGTGAGTTCACCTCAGGGAGTGGCCAGTGATATTGGTGACGATGGGAACGCGAACTTGGAACCAGAGGCACCCCTACCGATAAACAATGATCTACCTCAGCAGAAGTGCAGCCAACCGCCAGGCACTTTGTGAAAATCGAAAAGGCTAAGAAAACAGCCGTCCTACCTGAAGGACTATGTAACCGCGCCCCGTGGGCAGAAGCCGGGGGAAAGGGGTGTTGTGAATGAATAATACCAATAAAGTTATCTTGAGCTTGAAGTCAAGTGCCGGGTTCTGGCCCTGCACTTCTGATTGGCTCTTAATGGCAGGATCGGATTGGTCCATTCAGGAGCATCTGATTGGCCATTAACAGGCCATTCCCATTGGTTAACGGAGCTAGCGCTCCAGGTTTGCTATTGGTTGAATAGTTGCTAAGTTGTCTATATAAGGAAGGCTATAGCAGCCCTCGAGTTGAGCTGTCACACCATGTAAATAAAGAGTTTGAAGTTCACTGTTTCTACCGGCTCGTCTCCATTATTCGCAACCATGCTCCAGACTTAACACTTTCCCCAGCCTTGTCGACTGATTTGGGAGGTGTGCTTCTGTTTTAAGCCAGCTAAGAAGCCACCTGGAACTTCATGAGGTCATGCACCTTGCAACATCCGCTTGGCTAGGAGATGGGCCAGGAGCCAGAGCGTGTCTACAAGATCTCCGCTGCATCACCAATGATCCCTAGCTTGTCTTAAAAACATCTCCAGAACAAAATATCTGATGCTGTCGGTTTCAAGGCAGGTACAGCCATGTTTCAGAGAGCATATTTAGGTGTAGAAAGGAGATAATGGGAGGTGGAGGCAGATAAGTGAATCAACATCTCTCTCTCTTGCACCTTCACTTGGGCTGGTGGCCAAGGACAAGCATCCTTTTGCTTTGGAAACACATCCTCACCGAACAGAACAGAATAACAGAGTTGGAAGGGACCTTGGAGGTCCTCTAGTCTGGCCCCCTGCACAAGCAGAAGATCCTAATCCATTCCAGAGAAAAGGCTGTGCGGTCTCTTTTTAAAAACCTCCATTGTTGGAGCACCCACAGCCTTTGACTGATTAAATTGTTCACAGTATCTCCTTAGTTCTAAGTCACTTCTCTTGATAAGTTTCCATCCATTTCTTCCTGTCCTGCCTTCAGGCGCTTTGGAGAATAATTTGACCCCCTCTTCTTTGGGGCAGCCCCTGAGATATTGGAACACTGCAACCATTTCAGCCCTAGTCTTTCTTTTCATTGAAGCCAGACATGCCCAATTCTTGCAGCCATTCTTCCTAGGTTTTAGCCTCCAGTTCCCTAATCGTCTTTGTTGCTCTGCTCTGCATTCTTTCCAGAGTCAGCTACATATTAACCAATGGACCTTGTGGGTCATCTAGTCCAACCTTCCACCCAAGCAGGAGACCCCACACCATTTCTGACAGAAGCCAGTCCAGTCTCTTCTTGAAAGCCTCCAGGGATGAAGCTCCCACAACTTCCGAAGGCAACTTCTGTTCCATGGGTTGATTGTTCTCCCTGTCAGAAATTTTATCCTTATTTCCAGGTTGGATCTCTCCTTGTTCAGTTTCCATCCATTATTCCTTGTCTGGCCTTTGTGTGCTTTGGAAAATAGCATGACCCCTTCCTCCACTCCGTGGCAGCCCCTCAAATATTGGAAAGCTGCTCTCCTGTCTCCCCTGGTCCTTCTCTTCACTTAGACTAGCCAGGCCCAGTTCGTGTAACCGTTCAATGTATGTTGTAGCCTCCAGGCCTTTGATCATCTTAGATAGATTCAGATTAACAAGATTTGGAAGGGACATGTGTGGTGGTCTCCCATGGAAAGAATGAGACACAGAGGCTGGTGTACTCGGGATGGGAGTCTAGAGCAAATTCTAGTGCCCCCTTTTATTGAGAAATTCGTACATAGTAAGCATTCACATTGTGGATTACAATAATTAGATATAGCACACAAAACTGTTTATAATTGTCTGAGCTGCTTAATTGTTTCTGGTGTTTGTTTTTAATTTCCTTGCTTATCTCAGTGACCCTTAGGCAGACATGTATGTATAAGGTCTTAGACTAATCATTACCCAATACTGAAGTCAAAGTTTATTCCCACAACATGTAGGTCATCTAGTCCAACCCCCTGCCCAAGCAGGAGACCCTACCACCATTTCTGACAGATGGCATTCTAGTCCCTTCTTGAAATCCTCCAGTGACGAAGCTCCCACAACTTCCAAAGGCAACTTCTGTTCCATGGGTGGATTATTCTCACTGTCAGAAAAATTCCTCCTTATTTCCAGGTTGAATCTCTCTCCTTGTTCACTTTCCATCCATTATTCCTTGTCTGGCCTTCGGGTGCTTTGGAAAATAGCTTGACCCCCTTCCTCCTCTCTGTTGCAGCCCCTCAAATATTGGAAGGCTGCTCTCCTGTCTCCCCTGGTCCTTCTTTTCACCAGACTAGCCAAGCCCAGTTCCTGCAACCATTCATCGTATGTTTTAGCCTCCAGTCTCTTCATCATCCTGATTGCTCTTCTCTGCACTCTTTCCAGAGTCTCAACATCTTTCTTTTATAAGTGTGGCAATTTTGCTGCTGGCTTCTGTAACTTGATAAGCCCTGGAAACTGCAGGGTTTCCCAAGAATCATTAGTGCCCAACTATTTTTTTCAGGCACCGTCTGATTCTATGCGAGCTCTTTCTCCCAATTGTAGAAACTCCTGCCATTGATGCATCTTCCTTTTTTAAGCTCTTCGCTCCTGTTTGCTCAGAATAAATTACATTTCCTAGGCCGTTGAACCTTATTATGGTTTGAAGCAATCGTGAATTTGTTTAACTATTTGTTAGATTTATATGCAGCCCCTCTTCAGAGGCAGGGACCTAACAAGGAGGTTGTCATGATGTGCCTCTGCACAAGTTCCAGCCTTTTCTATCATGGCTATCTCTGTAATATTCTTAAATGTGGAAGGAGGAGGGAATAGCCATCCATCCATCCATCATCTATCTTTCTGTCTTTCATATCTAGCTAATGTATCTATCCTATCTATCACTTCCACATTTACATATTATATCTATTCTATCTTTCTGTCTCTAATCTATTTATCTATTATCTGTCTATTATCTGTTATGTATCTGTCTATTATGTATCTGTCTTTCTATTATCTATTATCTATCTATCTATCTGTCTATATTTGTCTATTATCTATCTCTCTGTCTATTAACTCTCTGTCTATTGTCTGTCTGTCTATCTATCTATCTATCTATCTATCTATCTATCTATCTATCATCTATCATCTATCTATCAGTCTATCTACTATCTATCTGTCTATCTATTATCTGTCTATTATCTATCTGTCTATTATCTATCTGTCTATTATCTATTATCTATCTTTCTATCTATCTGTCTATATTTGTCTATTATCTATCTCTGTCTATTAACTCTGTCTATTGTCTATCTATCTATCTATCTATCTATCTATCTATCTATCTATCTATCTATCTATCTATCTATCATCTATCTATCTGTCTATCTATTATCTGTCTATTATCTATCTGTTTTTCTATTATTTATTATCTATCTCTTTCTAACTATCTGTCTATATTTGATTATTATCTCTGTCTATTAACTGTCTATTGTCTGTCTATCTATCTATCTATCTATCTATCAATCAATCTATCATCTATCTGTATTATCTGTCTATTATCTATCTGTTTTTCTATTATCTATTATCTATCTCTTTCTAACTATCTGTCTATATTTGATTATTATCTCTGTCTATTAACTGTCTATTGTCTTTCTATCTATCTATCTATCTATCTATCAATCAATCTATCATCTATCTGTATTATCTGTCTATTATCTATCTGTCTATTATCTATCTGTCTTTCTTTTATGTATTATCTATCTTTCTTTCTATCTGTCTATATTTGTCTATTATCTATCTCTGTCTATTAACTATCTGTCTATTGTCTATCTATCTATCTATCTATCTATCTATCTATCTATCTATCTATCTATCTATCTATCAATCTATCATCTGTCTATCTATTATCTGTCTATTATTTAACCTTCTATTATTTATTATTTGTCTATTATCTATCTATCAATCATCTATTTATATCTATCATCTATTATCTATGTCCAACTATTATCTGTCTATTATATATCTGTCTGACTATCTATATCTATCTCTGTCTATCATCTATCCATCTATTATCTGTCTCTGTCTCTGTTTCTCTCTCTCTCTCTCATATCTATCTTATCTACCATTCTATCAAAATTACAACGCAATTGAAAGAAATGACGTATGACCATTTTTTACACTGATGACGATTGCAGCATCCCCATGCTCATGTCAAAATTCAGATGCTTGGCAACTGACTCATATTTATGACGGTTGCAGTGTCTTGGGGTGTCATGTGATTCCCTTTTTGCTACCTTCTGGCATGCAAAGTCCATGGGAAAGCCAGATTCATTTAGGAACCACGTTACCAACTTAACAATTGCCATGATTCATTTAACAATGGTGGTGGAGTAAGGTTGTAAAACGAGGCAACATTCACTTAACAAATGTCTCACTTAACAACAAAAATGTTGAGCTCAATAGTGGTTATAAGTTGAAGACTACCTGTATTTTTCTAACTCTTGTCTTTCATCAACTTTTAACTCTATAACCTCCATAATCCTTTGCAGGGTGGAGTCTGGGCAACTGAATGGAGCTAGTTTTAATGGCCGGATGCCCTTCCTGTCACCAGTGTGGAATTTTGTTCAGCAGATATATTCTCATTGTGTCCAGAGAGAGAAATATCAGCTTCTACCCAGCATTGAACTCCCAGCCTCCTGATTATGAGGCAAGAGCTCTGCTCCTAGGCCACCACACCACTCCTCTAATTCTGACTTTCATGTCTAGCTACATCTACCATATCTAGCTATCAAGCATCTTTCTCTCTCTCTCTCTCCCCCTCTTTTTCTCCCCTTCCCTTTCTTCCTTCTTCCCTCTAATTTAAGAATGTCTTGTGGTTGCTATGACTTGATCAGAGAGAAAAAGAAAGAAAAAGATGCTGGCATCAGCTGTCCAAAGTTTAAAAAGTTCTAAGGTAGACTCTTGAACACATGCTGAGAGCCATTATTATCCCCAGTTTTCCTCAGTCTGTGTGTGTATGGGGGGGTGGGGGGTGTTGTGTTTGTGTGTGTGTTCCTTGCTCAGTTCCTCTTCCATTGACAACAGAGAGGATTGTGCACTTTCAAAAGCCCTGGCCTTGTTCTGAAATCTAAGGACCTCTTTGTGATGCAAATAAAATTAACTCAGTCTTTGTTGGCTCTCTTTCTTTCTTTCTTTCTTTCTTTCTTTCTTTCTTTCTTTCTTTCTTTCTTTCTTTCTTTCTCTCTCTCTCTCTCTCTTTCTTTCTTTCTCTTTCTCTCTCTCTCTCTCTCTCTCCTCCCCCACTCCAATTTAGGGTGCAAGAGAGAGGGAATTGCAAACACAAACGACATGGAAGAACCTCAAGGCAGAGGGTGAGATTTTGTTCCAGAAAAGGAAATGAGATCCTCTTCTTAAGGACCAGTTTTATCCCTGGCAAGAAAAAAGAAAAGAAAGAAAGGATGGGAAAGTGGGAAAGTGGCCCGACCTCTTTCATCATCCTAATTAAATACCCACACTAAAAATAGTGGTTTTATTATTTAAGAAAAGCTCCCAAACACATTGGAGAAAACAGTTAGGAATCAGGAAAAATACTTTTTCATATATAGAGTACATTATTTCATACTATTTAATATGTATATGTGTATCTATCTTTCATAGACACACATTCAATGCATTTGTATGTGTGTATATACACACATACCCACTCTCTCTCTCTCTCTGTGTGTGTGTGTGTGGTATTCAGCTTTGTTCGGGTATTTTCCCATGTCATTATAGTTGTGCTTTCAAAGTTGTAGCAACGTTTCGGCAACTTTAAAAGCACAACTATAATGACGCGGGAAAATACCTGAACAAAGCTGAATACCATACATGTAAGTACCCGCGAAAACTTAAGAAAACAAATATAACATACACACACATATACATACACACACACAAATATATTGTATGTGTCTGTCTATAATATACATGAACTACACCCACACCCACACCCACTCCTGAGCTTATGACCACAATTGAGCACTAAGATTTTTGTTGCTATAAGTAGGGCGGTTAAGTGAATTTTTGCCCCATTTCACGACCTTCCATTGCCATCCTTGTTTAGCGAATCCCTGTAGTTGTTAAGTCGATAGCACGGATGTTAAGCGTATCTGGCCTTCCCCGTTGACTTTGCTGGTTGGAAGATCCCCAAAGGGGATCACACGACCTCCAGGAACCCTGCAACCATCATAAATACGAGACAGTTGCCAAGCATCTTTAATTTTCATCACATGTCGCTGGGGAAGGCTGCAAAGGTTGTAAGTGTGAAAAATGGCCATAAGTCTCCTTTTTTCCCAATGCTGTTGTAACTCTGGTCACTAAATGAACTATTGTAAGTCGAGGACTCCCTGTATATCAAATTTGGAGACCACCCCTTTCACTCCCAGAACGATTCTTGGTGATGTAGTAGACCAAGGGTCTTCAGACTTGGCAAGTTTAAGACTTGTGGACTTCAACTCCCAGAATTCCTGAGCTAACATGACTGTAGGAAGAATTCTGGGAGTTGAAGCCCACGCCTGAAAGCTGTCAAGTTGGAAGACCCCTGATCTATCTCATATATATCATCTATCTATCTATCTATCTATCTATCTATCTATCTATCTATCTATCATCTCATCTATATCTTTTATCTATCATCCATCTATTCAAGGGTCTTCAAACTTGGTAAGTTTAAGACTTGTGGACCCCAACTCCCAGAATTCCTGAGCTAACATGACTGTAGGAAGAATTCTGGGAGTTGAAGCCCACGCCTGAAAGCTCTCAAGTTGGAAGACCCCTGATCTATCTCATATATATCTTCTATCTATCTATCTATCTATCTATCTATCTATCTATCTATCTATCTATCTATCTATCTATCTATCTATCTATCATCTCATTTATATCTTTTATCTATCATCCATCCATTCAAGGGTCTTCAAACTTGGTAAGTTTAAGACTTGTGGACCCCAACTCCCAGAATTCCTGAGCTAACATGACTTGAGGAGGAATTCTGGGATTTGAAGTCCACAGGTCTTAAAGCTGTCAGGGGTATAGAGTATGGACAATTTTAAAAGTTTCTTCCTGAGAATTTCCAATGACAGGGAAACGGGGAAGCGTTACTTGCACTTTGAACCTCCCTGCCCCATTTCCACTTCCTGGCCAACTCCAGCATAGACTTCCAAAGTCCCTGCTTTAACCACTGCACCAGGCTGCTTTAACTCCTTGAGTTGCCCAATGTACTGCCATTCAAGACACACGTCCGCTGTGTCCTGCCATCTCTTTTTCACCCCTGCACGTAGAGCTCTTCTCTGCATTCAGGTGAATGCAGATGTTCTACTACTGCTTTATAAAGCCTTAGTAAGACCACACTTGGAATACTGCATCCAATTTTAGACACCACAATACAAAGAAAAGGTGTTGAGATTCTGGCAGAGAGTGCAGAGAAGAGCGATCAAGATGATGAGGGGGCTGGAGGCTGAAACACTAGGAAGAAGAGTTGCAGGAATTGGGTATGTCTAGACCAGGGGTGTCCAACCTTGGCAACTTTAAGACTTGTGGACTTCAACTCCCAGAATTCCTCCTCCAGACATGTTCTGGGAGTTGAAGTCCACAAGTCTTAAAGTTGCCAAGTTTGAAGAGCCTTGGTCTAGACCAGGGGTCTCCAACCTTGGCAACTTTAAGACTTGTGGACTTCAACTCCCAGAATTCCTCCTCCAGACATGTTCTGGGAGTTGAAGTCCACAAGTGTTAAAGTTGCCAAGGTTGGACACCCCTGGTCTAGACTCTAGCCTAACTAAAAGAAGGACTACAGGTGATATGATAGCAGGGTTCCAATATTTGAGGGGCTGCCCCAAAGAAGAGGGAGTCAAGCTCTTCTCCAAAGCACCGGAAGGCAGGAAAAGCAGCAATGAAGGAGAAAACTAGGAAAATCCCTAACAATGAGAACAATTAACCAATGGAACGACTTGCCTTCAGAAGTTGTGTGAATGCTCCAGCCATTTTCTCCCTTCTTTTAAAAGAGCCGTAGAAGAGCTCCAGCGACTTTACCCCTGCAGGAGGCCCTAAAATGCCATCCAAGGGGTGCCAACCTGCTTTGCCATTCCCCTGGTCACCCTAAACTCCCTCTACCCCATCCCACCCCGCTTCCCCCAAATGATAAAGACCGCCGAGAAGGACGTGCTCATTATCAAACTAGAAGTCGTTTTATTTCTCGCTTGTCACGTTTTCAATAAAATAGGGCAGGAAAAATAAGCTGTATATTACAAATAGAGAAAGATAGATATATACAAGCCAGGCACACACACCTCCATGTGCCCAGATTTCCCTTTGGGGATTTTGTGGGGGGGGGGGGGGCGGCGGCGGCAGAGAGAATGGAGGAAGATGGCAGTGTTTTCTTGATCTATTCATGGATTGAATCTATTTAACAATGGGAAAGAGTCAATAAGCCCCTTTGGATTCTTTTCATTGCTTGCCCCCCCCTCTCTCCCTCCCTCCCCCTCCTTTTAAAATGTGTAGGATTTCCATAAAAAAGCCACAAAGTGTAACTCCAAGAAGGGTTCCTAGGGACTAGAACCCCTCTGTTCTTTTGTTAAGAGTCCCTTCTGTCCCTTTTATGTCTGGCAACTTGTTTCGTATTTCAAGGCATGGGAGTGGGTTGTGAGGGGGACGGAACAAGGGGAACAAAAATGCAGGAAGGAAAAAAAAAACACCACCCTGTATTGCACATTATTTTCCGTGGAGGAGGGAGCATTTGGAGAGACCATCTTGCGTGATAAAAGGCATTTAAAAAGAAAAGAAAAGAAATGAAATTGAGAACAGTTTCTGCTTTTGCAAAGATTTCAGGGTGAATGCAAACTTCTGTTTCTTCTCTGATCTGGTTGCTTCCCTAACATTCTCTTTCAAGTTTTTCCTCTTTTCTTTAGAAAAAAAAAAAAGCTGTACCAATACAGTACTTATGTCTAAAGGGTTAGAAACCTAAGCAAACCAAATTCCAATATTTACAAGTGAGAAGGCCCAAGTTTTTCAACCCCAGAAGGCTTGGCCAAACAATCAACAGAGGAAGGAAGGAAGGAAGGAAGGAAGGAAGGAAGGAAGGAAGGAAGGAAGGAAGGAAGGAAGGAAGGAAGGGGGAAAACAAGGAAGGAAGGAAAGAAAGAAAAAAGGAAGGAGGAACGGAAGTAAGTTTTAGTAAAGTTTTTCAAAGCATGTAAAAACTAGCAAACTAAGAGGAGAGGGAAGGAAGAGAAAAAGGTAAGAAGAGAGAAAGGAAAGGAGGAAAGAAAAAAAGAAAGAAAAAAAGAAAAGTTAGGAAGGAAGGAAGGAAGGAAGAGTGTGCTTATGTTTGTTTAACATTCGAGGCACTAATTTTTTTCCCCTGTCACCTGGCTTTTAATTTTAATATTTCAACTCTTTTTCTTAATTTGCTGTTTGGTAAGACAACAGAAATTCTAAAAGCATTTAAAAAAAAAAAATCTTTAGTCCTGACTGCTGACTACTTGGAGCATCTCTTTCAGTTGCTTTCCAAGAATGCTGACTTGCAATATGATTATGGTCTGATGGTCCAGTGGGGTCACAAGCAAGTTGGGGGTTGCAAAGCAGGCTCATACTTTGCGTGGCGAACTTTGGGCAGAGGCAGCTGGCTCGTCTTTTTGTAAAGACTCCCACCTGCCATCATGCTGGTGGATTTTCTCCGAGTCCTGTTCTTGATCCTCCGGCTGCAAACCCCTTGCCAGGACTGCAGAGTTTTGGAGGTCCAAATCCAAACCCCGCTGGTAATGCCCACCACCAACAGCATGAAGATCTTGACCATAAAGATCTCCACGGCCGGAATGGAGTCGCTCATGGTGCAGTCCGGGTGCTTGGTGTGGTTGTTGACCTTGCATTTTTGCTGGGTGGCCAAAACCCTCCAGTAACCCATGTTCAACCTTTCGTAAAAGTAACAAGCGATGACGCACGTAGCTGGCACGGTATACAAGACGGAGAAGACCCCGATCCTCACCATGAGCTTCTCCAGTTTGTCGGTATTCTCCCCGCCAGTTTTCATCACCCTCCTGATGTGGAAGAGAGCCACGAAGCCCGAAAGGATGAAGGACGTCCCCACGATGAGATAGCAAGCCAGAGGGATGAGCACGAAACCAGTCAGCGCATTGACGTCCATGCTGCCAACATAGCACAAGCCCGTCAACTCATCTCCGGCTACCCGGCGCATGACTAAGATCATAATAGTCTTCACCGCAGGGATGGCCCAAGCTGCCAAGTGAAAGTAGCTGCTGTTGGCTTCGATGGCCTCGTGGCCCCACTTCTTCCCGGCAGCCAGGAACCACGTCAAAGTCAGGACCACCCACCACAAGGAGCTGGCCATGCCAAAGTAGTAGAGGATGAGGAAGACCAAGGTGCAGCCGGTGCTCTCCAAGCCTTCTTGAATGACGTAGAGCTGTCCGCTGTCCGGGTTGCAGGCGATGTTCTCCGCGCCGGAGAAGAGGCGGCCAATGTAGCCCACGGAGTAGACGCAGTAGCACATGGACAAGAAGATGATGGGCCTCTCGGGGTACTTGAAGCGCTGGGGGTCGACCAGGAAGGTCAGGACGGTGAAGGCGCTGGAGAAGAAGCAGAGGATGGACCACACTGCCATCCAGATGACCGCAAACCGCTTGTCCTCCCAGCTCCAGTAAACGTCCACCCCGGTGGTGCAGAGTGGAGCACAAGATCCGCTCTTCTCCACGTGGTGGAACTTCCCGGGGTTCTCGCAGGAGAGCCGACCCAGCCCATCCTTCTGCTGGGTCAGGTCGTGAGCAGCGCTGTGGGGCCTCTGGGGCCACAGCATAGGAGGGAGTATGCTGGCCCCCCGGGGAGGTTCCTCAGAGCCATTGCTGGGGGCTTCCATGCACAAATAGTTGGGGTCATTCTTGTTGGGCAGTTTGCTGCAGTCCAGGGAGTCTGGCCACCTGAAGTTGAACTGCTCCATGATGGGCGAACACTTGAGCCGCGCCTGCTCGCACATCACCCGGCAGGCTGGGATGGGCGTGGACACCTGCTCCGTGCACATGGGGGCATAGAGGGAGCAGAGGAAGAATTTGAGGTGGCTGTGGCAGCCGTACTCCACCAGCGGGGCGAACTCGTGGAGTTGGATGGCCGCGTCCTGCTGGTCCTCGTGGCCCATCAAGTTGGGCATGCGGGTCATGTTGTAGCCGATGTCTTTGCACATGGGGATCTCGATGGGTTGGCACCGACCGTCGCCGGGCCGGTCGGTGTCGATGGAGCTGATGCCGAAACAGGAGCACACCAGATGCAACACCACGCCCAGCGTCGGTTTGGAGCTCCGCCGCCGTCGCCCGCAGCTCATGTTGGCCAACTCGGAAGCTGCCCCGCCGCTCCGCGGAGCCCCCAAGTTCTGATGGCGGGGGAAGGAAGGGAGGGAAGGACGGAGAAGTGGCCAACAGGGAGAAGGGGGGTCAGATCAAGGGCACTCCGGCCAGCCGGTTCTCTCCCGAAGCCCTCTGGCGAAAGGACTCAAGCCGCATCCAGTCTGGCTTCATGGCAATCGCTGCGAAACCCAAAGCTTCGTTCACTTCCACTCAAAGCCTGAAATTCCCACGCTTGTCTGGGTCCGCAGCCCGGGTTGGGGTCTCAAGCTCGGTCGGCCAGAGGAAGAGGACGCGCGCCTCTCGCGGCGCTCCATGCGCGCGGTGACTTATAGCGGCTCGGCATGCTGGGGAACCGTTTCCAAACCCTTCCACACCGCTCTCACTCGCCCGCAGCCGGGGAAGTTGGATGCAAATTTGCCCGGCTCCTTCTCTCTGCAGATCCCCCCGGGGAGGTCGCTGGAGGGGGAATCCGCTGCTGCTCCCCCGTGCTGGCCAGCTCCTTGCTTTCCCGAGCCGGCTGCGGGCGCTCTCTCCGCCGGCTGCTGCTGCTGCTGCTGAGCGTTCTGCCCCGAGAAATCGGGCGTTCCGTTTGACTTTGCGTCTCCGCCCCCTCGGTTGGAGAAGGAGGGCTCGGCCGGGCTGAGTGGGGAAAGAGAGAGGGGAGGGCAAGAGAAAGCGGACAGCCGGAGGGAAGGGAGAGCCGGGGCCGCCGCCTGCGTCCGGATCGCGATGGAACGCTGGGTGGCCAAGGCGCGCGTAAAAGCGCAACGCCCTCTCCAAAATCGCTCACTTTCTCCAGAGTGCTCGCTCGCCAAAAAAAAGTAAGTCCAGGGCTTTGCAGCTGCTGAAGTCGGGAGAGGAGCGGGGAAAGGGGGGGGGGGTTAGGAGGCGGGAGCAGCAGCAACAGACCGTGATGCGGACCCCGCGCACGCGCACAGCTCCGGCCATAGCCCCCCTCCTATTCCCCCCCCTCCTTCCCCTGGGCTCCCCTCCGCTTCCTTTGCGCGCCTCTCTCGCTTTGCATGAGAAAAGAGGCGAAGCCGGCTGTCCCTTTTGCGCCGGCACCTACGGGGCGCTTTGGAGCTGAAGAAAGGAAGCCGGGGTTGGGGGTACGGGAGCGGGGGGTTGAAGAGAGAGAACAAAAAAGAGAGAGAAGCCCTTGATCGGCGCGCGTTCCCAAAGCTTCCCTCGTTTCTTCCTCCCCTTCTTCCGCCCTCTTTAAGTCTTTCTCAACTTTCTCTTCTGATATTGCAAGCAGGGAAAAAAGCGTTGTTGTTAGGAAGGAGGAAAAGAGGAGGAAGAGCTTACAGCCCGTCTTTAGTGGTGTTTATTGATTTATGTTTTTCTTCCAGAATGTGGCCAGGGTTATCCCTAGGTGAGGGAGGTTTTGGGCTAAGAATCTGGTCCCTACCATTTCGTGAGCCTCCATCTGGATCTTCTTGATCTGCTCTGCCACACTAGGTGCCATCCTCCTCCTCCTCCTCAATCCTCATCATCCACCCCACCTTTGTTTCCAAGAAGCAGAAGTTCCTCCGTGGCCCTTTTGAGAACCATCCTCATTTCATTGTTAGAGGTTGCCAAACCTCCTGATCAGAAATGATGGACTTTGCAACGTTCTGAAGATTCTGGAACACAATTTTTGGAACCTTCTGGTGAACCTTGTCAACTTTGCAGATGTGTGGACTTTAACTCCCACAGTTCCCAAGACAGCATCGGAGATAAATTTGGTGAGGCGTGGCTGGCTGGGGAATTCTGGGAGTTGAGATCCGCCCTCTTGATACATTCAATAGTTTTTTTTTATTCAAGATAGAGAACTACATTTGATTTTGAAATGATATACCAGCAGAAGGGTCCTCTCCAAGCCCAACATCTCCTTTTAATTACACTTAATTAGGATTAAAATGACATGGCATTACTCAACATCTGATAACCTCCAGCAGATGACACAATTTATTCTAGATCTAGATCCTTTCAAAATTACAAGTTGGTGTCAACTTCTGGAGGCTAGAAGTTGTAGGAACTTCTGAAGAATCGGATCTAAGGGTTTTTTTTGGGGGGGGGAGGGGGGGAGTTGGGTTTGTATGGGTAGCTTCAGTTTGAAGAAAACACCTCTCTTCCCAGCTAACTATCATCTCTGTCGCTGGCTGCCGCTTAATGCCATGAAAACAGAGCTGTAAAACTTACATGATTTAACCTGGCCGGCTGTTATTTTTGCACGTGTAAAAGGAAAGCTTTCCTTGCAAATGTCTCGATTTCCAGAGAAAGGAAGGAAGGAAGAGAGAAAAAGAGAAAGAAAGAGAGAGAAAAAGAAAGAGAAAGAAAAAAGGAGAAAGAAAGAAAGAAAGAAAGAAAGGATTTGTTTAAAAGCAGTGGTGGAGGTTTTGAAGGGATTGTGTTTGAATGCTTTTTATTGCCTGAGTAATAAAGGTCTGGCTCAAAAGCTCATAAAAATCAAGTTGGCTCAGAGGTTTTGGTGGTCCCTCTGTTTATGGGATGGAAGCTTTGATGGCAAACATAGAAGAGTTCATCCCAAACCTGAGCAACTAAATGTTATAGGCCTTTTTTTTAGGGGAGAGGGGCACTAAAGGACTTAATATCACCCCCTTCCAAACAATAGGGTGATAAAGTGAAAATACCTAAAGAATGAGACAGAGAAATATTGCATTTCTTCAATCTAAAGGGGAGGGGGATGCATGTCGCAATTGGAAGGGAAAAAAGCCACGGAGGAGAAGTCTTCAACGATTTGTCTGTAGAGATTCTTCAGAATTGAAGAAGCTTCTAGGATGGGAAACAAAATGTCTTCAAAGAAAAAACAAAGTCCAATTGGCTCTTGAAAAAGCACTTTTGGGACAAACAGGACCAAGAGAACTGAGAATCTTCATTGACATCTTTCCTTTCCTTTCCTTTCCTTTCCTTTCCTTTCCTTTCCTTTCCTTTCCTTTCCTTTCCTTTCCTTTCCTTTCCTTTCCTTTCTTTCCTTTCCTCTTTCTTTTCTTTTCCTTTCCTTTCCTTCTTTTCCTTTCCCCTTTCTTTTCCTTTCTTTTCCCCTTTCCTATCTTTTCCTCTTTCCTTTCTTTTCCTTTCCTTTCCTTTCCTTTCCTTTCCTTTCCTTTCCTTTCCTTTCCTTTCCTTTCCTTTCCTTTCCTTTCCTTTCTTTTCCTTTCCTTTCCTCTTTCTTTTCTTTTCCTTTCCTTTCCTTCTTTTCCTTTCCCTTCTTTTCCTTTCTTTTCCCCTTTCCTATCTTTTCTGTTTCCTTTTTTTTCCTTTCCCCTTTCCTTTTCTTTCCCTTTTCATTTCCACTTTCCTTTCCTTTCCTTTCCTTTCCTTTCCTTTCCTTTCCTTTCCTTTCCTTTCCTTTCCTTTCCTTTCCTTTCCTTTCCTTTCCTTTCCTTTCCTTTCCTTTCCTTTCCTTTCCCCTTCCCTTCTTTCCCCAAAGTGCTTTTTTCAAGGGGAAACTGGACTTTCTTGTCTTTCTTTGAAGATGTTTCGCTTCTCATCCAACCAGTTTCTTCAGCTGAAGAGGCTGAATGAGCTGAAGAAGCTCCTTGGATGAGAAGCGAAACACCTTCAAAGGAAAAGCAAGAAAGTCCAAAAATTGCCTCTTGAAAAAAAAAAAAGCACCTTTGAGACAACCATGACCTGGAAGGCTGACAATCTCCCTGGACATCTGTAGAAATGTTGACCTGGATGACGAATAAAGGGGAATGTTTGTAGCTCAAGCTTGAAATGAGTTCTTGGATGCTGTCTGAGCACTGGTTGTATTCTTGCAGGTGTTTCATTTCCCAAGGTAGGAAATATCCTCCCGTGCTAAAAAGGAAGTGAGGTTTGCACAGTGAAGGAGGAGGAGGAGGATTCACTTAACAACGGCGGCAAGAAAAGTCACAAAACAGGGCAAAGCTCACACCTGTTTCACTTAGCAATGGAAATTTAGGTCGTACGTTGAGGGCCACCTGTAATTAGCTTTGGAATTTGGGGGGCGCGAAGGCTGCCCAACATTGTATAAATAACGAGTCGATTGCCATGGGTTGTTTTTTTTTTTTTTTGCTGGGACCTTAAGGGTAAAAAGTCTGGTCATTAAAGTCGCTTTTTTATTTCCCGGGACTGTCGTAACCTTGAACAAAAAGGAACGGTTGTGACCACTTGTATTCAAAAAGAAAAAGCAACTAAACAGATCGTAGTTTTGCAGAGTATATGAACTGGATTCCGAGTCCCTCTATGTGTGTTTCGTGTGTGGTTGTGTGTATGTAGGTGTTACATGTATGTGTGATTTATGTCTTTATTTTGGAATATTTGGTTGCATTCCTGGGCCTTGGTAGAGGCCTTTGCTAGACACACACACACACACACACACACACTCCTATTTATGCACTCCAAAGAGTCCAGACCTCTCTGATTCAGCATAAAGCCGCCCTCTCTGAAAGTGGATTAATAAAGAATTTCTATTCTCTCTGAAACAAAGCTTGTTTTTCTTTGCTGTCCTATGCACTGTAGACCTTTCTATGCGCCCCTCGGTTGGGGGTCACGGAAAAAAAAAAGAGATTCATACGGAGGGAAATTCAGAAAGATACACCCTTCCTTCTCTCAGGCTCTTTCTCTGAGCAGGGTTCAGATTACTATAAAACCTCCTGTCCCGTCTATCCTGCTGCCATCACCATCAGAAATAAGTTTTTAAAGAAAACTTTAATACAAGTTGGAGTGAAACGCGAGGGTTTTCCTTCTTGTCCAAAATACGGCATGTCTGTCCCTGGTTCCTGTTGGTCTTCATTTTTGTTGGGAAAGGTGGGAAGAAGTGAAATATAAAACAGTCACATGCAAACTCACAGATTCCCCTGGTAGAAATCCTGTCTGTTAATGGATCTAACTTCTCCTGTCTGTGGAAGTGAAGAGTTTTCATCCACTCTGGATAATTTGCTAGCCTCTGGCTTTCTTTCTTTCTTTCTTTCTTTCTTTCTTTCTTTCTTTCTTTCTTTCTTTCTTTCTTTCTTTCTTTCTTTCTTTCTTTCTTTCTTTCTTTCTCCCCCCACACCCCCATCTCTGTCTCTTTCTTTCTTGAAAAGATTTTGGTGCTGGGAATTAAAACAGCCACTTTCTTGAATTAGCTTTCATTTCAGTATTGTTGCTTTAAAGAAGAGGCTTGGAGAGAAAGGAAGGAAGGAAAGAGAGAGAAAGAAAGCATGAAAGAAAGCAAAGGAAGGGAGAGAAGGGAGGGGGAAAAAAGTAAAGTATATATAGAGAAAGCAAGAAGGACAAGGAAGCAAAGGAAGGCTGGAAAGAAGGAAGAAAAAGGAAGGGAAAGGAGAAAGAAAAAAAAGGGAAGGGAGGATAGATAAAGCAAAAAAGAGACAAGGAAGCAAAGGAAGAATGGATAGAAAGAAGGAAAGGGAAGAAAAAGGATGGGAAAGGAGAAAGAAAAAGAAAGAAAGGGAAGGAAGGAAGGGATAGCTAAAGGAAGAAAGGAAGGACAGGAAGAAGGAAGAGAGAAGGAAGGAAGGGAAGGGAGAAAGCAAGGAAAGGAAAGATCAGCAATCGGAAAAGCAATAATAAATTAAAAAAAGGCCCTTGTGACAGCTGCTGCTGAAGAAAATATGTATTTATACATGTATTTCTTTCTTTAAAAGCTCCTTTCCCACCTCTGCCAATGAGTGTGATGTGGCACAGCGGGCACCCCCGCTGGGAGAGTTTTTCTGGCCTTGACCTCCCTCACCCCACCCTCTGGGCAAATGTTATAGAGAGCCTAGAGAGAATTTTCTGCTCGTCTTTTGTCCCCCTGCCTTGTTTTATATGCCTTTTGTCTTCTTTGAAGAATGACTTTAGACATTTTATTTACATATTTAACCATGGATGAAAGCGGAGGGGGGGGGGACTGGGGGATGGGCGGGGGGGGGGAGCCGAAAGCATGGACATCCCTGGTGGAAATGGCAAGATCTTGCAAGAGATGGAAATTGGGGGAGGGGGCCAAGGTGGGTTTTTTTTGTGGGTGGGTGGGGGGACATTGGAAGCCAAGAATTTGTTTTTAATGAAGTTTTGTAACTGAACATGATTTCAGAGAACAGGGCAACTTTAGCCTTGGAGATATGTATATGTGTATATATATATATATTTGTTTTCTTAAGTTTTCCCGGGTACTTACATGTATGGCATTCAGCTTTGTTCGGGTATTTTCCCACGTCATTATAGTTGTGCTTTTAAAGTTGCTGAAACGTTGCTACAACTTTAAAAGCACCACTACTATGACGTGGGAAAATACCTGAACAAAGCTGAATGCCATATATATATATATATATATATGTGTGTGTGTGTGTGTGTGTGTATGTGTATATATGTGTGTGTATATATATATATATATATATATATGTACCGTATGTATGTATGTATGTATTTATTTATTTATATTTATTTAGCCTATCGCCCTAACTCTGCCCTCTTATGTAAATCCCCCCCAATTTCCCTTCCAAATGACATCATATAGAATCATAAAATCCCTCCGAACACTGATGATGTTGCCTAGTTGGATAACGAAATGTCTGCAAGAAAATATCCAGCTTGGAGACCACAGTCATCGTCATCCTCCTCCCTCCTCTCCCTCTCCTCTCCCTAGTTTGGGAATGAAATGTCTGCAAAAAAACAACCAAGGACCCCATGGTTTTCCTCCTCCTCCTCCTCCTCCTCCTCCTCCCCCCTCCTCTCCTCCTCTTCCCCCCTCCTCCTCCTCCTCCTGTTCCTCTTCTCTTCTCTGCAAACTCTACTCCCTTCTAGCACTGATGATGTTAACTAGTTTGAGAATGAAAGAAAACAACCAAGCTCAAAGGGGCATGGTTGTACTCCTCCTCCTCCTCCTCCTCCTCTCTGCCTCCCCCCTTCCTCCTCCCCTTTGCAAACTCTATCTCCTAGCATTGATGACATTACCTAGTTGGATAAATGAAACATCTGCAAGAAAACAACCAAGCTCAGAGAGCACCAGGTCCCCTCCTTTCAACCCCGAGTGACAAATATCCTCCTCTTATCGGAATCATAGAATCATAGGGCCGGAAGGGACCCTAGAGGGACATCTAGTCCAACCCCCTTCTCAAGGCAGGAGACTTCATGCACTTTAAAAGCCCTCTTCCTCAAGCCAGAAGCATCTTGCAACACAGAAAATGACATATTTTTGTTTGTTTGTTTGTTTGTATGCAACTGGAACGTGGGTTGGTTGTGTTGTGTACACTCAGCCCTGGAAGGATCCTTACAGATTCCGTTGCATTGCAACGCAAAAGCGGATTCCTCTCTTTGATCCATGAACTATTCCACAGAGGCTGGAAGAAAGGAAGGGTTTGTAAAGCCTTTTTGGTTAATTGGGAGGCCAGAAACCAACCCTCTGCAGACGTGAGCCGGAAAAACAAGATAGGGGGAAAGCAAAAATAATCTCCAAAAAATCTCGATCGTGCCTCTGCGGCAAGACCTTGAACTGGCTCCCTTCAACTTCCCACGGCTTCAACAGTGACATGTTGTACTCTCCAAGCCACTAAATCTTCTCCCAAGGTTAAACTGAAGCCACGTAAGCAATACTGGTCCTTAACTTGTGACCAGAATTCAGACCCACATTTTGTGTTGTTTGCTAAGGGAGAGACCTTTCTTTAAGTGAGTTTTGCCCCAGGTTACATCCTTTCTTGCCAACGGTCATTAAGAAGATCACTGCAGTTTTTCACAGGGAGTACAGGTAAACCTCAACCAACAAATGACAATTGAGCCCAAAATTTATGTTGCATTAAGTGAGACAATTGTTTTCCTCCCCCCCTCCATTTTACGACTTTTCTCGCCTCATTTGTTAACACACACACACATTCAAATTTTATTGATTTTTGTATTGTAGTGCCTAATAAACACCGTGTTTTCTGGGTATTTAATTTGCTCAACAATACTGATTGCATTCTTAAATCGCCCCCCCCCTTCCCTAACTCCCCACCAACCAGTGGTAAAACAGATTCCATGTTTGAGAATATTCTCTATCTTCTTTCCCCGCTTTATTTTCAATGTCAAATCTATCCCTTTCTGCACAGTCCAGTATCTTCTCAATTATCTCTTCATCTCGTGGCATTTTTCTTCATTTTTTTCCCCCCAATATTGGGCAACGATAATCCTCAATGCTGTGTGACAACATGCAGTATGAAATACATACTTCTCTTATCCGATTTTTACTGATATTACACCGAATCAAAACAGTTTGGGTTTAAAATCGTTAATATTAAGTTTAAAAGCGATATTAGAAATCCCCCCCCTTCCCTCTCTGGGGGATTCTCTGCACCTCTATAACTGTCTGGTTTGGTTCTGCAACCCAACAAGACAGACACAGACTTCAGAGAATAATTAGGGACTGCAGAGAAAACAATGGCTACTAACCTGCCTTCAATCGAGGACCTGGATTACTGAATGAGTCAAAAAGAGAGCTGTGAAAATATCTACAGACCCCTCACATCCCGGACATAAACTGTTTCAACTCCTACCCTCAAAACATCACTATAGGGCTCTGCACACCAGAACAACTAGACACAAGGACAGTTTATCCCCAAATGCCATCACTCTGCTAAACAAATAATTCCCACAACACCGTCAAACTATTTACAAAGTCTGCACTACTATTACTATTAATCTTCTCATCACTCCTTATCACCTACCCCCTTCCACTTGTGACTGTATGACTGTAACTTTGTTGCTTGTATCCTAATGAT